>BTPG01000003.1:88948582-89278582 GCA_036245525.1 Semisulcospira habei
GGATTTTCCCACGTCGTATATCGTTAACAGCGGAATGCTGAATGACGTGTCAGGGTCCAGCCGTTCTGCACAAAACGTCTTTAGCTTTTCGGACACAGCTGAAGACTGACCAGAATATGTATTTTTTAGCAACGTACTGGCAGCGGAGAGGAAATGCTGATTCAAGATATCAGCTGATAACTGTGTACATTGTGCGGTATTTTTGGACCTCGTAAAAGCATTGATCGCTCGCCACACAGATACGACATCTTTCTTTCCGTTCATAAGACGGTGAAAAAGTGACCTTTGAGCTTTCCTCACTAAATGTTTAACATGGTTTCTTTGCCTTCGATAAGCAATAAAATCCTTCTTTCTTTTATAGTCATCTCGGAGCTGCATGGCATCCTTGATTTCCTTACTTAACCAGGCGGGAAGCTGGGGGTTCTTCACCCGTTTCTCTCTGAATGGAGCGTGTTTATCGAGAACACCAAGGAACAATCCGTACCACTCAGACAAAGCATCGTTGGGGTCATTATGGTAGTACACTGTATCAAAGTGTGTGCTACTTAAATCACAAAGAAATGTTTCCTTGTTGAAGTGTTTAAGTGATCTGTATCTAATAGTCGTGTGCTGATGTTTTCGGAATGAATTATCCGCTTTTAATGCCAAGCAACAGCACACCGGGTAGTGATCGCTAATCCCTACCTGAAGCACGTCTACTGAGAGAGAGAGAGAGAGAGAGAGAGAGAGAGAGAGAGAGAGAGAGAGAGAGAGAGAGAGAGAGAGAGAGAGAGAGAGATGGGGGCGGGGGGGGGGAAGGGGGGGAAAAAGTAAGGAGGAAGGGGAAAAAAAAAAAAAAAAAAAAAAAGGAAGGGGGGGGGGGGGCGGAAGACAACCAGCCAGAGCCACCAACCCCACCCAACGGGCACCCACCAGCCCACAGAAAAACACACAGGCACGCAACAAGACGACCACATACATCCCCAAGGGATGCACACGATCGCCCCGCCCCAAACCGCGTATCAAACCGTGAGCCGGAGACCCGGTGCCCGACAGGGAAGGGCAAGGGATCCAACTAAACGTTCGGCCAGCGCTGAGAAAGTCCCCAAAGGGAAATGTACATATCAACCAGCTCCAACATCACCTAACTGATTAGTGAGTAGTAAATCAGTGAGGTAAAGTAGCAGACACAAGCAAGGTAAACAATGTTAATCTTTCATATTCATCCCGAGTGGCGCCACAGTGCCCAGTTTATTAATCAGAAATTTTTCACGGTCTTTCCTGGCCCAGACATTACTGGCTTGCATAAGCCAGAGGCCTTTAACTCGAATGTCTGAGACGGAGTGGTCGGCCTGATTGAAATGTCGTCCGACCGGTCTGTTGTATTGGTACTTGACAGACTGAAGATGTTCTTTGAAACGGTCGTTGATGGTTCTTTCCGTCTCTCCAACATAGAGTTGGCCGCATTTAACACAGGAGATGACATAAATCACGTTGGTGGTTTGACACGTGAAGTATCTGTCTATGTTGAATTTGTAACGTGGACCATTGACCTTTTATTTTGTCCTTTTATTTGCCCTTCCACCGTGGTCAATGGTCCACGTTACAAATTCAACATAGACAGATACTTCACGTGTCAAACCACCAACGTGATTTATGTCATCTCCTGTGTTAAATGCGGCCAACTCTATGTTGGAGAGACGGAAAGAACCATCAACGACCGTTTCAAAGAACATCTTCAGTCTGTCAAGTACCAATACAACAGACCGGTCGGACGACATTTCAATCAGGCCGACCACTCCGTCTCAGACATTCGAGTTAAAGGCCTCTGGCTTATGCAAGCCAGTAATGTCTGGGCCAGGAAAGACCGTGAAAAATTTCTGATTAATAAACTGGGCACTGTGGCGCCACTCGGGATGAATATGAAAGATTAACATTGTTTACCTTGCTTGTGTCTGCTACTTTACCTCACTGATTTACTACTCACTAATCAGTTAGGTGATGTTGGAGCTGGTTGATATGTACATTTCCCTTTGGGGACTTTCTCAGCGCTGGCCGAACGTTTAGTTGGATCCCTTGCCCTTCCCTGTCGGGCACCGGGTCTCCGGCTCACGGTTTGATACGCGGTTTGGGGCGGGGCGATCGTGTGCATCCCTTGGGGATGTATGTGGTCGTCTTGTTGCGTGCCTGTGTGTTTTTCTGTGGGCTGGTGGGTGCCCGTTGGGTGGGGTTGGTGGCTCTGGCTGGTTGTCTTCCGCCCCCCCCCCCCCCCCTTCCTTTTTTTTTTTTTTTTTTTCCCCTTCCTCCTTACTTTTTCCCCCCCTTCCCCCCCCCCGCCCCCATCTCTCTCTCTCTCTCTCTCTCTCTCTCTCACTCTCTCTCTCTCTCTCTCTCTCTCTCTCTCTCTCTCTCTCCCCCCCCCCCTTATTTTTTGAGTTACCCTTGAAGACGGTTTCACAACTACCTACTCTCCACTTATACCAATATTCTCTTACTGAATTTGATTCTTTGCTTTGTTTTCATGACTTATTACTTGTTGTGTACCGTGCTAAATGCTGGGGTGTTTTTTCCCGGGGTCCTCCCGTTTTTCCCCGAGGTAGTCCTCAACTTGAAGGTGATATAAAGTTTGCCTTCGGGTTGGTGTTTAGCAGGCTTTGTGTATTAGACACTCAGCCTACTTCGTGCCCAAGGGTACTCCCCATTCGTTCTCTCTCTCTTTCTCTCTCTCCGTCTCGCTCTCTCTCTCTCTCTCTCTCTCTCTCTCTCTCTCTCTCTCTTTCTCTCTCTCTTTCTCTCTTTCTCTCTCTCTATCTCTCTCTCTCTCTCTCTCTCTCTCTCTCTCTCTCTCTCTCTCTCTCTCTCTCTCTCTGGCCTCATCTACACGCCTTTTCTTTCGCTCGCTCCTGCACGTGCTTGCACACACTCTTGTCTCTCGTGTTCAGGTTCTTTCCGAGTCTCTCTCTTACGCGATTTTTCGTTGACGTCATTTTTACTTTTTCCGCACTTTTGTTCTTCCTTTTCTTTTATTTTACGTCACCTCCTTCAGTTGCCACATTCCTTCTGCCATTGAAGATAAGTAGCGGCTAATCTCTATGTTTGTTTGTTTGTCTATTTTGACAAAGGGTATTTACCCGAAATATTAATAAATTGTGTTGTACCCGTCTTTTCTAAGCGTGTTTCTTTCTCCGTTGGGTACTTCTTTGCATATTACACGCTTGGCAGTCACCTTTTTGGTCTGGATTCATGCTAGAAAAGATCTTTAGAAATTTGTACAGCAGTCAAGTGTGTGAATAGGGCTTCACCAACATAAAGGCTTGTACTGAGTAAATAGAGTCACATGAGCCCCCGCTTTACAACATTTTCAGTTATTTGTAGTGTTTGATTTCTCATTATGAGTAGGTTCGAGAGGCTTGTTTAACATTGAGTTCTCAGGTTCTGTTTGCTTGATGAGTACGCCTGATACACAAATACGCACACACTCACACATACATACGCATTGACACACTAACAACACCACGCCTTCAAATACACACACACACACACACACACACACACACACACACACACACACACACACACACACACACAGACACACACAGACATGAGACATGTCAACAAAGTTAACAAATGTACTGTACAAATAAACATACCTTTATACGCTACACACACACAGGAACTATATTTTCTCAGGAACTTGTCACCAATGCCAAGGTTAACTTAACATGTTACAGGTTTAGACGAGAAGCACATGACTCTGGCACATCTGACTTCTTACCTTTTAGGAGGTAAAAACCAGAGATTATTTTTGCAAAAGACTTAGATTCTCAGGAGCCTCTTTCTTTGTAGGTTTAGATTCTCAAGATTTTATCTTAGTTAGATTCTGATGTGCACTGCTTTTTTAGGATTTCAGTCAACAGCCAAACATAAATACATAAATAACCTAAGTTTCTTTGGGAATGCGAAGTGGCCGAGAGGATACTTCTGGTTTAGTGAGGCTTAGTATTGATCAAACTAATTCACTGTGCCCGGGTTCGGTTCCCGATCGCGGCGTCCAGTCGACACTCTACACTACAGGGCTTTCACAGGAAAAGGTGAATGCGCTACCCGCCAGGGTTAACCCTCTCCATAGGGGGTTAATAGCGCATGAGTTAACCCGGGTTACATCGATTCCTGGGAAAGCAGGTGCAAGGTCACCAAGCAGCCCTTTTATCAATTAAAAATATATATATATATATATATATATATATATATATTTTTTTATTATTATTTTCTCATAGATTTATTTTTGGAAAAAGAGATATATATTTTTAATTTCATTTTTTAAATTTTTCTTGGTTTTATTATTACACACACACACACACACACACACACACACACACACACGCGCGCGCGCGACTTACCGGTTTACAGAGCTGACATCATAACATCTCATCCGGTAAAAAGCACTTTGCATAAATTATAACAGCTCAACAGGCAAACAAACCCCCCATCCAGTCAAATTAAACACTAACTGGCAATGATCAGTCCTATCCAGTCATGCCTGTGACTGAAAATTGATCTTGGTCTTTCCAAAACTTTATGCATATCTTAATGAGGAACATCCTGATGAGACTATTTTTGGGGCCTGTATTGACTGAAGGGAATATCCCCATAACATGCCTGAAATTGAATAGCAGGTGTCAAGAGCTGTGATTACCTTACAACAGGGCTTTCTGCTAGTGTGCGTGGCGAACAGGTGGGTAAACAGGTCTTTCTATGAAATATAGATTTGATAATAAGATAATTACATGGACTGTGTGGGGTTTGTTTGCTTTAACATGGAGACCTTCAGATGGGACAGGGTCTCTACACATGACATCACAATTGATTTGTAAGACATTTCAGGCCCACTGCCAAGTGAGTGCCAACCGGCGTTACGTCTTGTCTAAAACTGTATTGTTAACATTCACAATGGTGAGCATGAGGTATGTTATTAGGTTTATAACAGGGGAATGAATAAAATGAAAGGCAACACGTGACACATTCATTGTTTTAAGGCAGTCACCTCTCAGCAGGTTAGAGTGACAGGGGTTGTCTTTTAATCTGTGAAGCATGCCATTTATAAGCCTACTGTTAAACATAATAGCTCTTAAAGGACAGGCAAGTCTTGTCTGGGGTAAACTCAAAAACTATTGACTACATAGCTGACTGGTGAAAACGTATGTAGTTACTGTTCAGTGTAACTTCCTAGGAAAACATGATTTTGCTTGATAACAAATTTCAAAATTACCTGCAATTTTGATTTTATATAAAAAAATTAAATACATTATAAATGAACCAAGACGAATTACTTCTTTTAAATGACATCAATGCTGTAGAAAACAAAGACTTAGACTCGAAAAAACAGTGTCTTTTGTCTGTAGTTGTTTCGGGGAAGTCAAAGGCTTTTCTCGGAAAACAATACATGACAGAGGATATTGAATCTCTAACCTCTGACGAACTATTTAAACTTCATTCAAAATATGAAAACCACATTGCTTCACTAATGACTCGTGATTTGAGCCGATCTCTTGTATGCCTATACACAAAAGCAGTGAGTCACTTTCTACCTGTGGACAGTGACAGTCTTTCACACGACTTTGAAAGCAATCCTATTGTTTCAAGTTCAATTGGTAAATTAGCATGTGTCATGTTTTACAAGTTTGGCAATTATCTTGCTCCTGTCGTAACATTGCTTGTTACCGGGAGTTATATTGATTTTTCAAAAATAAATTTTACTGCAGAAGAAAATGGACGAAACCCAGACGACTCCACAACCCGACCCTGTTTTGACACAGGTTCCAATGGTGACGAAGGCTAAAAGTCCAGGCAGGGTTGAGGCTGGAAAAAGAGTGGCTGAATGGAACAGGCAAAAACAATTACAGCTTCAAGCACAAACAGAAAAGACTCATGTAACTGACTCACCGTCAGGACCGTCAGGACCATCAGGACCGTCACTCCCTCATCAAAGTGAGAGACAAACAACCCAGTCTAACCCTGACCCCGAACCTCAAACAACAAAATATATAGTTGCCGGATTTGTTGTCGGATTTGGTTACGTAGGTTATCAATTATACAAAAAATACAAACCACAGACTCGTACAGTGACCAAAAAATTAAACACTCCATCATCAAAAACAGAAGTCTCCACATTGCCAGTAACATCCAAAGCCATTGACCCATTTTATATGGAGTAAATAAAAATATTATTTTAATTTTTATTGCCTAAGAAATGAACGACTCAAAGAACTTTATGAACCTTGTATATCACTCTGCCATAATCAGTGGACTAGCAGTAGCTTATTCTATGCTAGGAAAAAATCTACTCAAAATGAAATCAGCAGACTTGAGTAGATTAGACTTTGAAGACAGTGCTAAGCTAATTGTAGTTGTTACAGCATCAAGTGCGACAACAGATTTTCTTGTCAAGCAGGGAATTATTCCCGAAAATGTTTCTATGTAAATAAAAATAATATGGCAACTTTGGCAGTAATAATTGGAGGCGCGATGGTCAACGCCCTGCACGGCTGTTTGGCATAGCGCTAGAAGTGGCCCTTTAGTTTGTTCCAGGTGAGCCGAGAAACTGGGTCACATGTGGTGCTCGCGCGGTGAGGCCAGCGAGTCTCTCCGCTGTCAGGCTAGCTGATAAGCGGGCTTCCTGCTAGGCGCAGTACAGCAGGGAAAATGACTACCTTTTGTTTTTCATGACTTTCTAATTTACCGTTCAAGTGTGTGATGCAAAACTTTGTTTGTTTGAAAGCGGATATTCAGCCCAACACACTGACACCAAACACACTATAGTTGTGACAAACCAGTAGCCAGCAGGATAAGGTGGAAATAAAGAGAAAAAAAACAGATTTCACTGTCTGTGTTGAGTTTTGTCACAATATAGATGAAGTTCCAACATCAATAACAAAAATACGATACAAACTACATCAAAACGGACTTGCATGTGCTAGAAGTAACATGCCTTGAGTAAGTATGACTTACCAGATCAGAGATACCGTGGAAGGGGCCGGAGAGCGGAGGGTGATAATGAGGTCACTGTTAGTGCCAGTACTCTCAGTCATAGACAGGATGGAGCAGTAGCACGGATCAATGTTATCATTTCTTTCATGTACTTCATTAAGTCTTGTTATAATGTTCTTCTATAGCAAAGCATTTAGTCAGACATTACATTTTTTTGTACATAGTTATGCTCACAGTGCGCCAAGCGTGCAGTAAACCACTGGACTCTGACTCGCTGGTAGTAACTAGCGATAGCGTTAGCAGAGGGCTCCTCTGCTACAGTTAAGTTAACAAGACTGCAGACATACTGACATTAATTAATGGTCTGGTTTGGTTTGTACGAGCCTGAGAGGCCCGTGGGAGCAGAGACGGAATTAATGAGGAGACTGACAGACGATAGCCAGAAGTCAAGTGGTATCCAAAAAGCCGCATTCCTTGCTATTAGCATTGAGTTTCATCCACAACTAGAGATTCTTGTTGTAAGGTTTTTAGTGGGATAAAAACATTCAGGCAGTCAGTCACGGGAATATGTCTCATACTCTCTTGTGTGTTTTCTGCTTTTGTGACGTCGGAGTGCTTGCTAAATGAACGTGACTTTTTGTTTAGTCCCTTTCTAGCTATAGGACCTAATATCAGTCGTAACGTATGTTTATGTGCAAGTTTGCATCAATTTAAATTGTGTAGATTGTGAAAATGGAGGACACTTCACATACTGTCAGTGTCCATGAATATAGACTCAATTCTCTGTGTCGAATATGTGGAAGGAGGTAAAAAACTTGACAAAAAACAGGCCATATATGTGCAGGCCTATCATGGGCGATCTTTTGTTGGGAACCACTGTCATCGTTATCTGAGGCCTGATGTGTACAGTGATATCCAGTGACAGTGTTCTCACCAACACAGTAGAGATAACAGATGACTACAACCTACGCACAAAAGCAGAGGATATATCCTCCAAGTTCAAAACACTTAATGAACTGTATTCCAAAGTTCACAAGAATGTTTCACATAAACTACCAATCATCAAAACAGGTGTTGGCATTCAAGAAATCAAAAACAACATTGACAACTACATGATCTTCTTTAGAACCAACTTTCCAGCAGTAAAGATAATCCATAAACAACACATACTTGAGTGCCACTGTGCATACTTTATTGCACAATGTGGCTTTGGACAGGCAGTCGATGGTGAGCAGGGAGGTGAAGAGACGCATGCAACAATAAACATTCTAAAGAGCAGGACATACGCCTTGCAAACGGAGGCAGAGAAGCTCAAATTACTCATAACAGAACACACTGATGGCACTAGTGTCACCTGTGCTGTACTCAGTCATGCCACGTGTGAAGAAAAGAAAAGAGTAAATGGAAGCAGGTGATTGTTATGCTGTCGTTACACACACGCTCGGCAGTGTTTTTTTTAATATTTTATATCACACCATCGAATTTCTACCGACAATTAAGCTAATATTTTATTTCTTAATCACAAAGGTGGTCTAAGTTGCTGTTGGAGGAGGTTTTGGTGTGCCAAACAGACTGATGTGCATAGGTGTATTGAATTTCTTTATTCTGTGGTGGTCCGTTCATGTTCAGTCAAAGCAGACTTTTCCAGATCAAACATTTTCGTCCTGAGAAACTATCCAAGAGTGAGATCATCTTGTTTACAACACAACAGTTTTCTTTAACCCATTTAATACCACGGCTGCATTTCCCAAATTTTGGAGGTGTCATGTACTGAACAACTGAATAACAGTTGTAGTAGATGGATTGACCATGATAATTCAAGGGTAGTGCCAGATTAGCTTTGTGCTTGTCACCAAGCTAATCTGACACTACCCTTAAAATACCATGGTCGATCCATCTCCTGCTATAGGGTGTTGGAGTAAAACTGAAATAGTGCCAAAGAACTGTGTGTCCAGCGTTGACAGATCCGTGCTACTGCTATGTGCCTGTGAGAGTACTGGCACTAACAGTGACCTCATTATGACCCTCCGCTCTCCGGCCCCTTTCACGGTATCTCTGATCTGGTAAGTCATACTTACTCTAGGCATGTTACTTCTAGCACATGCAAGTCCGTTTTGATGTAGTTTGTATCGTATTTGTGTTATTGATGTTGGAACTTCTTCTATTTTGTGACAAAACTAAACACAGACAGTAAAATCTGTTTTTTTATCTTTATTTCCACCTTATCCTGCTGGCTACTGGTTTGTCACAACTATAGTTTGTTTGGTGTCAGTGTGTTGGGCAGAATGTCCGCTTTTAAACAAACATAGTTTTGCATCACACACTTGAACGGTAAAAAAGAAAGTCATGAAAAACAAAAGGCAGTCGTTTTCCCTGCTGTACTGCGCCTAGCAGGAAGCCCGCTTATCAGCTAGCCTGACAGCTGAGAGACTGGCTGAGGCAGCGCGCGAGCGCGACTTGTGACCCAGTTTCTCGGCTCGCCTGGAACAAACTAAGTGGCCAAACTGAAACAGCCGTGCCTGACATTTAGCGGCTCAAATTATCTCTTTTGAAAAGTAGGTAGAGAAGAATCAGCAGAAGAAATGAAGCATCACAATGAGGCGTCTGAAAAACTGGCACAAGCTCAACAAGATTATGAGAAGCAAAGAATAGAGAAACTTGATTTTATCAATGAAAGATTGAGGCTTGAAGGTCACGCACAGCATACGTTTTCAAATACAGACGACGCAATCCGTGAGTATTTTTTAGTCACTGGTAATGACATGTCTACCCCGAAACCGAAACTAAGTGACTGTTACAAACCGAGTACAGAACAAGGAAACGGGGCGATAATCTTTGTTCTAGTGGGAATGACATTTGTATTTTTTACTGGTCTTTATATTGCTAGAAAAAAATTAATGTAGAAAATAAACTAACAAAAATATATTACTCCCCATCAGGGTATTGGAAAGGAGCAACCGCTATTCAGAAATTACATGCCACTGTGGGCAGAGATGTATCACTCAATCAAGTCAAACAATGGTGACGGAGACAAGCAATTTGGCAAATATATCTCCCTGCTCCAAGAAAAATAACAAGACCCCATTTTGAAAACACTACCCCAAATGACACACATCAAATGGACCTCCTGTTCCTACCACATGATACAATAAGAAAGAAACGATACAAATACGCACTGACTGTCGTAGACATAGCTTCAAGGTACAAAGACGCTGAACCCATATCTGACAAAACTACTACCACTGTTGCTACAGCATTAACAAAAATATATAGTCGAGGCCCTTTAAGATACCCCAGACTTGTTCAAGTTGATGACGGATCAGAATTCAAAGGTGCTGTTAATCAGTTATTTGCGAATCACGGCGTACTGGTTAGACGAGGCATTCCAGGCGTGCACAGATCACAGGCAATTGTAGAGAATTTTAACAAACAGTTATCAGAGAGACTTTTCAGTTACCAGTATTCTAAAGAACTCATGCATGACACATGTAACACTGAGTGGGTTAAGAGATTACCACATGTGATAAAAGCAATGAACAATTAAGGTCATGTAAAGCCTGTTGACGCTATTAAATTGAAATCAATTACAGAGCCAAAAACAGGACCAACCCCCGCACCCGACACAAGCTTGTTTACTAAACAAGTAAGATATTTGTATCAACCTGGAGAGGCCGAAAATGATGTGAAGTGCACAGCAACAGACCCCATCTGGTCAACGTCTGTACACAATATATAAAAAAAAAAAATTCCCGGTCCTGACGCAACAATATATTACCTGTACGAGCCTGCACCCCAAAGGGCATTTGTCAGAGAAGAATTACAGATTATTCCCCCAGACACCATTACTCATTTCAGTAACTAACTCATCAATTAATTCATCAACCAGTTCATCAACTATTTCTTCAGATAACTTGAGCCTGTAATGACCTGGTGCATAAGCTTTTTCCTTACTATAAAACACATGTTTTGTGTCCCCAATTGCCAGTGACTTCTTATTTGTTTGGATCATTTCAAGATTATGTTTGTTTGATCTCAGTGACTTGTTTGGATAATCAGGCATTCAGTCAGTCATGGCTTGGCTTCGCGAACGAAGATTCTATAGGGCTTGCCCACGTCCTCTGCAGGCATTTTCGTGACTGCGGAGGCCAATCCGGGACAGGCAGGTTCGACCACAGTGGCTGCAGGGGAAGGTCTGGTCAGGGTTCGGAGTTACGACAACTCTGTTTTTTCTCCTGAGTCGCTTGTCCTTGAGGTTAGCTCTGCGAGAGTCCTCAAAGGAGACGGCTGCCTTGTGAATGGTGGAGCGCCAGGTGTCACGGTCCGCAGCAAGCGAAGACCACTGGCGGTGGTCGATTTGGCAGGCACTAAGTGACTTCTTGAGACCGTCTTTGTATCTCTTCTTTGGTGCCCATCTGTCTCGGTGTCCAGTGGCGAGCTCGCCGAACAGAGTGATCTTGGGTAGGCGATGATCCTCCATCCTGGAGACGTGCCCCGCCCAGCGAAGCTGTGTCCGCAGCAGCAAAGCCTCGATGCTCAAAGTTTCCGCCTGTTCAAGGACCTCGATGTTGGTGACATAGTCACTTCAGTGAATGCTGAGGATGGTACGCAGGCAGCGCTGGTGAAAGCGTTCGAGGAGTCATAGTTGGCTGCGGTAGAGGACCCAGGACTCGGAACCGTACAGCAGGGTGTTGAGGACGACAGCTCTGTACACGCTGATCTTGGTGCCTTTTTTCAGCTGTTGATTGTGCCACACCCGCTTGAATAGTCGCCCGAAAGCACTGTTCGCTTTTGCCAGCCTGTTGTCCAGCTCCTTGTCCAGCTTGGCGTCTGACGTGATGATACAGCCGAGGTAGGTAAACTGGTGTACAGACTTCAGTTCGGACTCGCCGATGGTGATGTGGGGAGGGCGATGCTCTTCCTTGGGTGCTGGCTGATGAAGGACTTCTGTCTTTTTCAGACTGACCTCAAGTCCAAATAGCTGGGCGGCATCTGCGAAGCAGGACGTAATGCGCTGCAAGGCTCTCTCTGTGTGTGCAACGAGGGCAGCGTCATCAGCAAAGAGCAGCTCACGAATCAGTTGGTCTAGGGTTTTCGTGTGGGCCTTCAGTCGTCTGAGGTTGAACAGGCTGCTATCGAGACGATATCTGATGTACATTGCGTCGTCATCGTCGAGGTCCACTGTGGCCTGCTTCAACATCATGCTGAAGAAGATGGTGAAGAGGGTCGGTGCCAGCACGCAGCCTTGCTTCACGCCGTTGCGAATGGGGAATGGTTCTGAGTGGTCACTTGCTGGTCCTCGTGGAGCTGGACGATCATGTTGAGTAACTTTGGGGGACAGCCTAGTCGCTCAAGGATCTGCCACATACCTTGCCTGCTCACAGTGTCAAACGCTTTTGTTAGGTCGACAAACGTTACGTACAGCGCTTTGTTCTGCTCGCGGCACTTCTCCTGAAGCTGTCTCAGCACAAAGACCATGTTGGTGGTACTCCTGTTGGCTCTGAAGCCACACTGGCCCTCTGGGAGGTGGTCTTCATCGATGGCAGGTACCAGCCGATTCAGGAGCAACCTTGCGAGAATTTTCCCGGCAATGGACAGCAGGGTAATTCCACGATAATTAGAGCAGGCAGACTTCTCTCCTTTGTTGTTGCACAGGGTGATGATGACTGCATCACGGAGATCCTTTGGTAGTGTTCCTTTTTCCCAGCAGCAGAGAAAGAGGTCGTGGAGCTTGTTGTGCAGTGCTGGGCCTCCATGTTTCCATATCTCTGGCGGGATTCCGTCAATGCCTGCTGCTTTGCCACTCTTGAGCTGGTGGATGGCTGTGAGGGTCTCTTTGGCGGTGGGCGGTTCGTCCAATTCAACCTTTAGTGGAAGGTGTGGGATTTGGAGGATGACTGTTTCTTGAACATTGCGCTCAGCGCCGAAGAGGTCCCGAAAGTACTCCGACCAGCGGTTCAAGATGGAAGTATTATCTGTGAGGAGTGCCTGTCCATTAGCGCTTCGCAGGGGACTTTGTACCAGGTGCCTAGGGCCATACACTGCTTTCAGTGCTTCGTAGAAGCCCCTGTAGTCACCGTTGTCAGCGCAGAGCTGGGTCCTCTGTGCGAGTCTGGACCACCACTCATTCTGTAGTTCTCTAAGCTTGATCTGGAGACTGCTGCAGATGAGGCGGAAGGCAGACTTCTTCACAGGGCAGGAAGGCTGGGCTAGGTGGGCCTGGTGGGCGGCTCTTTTTTTTTTTGCTAGAAGCCCTGGATCTCTACGTCGTTTTCGTCAAACCAGTCTTTGTTCCTCTTTCTAGCAAAGCCCAAGACTTCCACAGAAGATTTTACAATACCAGTTTTTAGTTGTTACTAGAGTGTTTCAGGGGAGGAGTCTGCTGGATCAACTGTGTCTTTGAGCATGCTCTGTAAATCGGCCTGAATGGCAGCTTTCTTGTCGTCATGCTGAAGGCTGGCAACATCAAGATTTTTCTTGGGGGGGGGGGGGGGCCCTTTGTTGGGTTTCAGCTTGAGGCGGAGCCTGAGTTTGCAGCGAACAAGGTGGTGGTAAGTGTGGCACTCTGCGCTGGGCATCACTCTGGTGAGGAGGACGTCACTGCGGTCCTTCTGACGCACTAGGACATAGTCGATAAAGTGCCAGTGCTTGGAGCGAGGATGCATCCAGATAGTCTTTCGACTGTCCTTTTGCTGGAAAGTAGTGTTGGTGATGACAAGTTGCTGCTCTGCACAGAGCTCCAACAGTAGGCGACCGTTGTCATTGCAGTTCCCAACGCCATGCTTGCCGAGGACTCCTTTCCAGGCTTCAGAGTCTCGGCCCACTCTGGCGTTGAAGTCGCCAAGGATGATGACTTTGTCGTCTGCAGGGGTGCTCTGCAGGAGGCTGCGCAGGTCAGAGTAGAACTTGTCTTTTTCGGCAGGCTCTGCCAGGAGGGTTGGGGAGTACACACTGAGAATGGTGACGTATTGCTGGTGTCTCAGTGGGAGGCGCATGGACATGATGCGGTCGGAGTGACCCGTTGGTAGGTTTTCCAACTTAGTCGCAATGGGGGTCTTCACCATGAAGCCCACGCCTGAGAGCCGTCTTTCTGATGCAGGCCTGCCTGACCAGTAGAGGGTGTAGCCAGCGCCAAGTTCTTGGAGGCTGCCTTCCTCCGGAAGGCGTACTTCGCTGAGCGCGGCGATGTCGATGTTTAACCTCCGCAATTCATGGGCAATGAGGGCGGAGAGACGCTCAGGGCGTCCGCTGTCTGCTGTGTCGAGCATGGTTCGGATGTTCCAGCATGCTACGTTGAGTCCGGTTGTGGTCGTCATGAGAGTGGATCCGTTGTTTTCTCTTGTTTTCTGACCGCATGAGAAGATGCCCGTTGACCGCGGCTAGCCAACTGGGGTTACGAGGGGATGAGCTTTGGTTAGGCCACCTTTTCTAGGCCCCTCTCCGTGTGGAGCAAGCAGTGCTGTCCCTAGAGAAGGCTGCTTGGTCGTTCAGGGTGTGCCGAGTGACGTTGTCATCCCCAGGTCAACATCAGGCGACCAATATCCTGAACCTCCTGCATGCAGGTTTGAGACTGCGGCTTCCAGTGACATCTTTCACCTGCCGTTTTGCCCCTTGCCCATCGCTACAGGACTTGGAAAGTTCAGTGTCATAGTCCGTGGGCGTTTCCTAAAGCCTACGCGGTGGAGCTTTTTGGTGGAGTGCAGTGTGCGCAGTACTGGCCCCACCCTTTAAACCCTTGGTTCGTTTGCCATGGTCTAGCAAGCTGGGACGGTGGCATCGAGGTCCTCAGGTCGTAGGTTTTATATCAGACTGTCCTTGTCTTAGTCTCTGGCTCAAAAGCCTTCCCTGGAGACACGGGGGCTTTGATGTCAGGGGTTTCCTCCCTTAGCCTTTCCGCAGCCAAGCGGCCAGGCCTGCAAGGCAGCAGGGGACTCGTGGGGGCCGGGGTCGTCTATGTCCCATGCAGATGTGAACATCTGCCCACTGCCCAGACGGTGACACTTACCAGAGGAGAAAAATCCAACGCCGGAACCCGGTATCGAACCTCGCACCTTTGGCATTGGAGGCAGACGCCTTAACCACTGCGCCACTTCCCCGTCTAATCAGGCATTAATGCCCCATCTAATACTTGCTTGTAATGTTCATGTCGAATGTCTTTATTTTTTATTGCTGTTTTATTTTTTTATTCCTTTGGCTTTCGACTGACTACCTTTTTGGTGCAGTATAGAATACATTTTTTATCTCAGTCCAATGTACTCAACTATAGGCACACCATTTAGTTCATACTTAAACTTTCCAGGCAATTTTTTGTTTTGTGTGCTGTACAGCGGGTGATCTTTTGGGTAGTCAGACGTGTCGTACATGTGTAGTTCTGTTTTCATGTCTTCATAAAAGTCTTCAGTACACACATCAATGATCATAGAGTCAGTGTCAGTGTATAGCAGACGACACTCAGGATACTTCGGTTTAAAATAATCATAATAAAATTCAAGCATCAACAGTTTTCACAACTCAAGAATTGCCATACCAATGAATACTGGCTTGTCCAGTTTGACAATCTTTTTTTTTGAGTGACACAGCATACAATGATGAATGAAACTCTTTGTACCCCGTGTACTGTGGCTTGCCTGTAAGTTTAATTGCACCTGATTCAGTTGTAACCAGTCTCACATCTTTGCGGTGATGAGGATTTTCCATCGTCTTACCAAAACAGGCATTGTTCATAAGCTTAAAGAAGTCTTTGTCAAATGCAGTTTTGCCGTCTCTGGCACGCAATGTTGTGTTCTTCATTATGTAATCTTTCATAAAAGCACTCTGATCAAATTGAATTCCTCTATGTACTTTCTTTAGTACTAACCCGTGTCTGATGTAAAACTGTAACAAGCTATAGTGACAAACGTAATTGAATTTGTCATTCAGATTCGGCACAAGTTTAGTGTCTTCTTTTTTCCCTGTCATACTCATTTTCTCAAAAGCCAACGGATAATCATTGTGGTAATCATGTAGGTGGTGTAGGTACTCCAGGTCTACTTCAAAGATCCAACCCTTCGCGTCGTTTCGGTCAAGATTCATAATATAGTTTGTTAACCCTGACTGTGTTATGTCATACTGTGACAAATCATACAGACACAAGTTTTTCAAGGGCAATAACTCACACATTGCAAATCCATAAAGGTTATTAGCGTCCAAGTACGTAATGAATGACCTTGACCCAGGGCTTGAGGGGTCAAACCCCTGGTCTGGGTCGACCAGATATTTATTATTTGCTCTGGCGTAGTTGTTCACTGCAATACTTATCCCACCTCTCAATCCACGTTCCACCATTTCACCCATCGTACGATCAGACAACAGGTCTATAAATATTTTACTGGATTTTAAAAATGCATCCCATGTCATGCCAGGACTAGTTATGTATCAAGCCGGGTCAAGCTTGTAGTGTAACAAACCCTTTTCACGGTAACTTTCAAATACATCTGCTATCAAACAAACGTCAGCTTTCAAGTACTGGTCATGGTAGTCACCAATCGTTTGACACCCTAATTTATCCCACGCATCAAGAGCGTGTTGATATTCAGAGTCAGAATTGCCTTTTCCATTAAGTGTGGAATAAAATTTCTCTTTCGGTGGCAGTCTCCTTTCTTCAAACACAACCCAGTGATAATGTATTCGTAGGGGTAGACTCCTTTCTTAATCAAGTCTGGCTCAAAATATTTACTTGTTATTGGATACTCAGTCAGACCTTCTGCCAAACTAGCAAGACCTAAAGACAAATGTTGCATCGAGTCATAAAATGCTAATTTGTCTAACCTAAAGGTCAAGTATTTCTCAGTTGTCTGGGCAATACAATTAATGTTTGTATAAGACTCATCCACAGCCTGCATGATAATATGTGAATCATATCTTTTGAGATTGTGGAAAAAGATTGGTAACTTATATGTCTTAGGATCTGTTTTTAATAATAAGTTACAATTGTTATGTGCAGCACCTCTGTAACGTCCAGTTATGTGATCATGGTCACGAACTTTATCACCCTGTAGGGGCTGTTCACAAATCCAACAGGTCACAGCTGTATCAAATTTCAGTTTGTCTTCTTCTGTCATCACCAAAGGCATCTGACATGTTATGAGATATTGAACTACCTGACTATACAGATGTCTCATTTCTGTTAAAACAGACACGCTGCATTTTCTCCCCTGTAGATAACAGGTTCTGAATGCTGTCCATCTGACCTAACAATAATGTATCCGAAAGAAAACACTACTTGGTCACTCAACTTTACAGTCTTTGGTAATGACTCTGGAACAGGACCTTCATACGGAACAACCAGTGATTCAAAATCAGCATACACTACAAATGACAGCTTTTGTTGATTCCCATAGTTCTTAAAATATACTTGACTACCAGGATCTGGATACTTAAGTACAGTTTGTATGTCATCAGCTGATCTACAATGTAAAACATGTTTATGTGCCACTGCAATAGAGGAGAATCTTTGTAAACATCTTTTACACACTTCCTGTTTCCTACCATATTTTGATACATGATTATGAATTAGACGTGACATACTCCTGATAATTGTGTAGTGGAAGTTATTGTCATCACCGATTAATAACATGTCAACATGTTTATCTTCTGACTGTCCGTAGGTTGGAGCAAGTGGTGATACTCTAATGGGTTGTAACTTATCAACAGACTCATTATCCCACACATACACATTTACAGATATACCAGGATTTAGTTTTTCAAACAAGTCTATGTCCTCTATTTTAACAGGGAAATCAATGCCACTAAAGTTGAGTTCATTTACAAATTTGGTGTAGTTAGATACACGTTCAGGTTTTGATTTTATAAAGTGCAGTTTAGCAAGCACACACCACATGAAACAATAGTTGTCATTGTTCTGAATATTGACGACAGCCTTTTTGTTTGCAACCTCTGTTGGCAGTGGTATCCATGATTTACCTAATATAGGATGATACCTTGACTGCTTTAGTTGTAGTTCATGAACATGTACTTCGTGCCAACCAGACCCCTTCATTTTCGCACTGTCAATTGCTTGGAGGAAGTCAGGTAATAGTCTGTCTCTAAACACGTTTTCTAATTCCCTTCTTGTGTTAACTGTGTGTTGTCTTGTTGATATATATGATACAATCACTTCACCGTCTACTCTAGTAAATTCTATTTTAGCAACAATCTGAATCTTCACACTGCCTGTAAGAAGATTATCTTGTATGACAGAAAAAGAGTTTTCCATTGATTCATAGACATTATTGGTATTAGATATAGGCAAGTTTGTTGTGTGAAACACGTTTCTTAAACCTGATGAGCCTGATGGGCTTTGATCATTGTCCGTCATTTTTATTTGTCCAACAAAATAATAAATGAAAAAAATAATACCACTGACACACCAAATGTAATACTGTATTATCTGTAGTTATGGTAAACAAGTCAACCACTTCCCTGGTGTTTGTCTTGAAGTCTTGACCTGCAGGTGTAATATCACTTTATTGAATGTAACACTTTCAATGTAACAATGTAGTTTTCATAATTGATCAAATATGTCTTTACACAGTTCCTCAAACCAACGCAAGTGGCCACTGTTAGCATTATAAACTTTAAAAACATTTGTCTTAAGATCAACAGTCTCATACTCATAACGTGGTAATCCATCTAAATATTCCAAAGTAACATTATATGTCGTGTATATCCTTATTGTCTGTGTTGAGAGTTTAAAGCTGGGTTCAAACACACGTGATTTTAAGTCATATAAACACTTAACATCTTTGAAGCATTCTGTAACATCAAACACTTGGGTTTGTCCGTCTGTCATTTTTTATTGGACAAACAAATGTATAAATTAATTCACCAACCCATACGCTGTGGGCTGATCTGTCTTTAAAATGAGCTTTAGATGCTTAGTTGATTTCAGTACTCAAACCAAGGGGAATCACAGCGCTGGACAGACAACAGTTAGATCCCCTGCCCCCGCCTATCAGGCACCCAATCGCCAGCCCACAGAGAAATACGCAGGTATAGAATAAGACAATCATTTCCATTCCTAAAAAGAATGGATCAGGTCTCTTATATAACCCATGTCTTTCTCCGGAACTTAGGAAGTAGGCAGGAGAAACATACATACACAAACATGAAGGTGCGCTACTATATGTGGTCGGGTAAATACCCTGATTTCCCACAGTAGATGCACAGAACATTACACAACAATGTAACGATACAAATTTTGCCTCGAGTTATACATGATACTCACAAACCAGATAGGTGAGGCTAGCGCTGGCAGAATTGTCAGTACTCAAACCAAGGGGAATCACAGCGCTGGACAGACAACAGTTAGATCCCCTGCCCCCGCCTATCAGGCACCCAATCGCCAGCCCACAGAGAAATACGCAGGTATAGAATAAGACAATCATTTCCATTCCTAAAAATAATGGATCAGGTCTCTTATATAACCCATGTCTTTCTCCGGAACTTAGGAAGTAGGCAGGAGAAACATACATACACAAACATGAAGGTGCGCTACTATATGTGGTCAGGTAAATACCCTGATTTCCCACAGTAGATGCACAGAACATTACACAACAATGTAACGATACAAATTTTGCCTCGAGTTATACATGATACTCACAAACCAGATAGGTGAGGCTAGCGCTGGCAGAATTGTCAGTACTCAAACCAAGGGGAATCACAGCGCTGGACAGACAACAGTTAGATCCCCTGCCCCCGCCTATCAGGCACCCAATCGCCAGCCCACAGAGAAATACGCAGGTATAGAATAAGACAATCATTTCCATTCCTAAAAAGAATGGATCAGGTCTCTTATATAACCCATGTCTTTCTCCGGAACTTAGGAAGTAGGCAGGAGAAACATACATACACAAACATGAAGGTGCGCTACTATATGTGGTCGCGTAAATACCCTGATTTCCCACAGTAGATGCACAGAACATTACACAACAATGTAACGATACAAATTTTGCCTCGAGTTATACATGATACTCACAAACCAGATAGGTGAGGCTAGCGCTAGCAGAATTGTCAGTACTCAAACCAAGGGGAATCACAGCGCTGGACAGACAACAGTTAGATCCCCTGCCCCCGCCTATCAGGCACCCAATTTGGGTGCCTGATAGGCGGGGGCAGGGGATCTAACTGTTGTCTGTCCAGCGCTGTGATTCCCCTTGGTTTGAGTACTGACAATTCTGCTAGCGCTAGCCTCACCTATCTGGTTTGTGAGTATCATGTATAACTCGAGGCAAAATTTGTATCGTTACATTGTTGTGTAATGTTCTGTGCATCTACTGTGGGAAATCAGGGTATTTACCCGACCACATATAGTAGCGCACCTTCATGTTTGTGTATGTATGTTTCTCCTGCCTACTTCCTAAGTTCCGGAGAAAGACATGGGTTATATAAGAGACCTGATCCATTCTTTTTAGGAATGGAAATGATTGTCTTATTCTATACCTGCGTATTTCTCTGTGGGCTGGCGATTGGGTGCCTGATAGGCGGGGGCAGGGGATCTAACTGTTGTCTGTCCAGCGCTGTGATTCCCCTTGGTTTGAGTACTGACAATTCTGCCAGCGCTAGCCTCACCTATCTGGTTTGTGAGTATCATGTATAACTCGAGGCAAAATTTGTATCGTTACATTGTTGTGTAATGTTCTGTGCATCTACTGTGGGAAATCAGGGTATTTACCCGACCACATATAGTAGCGCACCTTCATGTTTGTGTATGTATGTTTCTCCTGCCTACTTCCTAAGTTCCGGAGAAAGACATGGGTTATATAAGAGACCTGATCCATTCTTTTTAGGAATGGAAATGATTGTCTTATTCTATACCTGCGTATTTCTCTGTGGGCTGGCGATTGGGTGCCTGATAGGCGGGGGCAGGGGATCTAACTGTTGTCTGTCCAGCGCTGTGATTCCCCTTGGTTTGAGTACTGACTATTCTGCCAGCGCTAGCCTCACCTATCTGGTTTGTGAGTATCATGTATAACTCGAGGCAAAATTTGTATCGTTACATTGTTGTGTAATGTTCTGTGCATCTACTGTGGGAAATCAGGGTATTTACCCGACCACATATAGTAGCGCACCTTCATGTTTGTGTATGTATGTTTCTCCTGCCTACTTCCTAAGTTCCGGAGAAAGACATGGGTTATATAAGAGACCTGATCCATTCTTTTTAGGAATGGAAATGATTGTCTTATTCTATACCTGCGTATTTCTCTGTGGGCTGGCGATTGGGTGCCTGATAGGCGGGGGCAGGGGATCTAACTGTTGTCTGTCCAGCGCTGTGATTCCCCTTGGTTTGAGTACTGACAATTCTGCCAGCGCTAGCCTCACCTATCTGGTTTGTGAGTATCATGTATAACTCGAGGCAAAATTTGTATCGTTACATTGTTGTGTAATGTTCTGTGCATCTACTGTGGGAAATCAGGGTATTTACCCGACCACATATAGTAGCGCACCTTCATGTTTGTGTATGTATGTTTCTCCTGCCTACTTCCTAAGTTCCGGAGAAAGACATGGGTTATATAAGAGACCTGATCCATTCTTTTTAGGAATGGAAATGATTGTCTTATTCTATACCTGCGTATTTCTCTGTGGGCTGGCGATTGGGTGCCTGATAGGCGGGGGCAGGGGATCTAACTGTTGTCTGTCCAGCGCTGTGATTCCCCTTGGTTTGAGTACTGACAATTCTGCCAGCGCTAGCCTCACCTATCTGGTTTGTTAGTTGATTTCAGTTTATTTTTCACATCATCTCGTTCATGCTTATTTGGGATGACATCATTCTCTCTGAGACAGTCTTCAAAGCTGTCACGACCCTTACAGTAAAACAAACAGATAAACTTTAACTGTTCTCGAAAATCTTTCAGTACAGCATTATATTTCTGAGTGAGAATCCATACACTTACATTTGCATGTCTGCCACTGAAGGCAAGTTCTGCTAATGCGTTTCTCTTCTTGACAATGTCTTTCTCTGCAGAACAGTCATCAACAATAAACAAAGTTGGCTGCCCTTCAAATTGCTTGTAAAAATATTGTAGGTAGTCATTCAGTTTTTTCTCAGGGTCAACTAAGTAAATGTTGCTGTCAGTCCAAATAAATAAACGGTTGTGATAAGCTTTGTTGTGTTTGATTGTAGGACAAAATATTACAATGTTTTCAAAGTGGTGTATGTATCTTGTTTGTAAGAGATTAAGTACAAATTCAGTTTTACCACACCCTGTGGCACTGCAAAACAATCCACAGTGTGGGTCAAGTGTCATCAAGCTACGGTTCATTTTAATACACAATATAATTTTAATACATGACACCCTTTAGTCTGCTCTCTTCTATGCTCAGTTGTGTGTCATATATCAAATACAAATATATATTTATTGCTGCAGCAGTTTCAACCTTTTTTTGTATCTGAATTGTAATCCCGTCACTGCCGTTTTCAACCTTTCGACCTGATCCATGAAGATAATCATCATCTGTACTACGAAGGTCTAACCAAAGAGCATATTTGTTTGTAAGGTATTGACCAATCCTTACGTCATACAGATGTAAATCTTTGCACGCAATGTTTGCAGGTTTATCTCTAGTCCTTCCGCCTGCAAAATACTTTGTGATCTCAACGTAGTGTTGATAAGGTAACAAACCTGAAGCGTACACTTGATTAGGACGGCCTTCAATTGTACAAGACAAATGTGTAATCTTTGGATTATATAATTTTTCTGAGTCTCTTTTGTATGGAGCCGCGGGTTCAACAAACAACATGAGTATACCTTTCAGTGACCTGGCAGGTGTGTTCAAGTTTATGTTCCACATTGTGTCGCTCTTGTCTTTGGGTATTAAACTATGTCTAATCACCCTGTCATAATAAATCGGCAGTTTTGTCTTGTACTGATTTTGAATGAGAGTAGCTAAATAATCATGTGTGACAATTTCATATTCCAAAGAAATGTTAGAGATCTTATATGTCGCATTGGGATCAGATGATTTAATAATTTTGGAGTAGTCATTGAAAGTTAATTCAAAAGTCAGATGGTCATTCAGTGCTCCTTGGTAATAAGGTAAATGTGCTGTTAGGATTTCAAACTCAAGTGGAATGTAAAATCTGGTTCCATATGTTTCTGCTAATATAATGTCTTTGGCCACCCCAGTAGTTACTTTATCTCCTGTATCGATTCGAAGTTTACCAATGTTATCTGTCTGTATGCCTTGGTAAATATGATCTTCTTGTTCTTCTTGTGTAAGCTTTTTTTGTAACAGTAGAACACATCAGCATCGTCGAGACTAAACACTTCCTGTCCTTCAAGTTTTACTTTCATAGTTCTAACAATTGCTCTACCAAGATTGTTAACTAGTGTTCTGTTTACGTCTGTGTCTGATGAAAGTTCAATATTAAATGCTAGGTGTGCAGTGCCAGGAACAATAACGTCACTGGGGCCTAGGTTTGGAAACTTGACTGGAAGTGTTTGATTCTGGTCTACGGTACTTGGATTGTTTGTGATGATGATTGATTGTCTAATGCCCTTAACACCGAGAGGCTCATGTAGTTTTCTGTATGGGTCTAACTTTGATCCGTAAGACTGTGTAATTTTTATTATGCACAATAAAAAATATTAAATTAATAAAACAATGGCAGCGGGAGGATTTGGTCATGGTGATTTTGAAATGGATGTCATGGATGCCTCAGATACCAGTATCACAGATATGACTGGAATGGTAACTAGTAGTAGTACGTATCATGAACTGTTAAAAGACAAAGTAAACTCATTTTATGACAGTGTTGGTGCTCACCCAGATGTAATAGATCCTAATCAGTTTGAATACGATAAAGGACACTTATTTGTAAATACAGAGGGAAAATATATCTAACACATAAAAATAACACTGCTAAGTTTAGAGCTTTAAGTACAATTAAAGGTGAATTTGGTGGTAACTCTGGGTTGGCAAGGTATCTTGGTATTGGGCGGTCTCCTTTCACGCCTAGACTTGTTAGTGCGCTTTACGACATGCAAACAAAGTTACCAACAGGGCAAGAAATTGAAATGGCACCAGTAACAAGCCTACCAGAAATAGCAAACACAGTGATACAAGAAACCTCATTTACTGAAGGACGAATAAATGACACTATGAAAACAATAGATGATCCGCCTTTGTCAATGTGGGAGATTGTAGGGTTGGATAAATCTCTGCAGATGATAAGAGGTGAGATGGTAAACAATGTAGCCAAACTAGGTGAGCTTGATAAACACATAGAACGTGAAAAAGAGAAACTGGCTACCGCAGACAATGGGAATTTTGACACAGAAATGAAAGAAAGAATACAACACAGATTAAATGATTTGCAGATAGAAAGATCAGGGCGGTTACAAGTGATTAGTATTGGGAGGGAAAAACTGAAAACACAAGTCAACAGGATTAGAGAAACTATTCAGAAAATACTTCACGAAGACACTACTCTGGCTGAGAGATTGAAAACACTTTTCAGAGAACAGGGTATCACAATTGCGAGTTTAATTACAGCTCTTGGATTTATTATCAGTACTGTTGTGTTAGCTGTCTCCGGGGTTGGTCAGGGTCCAGCACCGCCAGGTCCGCTAGCACCACCAGCACCTCCAACTGACCCAAAAGATTTACAGTCATGGGTAAAGAAACAACTGTCTCACATATCAGACTTGCTTACGAAATTGGCTGTGAAAGCAATGGACGCTTTGCCTGGTATAATAGGCACAGTTGTCAGTTGGATGATTAGTACAGCAGCAAAGGTAGTTGGATTTATGGCAGAGCATGTGTGGGTCTTTCTGGTGACAGTAGGAGGGTTGATGGTGGGTTATTTAATGAAACAGATAAAGAAGTAAAACCCCTAATCCTGTTAGGCCTATTACCAATGCAGTTCTCTCTGACTCATGTGTGTCAAGGGTTGACTGTACTGGTTGTATGGGCACCGGTGTTGGGTCTGGGGCCGGGGCCTGGAGTGTTACCGTCTGTAATGGTTTTAATGACTGAACATGTGTGGTTGTGGCCCGCAAGTTTACAGATTGATTAAGACCGAGTTTTTGATCACGACCAGCAACAATGATTTCATTATTATAATTTGTTATTGTCCCCATTTGGAGTTGAAGGTCAGATGGCAACATGTATAACGCGATGCCAACTACAAAGTCAACTTTTGATCTGGCATATCTGAGAACGTCTTGGTAGCGTTGTATGTTTGATGGGAGATCAACCACTGAATTAATTGAATCTTCAAGATTAGCAAGAAATTGTTTTTGTGCTTCAAATTTGCCACTCCCGTTTAAAATGTTTGATTTTGTTAGTGATTGTGCTCCTAATATACACCAGACATATGTTCTGATAGACTCATTTACGCGCTCTACTCCTGCTTGAGTAAACCCGTCACTCCTGTCTAAAACAAATGTGGTCCAGGCATTAGACTGTTTCTGTTCAATTGATCCTAACCAGACTTGTGATTTTGATGAGAATGAAGTGTAACCAGGGTAATAATCTAGTGGGTATTGTCTGTGACTCATAGCATAATACAATGTACCCATACCACTGTGATCATCAAGTTTTTGTGTGAAGTCATACCCGGCACTGGGACCAGGGCTGATGTTAAACTCATTACAGATGTGTTCAAATGCTTTCATATCCATGGGGTTGTTAAACCTGTTGAAACTGGATTCAGTGGGCAGTGGTGTATGGAGTTCTGACAAAATACGTCTAAGCTGGTAATAAACATGGAAACGATACACAGACCTAATCAGTTTGTTTGAGTGATTCAAGTGGTCTGTAAATGAAACACCACAGCCTGTAGTTGAACATACAATAGCAAAGTTGAGTTGGTTTTGAAACATCTGTAGTGGACGTGAAGACCACTT
Organism: Semisulcospira habei; assembly: GCA_036245525.1. Classification (NCBI taxonomy): domain Eukaryota; kingdom Metazoa; phylum Mollusca; class Gastropoda; family Semisulcospiridae; genus Semisulcospira; species Semisulcospira habei. Next base: position 88,974,433 of record BTPG01000003.1, read on the forward strand.
TCTTGCAGTAGCATCATCTCTAATTGGAGGGTTTAGGTAATGGTCAAAGGGATTCGGTACTTTCACTTGAAATAGATCTTGTTCGTTTACAGCTATATCAAGCTGATTTAGTTGAATTATTTTCTGTTCATAAGTAGGTACGACATTGTACTTGGCATCCATGTTAAATTGAAATGCGTTTGTAGTAACGCTTGATGGTGATTTAAATTCCATCCTTCTTTTTTTTTATAAGATAATAAAAATGTTTATTGCCTTAACAAATCTTGACACAAGCAAACATGTGTGGTTAACTAATGGGATTGATAATCGTGATAATAACAAGACTGTAGCTATCCATGAAATGTTCTACACAGTAAAATGGTTTAATGTAACAGGTGATAATTAATATATACATGGGATTCTGCGGAGTATGGAGATTGCAGAGATCATTGTCGATTTTAACTTACGGCCTGGGTATTATGACTTTTGTACTATAGCTGACTGGCTACAATATAATTTTAAAATTAAAGCAACTTTAAATCCCGCTAACTTACTTGTTACATTGGAATTTCCAAAAGATAATAAGTATTTATTATCAGATAGACTTATATTACTACTTGGTTTTTTAAGCAAAGATGACATATCACTTTTAGAAAATATTTTATTTGAAAACAATGATGAAGATTGGGTATTAGATAAAGAAAGAAAAACAAATTTAATAAAATAAACGAAAAACTTTTAAAGCCCAAAAAACTAAAAATAACAGGAAGATACCCTGTTCATTTGTCAGTACACACAGTATTAAATGTTCATTTGAAAGAACTAAACACGACTGAAAATGTTCACAATGGAAAGCCTTCAACTTTGTTGAGATGCTTACCAACTGGAACTGCACCCTATTGTGAAAGTGTGGTTGCTAGATTTCCTAAATTACAGTTTAAAAATTTGGGTTCTAGTTTCTTTGAGTCACTGTGTATATCTGTAACTAATCAGGATGACAAACCAGTTGTAATGCATGATTTTAGTGTTGTACTAGAAGTTAAATAATTTTATTTTTGTTTATAAAAAATGAGTGGTGGTCCAAAGCCGAGAATCATACCAGTTGCGTGTCCGGTAACAGAGTTGAAAGATTTGGCTGATGTACAGGATTTTGAGAAGGAGGGAGAAATTGGAGAAGTATATGGTTTTGAACTTGATTCAAATGGCATGTACAAGAGAAAAGTTATCGATGACATGAAAGAAGGAACAGAGAGACTGATTCCTAAACTTGGTCAGCTTCGTGATGTTACTGTACCTGTTCCAGTAAATAACATACCCTACAACTTAATACATGTTGGTAATAAATGTGTTGTTTCACCTGTGCCTACGCCGCCACCGCTTGCACCCACAATTGATTGGGACATAAAGTTGGAATTTATTAGTCCTTATGTATACACTGATGATGAAGGAGCCTTAGTGTTCAGAAAAGTTGTTAACTCTGGGCCATTAATTGTAAGCCTTGTTCCAAGTTTTGCCTCAGACAACAATAGCAGAGATAAACTGAAAGTTGAAAATTATGAGAAATGGAGGTATCTTCTTACGCACAGGAAGGGCAGGTCTGATGCAAAGGTCGTGTTTGCACCAGTAAACTTTCTGATTGCAAGAGAAGCGACAATAGTATTTGAAATTATCATGAGATCTGTAACTTCTGCGCAAGAGGCAAATATTGCTCAGGGAATAAAACTTACATGGGATGAAACAGTATCAGAATCAACAAAGGTCTTTATTGCTATTAGAAAAAATGTAGATGTTTTTGAAGTTTCGAGCAGTCTTCCGGCTGTCAAGATATTAGTCGACAAAACAACTTTTGTTCGTCTAAGTTACATAAACCTTGAACACATTGATCTTGTTTCATTTTATTATGCCAGCAAATTGTATACTTTTGATGAGTTGCAAAATGTAATTGCTGATTAAATAAAAAATATTTGACAATAAATAAATGGTAAACTTCTATCCGCAACTACCGATGACACTTGCTCCTGAGACTGTGTCATCGTTTGCGCTTGATCCACATATGCCAATTGTATCAGATAAAACATTACAGGGAGACGCATTCAGATTAAATAATATTACAGAAGCAATTAAATACTTGGAAAGTGAAGAGGCGAGGTACTCCAGATGTAAGAGACGGTATAAGACCGTTTTCAATTCTGTACAAAATACTTCAATGGCTGTTGGTGCAGTTTCAGCTGGTTGTTATGTGGGGGGTATTGTTCTGTTTGCCACAGGAATTGGAAGTTTAATAGGAATTGCAGTTGAGGGTGTTAGCGTTGCTACATACCTGGCATGCTTTGGTTTGGAAGCCATAAACAAGAGGTTTCACACGAAATTACAGAAACATGAAGCATTGAGTACTCTGGCTGGTGCAAAGCTGAGCAGTATGAAACTTATTATCAGTAAGGCATTGAACAATAATTTTATTGATGACGAAGAATTTAAGCGGGTCCAGGATGATTTAAATAATTACAAACAACTGAAGTCTGAAATCCAGAATAAAATGCGTAGTCAATCTCCCGTGAATGTTGAAGAACCAAAAGCTAGTTTTTTAGAGATGGGAAAACAGATCGGAGTTCAGGAAACCACAGAAAAACTACACAATCTTTTAAGGAAATAAAAATCAGATTTGGTAATCAATCAATATTTTTGTCATATGCTTCGCAGAGAGATGACACGTCATTTACACCACTTGTGCCTGATTATTTAGCCCCATCTGCACCACCCCCAGAGTATTATTGAGAAGAAAAAAAAAGTTTTTTTATTGTCCTTGTATCTTGTAAAATCTGACCGAGTAGGTTGTGACTTAAGTCAAGTTGTTGTAAGAACTTATAAGAACTTACAGTAAGAAATTAATAAGTTCTTATGGTAAGTAATTAATAAGTTCTTATGATAAGTAACTTAAAGGTTACCTCTGCAGGTTCCTAAAAGTTAGTTGTAACTTATTAGTAACGTATAAAGTTCTACTTGAGAAAATCGACTCTGACAGGGGTGTGTGTAAAAAGTTATTAGTCTTTTTAACTGAGTGCGCTGTCAGGATTTTGGTTCGATTTGAAAGAAACGACAGTGTGGGCGTTAACGTCCATAATTAGTTAATTAATTAAGGTCAACTTAAGACAATGGGTAATTGGGTCATTATTTTACTCGTCAATACAGATGATGATTCTCATGAGTCAGTTTTTGTTTCAAATTATGGTTTTGTTGCCAGTGAGGTGGAAATTATGATAGCGTTGAGGGAGTAGTGAGTGAGAGAGATTAAAATTGAATAGTTTTAGTGCATCAGTTTGACTCCTGAGAATCCGGTGGTTAAGTAAAGTACAATTACTTATCTCTGCGTGCGTGCGTGCGTGCTTGTGTGTGTGTGTGTGTGTGTGTGTGTGTGTGTGTGTGTGTGTGTGTGTGTGTGCATGGTAATAAATATTGTTGACATCAAGCCTAAAAGATTAAAATAATATCTCACTGACCCAGATTCAAAAATTATGATCAGACTTGAAGCGAAGTAGCAGAATATTACACATGATAAGATGAAATGTCTTCCGAGAGCGTGATGATCTATCTTATGTGTCTCTACCAGATCATCCGGTAAGTTAATGCGTCAATGATTGTTTGCAGTTGGATTCGGGGCCTTGCTTTTAGAGACCCCCAAAATAACTGAAGTCCCGGCCAGGGTTTGATCAGTCAATATATTTACATCAGAGAAGTTATCAGAGTTCTGTATGCAAACGCTGTCCCCAATGTACATGTAGTAAAACCGTGCAAACACGTCACGGAATTATAAATTGAATGAGTGACAGACACTTTTCGGAATCATTAAATCATGTTAGACTGTTAGTATTGGATTCATCTCTGGAATTTCATTGTGCATATAAGGAAATGCACAGTTCAGGCCATTGTTTTACATGTTTAGATACAGTCTCTATCTTTGTCAAGCTGTCTGCAAGCGTATTGTGCAATAAGTGGAAAAATGCATGTAAGCTCAAATGCTTATGGAAGAGAAATTGAGGGCTGTTTCATATCATCTTGTTCTCTTTATGTACGATGGCAGAGATAGTGGTGACTTAGTTGTTGAGTGTGCTCATGTGCTTGTTAGTTCTCTGAGTGGCAGGATAAACTTACCCCATATTTCTGGTAGATCCGACAACCATATCTGCCAAGCGACGAATAAACCTTAGTAACATCACATTGTCCAGTCACTTCCAATGTTGAAGCTCTGCTTACAGGTAGTATATTGCATGACACGGTGTTTGGTGGCGCTGCGGAACATTTCATATGATTATAGGTGATGTTTCCAGCACTTACATTTTTAAAATTTTGACAACCAAAGATTCAACTGACTACACACTCACTACAATACAACATTGCCGAATAAGACCACATACTTCACACAATTTCATACTCTTAAACTTGCAATGGTTACAGACATTCGAAGTGAATAAAGGCAGATCTCTTATCTTCGTCCGGTTTAGATCTACTTATCCCAAGGTAATTAGGTTAGATCATCCGTACACCCAGCCCTGTTGTCAATATGTACCAAAGCCAATGGTCAAGATTTTTTTTTCAGCTGACTCGAGTTTTTGCTTGATATTTTGAAAGGTGTGTATCTGGCCTGTATTTCATTGAAATGTTTGAGATTGTGTGTACGACGTATTATAAACTTTGTGTTTACAAACACGAAGTATCCTCATTGTGGCATGTACTTTCCCAACGACCAACACACTCCATGTGTTATTATACTCAACAGTAACTAGTACTCAATAGTCAAGAGAACACACTTTAAATCCATTGAGATTTTCATGATTCATTTAAAGTTTGCTCAAATAATTGGTTTACATAATGGGATTTAAAACCGATATAAATGTCAAGCATAACAAGTACATCCTTGCCGGAGATAAACCACCCTACATTAACACTGCTAAGTGAAGATAGAGTTATTCATTGTTTATGATAAGTTTGTAGGCTTATGTGTGTGCTACAATCTTCCTGAATGTGTGCCACCTTGACCTTTTTATGAATTATTATTTGTACTACCACTAAAGGAACATGTTTTATATCACAGTCGCTTAACCTCATTTTACATAGATTTAAATTTTTGGCCAACCGTGTGTCATTGATCTTGTCTACCTGTGTCAATGACCTTGTCTACATGTGACCTTGATCTTCTGCCATGCAGTCCTGTAATGCTAATAACGGTATATGCAGTGATTCACACCACACCAGTCTTGAGATTGCATTAAGAATTTAAGCAGCATTGTAAAGTATATTGTGAGTTGTTTCAACTGTTACAAAATATAATAAGATCCTCAAAATTGTCAATTAATAACAGAGACAGGCAACTTGCAATAAAAACCTGCTAAACTATACTGCCCAAAATAATAAAGCAAACAGAACTTTGTAACATGAAGCAGTGCATCAATAGTTATTTAAAATGTAGTAAAACTGTTTGTGGCAAGGGTTTCATGTGAAAGGAAAATAGAAAAAAGAGGTTGAAACCCCTTAAAGATGTTATGGCATAGGTCTTTCGCGCATCTTTTCTGATCTTTTAGATACCGCTATCTTGCGTCTGAAACCTGAGATGGAGTTCACCGAAAAAACTTATCGCAAGTCGCATTGCAAATATGCTCAATTTATCAATAATTGACAAAAGAGATATACTGTCTGAAATTGGTGTTTCAGCTGAATATTTCTATGCATAAAATGTTTTCTTTCCACATAAATAAGATATTTTGCATAAAGTTGTGACAATCATCGAGCGTTACTCATAACCGTCCGTAAGATGGCATGAAACAAAACATCATGTCTGAATAACAAATAAACGTGCCAACCAGACGGGAAACAGTCTACGTGGCAGCCAGCAAAACAACAAAATCTCGTTAGACATTAGCAACGAGAAGGTAAACTAAATTAGAAAAAAAGGTTGTGGTGTTTGCTAAGTGCCTGGAACTAATGGTAGCATATCGAACGAAAGTGACATATCTCACATTCACTGGTTTTCCAACCCTTTTATGCACCGCCGTGAGATGTCACCTTCGCGGCGTAAAACCCCAATAGCTAACTGTCCTTTTATGCATGGAAATTTAGGTCTCCACAGTAGTATTGCCGTCGCCACTGACTACCTGCAAAGAAGACCATATTTTACTGTGGGTTCAGAGGGGTATGCATTCCATGTCACCACCTAGAGCAACGTTTCCATGCATTCTCAGAGAGAGCCTACTAATACGGGGGAGGGCATGCAGTCGACATTGTAGTTATAAATGAGCCCAGTGCTAGTGCTTATTGTCTAGGAAAACGTATTGCGTGTAAGAAAAAGTCCCGCTAAAGCATGTTCTTAAGTAAACGAACTTCTCACACGGGACCACGCGCGCGGAGGGGGGGGGGGGGGCATAAAAAAGCAAACAGCCGCGCGCAAAAACCAGTTCAAAGCTCAACCACAGCGCTGAACAGTGGCCAACAAACCACTCTAAGAAACAACAGGAAAATCAAACAAAAGCTATGGCAAAAAAACAAAAAAGGGACAGCGCTACGCGCCAGAGCCCGAACGTTAACCCGCTGAAGAAAACGAAAATCCCAGACCAAGAGCCTCAAAATCGAAAAGGCCAAGAAGTTTGTAATAAACTTATCCAACACAACACTCACAGACCAACAATACCTCCGACTCTCCAAAGGGATAAAATTCATTCCCACCCCGAGGAAACAACATACCCCACGGGAAACAATCTCCGACTTTCTCGAAATGGCCCGAAAAAAGAGATGCAAATACCATTTTGCAGAGCCAAACCAAACTAAAGAACTTCACCCCTTCAGAACGAACTCAGGGTTCGAACCACTCTAGGGGAACCACGCATTGGAGACATACATCAACAACACACATGAAGAACTCCTCCACCTACAACAACAGAGAGTAAGAAACAACCTCTCAATGGAAGAAAAACGTGCGCTGCAAGAACTTAAAAACAACCCACACATAGTGATTAAAAAAGCAGACAAAAGCACATCCATAGTCATACTGAACAGAGAAGACTATGTCAAAGAAGTGGAACTCCAACTAAGAGGAATCCACTATATCAATATTCCAGCGCCAAACATGAGTGACCTACACGAACGGGTTATGAAACTCATCCAACAACTACTGACCAATCAAGAAATTGACAACACAACATATAAATTCCTCCAGCAAACGAAGAAAAACAGGGACCCAGCACACCTGTACATTCTCCCCAAAACACACAAACTGACACCACAACAACTACGAGAAGCCGAACGAAATGGCAACAACAACCTCCGGATACCGGGAAGACCAATCATCTCCCAAGTAGCCACCCCAAAATATTTCCTCGGGCACCTAGTAGACTTCTTCCTACTCCCGTGTGTGGAAAAACTAAAGACCCACATTAAAGACACACCGGCATTCATACGATGGATCGAAAACAACACTTTTCCGAGGAACGTCAGAATCTGTGTCTACGATGTATCCAACATGTACACAGTCCTCCAACAAGACGAACTAATCAAAGCAACAAGGGAAAATCTACCAGCAACACTGAACATCCCCCCTTCCCCCAACCAAAAGAGAGACAATCGTGTCAATGATGTTGAAAAATAACATCTTCATGTTCGACGGAAAATTCCACAAAAAGGTAATAGAATGTGCGATGGGGCAGGTCCCCTCCCCATCTTGCAGTGATATTCTCATGGCAAAAATGTTAAACGAAGTCATCCAACAATTCCAACAGAGACACAAAATCATGTACCACGGCAGGTACCGAGATGATGGTTTCATGATATTCCAAGCGGAAGAGAATGAGATACATCAGTTCTTCCAACCGGCCAACGCCCACACAGAAGGGGTGAACTTCACCTACAAAATATGCGAGGAAGAAGCAACCTTCCTGGACGTAACAGTCTACAAAGGAGAACGCTTCACAAAGAGGGAAAATTTGACGTTAAACTATACCGAAAACCAACAGAAACCTTCTAGTACCTGCACCGCCACTCAGCTCACCCCCGAGCAGTATTTGACGGACTGGTCAAAGGAGAAACACTCAAAATCGTGCGTAACTGCTCAAACAACCAAGAAAGAGACCGACAAATACAACTGTTTCATCAAAAACTAGTCGAACGAGGGTATGAACAAACAGACCTGACAAAACAAACAGAAACCATTACCAACACACCACGGGCAACACTTCTACAAGAAAGAACACAAGACAGGAAAAAGAAAAACCAAGCCCCACCTCTGCTAATGATAACCAGGCTCAACCCTAGAACCAAAGGTCTATCCAAAGCCATTAAAAAATACTGGCACATAATAGCTAGAGATCAGGACTGCAAATAAATTTTCAGCTCCCCTCCAATAGTTGTATACAAGCGCCACAAAAACTAGGAGACCAGATCATCAGATCAAAACTCCACACTGTGAATGGATGATCACACTGCTGAAAACAAACGTGCAAACAACACAGGGCCAACGGCACATGCCAAAAGACCGGGGTCGCACGGACCTGAACCGAGGCATAGTATGAAGTTCACCCATAAACACCGGATAAACAATGCACAATCCCAAAAGCAACAAACGAGAGACGTATGCCTGAACAGAATGGCAAGACCCTCTGAATGCGCCAAATAATGGCCTAGAAACAAACTCATGACAAATGAGGAACAGAAGAATCAGAAAACAAAAGTATATGGAAACAACGCAATGAACCGTAATTGACACCGTGCAGCGCAGAAAAGGAAGAAAAATCAATCAACGCACACCAACTACGACAAGAAACGGGTGTGTAACACTGGACCGGACCGCGGGCCGGAAAAAAAAGCACGCGACCAAGCACTAGAATCATTCCGAACACCCAAAGATAAAAGGGAAACAGAGGCAAAATAAACGACCTCTGCAACAACAAAAACGCAATGAAACACATTGCCCCCACAACAAAAACAACACAATAACAAACGGACAGTAAGACAAGGTTGGATTCCCCAACCAAAAACAAACGCACACATGTTCCAAACGAAAAGTGTACGCATAGCAACAAATGCAGAGACGGAACACGAGCCGGCGGGCCTGAGCAATAGATGACTCAGAGCAAACATACTAACCGACAACAGAAACCAAAAATAGCCCTCGGTGATGACTCACACAAGGCCACGAGCGCGGAGGGTACAAAACAGCGAAACGGCCGCACGTCAGGACCAGTTCAGTGCACAACTATAGCGCTGAGAGGTGGCCTACAAACCACCCTGAGAAACAATACGAAATGAATACACAACAGACTAACACATCAACGAGAAAAAGGCAAACGTTTGAAGCCTGGATGGAACTACAGGACCTCCTTGGTCCAGCAAACAGATGGCCTAGAAACATACACAAGTATATGTGGACCAAAAATGTCCAACACTGGGGAAGAATCCTCCTGGCAGCATTCATTTTTACCAAAGGGTTAAACCCAACCATCTTCCTCAAATGGGCGGGCTTAAGGGGCCTGTTTAGAGATAACGCAGCCCGAAACCACCTCATTAACCTCATCGAACTGTTTACGAAAGGCAAATACAACAAGAGCCTGTACTCATTTGACCTAACCAACGGAAGATGGGAATACTTGGACGGAACACCAAAGTACTATAACAAAAAAAAAACACGAACAAACCCAACCAAAGTAGTACACAGGCAGTGATAACATAACACAGCCAAACATGCCGCAAAAGAAAAACAACGAAAAACAGTGCGACTCGCACAAACACCCCCCCCTCCCCCCCCCAATGCAATGAACTGAAAAACAAAAAGTGACACCAACGAATAGAAATCCACAGAACAGACACAACAAAAAAGTTCGGTGTTAATCACCATTGTGGTTAGGTGGGTCCGCTGACGAGAGCAGTACCTAGCTTATTGCAAGCAAAAATGTCTTCGAAATACTAAATGGAAAGAGTGACTAAACAAAATCTAGACCTGTGTCATGAAACATTGTGTATACGGCCAAGCCAGAATAAACAGGCTACTGAACGCGTTGTTTGGTGTGCTATGTTGAGCACCATTTCATACACACAACAAATTGATTGTCTCTGTAACCATTGTTTTAGTTGATTGAGTGTTACATCACCGCCCATGGCCGCATGTAATTTTTGAATCGTGGTGTTTCCCTTCCAATATCCAATTGGAGAGTAATATATTTTTGTTAGTTTAGCGTCTGTCATTTCTTCTAGCAATATAAAGTCCAGTAAAATAAACAAATGTCATTCCCAATAGAACAAAGATTATATCCCCGTTTCTTTGTTGTGTGCTTGGTTGATAGTAATCGTTAAGTTTTGGTTTTGAGATGGTCATGTCTTCACCCATAACAAGATAGTATTCTCTGATTGCATCATCGACATTAGAAAATGTATGCTGCGCATGGCCTTTGAGTCTGAGTTTTTCATTGATGAAATCAAGTTTTTCTATTCTTTGCTTTTCATACTCTTGCTGGGCTTATGCTAATTTTTCAGACACCTCATTGTGGCGCTTCATTTCTTCTGCAGATTCTTCTCTATCCATTTTTGAAAAAAAGATAGTTTGATCAACTGAAACAAGTGCATTGACCAAGGCACCACCAATCATAATAGCTATAGTTGCCATACTTTTTTTTTTATTTACATAGACACAGTTTCTGGAATAATTCCTTACTTGACGAGAAAGTCTTTCATTGCAATTGATGCTGTTACAACTACAACTAGCTTAGCACTGTCTTCAAAGTCTAATCTACTCAGGACTGCTGATTTCAATTTGAGTAGACTTTTTCCCAGCATAGAGTAAGCTACTGCTAGTCCACTTATTACAGGAGAGTAATAGACAAGGTTCATTAAGTTCTTTGAGTCACTCATTTTCTAATACAATAAAAATTAAAATACAAAATTTATTTATTGCATAACAAATGGGTCAACGGCTTTTGGGTGTTACTGGTAATGTCTCGATTTCTGGTTTTGTTTTTGGGGTGTCTGATTTTTTGGACACCGTACGAGTCTGTGGTTTGTATTTTTTTTGTATATTTGGTAACCTACGTAACCAAATCCGACAACAAATCCAGCAACTATATATTTTGTTGTTTCAGGTTTAGACTCAGTTGTTTGTCTCTCACTTTGATGAGAGGGTGATGGTCCTGATGGTCCTGGTGGTCCTGACGGTCCTGGCGGTCCTGACATTGTTGGTATTGTCACTGGTCCTGATGGTGGGTCAGTTACATGAGCTTTTTTTGTTAATGCCTGAAGCTGTAATTTTGTTTTGTCTGTTCCATTCAGCTACTTTTTTCCAGCCTCTACCCTTACTGGACTTTTTGGTTTAGTGATCATTTGAACCTGCATCAAAACAGGGTTCCATTGTGGCATCGTCTGGGTCTTGTCCATTTGGTCCATCCTTTTCTTTTTCTAGAAAATTTATTTTCGAAAAATCAATATGGCTCCCAGTACAAGCAAAGTTACCACAGGTGCAAGGTAATTGCCAAACTTGTAAAACATGATGCATGCTAATTTGCCGATTGAACTTGAAACAATAGGGTTGCTTTCAAGGTCGTGTGATGGACTGTCAGTGTCTACAGATAGAAAGTGACTCACTGCTTTTTTGCATAGACAGACAAGAGATCGACTTAAATCACGAGTCATTAGTGAAGTGATATGATTTTCATAGTTGGAGTGTAGTTTAATTAACTCCTCAGCCATGAGAGATTCTATATCTTTTGTCATGTATTGTTTTCCAAGATAAGCTTTTGATTTGCCTGAAACAACTACAGAGAGAAGACGCTGTTTTTTAGAGTCTAAGTCTTTGTTTTGTACAGTGCTGATATCATTTAGAAGAAGTAATTCATCTTGGCTCATTTTAATAATAAAAAATATTATTTTTGAAAATATAATTAAACTCATAACTACACATTTTAGTGTGGTATTGTTTACATTATTGAGTTAACCCCTGTTGGTACTACTATGTGGGCAGGTGTATAAAATGGTGTCTGTTCAAACAATAATGTTTAGGGGAAAATTCCGATGGTATTTACTCTGTGCAGGGAACATGGCTGATGAGGGTTCAGAAAGTAATAATTAAGGGGGTTAACTAAGTCATTGTGTTAATGAAGCTTCAAATCTCTCTTTATATCTCTCTCTTATTTTATCCCTGTCACTGTCATTTTGTCAACTATCCCCCTCCCCCAGCCTAAAGAAAAAGCAATGCTTTTCACTTTCAGTGCTATTTTATTTTTTTCCTGAGAATATGCAGGTCATTCTTCTATAATTGTTCTGGTCGCATTTTGGTCAGTTCACTAATATTCAAAGAAAGTGTTTTGTTGTTACTTATTCATATTTTTACTACATTATACTGTGTTGCCTGCTGTGGCACTATGCACATCCTAGTACTTTGTGTTAGCATTATGCAATCATGCATACTATTCATAATCATAAACATTACAAACTGACATAGATGTATCCACACATACAAACGATACACCAGAACCTACAGAGATTTAAGAATACAGATTCCCAGACCACCTGCCCATTGTCTTACGTTGAACCTAATTAATGAACTAATTTCGTCCGTCATCTTCCTTCATGGTCGTTTTTCTCAAAATAAATTAGACTCCATATATTGCACTCAGTAAAATAAACTAAAGACATTTCAACCCCTCACCTAAATTAATAATTAGATAATAATAATAAGAAGAAGAAGAACTTGTATAGCGCCTAACCTCAGATTAGAGCTCTAGAGGCTTAAAAAAACCAACGGTACAAAAATAACTAATTACAAAAATGCAATTTACAAAAAGTACTAAAACAAAATGCAACGCACACTGTAAACAAGCTATAAAGTCACCATTCAAAAGTGCTACGGTTATGGACTCATACTCACATTCACAAACGCAGGCGCATGCGCGCGCGCACACACACACACACACACACACACACACACACACACACACACACACACACACACACACACACACACACACACACACACAACTTCTAACATAGAGATGACTCATTTGTAGCAGACAGAAAAAAAAAATAATGGGTCTTTGGGGCTCACTTGAATGCCTCTCTCGAATCCACATATCTCAGTTCGCATGGGAGGTCATTCTAAACAACTGGGCTCTGGTACCTGAATGAACTCTCATGACTTTGTTTTGACAAGAAGGATATGTAAAACTCGAGAGTTAGCAGCAGAGCGCAAATTCTGTCTTGAGGTCGTATACAGCTGGAGAAGAGAGGCATGGTAGTGTGGGCAGGAAAAGGTAATACAACTGTGAGTCATGCATGAAATTTTGTACTGAATCCTGGCTGTTACAGCTAACCAGTTAAGAGCAGACGGATGGGGTGTGATATGATCTGATCTAGGGACTCTAAGAATCAACCTAGCAGCTGAGTTTTGAATTTTTTGGAGTTTGCCAATCAGACACTGTGAACAGCCAGCCAAAAGATTGATTGATTGATTGTACATTGCTTAACGTCCCGACAGCAACAAGGCTTTCTCAGGACGTGCCTGCACTGCTTGTGAAAAAAAACAACTAAACAAAACATTGAATTTATGTCGCCAGCCGGTCAAATATGTTAAATAAACCTAACACATGGGGCCTAAATAAAGCTGAGACCATTTAGCAACATACATCCAATATCAAGAGCTACAGGCAGTGCAGACAGTAGGGAGAGTATTAAAAAGGCAAATACAGGTGAATGGACCTCGGGTAGACAGAAACGCATGCCCCAGAATAGAGAGGAAAACCCACCCTGTGGGGCTAACCAGGGTGACCCTGGGAAATAATAAGTTGTTACCCCACCAAGTCCCCCAGGGCAGACCCTGGTGGGGAAACCAGCCAAAAGAGCATTGCAATAGTCTAATTTAGACAATACAAAAGCACAGACAATTATTTTAGTTGCTTCAGGTGTCAGATAGTGGCAGACTGAAGCAATACATCAAAGTTCAGTATAGGCAGATCTGCAAATGTTGCTTACATGAAGGTGCATGGACAGGCTGCTATCAAGTGTGACACCCAGATTTTTTACTTGGGGGGGGGGGGGGAAGCAATGATCATGGCCTCAGTTTTTCCATCATTCAACTGTAATTTGTTTGAAGTCATCCACATCTCAGTCTCCACTCCTGAAGGATCTCAATTGTGTCCATAATCTTATCAGCTGAACATGAGTCATGGAGTTGAGTATCAACTGCAAATGCATGATGTGATATAGAGAAATGGTTAAAGACACTGGCCAATGGCTGAACATACAGGGTAAAGAGGACTGGTCCAAGAACTGACCCTTGTGGGATGCCAAAGAGCATGGTGGATGGGCTGGATAGCTTATCATTAACAACTATGCATTGAGTTCTGTCTGTCAGATATGATCTAAACCATGATAAAGCAGTTTCATGTATGCCATACACAAAATAGAGACGTTGTAGCAAAATGTCACGGTCAGTCATATAAAAGGCAGCAGATATGTCTAGCAATGCAAGAACAGATACTTTGCCATCATCAAGAGCCACGAGGATGTCATTCAGAATTTTTTCAAGCGTAGTTTCAGTGGAATGACCTGCACGGTATGCAGACTGATTGGGACTAAGAAGATGATTCAGGTTCAGATGGTCTAGAAGTTGTGACAAAACAACCTTCTCAATGATCTTAGAGAGAAAAGGGAGGTTTGAGACACGGCGGTAATTCGGTAGATTGTTAGGGTCTAGAGTTTTTTTTGTTGTAAAGGTTTAACAATGGCGGACTTGAAATCCGATGGAAAAACACCAGACCTCAGAGACTCATTGACAATGTTGGTATTACTGGAAGCACATCAATACACTCGTACAGCAATGTAGTAGGAAGTGGGGCTAAACGACAATTTTTTGTGCAGTTCTCTTGAGCACAGTGTGAAATTCCTGTTCAATGACAGATCTGAAGGACGAGAGACACTGACCCAAAAAGGGAACATCATATTGTGATGGAGACTGTGAAATAAGTCCATCAAGTAGACATGGATAAATAGAAAGAATAAAAGCAGCATTAACACAATGACTGAGTTAACCCCTAAATTATTACTTTTTGAACCCTCAGGATCCACGTATATACCGTCAGAATTTACCTTTAAAAAACATTGCTTCTGAACAGTCACCATTTATGTACTACAGTGGAGTCCGCTTAACACGAATTTCTGGGGACACGGAAAATCACTTCGTGTTAAACGTATTTCGTGTTAACCAATATGGCCTCGAAATTGATCACGGCCCTCAAGGAGAAAGTGTGTAAGAGATGTGTGCCTGAATAAGTACGAGGTTAAAAGTGCACATTATCGTATGGGTTGTACTTTATATGCATACCTTCAGCTCGCTAGGAAAACACAAGGAAACGTGTTCAGCTTGCGTATTTAATGTAAAATCCATCAAGTGAAATCCATAGTAAGTTACACTCCATCAGGTAAAAGCAACACAGTTTGAAGTACAATCCTGCATCGGTAAAAGGGTTGTGTTGGGACACGAATGATGCAAACAATATGAATACAGTTCAGAAACGCTAGCCAATGAGAAGACAGATTACAACAGTCGAAGGCTATTCAGCCAATCACAGATATAGAGTTCGCTCTGATCTGTCGTGTACTACAGCGCAAGAGCAACACGTGAATTGGTTTTCTGTGAATGGAATCTGTGTTCGTCTTAAACAGGTGAATAACAGTGAAATTGCCCTGATTGGGAACCAAAACCAGCTTCGTGTAAAGCGAAATTTTGTGTTAAGCATTTTGTGTTATCAGTGAAATTTTAATACAGAATAAGAAGGCCATCGGCCGGGAACGGAAAAATGGTTCGTGTTAACCGGAAATTCGTGTAAAGCAAGTTTGTGTTAACTGCACTCCGCTGTACCCACAGTAATATCAACAGGGATTAACTCAGTCATTGTGTTAATAATATCTTTTATTCTGTCACTTTATACATCTCTCTTAATTAGTTCATATGTCTGCGGCCGCAGGCTTACTATTTACGTGAACGCCGCCCGTTGCTAGCGGGTTATTGATTTTGAGAAACACTCTGATTGGAAATGTCTTTATCTGAACATGAAAAAACTCTACCTGTCTGCACTGAATTAAATATGCACGGCATTATAAAAGATATTCACGCGCCACAATGGTTTTGACAAAATTATCCAGGGCTGAAAGGGTTTTGCACTAGCACCCTTTAATTATATCTATCTATCTATATCCCGTAGTCTTGCCGATCATTGGTGCACCACTGATGACTTGGCAACCAGCTCCATCCATTCCTCTCTGTTCTCTGCCATTCTTAGCGTATCGCGCAGCTTCAGTCCTGTCCACTCTGAGATATTGTCCTCCCATCTTTTCCTCTGTCTTCCTCTCCTTCGTCCTCCTTGCACAGTGCCTTGCAGGATTGTTTTGGCAAGCCCTGCTGAACGCGTGACATGCCCATACCACTTCAGTTTGCGTTTGTTCACAATGGCTAATAGGTCTTCATATGACCCGATGGCTTGGCTGATTATGCTTCCCACTTCCACGTTCGTGATGTGATCTCTGTATGAAATGCCAAGCAGCCTTCGAAAACATCTCATTTCAGTGGCTTGTATCCTCCTTTCAAGGTCTGCTGCGAGGGTCCATGACTCGCAGGCATACAAAAACACTGAGATTACTAAGGAGCGCATCAGTCTAATCTCGGAGCAGAGTGTGATGTTTCTGTCCTTCCATATGGTCTTCAATCTTGTCAGTGCTGTTGTTGTCTGCGCAATCCTGGACAGTATTTCTGGTTTTGATCCCTCATCTGTCACAATGGCTCCTACATATTTGAATTTCTTAACTGTTTCCAGTTTTTGGCTTCTAATCATGACGTCAGTGCCAATGAGACTGGTGTTATTGGTCATCAGTTTGGTCTTATCCGCACTGATTTCCACTGCTGCGCCCTGGTCTGAAGCCTGCCTGTTCCTCAGCTATGATTTCCTCTGCCTGTGGCTTCAGCCTGTTCAGCAGGATCTTTAACATGACTTTGCTTGGGTGGCATATAAGACTGATCGTGCGATAATTCTGGCATTGATGTATTGGGTCTATGGTGTGGGCCAATCCCCTGACTGCCAGATCTTATTGCAGATTGTTAGTAAGGCTCTTATCATGTCTTCTCCCCCTTCTTGGACTAGCTCTGCATGGATGTTGTCTGCTCCTGCTGCCTTCCCTTTTTCAGCGACTTCACTGTAGCCTCTACTACTTCTCGGAGGATGGGATAGTTGCCATTGTTGGTCACGGGTGGGTTGACAAGTATGCCTAGGTCCCCTGTAGCTCGGTGGTTGTACAAATCTGAGCAGTACTCTGTCCATCTCTTCAGTATGTCTTGGTCTTCCGTAAAACAGTTCCCTTCCCTATCGTGAATGATAGAGGAGCGTCCTTGTTTTACACTGGTCAGGTCTTTCATCAGCTGGTATGCTTTTTTGCTATTATTTTTGTTCAGATTTTCTTCTATGTGTCTACACTGATCTTCAATCCACTTATTTTTTTTTTTTGCCTTTTTCAAGCTTTTCTCGATATCCTGGTTAATTTCCCTGTATTGTTTAGCTCCTTCTACCTCTGATTTCTTTTTCTTTAAATCTCGACGCTTGTCACATATAACAAAGATGTCAGCTGTAACCCAAGGTTTCTTTGCTTGTCGGTGTTTGCCAAGTATCTCACTGGCCTGTTTGGGTTCTCTTGGCTGGACTTCGCGAACGAAGATTTTATAGGAGTTGCCCACGACGTCTGCAGGCTTGTTCGTGGCTGCGGAGGCCAATCCGGGACAGGCAGGTTCGACCGCAGTGGCTGCAGGGGAAGGTATGGCCAGAGTTCTGAGTTGCGGCATCTCTGTTCTTTCTCCTGAGCCGCTTGTCCTTAAGGCTAGCTCTGCGAGAGTCCTCAAAGGAGACAGCTGCCTTGTAAATAGTGGAGCGCCAGGTGTCACGGTCCACAGCAAGCGAAGACCACTGGTGGTGGTCGATTTGGCAGGCACTAAGTGACTTCTTGAGACAGTCTTTGTATCTCTTCTTTGGTGCCCCTCTGTCACGGTGTCCAGTAGCAAGCTCGCCGACCTGTTTGGGTTACAACAGTGTTAAATGTGTCGATCAGTGTGTCCATGTCCGTGTCTTCTGCACCCAGAAGTAGCAGTGGCGCGAATGTTCCTCCTATCTTTGCCTGGAAGGCTTCCGCTACCTCTGGGTCTTTCAGCTTCTCGAGGTCAAACTTGATTCTAGTGGGACCCTGCTTGTTGACTTTCTGTAGGCGGAGTCGGAAGGTTATCATCACTAAGTCATGGTCACTCCCAATGTCTGCGCCTGGGAAACTTCTTGTCTTCGCAATGTTTACACTGGTTTGGAAGCGTCTCTTCACCATGATGTAGTCAATTTGGTTATGGTGCTTTCCGTTCGGGCTGTGCCATGTCCACCTTCTTGATGCTTTGTGTGGGCCAAACGTGTTCATCAGCTTTAGATCATTTGAGCTGGCAAATTCAAGGAGCCTTAAGCCTCTGTCGTTGGTCTCTGCATTGCAGTAGCGTCCGCATGTGCCTTTCCAGTTCCTAGCAGCATCCTCTCCTATTTTGGCATTCCAGTCTCCCTGTACCACAAGAATGTCTTTCTTGGTCCAGAACTTCTTGCAGTTGGTCATAGAAGTCTTCTATTTCCTCATCGCCGTAGTCTGTTGTTGGGGCATACACTTGTACAATGGTGATATTGAATCGTGTTGCCCTCAAGCATATGGTGATAGGCCTACTGGAGACTGGACGACAATTCATGACGGTTTTCACGATGTCTTTGTGGACGAGAAATCCGACACCCTGTTCGTGTTTGTCTTCTCTGCCACTGTAGTACAGTTTGTGGTTTTCCTGGGTTGATGTTTCCCCAAGGTTCTTCCATCGTACTTTGCAAAGTCCTAGGATGGTCCAATGGTATCTGTTCATTTCGTGTGTCAGTTCCTCTACCTTTAATATGCACAAGCAATTACCTCTAAGCACAAAATTGAAAAAATGACCCTGAGATATGTCTGAGCACCCCCTCATATTCTATTGTCGGAAATATGAACCCGGTACATGTAAATAGGATTGGATAAAGGACAACACTGTCGCATTGAGAAATTAACAGACAAGTCTGATTAGCTACCACACAGGGAGAGAGACCTGACTTAAAAGTCAGTGTATCTATGCTATCACCCTCAGTGTTTTAAGCCAGTGGTTCAGTCAACAAAACATGCGTGGTGAAAGAGTTACCTAGCTGTTTCTGAGGAACTCTTTCTGAAAATTAATTGCTGGTGATATGCACTATACAGGCACATGATATCTCACTTACAAAACGATATTATCTTTTGTTTAGTGAACCTTCTATTTACACAAATCAGATGCCTGTGTTTTATTTTCCAAAAAGGTGTAAGACCTAATGCACTTGTCAATCAATAAAGTTGTCATCTTTGCTGGCCAGGGCTACACACCATTTTAAAGGCTTTTAACCCGATGTTGGCAGAGTAATTGATTGCCGCTCTGTGAATACACAGGCGTGAGAGGCATGAGTAGTGTTTATCTCTCTGTGTGTTAGGCTACCTGGGTTTTGTCTGCTGTTCTTAAACTCTTTCTATAAGGGTCAATCTACAGTACGCTATACCAGTCATTTTGAAAAACGTGATGAAGCAAGATGTGTTTTGCTAGCAAGGATTAAAGTGTTCTGAAACAACACCTAATCTCAAAGATAAGTGCAATAATTTTGTTTCACTTTTTGATTATATTATAAAATAAATCCAGACGAACTTCTTCTGTTGAGCGAAATCAACTCGCTGGAGAATACAGTCATAAGCTCAAAAAAGGAACGTCTTATCTCAGTTTCAGGCAAATCAAAAGCATATCTCAGAAAATCTTATACCACAGATGATATTGAATCTCTTAGCGGAGAAGAGATCATCAAACCTCATGCTAAATATGAAAATCACATTGCTTCACTAATGACCCACGATTTGAGTCGATCTCTTATCTGCCTATATACAAAAGCTGTGAGTCACTTCCTTCCTGTTGATACTGACACATCACACGATTTAGAAAGCAGCCCCATAGTTTCCAGTTCAATCGGTAAATTAGCATGTCTCATGTTTACAAGTTTGGGAATTACCTTGCACCTGTGGTAACCTTGCTTGTTACTGGGAGTCATATTGATTTCTTGAAATTAAATTTTACTGCAAATCAAAAAGAACGAGACCCAGACGACTCCACAACTGAGCCCTGGACCTGTTTTGACTCAGATTCAAACTGTGACCAAAACTAAAAGCCCCGGTCATGAAGAGGTGGGAAAAAGATTAGCTGAATGGAACAGACAAAAAAATTACATCTTAAGGCATTACCAGAAAAGGCTCATGTAACTGACACGCCATCAGCACCAGTGTCACTACCGTCAATACCAACACTGTCAGGACAAACACACCTTCATCAAAGTGAGAGAATATCAACTGAGTCTAAACCCGAAACAATAAAATATATAGTTGCTGGATTTGTTGTCGGATTTGGTTACGTAGGTTACCAGTTATACAAAAAATACAAACCACAGACTCGAACGGTGTCCAAAAAAGTAGACACTCCAAAAACAAACCAGAAGTCGCCACATTACCAGCAGTGTCAAAACCGATGGACACATTTTTTATGCAGTCAATAAATTTAATGTTTAAATTTTTATTGCATTAGAAAATGAGCGAGACAAAAAACTTAATGAACCTTGTCTATCACTCTGCCTTAATAAGCAGACTAGCTGTTGCTTACTCTATGCTTTCAAAAAATATTCTCAAAATGAAATCGGCAGACTTGAGTAGATTAGACTTCGAAGATACGGCTAAGCTAATTGCAGTTGTAACAGCATCAATTGCAACAAAGGACTTTCTCGTCGAGCAAGGAATTATTCCCGAAAAATTTTCTATGTAATTAAAATAATATGGCGACTTTAGTTATTATGACTGGGGGCACCATGGTCAATGCACTTGCTTTCAGTGGATCAAATTATCTCTTTTCAAAAATGGGTAAAGAAGAATCTGCAGAAGAAATGAGACCTCACAATGACGCGTCAGAGAAATTAGCGCAAGCTCAGCAAGTGTATGAAAAGCAAAGAATAGAAAAACTTGATTTTATCTATGAAAAACTCAGACTTGAAGGTCATGCGCAGCATACATTTTCAAATGTCAATGATGCAATAAAAGAATACTATCTTGTTAAGGGTGAAGACATATCTACCCCCACAGCCAAAACTTTGCGACTACTATCAACCAAGCACACAACAAAGAAATGGGGAGATAATCTTTGTTCTAGTAGGCATGACATTTGTATATTTCACAGGAGTTTTTATTGCTAGAAAAAAAATGACAAGCGCCGGCGTTGAAAATAAACTATCAAAAATATATTACTCCCCAATTGGTTACTGGAAAGGAAAACTGCAATAGATAAATTACATGTGGCTGTGAGTAGTGATGTCACACTAGAACAAATAAAACAATGGTCACAAAAACAAACAATTTGACAGATACATCTTCCTGCACCAAGAAAAATATCAAGACCTCATTTGAAAACACTATGCCTAATGACACCCATCAAATGGATCTTTTGTTCTTACCCCACGATATAATAAGAAAGACACGATACAAGTATGTACTAACTGTTGTCAACATTGCTTCAAGGTACAAAGATGCAGAGCCAATAACTGAAAAAAAAACGCTAGGTTGGTTGCGCTTTAACAAACATTTATAGTTGAGGCCCTTTAAAATACCCCAGGCTTGTTCAAGTTGATGATGGATCTGAATTCAAAGGAGCAGTTAATCAATTATTTGTAAAGCATGGTGTACTGGTTAGATGCAGGATCACAGGCGTGCACATAACACAGGCAATTGTGAGAACGGTAACAAACATTTATTGGAGAGACTTTTCAGCTATCAGTATTCTAAGCAACTCATGCATGATGCACATAACACTGCGTGGGTTAAAAGATTACCATCTGTGATCAAAGCAATGAATAACGAGGGTAATGTAAAACCCTCTGATGCTATTAAACTGAAAACAATGACGGGGCTAAAACCAACACCGTCAGGACCACCCCCGCCACCAGACACAAGTTTGTTTACAAAAGAGGTAAGATGTCTCCCAAAATAGCAAGTTTACATGGTGTGAGTTGCTGTATTCAAGTAAATCAGAAAACTGATCAAAGAACATGGCATCAGTCAGCTTATTTTTGCGGTTAAGAGGGGGCCAGTAGAGAATGAAGAACTGTACTGGCTTGCTTGGTAGCGTAAGTGTTACGTGTGCTAGTTCAAGGGAACAATGTTCGAAGGCAAATGCAGTGTTACAGGAGAAGTAGGGCACAAGGTCACCTAAAAAAATGATGGCAAAACCCCCACACCGAGACGGACGTGGGAATGACTTGACAGTGAAGCCAGCAGGGGCAAGTTCAGCACATTTTGCCTCGTCAACCCCTGGTTTTAGCCAAGTTTCAGTCTAAAACAAGACATCAATGTCATTGTCATATATAAAGTTGCTAATTTCAGTTTGTTTCTCCTGAGACGTGAGTGAACGTGCATTTAATAGAGCCACTATCAGTCCATTAATTTTGTGTGGACGATTGGATGTTGATAAGGGGATATGAATCAAGTTATCTTTACACACCCCTCGTGAATGCGTGATCTGTGTCTCTGTTTTTGTTGTCAAAGAAACAACTGCAATTCTCCTACTTTGACAATGGCGACCAGCCCTATAAGGACGCTTTTTTCTAACGTTGCCGAAGGCATGGCAGTACTTACTTACTTACTTACGCCTGTCACCCCTACCCGGGTATAGGCCGTCGACGAGAGACCTCCAGCAACTCCTGTCCTGTGCTTCTCCTTCGATTCTACTCCAGGTGGTTCGCAGTCTCTTGATGTCTGCCTGGAGGTCTCGACGCCAGGAGTTTCTCGGCCTACCTCTTTTCCTCTTTCCCTGGGGGTTCCATGACAATGCCTGCCTAGTGATACTGGAAGCTGGCTTTCTCAGACTGTGACCGATCCATCCCCATCTTCTTCGCCCAATTTCATTCCCTGCTGTTATCTGCTCTGTTCTCTCCCAGAGTCTGACGTTGCTGATCTTCTCTGGCCAGTGGATTTTCAAAATTCTTCTAAGGCAACTGTTCATGAAGGTCTGTACTCAGTTGACTGTGGTTTTTGTCAATCTCCAAGTCTCTGCTCCATATAGGAGAACTGCTTTTACATTGGAGCTGAAAATCCGGACTTTGGTGTGTTGTGACAGCTCTCTGGAACTCCACACTTTTTTCAACTGTAGAAAGGCTGCTCTGGCTTTACCGATTCGTGCTCTGACATCTGCATCAGTGCCGCCTTTTTTGTCTATGATGCTCCCGAGATAGGTGAAGGACTCCACCTCCTCCAACGGGGTACCAGCAAGCAAGACTGGTTCTTCCCTGGTTGCGTTCAGCCTCATTGTCTTTGTTTTCTGTTTCACGGCTGTGCAGAACCACACTTTTAGTTAGGAGCGGACCGGGGGCCACTGAGTGCAGATAAGCCATCTGTGGCAGTTTCCGGGCGTGGTGGCAATTACTCATTAGCGCGCCCCTCTTCAGACAGAGTGTAAGAGCTCTTCATGGTCCTAGAGAGAAGTCCTCTTCCAATACCCTACACTATGTGTACGTGCTGACAGCCGCCTACTGGCGCACTGCAGCAGAAACGCTGAAAAGTGTTAGTAACTGAACATTCACAAAATTCGTTTTTTTTTCCCTCAAAAATGTCATCATAACATGAGTGTAAATTTGTAGCTGATAAAATTTGCTTTCTTTTCATACTAAACATGCCCATGCTGCTTACTACCAGCACACCTTCAAGAGCAGTTACATTTCATATTTGCAATACAATGAACATGCACTGACAAAAAAAAAGCATCAACTTTCAAGCTCAGTCTGTTGTGCATGTCATTTTTATGTGGGATGAAAAGGTTATGTATCTACGCAGCATTCTAGCCTCTATTGTTATCACTTACTAGAATTTGGGTTCCATTCCTGCAAGAGCAACACTAGCGTCAGAAAGTACTCCACTGCTGAGAAGCTGGTAAGCTGGTAATCCGTTAGGTCCATCAGGACGATCACCACAAACATGCTGATACCAGCATTTGTGTACTGTGTTTATGCCGTACACTTGGGTTTACACAATAAACGCATATCCACTAACACAAGTAACAGGTCTTAAAGACATCACACTGGTTCCTTTATATTAACATTAACACAAATAACAGGTCTGAAGCACATCACACCGGGCCTTTATATCAACACGAACACAAGTAACAGGTCCTAAGCATATCACACTGGTGGTTCCTTTATATTAGCAGTTTTTAGAATTTTGCTTTCAGGGGTGAATACAGTTTTTGTTATTGATTTGAATTACGTCTCCTTTTTCCGGTTCTTCGTTAATTATGTGTCCCTTTTGTTTGTTCATACGAAAAGGGGAGACTGCTAGTTCAGTGATTCCATCTATTTCCTGAAGATCAGTTACATACATTTTACAAAGTTTGATTGTTTTTTCATCAAATCTTCATTTTGACCTTTCTCCACATACTCTACATAAAGAATTTAAACGTTTAAAATGAAAGGCTTTTGTATGTGCAACAGTTTCTTGTGAATGTTTTAGTATTCCCGCCATAACTGTACTGTCTTTTCCTTAGACTGCACCATTTGGAACAAAGGAACCACGATAATATAAATGAGCATACAAGAGTTCAGTAGTACCTGATACTATTACTGAACAGTATCACAGAGAATACTGGAGGCTAAAAAGCTGAGCATAAAGCACCAGGGATAACACAATACCAAAAGTATTCCCGAATAGAGAATGAATGCTCAGAACTACTCAGTACTGTGAGACTCCGATAACTTATTGTTCAGTCACACACAAACACAGTACCTGTCTTTATCCTCGGATTGCACCCTTAATAAAAGCGTAACCCGAATAATACCACCAACACAGTAACCAGCAGACAACAGTACACAAGTGTGTCAAACGGTTTCATGTAGAAAAGCGCTGAAGAGGCGATAGAGACGATTAAACACAGGCAAACACATCACACATGAGTAGTCCGTTACAGAGATTATAGAAGGAATAGTTGGCGCTAGCCAGTGACCTAGATAGGCTCCTCGCAGCGGGAAGTGGCGGCCGCATACCACAGCAGCAGCTGGTGGGCCAAACTAAAGAGTGCAAAATCTGGCAGCCTACACATCCGTGGTTTGTGAATGGTGAGGCCCACTTGGGACGAGATGTCAGCAAGCCTCGTGGTCTTGTCCTGCATTTGTTGATGAGTGTGGGACAGTAATGCCAAGTCGTCTGCAAAATCGACGTCATCAAGCTGTGTCCACAGTGTCCTCTGTATTCCACTTCGTCTGTGCTCTGTGGTCATCTTCATGACCCAGTCTATGGCCAGTAGGAAGAGGAACGGAGACAGCAGACACCCCTGCCTGACACCAGTTCTGACCTGGAGCTCCCTGGTGAACTGCCCTTCGTGGATCACGCGACATGTCATGCCATCGTAGCTGCTCTTGATCAGGCGGACGAGCTTTGTGGGTACACCGTAGTGTCGTAGGTGTTTCCACAGAGTCTCTCGGTCCACACTGTCAAATGCTTTCTCATAATCCACAAAGTTGACGTACAGCAGGGAGCTCCACTCCAGAGACTGTTCCACGATGATGCGGAGAGTGGCGATCTGGTCTGTACATGATCGGTTCTTCCTGAATCCTGCTTGCTGGTCTCTCAGCTGGGGGTCAATGGAGCTCTTCATTCTCTCCAGGATGATCCTGTTGAAGACCTTTCCTGGTACTGACAGCAAGGTGATTCCTCTGTAGTTGGAACACTTGCTGAGGTCGCCTTTCTTGGGAAGCTTGATTAGGTACCCCTCCTTCCAGTCAGCCGGCATAACCTCCTCTTCCCAGATCTTTCCAAACAGTGGGTACAGCATCTCCACTGTTGTCTCTAGGTCTGCTTTCAGAGACTCCGCTGGGATGCCATCTGGGCCTGCTGCGCATGGCAGTACAGAGGATCTTAAATCTATGCAGAGATCATGTAGCTTCCAGCACAGTGATTGTGAAACAGCATGCACATGATGGTCGAACGCCAGAAGTGCCTCTCTGCTGTAGGGTATCCGCACAGAAGTTGCAGTCAAATTGACAGCAACTGACAAGTGTGAAGCAGAGTCAATACACAAAGCACTGCAACAGTCAGCGTGAAACACAGTTGTATGTGTATACACGTGCAACACACACTGTGACTGAATAGTACACCCTGAAGTAGGCCCGTCACTGACAGACGTCAGAGGCCTCCAGTTGAGCCAAGTACTGTTGAACCAAATAGTGCATGAGCACTGTTGAAGACAGGCACAGCCACTGTAGCCACATTGCAGAGCATTTTGCCTCGTCAACCCCTGGTTTTAGCCAAGTTTCAGTCTAAAACAAGACATCAATGTCATTGTCATATATAAAGTTGCTAATTTCAGTTTGTTTCTCCTGAGACGTGAGTGAACGTGCATTTAATAGAGCCACTATCAGTCCATTAATTTTGTGTGGACGATTGGATGTTGATAAGGGGATATGAATCAAGTTATCTTTACACACCCCTCGTGAATGCGTGATCTGTGTCTCTGTTTTTGTTGTCAAAGAAACAACTGCAATTCTCCTACTTTGACAATGGCGACCAGCCCTATAAGGACGCTTTTTTCTAACGTTGCCGAAGGCATGGCAGTACTTACTTACTTACTTACGCCTGTCACCCCTACCCGGGTATAGGCCGTCGACGAGAGACCTCCAGCAACTCCTGTCCTGTGCTTCTCCTTCGATTCTACTCCAGGTGGTTCGCAGTCTCTTGATGTCTGCCTGGAGGTCTCGACGCCAGGAGTTTCTCGGCCTACCTCTTTTCCTCTTTCCCTGGGGGTTCCATGACAATGCCTGCCTAGTGATACTGGAAGCTGGCTTTCTCAGACTGTGACCGATCCATCCCCATCTTCTTCGCCCAATTTCATTCCCTGCTGTTATCTGCTCTGTTCTCTCCCAGAGTCTGACGTTGCTGATCTTCTCTGGCCAGTGGATTTTCAAAATTCTTCTAAGGCAACTGTTCATGAAGGTCTGTACTCAGTTGACTGTGGTTTTTGTCAATCTCCAAGTCTCTGCTCCATATAGGAGAACTGCTTTTACATTGGAGCTGAAAATCCGGACTTTGGTGTGTTGTGACAGCTCTCTGGAACTCCACACTTTTTTCAACTGTAGAAAGGCTGCTCTGGCTTTACCGATTCGTGCTCTGACATCTGCATCAGTGCCGCCTTTTTTGTCTATGATGCTCCCGAGATAGGTGAAGGACTCCACCTCCTCCAACGGGGTACCAGCAAGCAAGACTGGTTCTTCCCTGGTTGCGTTCAGCCTCATTGTCTTTGTTTTCTGTTTCACGGCTGTGCAGAACCACACTTTTAGTTAGGAGCGGACCGGGGGCCACTGAGTGCAGATAAGCCATCTGTGGCAGTTTCCGGGCGTGGTGGCAATTACTCATTAGCGCGCCCCTCTTCAGACAGAGTGTAAGAGCTCTTCATGGTCCTAGAGAGAAGTCCTCTTCCAATACCCTACACTATGTGTACGTGCTGACAGCCGCCTACTGGCGCACTGCAGCAGAAACGCTGAAAAGTGTTAGTAACTGAACATTCACAAAATTCGTTTTTTTTTCCCTCAAAAATGTCATCATAACATGAGTGTAAATTTGTAGCTGATAAAATTTGCTTTCTTTTCATACTAAACATGCCCATGCTGCTTACTACCAGCACACCTTCAAGAGCAGTTACATTTCATATTTGCAATACAATGAACATGCACTGACAAAAAAAAAGCATCAACTTTCAAGCTCAGTCTGTTGTGCATGTCATTTTTATGTGGGATGAAAAGGTTATGTATCTACGCAGCATTCTAGCCTCTATTGTTATCACTTACTAGAATTTGGGTTCCATTCCTGCAAGAGCAACACTAGCGTCAGAAAGTACTCCACTGCTGAGAAGCTGGTAAGCTGGTAATCCGTTAGGTCCATCAGGACGATCACCACAAACATGCTGATACCAGCATTTGTGTACTGTGTTTATGCCGTACACTTGGGTTTACACAATAAACGCATATCCACTAACACAAGTAACAGGTCTTAAAGACATCACACTGGTTCCTTTATATTAACATTAACACAAATAACAGGTCTGAAGCACATCACACCGGGCCTTTATATCAACACGAACACAAGTAACAGGTCCTAAGCATATCACACTGGTGGTTCCTTTATATTAGCAGTTTTTAGAATTTTGCTTTCAGGGGTGAATACAGTTTTTGTTATTGATTTGAATTACGTCTCCTTTTTCCGGTTCTTCGTTAATTATGTGTCCCTTTTGTTTGTTCATACGAAAAGGGGAGACTGCTAGTTCAGTGATTCCATCTATTTCCTGAAGATCAGTTACATACATTTTACAAAGTTTGATTGTTTTTTCATCAAATCTTCATTTTGACCTTTCTCCACATACTCTACATAAAGAATTTAAACGTTTAAAATGAAAGGCTTTTGTATGTGCAACAGTTTCTTGTGAATGTTTTAGTATTCCCGCCATAACTGTACTGTCTTTTCCTTAGACTGCACCATTTGGAACAAAGGAACCACGATAATATAAATGAGCATACAAGAGTTCAGTAGTACCTGATACTATTACTGAACAGTATCACAGAGAATACTGGAGGCTAAAAAGCTGAGCATAAAGCACCAGGGATAACACAATACCAAAAGTATTCCCGAATAGAGAATGAATGCTCAGAACTACTCAGTACTGTGAGACTCCGATAACTTATTGTTCAGTCACACACAAACACAGTACCTGTCTTTATCCTCGGATTGCACCCTTAATAAAAGCGTAACCCGAATAATACCACCAACACAGTAACCAGCAGACAACAGTACACAAGTGTGTCAAACGGTTTCATGTAGAAAAGCGCTGAAGAGGCGATAGAGACGATTAAACACAGGCAAACACATCACACATGAGTAGTCCGTTACAGAGATTATAGAAGGAATAGTTGGCGCTAGCCAGTGACCTAGATAGGCTCCTCGCAGCGGGAAGTGGCGGCCGCATACCACAGCAGCAGCTGGTGGGCCAAACTAAAGAGTGCAAAATCTGGCAGCCTACACATCCGTGGTTTGTGAATGGTGAGGCCCACTTGGGACGAGATGTCAGCAAGCCTCGTGGTCTTGTCCTGCATTTGTTGATGAGTGTGGGACAGTAATGCCAAGTCGTCTGCAAAATCGACGTCATCAAGCTGTGTCCACAGTGTCCTCTGTATTCCACT
This sequence comes from Semisulcospira habei, assembly GCA_036245525.1. Taxonomy (NCBI): domain Eukaryota; kingdom Metazoa; phylum Mollusca; class Gastropoda; family Semisulcospiridae; genus Semisulcospira; species Semisulcospira habei. The sequence continues at coordinate 89,003,781 of BTPG01000003.1, forward strand.
TCGTCTGTGCTCTGTGGTCATCTTCATGACCCAGTCTATGGCCAGTAGGAAGAGGAACGGAGACAGCAGACACCCCTGCCTGACACCAGTTCTGACCTGGAGCTCCCTGGTGAACTGCCCTTCGTGGATCACGCGACATGTCATGCCATCGTAGCTGCTCTTGATCAGGCGGACGAGCTTTGTGGGTACACCGTAGTGTCGTAGGTGTTTCCACAGAGTCTCTCGGTCCACACTGTCAAATGCTTTCTCATAATCCACAAAGTTGACGTACAGCAGGGAGCTCCACTCCAGAGACTGTTCCACGATGATGCGGAGAGTGGCGATCTGGTCTGTACATGATCGGTTCTTCCTGAATCCTGCTTGCTGGTCTCTCAGCTGGGGGTCAATGGAGCTCTTCATTCTCTCCAGGATGATCCTGTTGAAGACCTTTCCTGGTACTGACAGCAAGGTGATTCCTCTGTAGTTGGAACACTTGCTGAGGTCGCCTTTCTTGGGAAGCTTGATTAGGTACCCCTCCTTCCAGTCAGCCGGCATAACCTCCTCTTCCCAGATCTTTCCAAACAGTGGGTACAGCATCTCCACTGTTGTCTCTAGGTCTGCTTTCAGAGACTCCGCTGGGATGCCATCTGGGCCTGCTGCGCATGGCAGTACAGAGGATCTTAAATCTATGCAGAGATCATGTAGCTTCCAGCACAGTGATTGTGAAACAGCATGCACATGATGGTCGAACGCCAGAAGTGCCTCTCTGCTGTAGGGTATCCGCACAGAAGTTGCAGTCAAATTGACAGCAACTGACAAGTGTGAAGCAGAGTCAATACACAAAGCACTGCAACAGTCAGCGTGAAACACAGTTGTATGTGTATACACGTGCAACACACACTGTGACTGAATAGTACACCCTGAAGTAGGCCCGTCACTGACAGACGTCAGAGGCCTCCAGTTGAGCCAAGTACTGTTGAACCAAATAGTGCATGAGCACTGTTGAAGACAGGCACAGCCACTGTAGCCACATTGCAGAGCAGGGCCTGTGGTAACACAGGTGAACTGGTTTCAACCAGTTTATGGCTGTGCACTGCTATGGCAAACAGTTTCAGAAATACAAGCATCCACAGAACTCTCATGTCTGGTGGTAAAACTGCACAAAACATACACCAAAATGTAGCCCAGGACATCAGCAACACTTTGGTGGTAGAAAATCCAAAGTAGCATTCAATAATCCAAATATATAGACAAAAAATGGGAGAGAGCACACTAAAGCTGCCAGAGCGAGTGAACACTAACCCACTACTCTCCATTGTCTCCCAAGACCCCGCCTACCTCAATGCACACATTTTATTTTAAATAAAACACAGTCAACAACATTTAGTACCTTCCTTGTTAGGCAACAACAAAAAGTAAATTAATAGGTTACCTTCAACTGGCAAGTAACTTTAAAGTTACTTCTACAAGTTATTTTAAGTTAATTAAAATAAGTTCTTATAATTGACTTAAAACCAGTTCTTATTAATGTCTTAACATAAGTTCTTATATGTTCTTGACTCATGTCATCAACTTACTCAGACAGATTTGACAAGTTACGTAGACAACAAAATTAAACAAAATTCCTATATGTTCTTGACTCAAGTCATCAAATTACTCGGACAGATTTGACAAGTTACGTAGGCAACAAAATTAAAAACAATTCTCAGTAATAGTCTGGCGGTGGAGCTGATGGCGTTAAATAGACAGGCATGAGCGGTGTGAGCAGCATGTCATCTCTCTGTGAAGTGTATGATAGAAATAATGAACGATTACCAAAACTTATTTTTACTTGTTTAGAAGACCTTGTAGTTTTTCCTATGGTTTCTTTTACCCTGATCTTTTTTCCTTCCTCTAAAAAAAAATGTCTTTAGTTCTTCAACATTCACGGGTTGACTATGCATTTTGTTTTGAATTTCAGTCTTCTGTTGTTTGTAATTGACCAAATCATCCTGCACTCTCTTAAACTCATCATCATCAATTTTATTGTCCTCTAATGCTTTACTGATAATAAGTTTTATATTACTCAACTTAGCTCCAGCAAGAGTACTCAATGCTTTATGCTTTTGCAGCTTCTTATGAATCCTTTGTTAAGGGCTTCAAAAACAAAACATGCCAGGCATGTGGCAATGCTAACGCCTTCAATAGCTATCCCAGTTATACTACCAATTCCCATTGCAAACAGAACAATAAGTACAGAACATCCAGCTGAAACAACACCCACAGCCATTGATGTGTTTTCTACAGAACTGAAAACTGTGCTATACCGTATTTTAAACCTTGACTATTTTGCCTCTTCACCTTCCAAATACTTGAATGCTTATGTAATATTTATTAAACGGAATGAGTCTGCCTGTAATCTTTCATCAGGCGCAAGCAGCACAGGTGACAGTTGTGGATACAAGTTCGCCATTCTTTTAATGGCAATTTTATAAAATTTAATCAGCAATTACATTTTGCATTTCTTCAGGGGTGTATAATTTGCTATTGTAATAAAACAAAACAAGATCTATATGTTCCAGATTTATTTATTTTAGATTAACTAGAGTAGTTTTATCTACTACTACCTTAACAGCGGGGTTACTACTGAAAACTTCTATATCTGTGCCTTTTCTATTAGCAATAAAGACTTTTACTGACTCTGTCACTGAGTTATTCCATGTAATTTTGATTCCTGTGCGATATTTGCTTCTTTGGCATCATCCAAAGGCCTCATGATAATTTCAAAAACTATTGTCACTTCTCTTGCAGTGGTAAAGTTTGCTGGTACAAACATAACAGCCGGAACAGATCTACCCTTTCTATTTGTAAGAAGGTACCTTCGTTTTTCGTACTCCTGCACTTTTATTTTATCTCTGGAATTGTTTTCTTCAGAATAGCGTGGAACAAGACTCACAAGCAACGGCCCAGAGTTAAGAATTTTTTTTAAATACAAAGTTTTCTTCATCAGTAATTACATAAGGACTAATAAATTCAAACTTTAGGTCTCAGACAATTGCGGGTGCAGGAACAGGTGCAGGAACAACTACCCACTTATTACTCTCATGTTTTAAGATGTAGAGCACATTATTCACAGGAATAGATACAGTAACATCATGAAGACCAAGTTTATGACACCTTTTTTTCTGCGTCATCTTTCACATCATCAATTACCTTCCATCTGTACAATCCAAAGGAATCAAGTTCAAGACCATACACTTCTCCTATCTCTCCTTCTTTTTCAAAACCCAGTACATAAGCCAAATCTTTTAACTCTATTACTGGACATGCAACTGGTGTAATTCTCGGTTTTGGACCTCCATTCATTTATATTTAACACACAAAAAAATTATTTAACTTCTAAGACAACACAAAAATAATTCATCTCAACATGTTTACCATCCTGATTAGTTACAGATAAACACAGTGATTCAAAGAAACTGGAGCCTAATTTTTTAAACTCTAAATTATTAAATCTAACAACAATACTATCGAAATAGGGTGCACTTCCAGTCAGCACACATTTTAGCAAAGTTGAAGGCATTCCATTGTGTACATTTTCAGTCATGGTTAGTTCTTTCAAATAAATTACGTTAAATTTAAACGGTTTTGTAGTGCTTGGGCTATTGAATGCTGACGATAGAAATTCTATTGTGCTTTTTTTTTATGAGATAATAAAAATGTTATTACCTTAACAAATTTTGACACAAGCAAACCAGTAATGTTAATTAATGGAATTGATAATCGTGATGTAACAAGGCTGTAGCTATCCATGATATGTTCTACACTGTAAAGTGGTTCAATGTAAAAAAAATTCCAGTGATTATTATGTAAGCACTCTTGTAAATGCAGGTATTAAAACACACTTTATGTCACCTGGGTATTATGACGTTTGTACTATAGCTAACTGGTTTCAAAGTTTATTAAAAATTACAGCATCTTTAAATCCAGCTAACTTACTTGTTACATTCGAATTTCCCAACGTTATTTAGCCAACATTTTCAAATAAACTTGCATCCTTACTTGGCTTAATACATGGTGTTTTAACTGTAAAATGTATTATGATCAATAACGATTGGACTATGGATTTTGATGGTACTGAGAATTGGACATTGATATTGAAGGCATAAAATAATTCAACTAAATCAGCTCGACATTGCTGTGTCCGAAGGAGATTCCTTTCAAGTAATGATCAATACCTAAACCCACCAATTACAGATGATTCAACTGCAAGAAAGTTGCTCTCAAGCCCACTATCCATCCATCCATCCATCCATCCATCCATCCATCAATCCATCCATCCATCCATCCATCCATCCATCCATCCATCCATCCATCCATCATCCATCCATCCATCCATCCATCCATCGATCCATCCATCCATCCATCCATCCATCCATCCATCCATCTATCTATCTATCTCCCGTAGTCTTGCCGACCGCTGGGGCACCACTGATGACTTGGCAACCATCTCCCTCCATTCCTCTGTTCTCTGCCATTCTTAGCGTATGGCCCAGTTTCAGCCCTGTCCACTCTGAGATATTGTCCTCAAGTCTTTTCCTCTGTCTTCCTCTCCTTCGTCCTCCTTGCACAGTGCCTTGCAGGATTGTTTTGGCAAGCCCTGCTGAACGTGTGACATGCACATACCACTTCAGTTTGCATTTTTTTCATAATGGCTAATAGGTCTTCATAGGGCCCGATGGCATGCCTGATTCTGCTTCCCACTTCCTTGTTCATGATGTGATCTCTGTTTGAAATGCCAAGCAGCCTTCGAAAACATCTCATTTCAGTGGCTTGTATCCTCCTTTCAAGCCCACTACAGATGTTCTAAAACCAGCTAAACTTTGCAATACTATGCTCAACTACAGTCTGCGGTGTTTCTTTTACAGACCACTTGAATCACTCAAACAAGCTGATTAGGTCTGTTTATCGTTTCCACACGTATTACCAACTTGGAAGAATACTGTCAGAACTTCATGACCCACTACCCACTGAATCCAGGTTTTATTGGTTTAATAACCCCATGGATATGAATGCATTTGAACGCATCTGTAATGAATTTAACATGACTTTACACAAAAACTTGATGTTCACCATAGCAAGCATTGTATTATGCTATGAGTCACAGACAATACCCTCAAGATTACTACCCTAGTTACAACTCATTCTCATCAAAAAGTACAATCTGGTTAGGCTCCATAGAACAGAAACAGTCTGATGCCTGGACCACATTTGCTTTGGACAGAAGTGACGGGTTAACTCAAGCGGGAGTTGTACGCATTAATGAGTCTATCAGAACGTATGTGTGGGGTTTACTAGGAGCACAATCTCAAACAAAATCAAATATCTGAAACGGAAGTGGCAAATTTGAAGCAGAAAAACAATTTCTTGCAAACCTGGAAGATACTATAAACTCAGCAGTAGATCTCCCAAAAAGCATACAACGCTATCAAGATGTTCTCAGATATGCCAGATCAAAAGTTCACTATGTAGTTGGCATTGGGTTATTCATGTTACCATCTGACCTTCAACTTTGAATTGGTACACTAACAAATTAAAATAATGCAATAATTGTCGCATAGGCTGATCAGAAATTAGGATTCAATCAATCAGTAAACTTGGGTTCAAGAACACACATTTACAGACACTGTCGACACTAATAACACCAGTTACATCAGCACCGGCACCAGCACCAACATCAATTACACCAGCACCCATACAGCCGGAAACACCAGCCCTGGATACAGCACCGGCACATCCAAACACACATAAGTCAGAGAGAACTGCATTGGTATTAGGCCTTACTGGATTGGGGATATTACTTCTTTACCTGTTTCATTAAATAACCCACTATTAACCTTCCTACTATCACCATAAATACCCACACATGCTCTGCCATAAACCCTACTACCTTTCCTGCTGTACTGATCAACCAAGTGACAACACTCCCTATTATGCCAGACAAAGCATCCATTGCTTTCACAGCCAATTTTTTTTTTTAGCAAGTCTTATATATGCGACAATTGTTTCTTTACCCATACTGTCGATTTTTTTGGGAGAACGAGTAACAGATATTTTGTGGAATTAGTAAATCTTCTTACGTTGATCTTCGTTTTGAATTCCTAAGTGCAATTTCGTTGTGTGTAGGAGGACAAAAATGCACGGTTTTGGTCAATGTTTTAGGCCAAAATGCGTTTTTTGTTTGGATATTATTGTTTTTTTTTTTTTTTTTTCGTAGATTATGCTTTACACTGATAAATGGGACAATCTCCAGAGCTGTGTACCACAGACGGTCATACTCTGAGATGAGTGTATTTGTAAACCTTTCCAACCGATCCACTATGTGGTCCGTAGGCATTTGAAAAGAATATGAATTGAAATAAAATTCATTTCAAAATACGACATCTTTGTGTGTGTGTTTTACACTTTAAATTATTTTTAAAAGATGCCCAAAAGTGTTAAATGCTTTGAGACCCTTCCTCTTCTCATGTGCCAAATCTTACTATTTCAATAACAAGTCTATACCCGATGTTTTATGTGAACTGAAGCGAGTGTGTGATTTATTTTCTCTATAAATGAATTCCGATGCTTTACGTTTTGGGGCAGTGAAAAAAAAAAGCTGTCCAAGCAAAACGTGTTTCCACTACACAAGTCAACACCTACACACCACTTCTTTTCACTGCATGGATAAAGACAGATCTTTATATATATTTTTAATTTATTTTTCATTCAATATTGAGAATGTTATTGCTGTGCTAATGCATTAAATTCCAGGCTGTTAAGCTTGCATTGTGTCATCAGGACATCAGCTGCCCTCTTTGTGACTGCATCGCTCACTAGATCTAGGAAGAGATGCGAGTGGGAGATAAGGAAGGACAGACAAATCATTGTCAACCTTCAACTGAACACCTACACATAAAGCAGTAGGGACTACCCCCAGGCACCCCGCAATCTGCTGGAGACTATACAGTCCTCCCCAGAGGGAGGATGCTAGTAAATATTCCCAAACAGGTATTTGACCTGCTGAGTAGTTTAGGTTTTCAACGCCTATGACCGGTTTCGTCCCAGAGGGGGGTGGGGGGGGGGGGGGTCTCGTCAGGTAGGCATACAGCGTAACCTGAAAGTTAGTTAGTTAGTTGTTCCATTTTAATGTCCCACTGGCGCAAAACGTGATCGAGGACTAGCCTCTTGGACTTTAGTTGACAATAACACACATGGTCAAATTCTTTTGGCTAGAGCTAGAATAAATCACACTAGTTTTGTTTGGCCTCTCTCCAACAAGAACAGTCCAATATATACAACGACTTAATATTTTACTTTCTAAATAGAATCAATGTTAAAATTTCAGGACCACCAGCTACAAATTTAAAAGAATAAGAAGTAAAAGACCACAATCTATTTACATTAAATTTAACAATCAGGATATAAACCAGGACAAGGTGAGCCTGGGCCAGCGATCCGGTCAATTATAATTTAGCTATAAAATAGTATCTCGGTGGCAGTTTACACGCTCATATGTCCCCAAGGGGGTGACGCTTATTACTGTATTATATTTGATTATGTTCAATGGAATTTCATTACTTATTCAGATTAATTTAACCAGACTAGGGAGTTTTAATACCACTATGACTAGCAACGGTGTCAGTGTCAGCCGTCTCCAGAATAGCGTGAATAGACGCGGCTCCAGGATACGCAAATCTAAAATCCGCACACTCTGCGGCAAAGGCCCCACACTCCAAGACCGCATGGTCAGGGGTGAAGCTCTCGCCGCAGAGACAGGTCGGCCTAGCCCAACTGGCCCGCCAGCTGTTTGTACAGATTCTATTGATGGCCTCTTCGACGAAGGGCAGCCTGTAAATAATATGGTGTTTATTGATTTTATAGGCAAGGACGCTCGGACAGTCCCCAGCTGATAGTTGGTTATTTTTAGCGTTATTTTTCTTTTATTACCTTATTGATGCGGATTTTGGTTTTTATTACAGTAAGTGGCAGTTGAATGGGCTGGGCGCCAGGTCTTCCTGTTGCGCCAGCCTGAGCAGCCCTATCAGCAACCTGTTACCAAGGATACCGACATGGGAGGGGATCCACTGAAGAGCGACATTGACACCTCTAACGATAAGTTGGTGAATTGAGAGTTTAACCTCGAGTACAATATCTGGTCGAGATGCTCGATCATTTAATTGAATACTTTGTAATGCCGTTTTTGAGTCGGTACAAATTAGAAATTGATACATCTGTAATGGCAGGGTCAGCACGTGGCCGAGGGCCATCAAAATGGCCGTCAGTTCAGCCGTGCATATGGCCCAGCCATTACCAAGCTTATAGCTAAGTGTTTTTGCTAGTGAAGGTATAAACACTCCGCATCCTACATTACCGGTATCATCTAAAGAGCCATCGGTGTATGCCGTAAGCGAGTGTGGATATTGGGCTTCCAGATATTCCAGAGTCACTAATCTCTGGAGATATGGGTCGCTTTTTTTAAAAGTTATATTCGGTATTTCTGTTGTTATAGGGGCCGCGTGGAGGGTCCAGGGTGTTAGGGGTGAGAGCGGAACAGAAGTAATGGTCTGGGGAATTACAACGGCTTTTTCGTGTACCCCACGTACTGCTGAGGCGAGAGTCGGCTCGACTTTGCGCTTCTGTATTGAGTGGAACGCCCGTTTCAAGCGATCCATATTTACTTCATTGTGAAATGTTTCCTGGGCGTTATTTGGGATTTTGAAGATACGATTAATATAGTTAGCGCAGAATTTCAACCGATATTGGTCTAGTGGTAGGATCTTGGTGAGGGCGTAAACTGCTTTAATTGCTGCATTTGATGGCACTCCAACGATACACTTCAGCGATCGCATTTCTGCGGATACGAGCGTCCTCAAGACTCGCTTAGGGGCCGAGAAAAAGCACTCAGCTCCGCAGTTGAGTTTGGATCGCACCAGTGCATGGTGGAGATGCAGAAAAAGTTTAATGTTTCTGCCACACACACCTTGTGCTTAAGCACTCTGATCAAATTTACTGCCCTATTTGCTTTGCAGATTAAACTATTTATATGAGGGGTCCAGTTTAGTGTGGACGTGAATAATACGCCCAAGAATTGTATTTGGGTTAGGGGAATTATCGGATATTTTACATCAAAGTTAGTTATGGTAATCTGGTTACAGAACTTGGCTTTCCTTGTACTAAAAATTATTAGTTGCGTTTTTTCGGGGGCTAACTCAAAGACGTTGTTTCTAGGTATTTCTGGACCATGTCAATTGCCTTCTGAAATTTATTGGATTTTTCTATTGCTATTTCTCTATCCTGTGAATTAGTAGTTTTTACTGGTTTCCATATAGCTATGTCGTCAGCGAATTGGGACAATTTTAATGAAGTATTAGTACATTTGTCTAATTTGGGTTTAAGATAAGTGGCGAGATCTGCCATCATAATATTGAACAATGTTGGGGCAAGGCAAGTGCCTTGTGGTACCCCACAGTCTGTTTTGTGTATTTTAGAGAGGGCCTGCCCATGCTTGACCTATAGGGTTCGCTGTAACAAGTTTTTAAAAAATAGTTAGACCAAGTGTATCGACCTTGTACAATATTTTTTTTTATGCCAAACGACGTCGAACGCTCGTTTGACATCAAAGAAGCAGGCCATAACTTTTTGATTTCTCTTAAAGGCCTTCCTAATCGATGAGGAAAGGGTGTAAAGCTGGTCGGATACAGATCTGTGTTTCCGAGAACCTGCTTGAACTATAGGTATTACCTTATTTTTATCCAAATAGTATTCCAATCTGTTTTTTTATCAGCCGTTCGAAAATTTTACTTATATGAGATGTAAGAGTTATAGGTCGATATGATAAGACTAAATTTCTTGGTTTCTTGGGTTTTAAGATGGGGATTACAATTCCATGGTGCCAAGCTTGAGGTAAAAGGCCCTCGCTATAGCATTGATTAAACAGACTCAGTAGGAGTTTTCTTCCTTCAAGGGGAAGATTTTTCAGCATGACATAAGTTATCTCGTCGTGTCCCGGTGAGGTTTTAACCGAGCTCACCTGGGACAGGACGGTGTTTAGCTCTTCCATAGTCAGGGGGAGGTTAATCGGGGCAGAATCTCCCGGCTCTAAAGAAGGGGGGGGGGGGGTCATTAAATTCTTGTTTATTTTCTTCCACTTCTCTAAAAAATTTGGCAGCAGGATGAAATTTGTCTGTAGTACTAATAGCGGCGAAGGATTCGGCCAGAAGCTCGGCTTTTTCCTGGTCGGTTGAATATAATAAACCATTATTAATGAATGGAGTCGGAGAAGGGTTATATTTATTTTTAAATTTTTTCACAATTTTCCATGCCTTAGTCATATCGGTGGGCGATTGAATTTCCCTATGGATTTGGTGGTCTAAAAGTGTAAGCTTGGCTAAGGCAATAATTTTATTACATTGGATATTCGCCGACTTCATTGCCATGTGGTCTTCAGGATTTCTAGATTTTTTCCATTTGTTGTACGCGCTCTTTTTATTTTTCACAGCACTATCGCATTCATCGCTCCACCAGGGATTGGAAGGTTTACCGGGTGGAGCTCCCCTGGTATGTGGGATTGCTGCCTCCGCCGCATTGATTATGGCCCTAGTTAGGGTAGTGCTGAAAATATCAACTTCAGAAGTATTAATACTAACTTTATTCTGATTAAAGGCTTTCTGGAATAAGGGCCAGTTTGCCTTTTCATAGAGACATTTACCTGTAGCATGGGGGAGATTTATGATTAGTTGGGATTTACGGTTAAGTTCCAGGGATATTGGGAGGTGATCACTCCCCATAGTGTCGTCGCCCAGCATCCATGAAACATCTAAAAAGAAATTTGAGGAGACAAGGGTTAGATCCACCGCCGATGGACGTTGGTGGTCACTGTCGGGAATTCTGGTTATGTCTCCACTATTGAGAATAAAAAGATTTGAATTTAATATGTCTTCAGCCTGTTTATGTGCTATATTACGTGTGTCTGGGAATTTTGCGAGCCATAGCGGGTGGTGTATGTTGAGGTCCCCCATAACCACCCACTCATCACCCGGCAGGGCCCGCATCCATTCCAGACCTGTTGGGGAAACTGATTTGGGAGCATATAAGTTAAGTACATTCACTATTTTATTTGGAGCAGTTTTAATTTGTATATAACTGTACATGGGATGTATTTCGTGTAATGGAACCGGAGTTTTCATCACTTTATGATTAATCCCTACTTTAATGTATATAGCTGTGTGATTTTTTTCATTAGGTTTTTTATGCGACTCAACGATGGGAGGATAGTGATACCCATCGATGAGTGGTAACTTAACTTTAGTCGTCAGCAGGGACTGAAAACAGACTATGTGAAAATTATGTGTATTCAAATAGTTGTTTAGATAGTGGATGTTACTACCAATAGCTCGACAGTTCCACTGGAGAATCTTTAAACTTTCGATATCTAACACACCCATGACGGCGGAAACGTCTTATCGCTAGTATTTTGAGGTTTTTGATGACTATGGTTTAGTCAGATTACATCTGGGTTTGTAAGCAGTGGGGCCAGGATGGTCATGATCAGTTGGTTGAACTGTAACATGGCCATCACGATCCTCTGCACATTCCCGCTTGAAATTGCGGTAGTTAGCATCTGAGTTTGTCTGATGACGTCCCTGAGCATGAAGGTTCTCAGCCCAGGGCCATTCGCAGCATACCGCACTTCTCCAAAATGGAGAGTTCTACGAGAAGGAGGTGAGGTCTCCTCCCCCAACGGAGAAGGAGATGGTGGGAGAGGAGATTTGTCACTAGCAGTCGGGGTATCTATTTTGGTAGGATCATGTCGGGAAATATTTCGCAACAGGATATCTCTATTGGTTAAAATCTGATCATCAGCTTTACTTTGAGTTGCATTTTTCTCAACTAGATTTTCAGTGCTAAGGGCACTTTTTGGCTGCGTAGCAGGTCTGTTGAGAGAGGGCTGGGTTCGCGCAGCAGGGATCCGGGTCCATGCAATGGAGTTCAGATCTCTCGGTAAGTAGGTTTTAGTAGGAGCTTCATCTTTTTTCTTTTGAGTCTTGATCTGGGCCCTCCTCACGGCCTCTTTGTACGGAATATAACTTTCGTTCCTGATAGGTTGGCCTCCCGAAAGAGGATTATCTGAGGACACTTTTGGTAGGCTGCACTATGTGCGCCGCCGCAGTTAACGCATTTGGGGGTTATGGTATTTGGACAGGCAGCACGAGCATGCTCGCGACTGCCACATCTTACACACACTGCTTCCTTAGACCTGCACGCTCGTGTCGAATGCCCTAACCTGCAGCACTTGGTGCAGCGCAGCACAGGGGGGGGGGGGGGGGTGGGGGGGGCGTACGGCTCGACCGGCAGGTGGTGGACTCCGATCTTTACTCTTGTAGGAAGTTTAGTTAAGTTGAAAAATTCTATTTTGATCGCTCTTGAGGGGGTCCCATCCCTATTGGTGAGCCTAGTCACATCTGTCGAGTATCCCTGTGTCGCAAGTGAATCTTTAAGTTGATTTAGGTCTTCGGCGAGGGGGATGCCGTGGGCCACCCCCATCACCCTAGGTGTGGGGATGGTACACTCGACCTCCGCCCCGCCGAGTTTCTTCTTAGAGGCTAGTAGTTTTTGAGATCTCGGGTAAGGACAGGAAACTATCCACACGTCCCTGATTATTTGTCGTAGAGTAATCTCGGAGTGGGCGATCCCGGCACCCTCGCAGAGGTGGGGCTGGTGGGTACCATTATCCCAGAGCCTGGAAGTCCCGGTCCCCAGGTCATGGACCCTGACTGGATAAGTGCACCACACCTCGGCGGTGGCGCCGGCGTCGCACCTTCCGGGAGCCAATACATTCTGCTTAGCACGTTGTCTATTTATTTTCTTATTGTGCACCTGCTTGAAGGGAGTTTTAAGTTGGGTCTCCTCTTCCCCGGCTCCACCAGCGACAAAAGATTCGTCGATGGTTAGAGGGGGCGGGCAGCCCTCCATGGTAGTTGAGGTAGCAGGGGAATTTTGATGGATTAGGGGGGACAGTCGGCGCGGGGAAGAACGTCGACTGACCCCTCCGCTCCTGTCACCAAAGAAGTTTGGGGGGTGGGGGGGGGGCAGCCTAGGCTCTCCCGGGACTGTACCTGAAATCATCTTCTTCATTTTTATGTCCCATTGGCACTAAAAGTGATCAGGAATTTTCGCTGTCTGCCAATACAATAAAATAATACAATACAATAATACTTAATTAATTTCTCATGGGACAGCGAGAAAAAAAAAATAAAAAAAAAATTGGTGGATTCCCCCTGTGCTTCTGTCGTCAGCAATGTTGCAGTGAACTATTGAAGGGGCTAGTACTTAAGAACTGAAGAATGTTGACAGACACTATCTACTGATATTACTGTTCAAAAGGGTAACAGCCTGAGGGACAAAAGAGTTGGCATAACGTGATGTACGACTTTTGGGTTCTCGAAGTCTGTCACTTCGTTCGATAAATCTGCTGTCAAAATCATATCTAAGTGGATGTCTTTTGTCATCAAGAATGTCAGACAGTTTGTTCGTAATCCGTCTGATGTACAGTGTGTCCAAATTTTCCTCTGCCCTACCAATAACCCCGCCCCCTTTCCGGATTAATTTGTTAAGGCGACCTTGATCTCTTTTACATAAATTTCTACCCCAGCACGTCAGTCCAAAATTACAATGCTAACAATACTGGAGCAGTAAAACATCTGTAAAAGCTGCGTGCTTACATGAAATGATCTGAGCTTTCGCAAACAGTAAAGACGGGTATGCGTTCTTTTCACAATAGCATCTGTGTTTTGTTTCCAGTTCAGCGTGTTGTAAAAGAGAACACCTAAATACTTGTAGGACTCTACACGCTCAACGTCTGTTCCCTAGATGACAACAGGACCAGGATGATGTTTGTTATTCCTCAAATCTATGTCCATCTCTTTTGTTTTGCCAAAATGTAACTCAAGATAGTTTCTATCGCACCACTCTACAAAGTCGTCGATCTCCTGTCGATAGTGTCTGTCGTCCTCATCTGTAATCTGACCTGTCAGTGCCGTATCGTCAGCGTATTTGTCCATGACACAGTCGTCATGAGTAGCTTTACAGTCTGCTGTGTACAAAGAAAACAAAAAAGGCGACAGGACAGTCCCTTGTGGTGCACCAGTGTTGGTAAAATGTACATCTGAGAATAGATCCGAACTAATTCTGACAAAATGTGGGCGGTTAGTGAGATAGTCCAAAACCCAAAGAATGGTAGAGGCATTTATGTTCATGTGAACTAGTTTGGAGGCGAGTATGTGTGGCTGAATGGTGTTAAAAAGCAGACGAAAAATCATAGAACATCAGTCGAATGGAGTCTCCTGGTTTTTCTAATTGATAGTAGATGTTGTTTAAACTGAAAGGGGTCCATAAAATCCGAAACCTGAATTTGAAGATGTGAAATAACAGCCCTCTCAAAAACCTTCATGACACACGAGGTAAGAGCAACTGGTCTTAAATCATTCATCACAGATACAGTTTGCCTTTTTGGCACAGGGACAATACAAGAGTTCTTCCCCACACTGGGTAAGTGACATGTTAAAAATATAGCAAAGAATTCGGTACAGTTGTTCAGCGCATAATTTTAACACATTTGATCTAACACCATCTGGCCCAGACGGTTTGTTTGGGTTGGTATGTTTAAGTACGCTAAGCACCTCCTCCTCAGTCACCAAAATCACTTCACTTTGCATGTGTTTATGTACACTAACTAGCATTTCCTTGATCTGTTCCCTCTCATGCTCAAAATCATGACAATCAAATCTTGCATAGAACTGATTTAAGTCCTTGGCATAGTCCGTAGTTTTGCTCAAAACCGGAACAGCTTTTTGCTTCTTGTTCCCACCATCAGATTCATACCCTCCCACACCCGTTTCATGTTACCAGTCTCAATCTGTTTTTCTGTCTTTTTTCGATATGCTTCCTTACCCTTCATAAGCTCCCTTTTCAGTTCTTTTAGTACTGTCCGTAACTGTTCTTTGTTCTTGTCTTCAAAAGGTTTCATTTTCTTGTTTAAGACCTCCTTGATGTGCTTTGTGACCCAAGGTTTGTTGTTGGAATAGATTTTAACAGTTGTTTTAGGCACAACACTGTCTACGCAGAAATTTACGTAGCTGCAAACTGTGTCAGCCCGCTCGGCAACGTCGCTTGTAGTGTCCGTAAAAACATTCCATTCGGCGCAGTCAAAGCAACATTTCAGGGCATCTTTAGCTGCTGTGGACCACTTCTGTACTGTCCTGGTAGCGGCGGCTCGCGTTGTACGCGTGGTGTATACCGTGGCACGAGTTTAACCAAGTTATGATCCGATCGTCCTAGAGGCGGCATCGGAACAGCGACGTACGAATCTCTGACATTACCTCAAAACACGTAATGTATATAGAGTAAATATATATCATATAGTAAATATATATCATGAGACCATGGGCGATGTGTTAGAAACGTGTAGGTCAGTGATTAAATTGTGAATGAAACAAATACAGACTTTCTTCTCGGGTTTTTAAAATGGCAATCGACGATCGCTTCCTGTTTCCGCTGTTACGTTCGACTATATCATTTTCGGATTTTACAGAAAACCTACAGCCCACGAACTATGTTGCATCTGAATATCTTCTGGTTGTCAGCCGACGGATAGTAATGCACTCTGTCACTTTGAAAGAGGTTCGGAGAGAGAGCGCGAAGCTCGATTAAAGTTTGTTTCCTTCATACTTCCAAAAGTTATGTTGGACATAATTACACTTTCGCGTCTTTCCCACCTCACAACAAACAAGCAAACGTAATTTTTGTCTGACATAAATTGATGATTCTTATCTTTATTTACAAGAAAACACAGAAAAATATATTTACAGGTATTTTGTTTTTCGTGGTCAATGTCACACGTTTGGTACACATCTTTAGAGATTGACCCACATATGTAGTGGCCATTACTCGTTGACAGTGTTGTACAAATTATGAACAATATTAAAACAACAGGCTTTGACAGTTCATAATTCAATTAGGAGTGAAGAATTATAATGAATCCTATGCATTCCAATGCAAAAGAAGGTAAGATGAGTTCAGGTCTTTTAGGACAGTGTACATAGTGTACAGTCACCTAGAAAGTATACAAAAGTGACCACTTTAACGTTAATAAGTTGGTTGCCAGTTCCCGAGTAGCGCGAGAACGCTGGCTAGATTAGGCGACTTAAAGCTGAGAATAGACAAAGCGAGTCAAGAAATATGGGCAACTGGGTTAGCTGTTACGCTTAGCCGATACTGTTTTGCGGTAAATCACGTGCAATATGGGGCAAAATGTAAGATCAATTTAAGAAAGAACTGTTGACGATTGCTTCATTGTCACACATTTGCAACATACAAATTTTCCCCATTTAATAAGGAAATAGTGCAGAGAAAAACGAAGAATGGAATCGGAAAATGATCATGTCGTTTTAACAGCTAATCAAACTATCCAACTGTGTATTACAAACAGTATATGCATTTTATGGTGTTAATTCTGCTAATATTGCTAGATTGGATGGAAATGATATGTTTCCATAATTTGTTTTTCTGCTCGCGCTACTGGTCGTCCATAGTGACACGTTTTTTTCGGACACATACCACTATGCTTTCTCGCCTCTCGCGTTAGTAGGTAGTCTAATTTACGGGAACCAGCAGCCTCGGTATGGAAGGTTTTCGTAGATCGTAGAAGACAATAACCTTAAATAAAGAACTAAAACAAGACTGTTGATTGTAGAAGACAACATCAATTACGCCGTTTAGCTTTAATGCTGAACTGCGATTCGAAATGTGCATAGACGTGAGCACCATATAATATACACGCACGCACACACGCACACACAAACACACAAGCACGCAAGCAAGCATACACACACAAACACACACACACATGCCCTGCGTAATTTACGTGGCGACGTATATCAACTCAGTCCCATATGGGTACGATTCACCTAATCTTGCATCTTAATGCTAAGACAATAAGTATATGTTTCAAAGCAATTGAAAAAGCGCTGGAATATCATTCCTTACAGCGATCGGCTCCATGGCATGCTTTGATAACTAACATTCGCCGATACGACAGACTATCATTATATAAGACCTTTTGATCTTTCTATCCTTGTAAGTACGTACACGTGAATGAGGAGTAATTTCTACTGCCACATGTTGAACGAGGGAACTCCCCTAAGTCCAACGAGCTAAAGAGATTAGGAGCAAATAAGTCTTTCATTTGCGATATTCAAACTTCAAAGTTCCGTTTTGTCCAGGATTATTTAAAGACATACTTAGATCATTTATCAGCAATTTATTATAAACTATTACCCCATTATTACCTTTCGCAGGTCGCTTTAAACACTGTTAATATGTACGTAGGATATCAATGCAACCTTTGTCATATCTTGTTGTATATTAATATTACTTACAAATTATGTCGAGTATGCAGCTCGTGGACTCGGTATTAGCTGTCCCTATAGCCTCACAGGTCAGAGTGGTGCCTCCTTTCACCTTCAGGGGATTGATAGTCATAATACTGGTGTCTTGCTGTCTGCTAGCCTTGTAGCCAACATTTGAAAAATCGGTGCAAGTTTGGATGCACACGCCAACATTCAGTTGCGATACGCTGTTCGGTAGTGTTATTTTCCAGTTCACGCTGTAGTCAGCACCAGGGATTCCGTTACAGGTGACGATGTTGGCTGTCTTGTTTTCCGAAACTTCCAGTGGGCTGCCAGTATTGCAAGGATCCATGGTGACAGCTAAATCGAAGGAAAGATAAATGTGTGGGTAGACAAGTGCTTAAAGAAAATTGAAGATTTGCAGCTGAATCGTAATCTTGATCATATGTAAGTACCCACATATAACCACAAGTATCCATTTCATCATTTACCCCCTTTTTTCTGGCAGAGATAGTTATATATCATGTACTTAAAGCAGCGAGATAAATTCGCTTTGACAAACATCTCTATGCAATATTAAAGTTATGCTGTGTTTAACCCTTTGTGCATACAGTCACCGGCACTGTAAGTACACAGCGATTTCAGCTTTTATAGTTGTAACAGACCTAATTTATCATTTATAATACACCACATTCTTCTAATAAGATAAGAATACATTTCAGAAAATTAAAGTCATGCTGGAACATAGTACTCCGGCTCTTTCTCCCCAACGACTTTGGTATCAATTTCCCCCCAAATAGCAAATGATTTGAATTGCCAAAAACTGCAATAGCTCGCTTGAGCTTGTCCTTAGCACCACGTGAATGTTCTGTGTTTATGTACAGTGTGTGAATGAATGTGCTTGATTCACGTGAACGTGCTTGTTGGGTTCAGTTTGCGGCGGCTCATTGAGCCAATATTCAATTGTGTAAAGCCCCTATTTAATGAGCTGATTTATTTATTTATTTATTAAAACAAGAATGGCGCACTCTTTATGCCTCACATGCATGACCGATCCACATAACTGGTCCGACCTGTGTGACCTTGACCTTTCCTTAGGTCACTGAAATAATCAATTGCTCAAGTGTCAAAACACACAGTCTTTGTACGAGCGAATTCCACAATTTCTTAAAATGTATGCATTTTTCTCACATTTGTCAATTTGACCTCTGACCTTTGCAAGGGGTAAACTAATTTAGTAACTATAGTAATATCTTATCATCAGCTACCATTGTGCAATGTTTGGTTGAAAAGTGTGTAATAATGCTGATACAAACTGAAATTTTACCCAAACAATGTGGCAATTGATATAAATTTGCTGACCTCTTGTGACCTTTGACCTTACTGGGGTCACCCAAATTAGCATGCATAAAATTGCCTTGCCATCAGAAAACGCTGTACTGAGTTTCGTTCTTAAGTTGATGATGGATTTAAAAAAGAAATAACTTGGCAAATTATGGTTAAATTTGACCATTGTTTGGTTCTCCCCCCCCCCCTCCCCCCGACATAGACATTTGAGAAAGGCCATTGCGTTTGATCTGTTTCGAAAGTTCTTGTCACAAAGTTTTGTCTGGCCAAGTGTGAAGACTGTGTCTTGAATAGTCACCGAGAAAATGCCAACGTTAAAGTTTACCGCTGACGACGGACGAAGGCGAACGGACGGACAAGTACTGGTCCACAACATAGACTCACTTTTCTTCGCACGTGAACCAAAAAAGGTAAAAAGTGTACTTATAAAAGCAGAACATAATTAAGTCACTCCAGATATGAATCTCTAAAATGTGAGACTCATAGAGACAGAAAGATACAAAAATTATTCAGGAAAAGTCATAGTTCGTTATTTTCCGGTTGCTTGTGTGCACAGCATGCACTAATTTAGTAATCATTTATCTTCCAACTAACGCATTTAAAATGGCTACAATTCAGGTGCTCGGAAAACTCCACTTTAAACTTGTACTCCAAGCATTAAGGGTACAATTGTGCATATAAAGCCCAATGGCGATAAGAAGCGACAAATTTCAACTTGCAAAGTCGTCACGAATTTATTTCAGCTAACTCGGATTTTTCTTGATATTTCGAAAGGTATATGTTTGCTTCACATTAGATCAAAATATTTGATTAAAACGAGAAGTATTTTGTGCACAACGCTTTAAAGACGCACACCCAAACCTGAAATTCTCTCATTGTGACATGCACTTTCCCAACAACCAACGCACATTATACACACACAAAAAAAAGCAAACGCAGTAACCAGTACTCAATAGTCGAGAGAACACACCTTAAAGCCATTTTTACTGTCATCATTAAATCTGGTATAAATTTCAAGTACATGAAGCATTTCATTCCTTGAGATTAACCAGCCATAGGCATTTTCGGTCAATGGAAATTGAGTTATTTGGAAATTTGACTCACAATTTTTACCTGAGAACCAGAACTTCCGGTGCACGCTGCACTGAATGCTTGGCTGCAAACGGTGGGTACACTCGCTACTGACTGGTCGAGTCTAGTGTGACTTTTCAAATAAGGGGTGGGTGAACATTCTAACGTACTGCTGTTGTTACAAATGCTTGATTTACATAAAAATTAATGAAATTGTTACTGAATAAATTAGCAAAGTACTGACTCCAAGTATTGTTGAATTATTTGTGTGGTGTTGTCGGTGCGTCTGCAATAAAAAGTGGCCCTTAAGATTTGACCATTAGTATATTTAGAGTATGTATGCGTGGTAACGGAGTTGCTTCTTCATCATCACCGGTACTGTCTGACTTTCCTTAGAAGTCAAGTTTTTTTCTGTTTAAATTATTTTCTGAAAAGAATTAATTTGTACTAAAGAAGTTGAAAGGATACAAAGCTGGCAAACGCACTCGTCCAATATCTTTCTCAAACTAACTATATGCAAAACTTCAAGTAAATATGACAAAAGTTACGGACTCTAATCTGTGTCAACCGACTTCATATAAACGGTTGTTTATGTCTTCAGTGAGACATTCAATTGCAATATGCTCGGAGTCTCTTTTAGCCACCTTTTTAAGAAAGTATTTCGCCAAGTTTCAAACTGTGTGTACAGAAATATAGGAGATTCTCTTGTTTACATACATACGCACACACAACGCACATACATACATACGCACATACGGCGCTTCGCTCCAAATGTACGTTCAGCAGCGAGGTTAGCGTAACTAGACATGACGTAATTTTTATATTGTTACTTTAATTGTTACAGGTTTAGCCTGCCCGCCTTTGACATCATGGACATGCTATTAAATTCGCCCCACAACGACCCGTCCTAAAAAATCCCTTCTATAAATAGAAGGGACTTATCTTTTAAAAAAATATTTATTTATCACTCAAAGAATTCTAGAGGTACTATGCTGCTTAACGAACTCATTCAATATGACCCTTTTATACAGCTATATACAAAATATCTAGTAAAAATAAGAAAAAATGCAGACTCCAGCGTGGATCAACCGGTTTTTGTGAAACGGATATTTTCTCGCCAATGAGCATCTTATTAAATACGGTAGACAAAAATAGTGTTAGGAAATATGTGCGTGCACTGTATGGGAGACACACTGCATCAAACTTGTGGACGCATTGTATGAGACAGTGTATCAAGTGTGGATGCATTTGTGTGAGATAGTGCATCGCGAGAATAAAGCACTATTGGAACTGCTACGCTAGTGTGGCCTACAACCTTCTGCCACGTGAGACGAGTTGCAGCTGAGTCAGGTTTTTGTACAAAAACACTACGTGCGTATGTCTGGTGTGATTGCATCATACTAGACTACGACTAGCACGTAACAGAGTGAGTGAGTGTGTGTGTGTGTGTGTGTGTGTGTGTGTGTGTGTGTGTGTGTGTGTGTGTGTGTGTGTGTGTGTATGTGTGTGCGTGTGTGCGCGCGCGTGTGTGTAGACATGAGAAAGATACTTCTGTTGGGGGGAGGGGGGTGGGATCCCCGATTCGATTATGAAACAGTGCCTATTATAAAAAAAAAACACTTGCTCCCGTCAA
The DNA here is from genome assembly GCA_036245525.1 of Semisulcospira habei. NCBI lineage: Eukaryota > Metazoa > Mollusca > Gastropoda > Semisulcospiridae > Semisulcospira > Semisulcospira habei. The sequence continues at coordinate 89,025,237 of BTPG01000003.1, forward strand.
AACGGAATAATCTTTTCAAATTCTGTCTGTGCAGCAATATAGAACCACTTGACTGAGCCGTATTTCCTGTACAAAAATGCCAGGCGTGACGAAAAGGAAAAACACGCTGAGAAAATGCTATTTTTTTACTCTTCTGCTTTTTATTTTTCGCCATTTTTAAATGCCTAAATCAGAATTCATTTTGTGTGATTTAAAAAAAAAATAACCACTCTTGTCATGAAGAGCAGTCTTCGGAGCTAAGATAACCAGCGGCATTCATTAGGTTCTCTTTTTCTTGTTTTGGAGGCACTCATTTTTCTGGAGGTATCTTGTTCCTATTATGAAACACAAAGAGCACCTAATATGAAACAGGAACAGTGTTTGTCTAGCGAATATATGGGAAATCACCCAGCCAGTTTGTTCCAAATTTGACATGTTGATACTTTTTCTCAATACAGATTATCCCACACCAGGATCAAGTCACTTTCGACAAGGTCAAGGTCACAACAGTTCCATTTACTGTGTATGCCATTGCCCAGGCAAGGGTGCTGTAAACACCGAAACGATTTGATCCAAATGGCCAATTGTGATATTTTTTGGCGATAGAGAGTGTTGCACACCATAATCTATTCACTGCCTTAATGACCAAGGTCACAGCGGCCATATTTGTTTGTGCAGATTTGTGTGCTAGGCAATATCTAAAAACAAAAACATTGGGCCTATTTAATCCAAAGTTTAGATAACAGTATGTTAACACATCACACATTGCCATAAATCTTAACTGCGCCTCTACCTCAAAGTCAAGGTCATAGTTGCCCTAATAGTTTTGCAGATTAGTGTGTAGAGACTACCTCTGACACCGCTCTACTGATTTGCTCTAATTGTTTCGGAAATGATGCCTTACCCTCATATGTGATGTCTTTAACAGAATGAATTCACGACCTGTAAGGTGAAGGTCGCAAGGGCCATATTTGTGTGAGTCTATGCATAGGCAATATCTCTGAAACCACAGTCCCGATTTTTTCCACATTTTGCTTGATGATACTTTGATTTAACCCCTTTACAGCCAAGAAACTCTCAATATGATCCATCCGTAAGACAGATCCTCATGAGCCCCGCGGATGTGGTGGCTCCATGGCGATTTTGGCTCTTGCTGATACAACTGGCATATTTATTTGACGGTTGGGGTTCTTGTGAAAGAATTAAGAAAGATTTCAGACATATTAAAACCCAAGTGCTACTTCACTTCAAGATGACGCGCACAGTTGTTGGAAATGCTTTCAGACAGACAAAATGGCGCGTTACTGACTGCAGGGAGGGGTGGGGCTAAAAGGTTGTTCCAAGAACAAACCTTGTTGGCTTAGGTGTGACAGAAAATGTAAAACAATATAAATGCAGTCACCAATCGTCGACGTGTTCGCTCTGCAGCCGTCGTTTGCGCTTTTCAGCCCCTTTCCGCTTTTCGGATTTTCGGCCACTGGAAGGAAGGTCTAGCGTCGGGGAAACCTTTTGTATCAGGTTTAAGGTCCCAAACAAAAGGATGGATCCCCCCTCCCTCAATCCCCCACCCCGAGGTAACTGATCCGCCCCTAAACCTGTAGGGAGTTCGCGACTCCAGTGTGTGATTTTTCGTCAAAAAACACGTATTCCACATTTGAATAGCTAAGGCTTACTTCCTACACGTAGAAAGGCCACGAACAATCCGAAAATATACTCATTTTCCCATTATGTTTTTTCGAAATAAAAAGTTTAGATCGAGCGGAGCATGTAAGAGGTTTATATACCGAAATACCACAAAAATGCGAGAAATTTCACAAGAAGGCAAGAATGTTTGTAACAACGAAAACCGATTCACATTTGCATTGTCATGTAGAATTTCAGTTTATAGATACTCAGTTCAAAACAGTTTCGTATGACAATTTTTTGTTTTATACTTTGCAAGTTAAATGGCATCCTATTTTCGTTGTTGTGCACAATGGACATTTGTTACGAGTTGGAGTTATTGTGTACAATTTACAAAAACAAATGCGTCGCTCCTGTTCAAAAGATAGCTTCGACCTACATCGCTATTCTGCGGTTGTGAAAGGTTCTATAAAACGTAGAAGTGCAGTATTCGTATATTAGTCCCCGATCACTGTATAGTGCCAGTGGGACAAAAAAAATGGAGTCAATGAATGAATGAAAATTCGTATATTATCATTTAAAGACAAACCTCGCGGCTGACTCTTTTTCAACTGTTTGATCCATAATCATCTTGCGCGTTCTGTTAGAAATGATAGTATACGAACACTCAACTTCTATGCTCTATTTGAGGACTAAATTACTCACCACAAATGGTCCTTAGTGAATAAACAACGAGAAGAAATTCGGCCACCCCAGCCATGTCGACATCTAAGGATCTGTGAACAGAAAAAAAATGTCATTCATAAAGGTATATTATATCGCAAAAGACCTAGAGAAATGCATTTTTATTGAATAGATCCAAAGATTTTCGTAAAATATGCTCTGACTTATGTGGCAGGGGCTCATGCAAATCACTATCATGCCTTAATTGTTTTGGCGGGACTCGCCCCCGCACCAGCTGTGCAGACTCTGGCCGGCTGGCTTCGTTATCATCTTTAATTTTCTCAGTCGCTCTGGTGCTAACATTTACGCGAGGAAGTCTGTGGTCCGATTGTAGCATGCAAATTAGCATGTAGATCAGTCAACTGCGGTCTGTCTACAGAGCGGGGTGTAATTTTCTACCCATCACCTCTCCCGCCACCTAATTTCTTTTTCGCTCCCCCCCCCCCTCCCACTCTTCTCCCCTCCACTCCCCCCCCCCTCCAACCCCCATCCACCCAGCCAGAAGGAAAGAAGGAAACGTAATGCGTCAACTCGACGACGGTGAGTCAAGTCGACCAACGCAAGAATCAAAGTCAAATAACGCCAGATCGTCTCGCTTGCTTGTGCCCATGCTCTGTATGTGTGGATTGGTGGGTGTTTGGGGGTGGGGGGGGGGGGAAGGGGGAGGAAGCATACAATAGACAGACCTAGTAGAAGACAACCAAAATGCATTTTAAGCCCATTTCATAAGTGACGTTACCAGATTACATGTACCTGCTTACGAACATTTCACATTTGAGGCACAAATCTTCATTTCCATGATGTCTTCTGTTGCATTTTATGCCCAAATACCTTCCTATATCGTGAAACTGTACAATGTAAGCAGAGAGAACATTTAAAAAAATAAAGGTCTATCAACAATTATCATAAAGTTGTTTTGTCAGTTCTCTGAACCTCAGACAGGGGTGGATCAGGTGGTCCCCCATACCCGACCCAAATTTTGGGAAACTCCCTGTATCTTTTAAAATGATTAAAAAGCCCTCCCCCCCCCCCTCCCCCTCCCATTTTTCGTTGTTTGATATTTAAGTCCTTCTGTTTGTAGAAGGGACGTTTTAGGACGGGTCGCGGTGGGACTAATTTAATAGCATGTCCATGACTTCATAGGCGGGCAGGCCTAAACCTCTCACGATTGAAGTAACGAGATAAAAATTACGTCATGTCTAGTTACGCTAATCTCGCTGCTCAACGTACATTTGTCGCGAAAGGAAGTATGTGCGTATGTATGTATGTGTGTATGTGTGTGTGTGTGTGTGTGTGTGTGTGTGTGTGTGTGTGTGTGTTTGTGTATGTGTGTATGTATGTATGTATGTATGTATGTATGTATGTATGTATGTACAACGTGCCTATGTAGGTAAACAAGAGAATCTCCGATATTTCTGTACACACAATTTTAAAACTTGGCGAAATACTTTCTTAAAGTGGTGGCTAAGAGAGCCTCCGAGCATAGCGTAATTGAATGTCTCATGGAAGACACAAACAACCGTTTATAGGAAGTCGGTTGACCCAGATTAGAGTTCGTAATTTTTGTTATATTTACTTAACATTTTGGATATAGCTAATTTGTATAACGACATTGGATGAGTTCGTTAGCCAGCTTTGTATCCTTTCAATTTCTTTAGTAAAATTTAATTCTTTTCAGAAAAGAATTAAAACAGTAAAAAAAAAAAAAACTTGACTTCTAGAGAAAGTCAGACGGTGGCGGTGACGTAAAAGAGGCAACTTAGTCACCACGCAGACATTGACATAATACCCTAAATATGACGTAATTATCTCTAGCCTCTCTCTCTCTCTCTCTCTCTCTCTCTCTCTCTCTCTCTCTCTCTCTCTCTCTCTCTCTCTCTCTCTCTCTCTCTCTCTCTCTCTCTCTCTCTCCAATTGTGTTCGCAATGTTTGGTTGTGATGTGAGATTCTTGCCCCAGTGTCTTGCGATATTAACTTCTACTGGGCTGTGATTTTTAATTTGTGTGACTTTCATATTTCGAGAGTTATTAACCTTTCATTTTTTCATCATTGTTTCTGTTGGATACTTCGAGCCGAGGGACAATGGACTCTTTGCTTCTGTTTCGCTTGGCGCCAACCTGGCTAGTGAGGGGCCCAAGGAACATGATTGTTCGCTGGAGGGTAGAGACTTGCCACTTTGTCCACTAATAAAGATAATTTAGATGATCACCCTGCGCGTCAGAAACACGTTGTTAGATGTTTATGAGAAGGTCAGTGGTCGATTAAAATTGCCAATAACTGTAAGAGTGGCAGCACTGGGTTCCCATACCTACGCGTTAAATAGTGCCAGCCCACGCGCCGATGTTCCTGTTTTGTTTCGGTCATCACCTCTTAACCCGCCGGCGGTGTAATGGTATGCTGCATCCCTCCCATATAAAAATCCGTGTTTTGAGGGCTCGAGGTATGAGTCTTTCTTGCAAGAAACGTTGAATACAATGGTTTTTCAACATAGGGCAAATGGGACACCCATAATGTAAATGTCAATACACACGTATTGGTTTTTAGTTGTGTTTGCTGCTGATCTTACGAACATAAGATGATTATTTTAGTCCAGGCCATCATATCTAAAACAGCACCGGATGATAGCATACGCTAGGCTAGACTCGTCAGTTTCGATGTACGTGTATAGCCAGCGGAATAGTCCTCATACTCAGCGTCTGTATTATAAGTACATTTTCTTTGTATTTCTTTTTTCCCCTGCAAAAGTGATATCTCGTGTCATGGTGTTGTTATAACTACGGCACATGTCAACTGTCTAAAATGCTGATCACAAATACAAAGAAACTTGTCCGCTAGAATACTTCAAACAACACAAAGAAACCGTGTCAAAATGCTTTCTGTTTGTACGTCTGATTCAGTTTGAACTTGAATGACAATAACAAGAAATTTCCAACGATGTTATGCTAGTTTTCGCTCACTTTTTCTGAATTAAAATTGGTCGAATTAGACAGGTTTCTGTAAGGAGTACAGGCACGCCTGAATAAGTGAAAAAGTATGGAAACCCATACTGATCATAATCGTATCTAAATAGACCAGTTGGTTTCTATTGCAGTGTTTGGTCGACACTCTATGAAAGATAAAACCAAGAAAATATCGACGTGTCCAAGCTCCTAATTTAAGCAGTCAACCAGCTTCATCTGTGGAAGTTATTGACTGGTCATTGTGTGCCTTGTGCCAAGAGACAACTAGCGCCGCGAAGGCACTTCAGTGTCTGTCCAGCAAGAAAAGACGGTGCTGGCTACAAATAAGTTGCTGAGAATCTTGAAGGATTTGAACAACTTGGATGCTGTCCTGTCAGTCAGCCTGAACCTTCTTAATTACGGCGATGGGATTGAAGAAACATTCCAAAAACATTCTGCATCTTGGCACACATCATGCCGAACAAAGGTCAGCAGCACAATTTTGCAGCGGAAAAGAAAGACAACAGAACCTTCTGTAAGTCCAGTGAAAACTAGGAAAGCAGTCAGCACATCCTCAGCACTATCAACACATGGCAATGAAGAAGAGAAGAAACACTCGGGAAGGGTAACGCGATACAGGCTGTGTACTTGTTTTGTGATGGTCCCCCAGGCTCAGCCGGATTACATGAAACATGGACATTAACATTGGATTTCAAGGTCCACAGTCATGCCCATCTACTCAATGACCGGCATCTACTTTGAAAACTTGCTGACAACGAGATGGTGCCCTCTGAAGCCAAAAATCACTTGAAGTGTATTACAGCCTTCTACAGACGTTCTCCTACGACTTCACAGGAGGAACCTGATGAGGACGATGCCTCAACTTTGCATGCGATCGCTTTTGCAGAACTTGTGGCATACGTGGAGAGCTTCAGAGAGGATCCCGATAATGCACCAGTCTTCACAATACCCAACCTTTGTCGTCTGTATGCTTCTCGCTTGTATGGCCTTGGCCTGAAAGTTGCTCACAGGGTACATTCTAAACATTTAAGAGAAAAGCTTATGGTAGCTGTACCAGATCTTTCATCTTACCAAGGCAGAGAGGTCGTTCTTGTGTTTAACAGAGACCTGGGTGATGCCGTAAAGAAGGCTTGTACCCCGTGACTCTGAAGCCCTTGAGTTAGCCAGAGCAGCTGAATTGGTGAGAAAGGAAATATTCAGATTATAAAGCTGCATTCAATGGAAGATTTGAGAAACAGTGCCAAGAGAGATCTGTGCCAGCATCCTTAACAGCTTTGGTCTGTTTTATTCTGGGTGGACCAGCGGCAGTTGAGCAGTCTGAACCTGTTGATTATTCTCAGAGACGAGCTGTTCCGGCTCACGATATCACAGCTTATTGCCTTCAACTGCCGGAGATTCTCGAGGAAAAAACCTTCCTTCCAACGTCACAACAAGGAGAAAGAAACACCACTGCCTCTGTATCTAAGTCTCAAAGTCCATGCATAGACAAGAAAGAAAGAGCTGGTCGATACACTGTCTTCTCTAGGGCTAGGAATTTCACACAAATGTGTGATGTCCATCTCATCACAGATTGCAAACTCTGTCATCAAACGATTCGAAGTGGACGGTGTTGTTGTCCCTATAAATATGATGAAGGGTGTCTTCACAGCAGGTGTTGTGGACAACATTGACCATAATCCTAGCTCAACAACAGCGTCCGACTCTTTTTATGGCACTGGTATATCCTTGATTCAACACACAGTAACTGAGGGCCAAGAACAGTCTGTGCCACTCTTTGACGGAGAACAGGACAACCAGGGCATCCCACAGCTCCCAGAAACTGAAGTACACCAATGTCCTAACTGTAGCAATTCCAGCTACAGAACAGTTTGTACCCCAGTCATCTGGTCCTCATAAGCAAAATGTTCACACATGCTTAGAAAATGCTTCGGTCCACGACCAGGAAGCACTATCTTGGGCATTCTACCATGCCTCGCAACGATCATCTGCTGGAGATCCACCTGCCATCATCAGACTTTTGCCGCTGCTTCTAGAAAATGCCCATTTGACAGAACTGATCAAGCATGTCATGAAGTTGATTAAAGAAGCCACATAACATTTTAATCCTTGACAAACATCTGTTCTCGCAATGGACCAGCCTCCGTATGCCCTCGCAAAGGGAATACAGTGGTTTTGGCCAGACACCTACGGTGAACAAAAGTTTGTGATCATCATGGGAGACTGTTCACAGGATGTTTGAAATAAACAGTGGTGACCTCATGATTATTACAGGCATCTGTCGGGTGATCATAGCAGAAACTCGAAACGCTTCTAAAATGCTCGTGCAAAAAGGAAAACATCTTGTGCGTCTGAACTCAAACAAGAACACACTGACTTATGTTTCAATGTTTGTGACTGACTGGCACACTGCGGTTGTACGTGTGTACATGGAAGGGGCGCTGAAGGGACACAGTTGCAGATGGCACTTAAGGCGTAATCAATGCAAAATGTGAGAAAGAGTTATTAGGAAATTAATGTCAGTTTTTGATTATCTCAGAGGTTTTAAAGTCCAGTTTACGTTTGTACATGTGTGAAAAAAACTAACCAGACCACACCGTAAGGCAGAGACAACAAGCAAGCAATAAACCTGAAAGGGGTTATGTGTACCTAATTAATTACTGCTAAAGAAAATATTGTGAAATGCTGTTAATACTGATACGAAAGGAAACGTATTTGAACGGTCCAAAGCGCCACATTCACATTGTGCTTGATCAGTTTTCTCAGCTACTGTAGTCGCGATAAAATGGGCAGATGGTCATGACCTAATTAACTGTGACCCATCAGATATCACATCCGGCAAAATTCTGAAATGCTGTTAATACTGATAAGAAAGGAAACGTATTTCAACGGTCCAAAGCGCCACATTCACGTTGTGCTTGGTCACAGTTTTCTCAGTTACTGCTAAAATGATCAATCTGTAGTCGCGATAAAATGGGCAGATGGTCATGACCTAATTAACTGTGACCCATCAGATATCACATCCGGCAAAATTCGGACTGCATGATATATCATGAAGGTTCCTTTGCATGCATATTGAACTACCATGCTGCTTTTAGTTCAAACCAGTTGTATGTACAATAGTTATGGTTAAGAACAAGAACAAAAGAGTTTATGGGTCAGGTTGACCTAATTAATCGATGACCGTGCCCATCTGAGAGCGCTGTCAATGTGTTTCTGACGCTAATATTGTTCGGAGAGGTACTGTTTACTTATATACCAAGTGGCATGTCTCTACTATAAAGTGAACATTCGAGCTGTTTTATGAGCCTTGGGCCCCTCACTAGGCGTGCCGGCCGTAAGTAACCAGCTGCGTTATCTCATTAGTATCGGCTTACCCCCCCCCCCACCCCTCCCCCTGGGTCTGGCCTTTGCTCCAGCCGCTTTTCCAGAAACCAGTGTCAGAGTTGGGAGATGTTTATAAACCTTGACAGGCGAGATAACCTGAGGTCACGACACTGTCCCTGCCGGCTGGGATGGTGATGAGTGATACTTGGGGAATGAAGAACTAAATGTTCCTAGTATTTAGTATGCTAAATGGTCCCTATGTAGCTCTGTGCCTTTCATGCAAGTTCAGAGGAGGGTGAATGGAACCAGTTCAGCTTTAGTAGAAGAAGTACATTATAGCTGGAAGGGTCCAGAAAGCAGTATTGGGAAATGGATTTTTGGAGTGTTTTAGCTCACGCCTACTCCACAGATTTTGGCGTGCGCTTGTAAGAGACAAATTTATTCGACTGTGCGTCAACTGAAGAGCAGCCGTGAGCTAACAAGGGCCGATGCCAGTTTGGACCCCGCTGCAATTTCGAGCACGTATGCCTTGTGTGTGCGAAGCCCCATCCTAAGTCAGAGCACCAAGCCACTCACCCTGGATCTGCAAAGGCCACGTTCGATACGCCTAGGGCACAATAAGACAGACTGCAGCCAGCAACGCAGGTAGGAGGTACTACTTTTGTCCAACTCACTTCCCCCTTCAGCGTTCAAAACCCCTTTGAGCCGAAGTTTCTGGGGCAATTTCAATCCATCTCATCAAAGCTAACTGCCTTGGAAAACGAGCTAACAAATGATCCGGATAGGTTTTTCCTCCTTGAAGGTGTTAAACATGGCTTTCGGATAACGGATAAAGGTCGGCCCCTGGAGGCCGCTTCAAGTCCAAACCATAAATCTGCGGTGCAGCCGAACCTAAAACCATTAGTAGAGAAAGAACTGCTGCAACAGATAGAGTGCGGTAATTACGCCATCTCAGGCCACAAACCCTGTATATTCAGTCCGCTAGCGGCGATACCAAAAGACCACGGCACTGATACACGATGGTAGTCGCCTGGAGGGTTGTGCCATGAATGACTATACCGGTCACCACTCTGTTAGATATCAGACCATTCAAGACGCATGTCAAATGGCGAAACCAGTTTTTTTCTGTGCGAAACTTGATTTGAAATCAGCATACCGCTCAGTGCCCATTCATCCTGATGACTATAAAGCCACAGACATCTATTGGAAATTCGACGGGCTCGACACAGGCACGTATCTTTTTGACACTAGATTACCCTTTGGCTCGAAGTGTGGACCAAGTCATTTCAATCGTTTGTACCAGGCAGTCAAGCGCATGATGATAAAAAGAGGTTTTCCGGGCATCGTGGCCTATATTGACGATTTCCTGTTAGTTTTTGAATCGTACGTGGAATGCAAAGAAGCACTGTATACTCTGCTTGGCCTCGTTCGGCGGCTAGGTTTTAATGTGAGTTGGGAAAAAGTAGTAGGTCCTTCCCAGCGTATTACTTTCCTTGGTGTTGACATCAACACCTCAGACTGCACACTATCCTTGGGCAAGGATAAACTGGCTGATCTAGATCAGAAGCTGCATGCATTCAAACGCAAGACTAGGGCAACAAGGCAACAGCTGCAGAGTCTCGCAGTCTCGCTAAACTGGGCGTGTCAGGTCGTCAGAGGAGGGCGCTTTTTTCTTCGACGGATCCTGGACACTATGAAAGCGCTAAATCATGCAAGGCAAAAGGCTTCAAAAAAGACCTACATTGGTGGATGTGTTATTTGAGTGTGTTTAATGGCAAGCGATACTACACAGACTGTAGTGACGAGCATGTACATGTCGATGCCTGTCGTACGGCAGCCGGTATGTTTTGGGCCGGCGATTGGCATTACACAGTGTTCGGGACAGATTGGCCACTGGTCTCAGATTTGCATATCAATTACAAAGAAGTGTGTGCGGTGGCCGCAGCGGTGAACAAGTGGGCCCCGATGTGGGAGGGGAGGACAGTTGTGGTGCATACTGATAGCTCTGTGGCAAAGGCAGTAATAAACAAAGGTAGAAGCCGAAACACGTTCGTAAATGACGTGCTTAGAGCAATGTGTTGGAAATCAATACGTTACAACTTTGAGATCCGTGCTATTCACGTGCCGGGATGCATTAACACAATTCCAGACACAATTTCAAGGTTACACGAGGCAGGGAATGTGTTTCAATTGCTACAGCTGTTGAGCTATTGGCACCACAACTGTCCCCCAGAAATATGCAAATGAGAGAGTACATCGACTCTAAATCAATAATGCCGTATCGATAGTTCTAAATCAGGGTAAAGTACATACGTAATTACGTTACGGTCCAGAATTTCCAATCTCCCGTTATCACAGTTGGCGTTCCTGAGAAATTGCGACTACACAGAAGAGTGTAGCCGATTCACTCCAGGTAATATTATATGTCGGTGTTTAACTGCGTCATTGACTTGAAACGGTTAGAACACACACCCCACACCTCTCTCCCCACCCTCCCACACACATCCTGTACACGCCGTCTCACCACCCACCCCTTACCCTATACACTCCCCTACATCCTGTACACGCCACCCCACCACCCACCCTTTACCCTATCCCCCCCCCCACACACACACACATATACACCTCACCCCCACCCCCCTACCCCCACACCCCACCCAGCCCCCTACACCCCACCCCCCACCCTACAAAGCCTCACACACTCACACTTCACCCCACTCCCACATTGAAGCCACCCACCTCTCACACACAGGCACACACAACATATCAGGCCAAATTATTCCGTTCTGTGTCAACGCTTCAAATTTATGTCACTATGCCACTAGTACAAATTTTTTATGTGGGACAAACATTGAATATAGGTTTTTCTCCAAATATGGATCACCAGGCCATTCCTAAATAATTAGGACACGCAACGTTAGTAGTAGAATGGAGAAAAATAATTTTGTTTTTGTGTTTCGACATCTGATAAAGTGCGGAGAAAATGTTGTTTTCATTCCAAGCACACATCAGCACATCTGGACAGACCAACCTACGACGCATTTGAAATTGAAAGACAAAACCCATCACTCTGCCCCCAGTGAGGGACCTGATTTCAAAAGCCAATATACACGCACCCTGTTTACGAGTGTTTTAGATCAACAAATCACGCGAGGAGAAAATTGGGTGTGAGTGGTTTCGTATTTCACGGCACAAATGCGCCTCAGTTTGATTAAGGCACACGATAACGCACTTACAAAAGATTGGATAGGATACTTTTTTTCAGTGAACAGTACGGGGATAAAATTGGGTGCCTGTATTGTACTGAGTTTGAAACCGGATCAGGGACACCAGCTATCGTGTGAGTGGGTTTATTGCCTCCTAACCCGACCAGAGTAGGAAGAGAATAAAGCCAGACAAGCTTTTGCATAGTCATTATTATAACGCTTGCAGTGTGTGTGAGTTTATTAGATTGTGTCCCGTTCATGACCAGGAACTTTGAAATCGGTAGTGAAACGGATACCTTTTTATTCTCAGTGAGTACGACCCTGTACTATAATAGGCCTTTTATTCCCAGTTTAGTTTGAGTTTAACGCACAAGCGTGATGTGCCCGCTAACACGTTCGGATTTTATTGTGATTTGATGTATTTCTGATTCGAAATGGGCTGTGAAGGATTAAAACCAAAACAACTCAAAAGTTAAGTGATTTTTTTAATACACGTGAGCGCTTAGCCTGCTCTCAGAAATGTTCAGTTGTGCATCATAAATCAGATATAGATATATATTTATTTTTCCATCGGTTTCAGTCTTTTTCTGCATTTGAATTGTGATCCCGTCACTGCCGTTTTCGATAGTATGGCCAGAGCCATGAAGAAAGTCGTCATCAGAGGAATGGAGATCTAGCCACAGTGCGTACTTGTCTGGCAGGTATTCACCAATTCTTACATCATACAAATGCAGATCCTTACAAGCCATGTTTGCTGATTTATCTCTAAGTCTCCCCCCTGCAAAATACTTTGTGATCTCATCATAGTGCTGATATCCCATCATTCCAGACGCATACACTTGATTAGGGCGGCCTTCGATTGTACAGGATAAATGTGTAATCTTTGGATTGTAGAATTTTTCTGAATCTCCTTGGTAAGGACTTTTTGGTTCAACAAATAACATGAGTATACCTTTCAGTGACCTAGCAGGCGTGTTTAGGTTGATGTTCCAAATCTGGTCACTTTTGTTTTTATTAATTAAACTGTGTCTTATCACACGGTCATAATAAATTGGCAGTCTTGACTGGTACTGATTTTGTATGAGAGTAGCTAAATGAGCATGCGTGACAATCTCATATTCCAAGGAAATGTTAGAGATCTTGTATGATGCATTGAGATCCATTAATTTGATAACTTTGGAGTAGTCATTAAAGATTAGTTCAAAGCTCAGGCGGTCATTTAGTGCTCCTTGGTAATAAGGCAAATGCGCTGTTAGGATTTCAAACTCAAGTGGAATGCAAAACCTATTTCCATATGTTTCTGCCACTATAACGTCTTTGACTTCTGTGGTTGTTTTGTCTCCGGCATTGATTCGAATTTTCATAATGCTATCTGACTGTATGCCTTGATAAATATGATCTTCTCGTTCTTCTTTTGTAAGCCACAAATCTTTGTAACAGTAGAACATATCAGAATCGTCAAGACTAAACACTTCCTGTCCTTCAAGTTTTACTTTAATATTCTTAATAATTGCTCTGCCTAGGTTATGAACTAGCGTTCTTTTGTCATCTGTGTCTGATGAAAGTTCAATATTAAATGCTAGGCGTGCAGTACCAGGAACAATAACGTCACTGGGACCTAGGTTAGGAAACTTAACAGTAAGAATTTGGTTTTGGTCTATGGAGCTAGGATTGTTAGTGACGACAATTGATTGCCTAATGCCCTTAACACCAAGAGGTTCACGCAGTTTTCTGTATGGGTCTAACTTTGTTCCGTAGGACTGTGTCATTTTATTATGCAAAAATAAAAAAAAATTAATTAATAAAAACAATTGCAGCGGGAGGATTTAACCATGAAGATTTTGAAATGGATGACATGACTGACTATGATACTGGTGCAACAGATATGACTGGATTGGTAAATACTTCTAGTATGTATCACGAACTGTTAAAAGACAAAGTGAACTCGTTTTATGATAGTGTTGGTGACCGCCCAGATGAAATAGATCCTAATCAGTTTGAATATGAAAAAGGTCATTTATATTTAAACACTGTTGATGGAGGAAAAGTACAATTGACTAACAGAAGAGACCCTGGTAAGTTTAGAGCTTTAAGTACAATCAAAAATGAAGGTGGTGTTGGCGCCTTGTGTCAACTTGGTATTGGAGATAAACAGTTATCACCTCATCTTGTTAGTGCCATCCATGATGCGCAAACAAGGTTGCCAACTGGACAAGAAATTGAAACGACTGAAGTAACAAGACTGCCAGAATTAGCAAACACAGTAATACAAGAAACTTCATTTACAGAAGGGCAAATAAATGAGGCTATGAAAACAATGGGTGACTCTCCTTTGACAATGCGGGAAATTATGGGGTTGGATAAATCACTGCAGTCAATAAGAGGTGAGCTTGTGAATAATGTAGCCAAACTAGGCGAGCTTGATAATCACATAGAAAGGGAAAAAGAAAAACTGCCTACAGCTGATGATGAGATTTATGACACAGAAATGAAAGAAAGAATACAACACAGATTAAATGATTTGCAGGTAGAAAGATCAGCACGACTAGAAGTGATTAGTATTGGAAGACAAAAACTGAAAACACAAATTAACAAAATTAGAGAAACTATTCAGAAAATACTACACGAAGACACAACTTTGGCTGAGAGATTGAAAACACCTTTCAGAGAGCAGGGTATCACTATTGCAAGTTTAATTACTGCTCTTGGATTTATTATCAGTACTGTAGTGTTAGCTGTAACGGGAGGACCATGGGGTAGCGCACCGGCCCCTCCAGCTCCACCAGTTCCATCAGACCCAACAGATTTACAGGCATGGGTAAAAAAACAGTTGTCTCATATATCAGACTTGCTTAAGAAATTGGCTCTAAAAGCAATGGATGCTTTGCCTGGTATCATAGGCACAGTTGTCAGTTGGCTTATCAGTACAGCAGCAAAGGTAGTAGGGTTTATGGCACAGCATGTTTGGGTCTTTCTGGTGACAGTAGGAGGGTTAATGGTGGGTTATTTAATGAAACAGGTAAAGAAGTAATATTCCTAATCCCGTTAAGCCTATTACCAATGCTGTTCTCTCTGACTCATGTGTGTCAAGGGTTGGTGTTGGATCCGGGGCCAGGGCTGTTACTGTCTGTACAGGTACAGGTGATGATGTTACTGCAGCTGGTGTTGGTGTCATTAATGGTTTTAATGACTGTACATGCGTGGTTGTTGCTCCTAAGTTTACAGATTGATTAAGACCGAGTTTTTGACCAACACCAGCAACAATTATTTCGTTATTATAATTTGTTATGGTACCCATTTGGAGTTGAAGGTCAGATGGTAACATGTATAACCCAATGCCAACTACAAAGTCAACTTTCGATCTCGCATATCTGAGAACATCTTGGTAGTGTTGTATGCTTGACGCGAGATCAACTGTTGAGTTGATTGAATCTTCCAGGTTTGCAAGAAACTGTTTTTGAGATTCAAACTTTCCACTTCCATTCAAAATGTTTGACTTTGTTTGAGCTTGTGCTCCTAGTATACACCACACATATGTTCTGATTGACTCATTAATGCGTTCGACTCCTGCTTGAGTAAACCCATCACTCTTAAGACAAATGTGGTCCAGGCATTAGACTGTTTCTGTTCAATTGAGCCTAACCACACTTCAGATTTTGATGAGAATGAAGAGTAGGGAGGCCAGTAAATTTGAGGGTATTGTCTGTGACTCATAGCATAATACAATGTACCCATGACTTTGTGATCATCAAGTTTTTGTGTAAAGTCATACTTTGTACTGATGTTAAATTCATTACAGATGCGTTCAAATGCTTTCAAATCCATGGGATTATTAAACTGGTTAAAACTAGATTCAGTGGGCAGTGGGGTATGGAGTTCTGACAGTATTCTTCTAAGCTGGTAATATGTGTGGAAACGATAGACAGACTTAATCAGTTTGTTTGGGTGATTCAAGTGGTCTGTAAAAGAAACCTCACAGCCAGTAGTTGAGCATAGTATAGTAAAGTTAAGCTGGTTTTGAAACATCTGTAGTGGGCTTGAGGACCACTTTCTTGCAGTTGCATCATCTGTAATTGGAGGGTTTAGGTAATGATCATGTAATGTCGCCCTTCCGACACCAAATTATGTAATGTCGCACTTCTGACACCAAAATTATGTAGTGTCGCCTCACCCCAGCCTTTGACACCAAAATCTGTAGCGTCGCTTACCGCGTGCAATGTTTGTGTGACCGGTGAATGTGTATGTAAATGTTTGCTCGTGTCAGGATGCCAGGTTCACACACACAAGCACAGTCACTCGCACTCGATACTAACTACAATAAAACATGTGAAACGAAGATCGCATTTCGTATATATATTGCAGTACAGGCTAATAGTGATAAAGCGACAACAAATGCCCCGGCATGAGGCCGTTTGAGAAAAATATATTCTCTGCTGGTCACAATGTCATCAGACGTTACTACAGTAGCGCAGCAGAGTACTATTATCTAAGTCGTGTCTCTAAAAAGAATGACAAAGTCCAAACAAAGGAGAATCTACTAAAATAACTAAGTCGGAGAGGCCATGAGATAAAAGGAAGCCTCGGCAAAAATGACAAAGTCCAAAGTGCCCTTTATAAAAGAAAGTCTATAAAAGTAGCTAAGTCCGAGATGCCTTTGTTAAAGAAGACCTGTACAAAAATGACTAAGTCCAAAGCGCCCCTTTGTAAAAGGGAAGCCTCGGAAAACGACAGAGTCCGAGGCGCCTGTTACAAAAGAAGAACTAAAAAAATAACAGAGTCCAAACGCCCTTTGTAAAGGGAAGCCTCAGAAAAACGACAGAGTCCGAGACGCCCTTCAAAAGGATAGCTATCTAAGAAAAATGACAGAGTCCGAAGACTCCAAAAAAATGGCTAAGTCCGACGCACCCCTGGTAAAGGAAAACTAACTATCTAGAAAAATGTTAGAGTCCAAAAGGTCCTTTGATAGAGGGAAGCCTCGGAAAAACGACAAAGTCCGAGACGCCCGTTATAAAGAAAAACCTCAGAAAAATGGCAGAGTCTGGAGCGCCCGTTATAAAGGAGAGCCGCCAGAAAAATGGCAAAGTCCCAAGACTCCCAAAAAACGGCAGTCTGGGATTCCCGTTCAAAGGAGGGCTCAGAAAAATGACAGAGTCCAAAATGCTGGTTTGTAGAGAACTCTGGAAAAACGGCAAAGTCAAAGAAAACAGCTACTGTAGAGGCGATCGTGGATAACAACCGCTCAAATCCACCTATCTCCGCAGACCAGGTACCACACCGCCATCTAAGCCAAAGGCCGACCGCAGTGGGAGCTTTTCGCTAGCCGAAAAGCTGACGGGTAGCAGAAAGTCGCTCGCCCGACCAAAATCATTTCGTGTTACAAAATGGTGAGGCACTTTTCCATGGGATAGATCATTACTTTCCTAGCTGACTACGCTTTTGTAAATTCTGAAACTATTACCAACACTTAGAGCACTTCGAACACTATATTGTTGCAAAAACCTCTTGCAGATGAAACATCGTACTTTTACAAGACTACGTAGTTAACAACTAAAATCAAATCTCCTGTCAAGGGAAAATACTCCGCAGTAACCAGCTGTCTGGCATCGTAGCAGAGCTCTAAAAAGAAGGGAGAAACCGACCCTAGGCGAGGTGCGGTCACTGAGTACAACATCTGGCCTTTGCCTAAACGTTCTGCTGTGCTACGCATTAAATTCCAAGCTTGCAGGAGACAAAAATAGCTGAACTATGCAGTAAGCCTCAGTGAGCACACTGACTACACAAAAAGAAAAGAAAAATAATACGATAAAAAAACAAGTACAAGGCATTTTTACCACAATCATACGGATTGGGTACTTTGACTTGAAATAAATCTTGTTTCGCGTACAGCTATGTCGAGTTGATTTAGTTGAATTATTTTCTGGTCATAAGTAGGGGCGACATTATATTTGGCATCCACATTAAATTGAAATGCGTTTGTAGTGGTAATGGCTGGTGATTTAAATTCCATTGTTCTTTTTTATGTGATAATAAAAATTGTTTATAACCTTATCAAATATTGACACAAGCAAACCTGTGTGGTTAACTAATGGGATTGATAATCGTGATGGTAGCAAGGCTGTAGCTATCCATGAAATGTTTTAAACTGTAAAGTGGTTTAATGTAACAGATGATAAAAATTATTCTGTAAGTGGAACTCTCAATGGTTTAGAGAAGGGCGAAATTTACGATCTGGGTATTATGACTTTTGTACTTTAGCTGAATGGCTTCAAAATGAATTTAAAATTAAAGCAACTTTAAACCCAGCTAATTTACTTGTTACAATTGAATTTCCGAAAAGTGGTCAGTTTTCTTTATCAATTAGTCTTTTATTATTACTCAGTTTTTTAGGTAAAAAAATAACATATCCAGATGAAGATTGGACACCGTCAGACAGTCGTCTACTATCGCCAAAAAAACAACAAGAATAACTGGCAGATATCCTGATCATTTGACAGTACACACAGTGCTAAATGTTCATTTGAAAGAACTAAGCACTAGTGATAATCTTCACAATGGAAAGCCTTCGACTTTGTTGAAATGTGCGTCGCCTGGAACTGCTCCTTATTGCGAAAATGTAGTTGTTAGATTTACTAATTCTCAGTTTAAAAAATTGGGCTGCAGTTTCTTTGAATCATTGTGCTTATATGTAACTAATCAGGATGACAAACCAGTTGTAATGCATGATTTTCATGTTGTGTTGGAAGTTAAATAAATTTTATTTTTGCTAATAAAAAAATGAGTGGTCTTGGTCCAAAGCCGAGAATTATTCCAGTTGCATGTCCGTCAATAGAGTTGAAAGATTTGGCTGACGTGCAAGATTTTGATGAAGAAGGTAGGAGAGGTGTATGGCCTTGAACTTGTGTCCGTTGGATTGTACAAACGAAATTTAATTGATGATGTAAAAGATGGCGCTGAGAGTCAGCTTCCTAAACTTAGTCAACTTCATGATGTTACTGTTCCTACTCCTGTAAGTAATGTGCTCTACAGCTTAAAACATGTGGGTAATAAGTGGGTAATTATTCCTACCCCTGTTCCGCTTGCACCTATTCCCATTGTATGGGACATAAAGTTTGTTTTTATCAGTCCTTATGTTTATTTTACTGATGAAGGTGCTTTAGTATTTAGAAAAGTTGTTAACTCTGAGCCAACGCTTGTAAGTCTTGTGCCAAGCTATTCTGAAACCAATAGCAGAGAAAAACTAAAACTTCAAGAGTATGGGAAACGAAGGTATTTTCTTACAAATAGAAAGGGTAGAACAGATACTTCTATTTCGTTCATACCAGCAAATTTTACCATAGATAGAGAAACGACAATAGTTTTTGAAATTCTCATGAGATCTGTGGAAGCTGTGAAAGAAGCAGATATCGCACAGGGAATCAAACTTACCTGGGATAGCACAGTAGCAGAGTCAACAAAGGTTGTTATTGCTATTAGAAAAATCAATACAGCTTTTGAAGTTTTGAGTAATGTTCCTGCTGTTAAGGTAGTGATTGATAAAACAACTCTAGTTTATCTAAGTTTCATAAACCTGGAACACATAGATCTTGTTTCATTTTATTACGCTAGCAAATTGTATACCTTTGAAGAGTTGCAAAATAAATTAGAAGATTAAATATATAAAAAAAAATATTTGCCATAAAAAAATGCCACCACTGTATCCGCAAATACCATCTGAGCCGCTTGATCCTATTGTTCCAGATAAAACATTACAGGCAGACTCATTCCATTTAATGAATATTACAGAAGTGTTGAGGTATTTGGAAGGAGAACAAGCAAAAGAGTGGAGGTGTAAACGACGTTACAAAACGGTTTTCAATTCTGTACACAACACATCAATGGCCGTGGGTGTGGTTTCAGCCGGATTATCTGTCTCTGGTTTAGCTCTGTTTGCCACTGGAGTTGGAAGTGTCATAGGAATTGCTATTGAAGGAGTTGGTGCTGCCGCAGGTCTGGCATGCTTTGGTATGGAAGCCATTAACAAAAGATTTCATACAAAGTTGCAGAAGCATGAAGCATTGAGTACGCTCGCTGGAGCTAAGCTTAGCAGTATGAAACTTATTATCAGTAAATCTTTGGAAGATAATAAAATTGACGATCATGAATTTAAGAGAGTCCAGGATGATTTGGCCAATTACAAACAACAGAAATCTGAAATACAGAATAAGATGCGTAGTCAACCCATGAATGTTGAAGAGCTAAAGCAATCTTTTTAGAGGAAGGAAAAAAAAATAGGGGTGGAAGAAACTATGAAAAAATTTCAAGGACTTTTAAGCAAGTAAAGATCTCTTTTGGTAATCATTCATTAATTCTGAAATACTCTTCGCAAAGAGATGTCATGCCTTTTATGCCTGCTCATTTGACGCCATCAGCTCCACCACCAGAGTACTACTGAAAAAAAAGTTTTCTTGTTGTCCTTGTAACTTGAGAAATCTGTCCGAGTGTCTTATTGTCTGGAGTCAAGAACTTATAAGAACTTATGATAAGACATTTATAAGTTCTTATTTTAAGTCACTTATAAGAACTTGTGACAACTAACTTCAAAGTTAACGTCAAAGTTACTTGTAGGTAACTTTGAAATTAGTTATCAAGTAAGATCACATTATTGTAGAAAGTTACAGGAACAGTAACTTCATAAGTTATTCACAGGTCCAAGCAAGGCTGTGTTATTTTTTTTTTTTTTTTCATTATAAAATGAACCAAGACGAATTACTTTTTCTAAGCGATATCTGCGCTGTAGAAAACAAAGACTAAGACTCGAAAAAACAGCGTCTTCTCTCTGTAGTTGTTTCTGGAAAATCAAAAGCTTTTCTCGGTAAACAATACATGACAGAAGACATAGAATCTCTTACCTCTGACGAGCTAATCAAACAACATTCAAAATATGAAAATCACATTAGTGCACTAATGACACGTGATTTGAGTCGATCTCTTGTCTGCCTATACACAAAAGCTGTGAGTCACTTCTTGCCTGTTGATATTGACACCTTATCACATGATTTAGAAAGCAACCCCATAGTTTCAAGTTCAATAGGCAAATTAGCATGCCTTATGTTTCACAAGTTTGGCAATTACCTTGCACCTGTGGTAACCTTGCTCGTTACTGGGAGTCATATCGATTTTTCTAAAATAAATTTTAAATTAGAACAAAATGGACGAGACCCAGATGACTCCACAACAGAGTCCTGTCTTGACACAAGTTCAAACGGTGACTAAGGCTAAAAGTCCAGGTCGAATAGAGGCGGGGAAAAGATTAGCTGAATATAACAGACAAAAATAATTACAGCTTCAGACATTAACACAAAAGACTCATGTAACTGACCCACCATCAACAGCACCAGTGTTACTACCATCAGGACCCACACCCTCACAACCTAATCAAAGTGAGAGACAAACAACTGAGTCTAAACCTGAAACAACAAAATATATAGTTGCTGGATTTGTTCTCGGATTAGGTTACGTACGTTACCAATTATACAAAAAATACAAACCAAACACTCGAACAGTGTCCAAAAAATCAAAGACTCCAAAAATAAAAGAAGAAGTCTCCACATTACCAGCAGTGTCAAAACCTTTGGACCCATTTTACATGCAGTAAAAAAAAAAAATATTATTTTAATTTTTGTAGCATAAGAAATTGAGCGACACAAAGAACATAATGAACCTCGTCTATCACTCTGCAGTAATAAGCGGACTAACAGTAGCTTATTCTATGCTGGGGAAAAGTCTTCTCAAAATGAAATCAGCAGATGTGAGTAGATTAGACTTCGAAGACAGTGCAAAGCTAGTAGCAGTTGTCACAGCATCGATTGCCACAAAAGACCTTCTCGTCAAGCAAGGAATTATTCCAGAAAATGTTTCTATGTAAATAAAAAATATGGCAACTATAGCTATTATGATTGGCAAAGCCGTTGTTAATGCACTTGCATTTAGTGGTTCAAACTATCTCTTTTCAAAAATGGGTAGAGAGGAATCAGCAGAAGAAATGAAGCGTCACAATGAGGCATCTGAAAAACTGGCACAAGAACAACAAGATTATGAGAAGCAAAGAATAGAGAAACTTGATTTCATTAATGAAAAACTCAGACTTGAAGGTCATGCACAGCATACATTTTCTAATGTCGATGATGCAATCAAAGAATACTTTCTTGTTACTGGCGAAGACATGACCATCCCACGACCAAAACTTAGTGACTATTACCAACCAAGCCCAGAACAAAGAAATGGAGAAATAATATTTGTTCTAGTAGGAATGACATTTGTATATTTTACAGGAGTTTTTATTGCTAGAAGAAATGATCGACGTCGGAGATATACTATCAAAAATATATTACTCCCCTATTGGCTACTGGAAAGGAAAAACCGCAATAGAAAAATTACATGTAGCTGTGGGTGGAGATGTCACACTCGACCAAATAAAACAGTGGCTACAAAAACAAGCAATTTGGCAAATATATCTTCCTGCTCCAAGAAAAATGACAAGACCTCATTTTGTAAACACTATCCCTAATGACACACATCAAATGGATCTCCTGTTCTTGCCACATGATACAATAAGAAAGAAATGATACAAGAATGCATTAACTGTTGTCAACATAGCTTCAAGATACAAGGACGCCGAACCCATAACTGACAAGAATGCTGTAACAGTGGCCACTGCATTAACAAAGATATATAGTCGTGGTCCTTTAAAATTTCCTAGGCTTGTGCAAGTCGATGACGGATCTGAATTTAAAGGCGCTGTTAATCAGTTATTTGCAAAACATGGAGTGCTAGTGTGGCGAGGCATTCCAGGTGTGCATAGATCACAGGCAATTGTTGAAAACTTTAACAATTAATTATCGGAGAGACTTTTCAGCTATCAGTATTCTAAGGAACTCATGCATGATGCACGTAATACTGAGTGGGTTAAGAGATTACCATCTGTGATAAAAGCAATGAATAATGAAGGTCACCCTAAACCTGCGGATGCTATTAAATTAAAAACAATACCGTCAGGGTCAGAAATTAAAACAACACCTCCAGACACAAACTTGTTTACAAAACAGGTAAGATATTTGTATCAACCTGGTGAGGCTGAGAATGACGTCAGATGTAGGGCAACTGATCCAATATGGTCTATGTCCATTCACAATATAAAAGAGATAGTTCCTGGTGCTAATGCATCGATTTATTATCTGTATGAGCCTGCGCCTCAGAGGGCATTTGTCAGAGAAGAATTACAGATTATTCCCCTAGACACTGTTACGCATTTTTAACCATTTCATCAACTAACTCATCGATTAGTTCATCAACCAGTTCATCAGCTATTTCTTCAGATAACGTGATCCTGTAATGTCCAGGTGCATAAGTCTTTTCCTTAGTGTGAAACACTCGTTTTGTGTCCCCTACTGCTAGAGACTTTTTATGTGTTTGGATCATTTCAATATTGTGTCTATTTGATCTCAGTGACTTGTTTGGATAATCAGGCATTAGTTCTCCATCTAATACTTACTTGTAATGTTCATGTCGAATGTCTTTATTTTTTATAGCTGTTTTTTTTTATACCTTTGGCTTTGGACTGACTGCCCTTCTGGTGCAATATGGAATACATTTTTGATCTCAGTCCAACGTACTCAACTATCGGCACTCCATTTAGTTCGTCTTTAAAATTTCCAGGCACTTTCTTATTCTGTGTGCTAAACAGCGGGTGATCCTTAGGGTAATCAGATGTGTCATACATGTGTAGTTCTGTTTTCTTGTCTTGATAAAAGTCTTCAGTAGGCACATCTATGATCATAGAGTCAGTGTCAGTGTATAACAGGCGGCACTCAGGATACTTTGGTTTGAAGTAATCATAGTAGAATTCAAGCATCAAAAGTTTTGACAACTCAAGAATTGCCATACCAATAAATACCGGCTTGTCCAGTTTGACAATCTTTTTTTTGAGTGACACTGCATACAATGATGAATGAAACTCTTTGTATCCTGTGTACTGTGGCTTACCTGTAAGTTTAATTGCACCCGATTCAGTTGTGACCAGTCTCACATCTTTGTGGTGATGAGGATTTTCCATCGTCTTACCAAAACAGGCATTGTTCATAAGCTTAAAGAAGTCTTTGTCAAATGCAGTGTTGCCGTCCCTCGCACGCAATGTTGTGTTCTTCATTATGTAATCTTTCATGAAAGCACTCTGATCAAATTGAATACCTCTGTGAACTTTCTTTAGTACTAACCCATGTCTGATGTAAAACTGTAACAAGCGATAGTGGCAAATGTAATTGAATTTGTCATTCAAATTTGGCACAAGTTTGGTGTCTTCTTTTGTACCCATCATACTCATTTTCTCAACAGCCAACGGATAATCATTATGATAATCATGTAGATGGTGTGGGTACTCCAGGTCTACTTCAAAGATCCAACCCTTCGCATCGTTTCGGTCATGAGTCATAATATAGTTTGTTAACTGTGTTATGTCATACTGTGACAAATCATACAGACAAAAGTTTTTCAAGGGCAATAACTCACACATTGTGAATCCGTAAAAGGTTATTAGCGTCAAGGTATGTAATGAATGACCTTGACCTTAGGGGTCAAACCCAAGGTCGTCCAGATATTTGTTGTTGGCTCTGGCATAATTGTTTGCAGATATACTAATGCCTCCCCTCAATCCACGTTCCACCATTTCACCCATCGTATGATCCGACAACAGGTCTATAGATATCTTGCTGGATTTTAAAAATGCATCCCATGTCATGCCAGGACTAGTTATGTAGCAAGCTGGGTCAAGACTGTAGTGTAACAAACCCTTTTCACTAAAACTTTCAAATACGTCTGCTAGCAAGCAAACATCAGCTTTCAAGTACTGGTCATTTTAATCACCAATTGTCTGACATCCTAATTTACCCCATGCATCAAGTGCGTGCTTGTAATCAGAGTCAGAAATACCTTTGCCATTTAGTGTAGAATAAAATTTCTCTTTTGGAGGCAGTCTCCTTTCTTCAAAAACAACCCATTGATCAATGTACTCATAGGGGTAGACTCCTTTCTTGATTAACTCAGGCTCAAAATATTTACTTGTTATTGGAAACTCAGTCAGTCCTTCTCCGAGACTAGCAAGCCCTAAGGACAAATGTTGCATGGAGTCACAAAATGCTAATTTGTTCTCCAGCCTAAAAGTCAAGTATTTTTCAGTTGTCTAGGCAATACAACTATTTTTTTGTAAGACTCATCCACAGCCTGCATGATAATATGTGAATCATACCCTTTGAGATTGTGAAAAAAGATTGGCAGTTTGTATGCCTTGGGATCTATTTTTAATTTCAAGTTACAATCACCATTGGCAGCACCTCTGTAACGCCCAGTTATGTGGTCATGGTCGCGAACTTTATCACAACCTCCTAAAGGTTGTTAACAAATCCAACACATCACTGCTGTATCAAAATTCTGTTTGTCTTCTTCTGTCATCACCAAAGGCATCTGACACTTTTCCAAATAATGTACTACCTGACTATACAGTTGTCTCATTTCTGTCAAAAACTCAGCTGCTGCATTTTCACCTCTGTAGATAACAGGTTCTGTATGCTGGCCGTCAGACCTAACAAGAATATATCCGAAAGAACACACCACTTGATCACTCAATTTTACAGTCTTTGGTAATGATTCTGGAACAGGACCCTCATATGGCACAACCAGTGATTCAAAATCAGCATACACTACAAACGGCAGCTTTTGCTGAATAACATAGTTCTTAAAATAAACCTTGCTACCAGGATCTGGATATCTAAGTATTGTTTGAATGTCATCAGCTGACCTACAGTGCATGGTATGTTTATGTGCCACTTTTATAGAGGAGAACCTTTGTATGCATCTCTTACATACTTCCTGTTTGCCATTGTGTTTTGATACATGGTTTCTGAATTAGTCGTGACATACTCCTAATAATTGTGTAGTGAAAGTTATCACCAGAGCTTATTAGTAACATGTCAACATGCTTATCTTCTGACTGACAATTCCCAAAGCTCGTCAGTGTCGGTGTTGAGAGTTTTATACCGAGCTCAAAACACCGACATATAATATTACCTGGAGTGAATCGGCTACACTCTTCTGTGTAGTCTCAATTTCTCAGGAACGCCAACTGTGATAACGGGAGATTGGAAATTCTGGACCGTAACGTAATTACCTATGTACCTTACCCTGATTTAGAACTATCGATACGGCATTATTGATTTAGAGTCGATGTACTCTCTCATTTGCATATCTCTCCCCCACCGACCCACATCGGCGCGCATATGTCGACACGGGCCTATCGGTTTCTGTCTGAACAGGTATCAAGGAAACGCTGGAGAAGGAATTAAAGCAAGAAGTAGATGAATACCGGGGCGCCACTTTTGTGGACAACACAAAACGGACATATACGTCACACAGAAACGCCTACTACAAGTTTTCGGCGATATGCGCATACCCCCGGTCCCAGCAAACGAACAGACATTGGCACTGTACGCCGCTTATCTTGCTAGACGTCTAAAACCCGCCTCAGTAAAGCAATATCTAAACATTGTACATATAATGCACCTTGAATCAGGCCTTGAGAACCCCATTAAAGACAGCTGGTACCTGAAGAGCACTCTCAAAGGCATTGAGCGCGTGAAAGGGACACCTGTCCAAAGAAAAGCACCCATAACACCTGACACGTTATTGTACATCCGACACCAGTTGGATTGTGACAATGTAGAGGATGTAATTTTTTGGTCTGCGTGTGTCATCATGTTTTTCGGACTGTTCCGTAAAGCCAACTTGCTGGCGGTGCGGGACAGTTTTGGCCCAGATAAACAGCTGACAATAGACTGCTTCACCTTGAACTCTAACCGCTCTATGACAGTTACCGTTCGTTGGTCCAAGACCATTCAGTGCCGTGAAAGAGTAGTGCATGTAACTTTACCCGTGCTACACCCCCATCCCTTGTGCCCTGTTTCTGCTATGTGTGCCGCATTCCACAAGACAGGCCCGGCCTCGGCCAAGGCCGCGGCTTTTCCCATTACTGATGATAAATTTAACCGGAGATTGCAATCTCTACTGAAGGGGAGGAAACAAGGGAAACATTTTTCTTGTCACAGTTTCAGGAGGGGAGGGGCAGTGTGGGCGCTTTCCTGCGGAGTGTCTGGGGAAGTAGTAAAACTCATGGGTGATTGGAAGAGTTCGGCCTACTTAGCTTATCTAGACCAGCTCCTATCACAGGTGTTAGACTACTATAGAGTGCACTTTGCCCAGTCTCTGCCTACCCCCCTGAAATCCAATGATACTCTTCTACCTCGGATTGGGAGGAAAACAATTGGGAGGGATAGAAGTAAATATATGTCATCAGGTACATGGTTGTTGTCGACTGATGTTTTCTGGTAGAAATAAAAGGTTGACTCCTTGGTTTCTGACGCCCAATCCGAGAGTAGAATGTTATCTTCTGGTCAGTGTGTGTGTGTGTGTGTGTGTGTGTGTGTGTGTGTGTGTGTGTATGTGTGATTTTGTGTTTGTGAGCGTGTGTGTGTGTGTGTGTGTGTGTGTGTGTGTGTGTGTGTGTGTGTGTGTGTGTGTGTGTGTGTTTGCGGGCATGCGTGTTTTTTTTATTGGGAATGTAGAGTTTAAGTGGAGGTTACAGAGGTAACCTTAGTTTAAACTCAAGCGACAATGCAGGTGGGTGGTGAGGGGGCGTGAGTGAGGGAGAATGTATGGGGGAGGGAGAAGTGGGCGTACGTGCCGGCATACGTGGGAATGAAAGTGAAAAAATGCGGTCAGCCGGATATGTGTGCGGGCATGCGTGGGTGTGAACGTGGAAGAATGCGTGGGAGTGAATGCTAGGCAGAGAGTCAGTACCAGAACTGGGCCATTGCATCGCTAGCAGCAGCAGCAGCAGCATCGTTATTCCCGCCTCTCAAATACAACCCCACCCCCATCCCCGTGCATCAACCTAATTTTCTTGATTTACACAAGGTTTTTAATTGCATTTTTTTTTCTCTCTCCCTCTCTCAGTCTTCCTTGATTTTTGGTGGTTGCCGGCTGCAACGTTGATCCTGGTTTTTTTAATCAACTACTACCGAATACTTATTATGTAACTTGATGTGCTTTAAAGGCACACCCAGAACAGGTGTGTCCATTTGGTTTCCGGCCAGGGAGTCGTATGTTTAGATTTGATTTGTCTTTTTAATTTAAATTTTGTTGTTGTTGCGTTCTGTTGATTTATGTTAGGATGAATTGTAACGATGTGTTGGGAGGGATAGAAGTAAATATATGTCATCAGGTACATGGCTGTTGTCGACTGATGTTTTCTGGTAGAAATAAAAGGTTGACTCCTTGGTTTCTGACGCCCAATCCGAGAGTAGAATGTTATCTTCTGGTCAGTGTGTGTGTGTGTGTGTGTGTGTGTGTGTGTGTGTGTGTGTGTGTGTGTGTGTGTGTTATTTTGTGTTTGTGAGCGTGTGTGTGTGTGTGTGTGTGTGTTTGTGTGTGTGTGTGTGTGTGTGTGTGTGTGTGTGTGTGTGTTTGCGGGCATGCGTGTTTTTTTATTGGGAATGTAGAGTTTAATCGACTGTGCGTCAACTGAAGAGCAGCCGTGAGCTATCAAGGCGTGCGTGGCGTGCCGGCCTGAGCAGAGTGGCCAGACCAGATCGGTAATCAGCATGTCACCTCGAAAGTAGTAAGACAGGTCAGTGATGACACCATCCCTCAACCATGTCAGGCCCCAAAACCCGTTCCTTTTATGCCAAATTCCAGTGCCCACTCAAAACCCTCGCCCAGTCCCCACTCGAACCCCTGGAGGAGATCACTGATACCAATGATCCAATCCAAAAACACTTCCTGACCGATCCCTCCAGAGTTTTCGCGTGGAGACTAGCTCTGCACGAACGCTACATCGCCCATCCAACTCCCGGAGTATCAGCGTCATGGGAAGACCATAACAAAAACAAGAAAACCGTCGACACCCCCATCCAACCCCCTTACTCTGATGATTTGAATAATACCCTTATACAAATTTCAGATGGAACCCTATTGGTGTTGTCACAATTACCGTGTTCTACACGTCATATCTTATCAGAATACAGGGGAAAAAACTGTAAGTGGTGGATAGATGATGAATTTCAGCCTGTCCAAGAAATGGTGGATGAACTTGAAGCAAGTCGCACTGACCTTTTATCCCAGTGCCATTTCTCCCCCCAGACCCCCTCACCATCGTCAATCAGACGACAGCCGCGCGCTGCCAGCATTGCCTGTAGTCCACCCTCCACTCAGTCCTGCGATCATACTTCTCTACTCGAGGCTATAACCACCGGCTCTTTCAACAACGATAACATCGATGATGCACCGCCCTCGTCCACTCAAACCACCATCGGTCTTGAGTATGACATCAAAAATCCTTGCTTGGGGCAAGTCTCGTCTAGCCCCTCCCCTCCTTCCTCTCAGATCCTTCGCCTGACGTTACCCAGGACACTCCTCCTCTGAAAGCCACGCCCATAACACCCGGCGGCGAGAACTCTGTTTCTGTCCTAGCCCCACCCAACACTAATCCCTCTTCGGCTAGAGTGATTAACACGACGACCACAAGCGATGACGTTGGCGTCCGTCAACAAATTGATCCTGCATGGCCTGATGAGATAAACGGTACAGCGTCACCCTCTGGCCAAACCCACCACCCCTGTGCGTCTCAGATTGCATCATCCCCACTGTTGTCCATCCTGCAACAACAGCTAACGGAAGCCACCGTCTGCATCCAGGAACTTAGAACTGAGCTGCAGAAGGTCAAACAGGAGCTGGCTACTGTCAAGCAACAGAATGCATTCCTCAGCGCCAGACAGGACAACCTTGACTGTAACATCAGGGACAACGAAGTCAAATTCAAGCACGGCCTCCAAGCTGGGGAACAGACTACGCTACTTCAACTGACAAGGCGGTGGAGAAGCTGGCTCGAGAACAGAGCGCCATGTCCACACAAGTTACGAAACATGCACTCAGCAAGGACACACAGCTTCGTACGCTGAAAAAACAAGTGGAGTCTCTGCTGTCGCCTTCACTGCCTGTCCAAGCGCCTGGTACAAACAAGTCCCCACCACGCCCTCCATCACCCTCTAGCTTCAACAATCACCCCAGGGTGCAGATCGAATCATCGGCCGCTAGCACTCCAGTGACTGTCCCCCACCTGGGTCTGCCCTGGGGGACTTGGGTGGGGTTAGGTATTTTTTAGTTCCCAGGGTCACCCTGGTCAGCCCCACAGGGTGGGTTTTTCTCTCTATTCTGGGGCATGTATTTATGTCTACCCTTTGTCCATTCACCTGTATTTGCCTTTTTCAAACTCTCCCTACTGTCTGCACTGCCTGTAGCTCTTGATATTGGATGTGTGTTGCTAAATGGTCTTAGCTTTATTTAGGCCCCATGTGTTAGGTTTATTTAATGTATTTGACCGGCTGGCGACATACATTCAATGTTCTGTTTATTTTTTTTTTCACAAGCAGTGCAGGCACGTCCTGAGAAAGCCTTGTTGCTGTCGGGACGTTAAGCAATGTACAATCAATCAATCAATCCAGTGACTGCACAGCGCGTGCCGTCATTAAGCGGCTCAGCGGCTACTGTGGCCACCCGTAATCGCTTCGCAGTCCTCGCCACCGACGAAGAAAATGACGAAACTTCATGCGGATCATCCCAAGAGGATATGCAGACATCCCCCAAAGCCACCCCCGCGCAGCTTGCTAAGACGCCGTACGACCACCTCTGCAAAATGAGCATTAGGCCTGACTCGAACGTTCTGCTGCTCGGTGACTCCGTCATGAAGCGAGTCAGCGAGCGAAAAATGTCGAGTACAGACTGCAGCGTGAAGAACCTGGCTGTATCCGGCCTTTCAGTTGAGGCTTTGAGCAAATGGCTGACCCACCTCACCCCTACTCCACGTATCCGGCACGTGGTTTTCCACGTATGAATCAACAGTTGCAGTGTCAAACAGGGTCCAGTTGCAAGTGACACGTGGCTACAGTTAATCCGTCTGGTGTCCGCCGCCTTCCCACGTGCTACGATCCAGGCCTCTTCCATCATCCCTCCCTTCAGCAGTCACCACGCCCTGTCACGACCTGCGCGCCTGTCCAACTTCAACCTAAAACAGGCCTGTCAACAAACAAACACTCAGTTTGTTGACCATACCTCTACCTTCCTGACTAAAAACGGCGCCCCCAAGCAGGTCATGTACAGGCGTGACGACACCATGACCCACCCTAGTGATGAGGGCACTAAGTTGATCGCTCTCAAGATCCGTTACGGCGACCCTCCCCGCGGCCCCTACCACCAACAGAGAGACGCCGGGGGGCACCAACCCACTTATCAGCCGTAACGGGTCACGTGGCGAGAGAGAGCAGCAAGGGGACTCGTCATCAACCCGTGGCGGATCGCAGCACTTAATGTCTGCCGCCCCGGGCCGCCTGCAGTCCTCGCCAACCACACGCCAAACGTCGACCAGCCAGCTTAGCCAACCGCCATCGAGCAACGTGTTGGGGCGACAAAATCTCCAAGTCCCCCAGCTCCTCTCTTCAGATTTCCCGCTACTAGTGCCAGCAAGAACTCCAGTGGCCGCACCTCCCACCAACGCCTGGTTCCAGAGTCAGGGAGCGGAGACCAAGACGGCCCTGGATTCCCAACACCTACTCCAGTTGCTGGCGCAGTTTCTTAGGCCGTTTGTCTGAAGGACATCCCGCCATCTCTTTTACTTCCAGGGCCAAGCCGCACAGGCTTTAGAATCACATCTCTGCACTGTGTACACACGGAGAGCGATGGATGGACGTTTACTGCTCTAAGGTTTTGTCTGATCAGTTTTCGCCCTGCAGGGCGCACAACTGGTCGGAAATTGCCTTTCTGCTTTCAGGGTCAATCAGTCGCTCCTACCGACTTGGCGCTGAAAGTAAAAAGGGTATGTGTGTACAAACCCGTGGGTCGTGTGTGTGCATGTGTGTGTGTGTGTGTGTGTGTGTGTGTGTGTGTGTGTGTGTGTGTGTGTGTGTGTGTGTGTGTGTGTGTGTGTGTGTGATGGTATGAGTTTGCGTGAAGGTGTCATCAACCTCGCTTGTTAAATTGGCATAAACTCGGCGACGACTTACTCAGGCTAGCTGCTGAAGGTTGTCAAAGTTACTATGGATTGACAGATTTTTTGGTGACAGAGACACATGAACGATGACAACATCTGATGACAGAGACACATGAACGATGACCACATCTGATCATTAGTGCGATACTGCTCTGTGAAACAATGTTTCTAGTACAGTGAACAAACCGTAAACTATCCGTGTAATTTGTTTCGTTTTTAATTAATGACCGGTATCCGCTTTGTCGGATAGTCGGAACACCCGATTCACCGTGCACGATCATTGCGTGAATTCTTTTGACTAGTAACCTTACTTAAGTTCTCAGGTGACTGAGATTATCGCCTGTCTTACATTTTCAATGAAAAGCGAGTGTGTTGCTATAACATATGGACTTCGTTACACACGAATTCTGACATAAACGCTTTCTTTATAGCGGGTTTTTCTCAGATCGTACACTTGTCGTTTCTTACTCTTTACTGCAAGCTTTTGTTTTTGTGTTCTTTGTGTGTGCTGTAATACACGGTTTCTGGCGTGAACCGCCGTTCAGCTGACGTACTGAGACTAAAGTCGAATTAGTCTTTATTTGTTTCATCTGATATTTTACTTGTATATGTAATTTCTTTCCTGGTTTAACTGCGTATCCTTCTACTATTTGTATCATGTACCTTAGTTTTGTTCCCTGGTTTTTTACCTTATTATCTTAACATGATTTATACAACTATGAACAGAACCTCGAAAAAAGGCCAACAATTTCGTATCGGTCACCTAAATATCTACCACCTGGCAAACAAAGTTCAGGATGTCTGTGTTTTTGTTAATACCCCCAACTATTTCCATCTATTCGGTTTAACTGAGACTCGTTTGGCCGCCCACATCAGTGATGAAGCCATCGCCATCCCGAATTATTCTATTATCAGGAGAGACCCGTCAGTACAGGGTGAGACAGTTGTAGCGGTATATATCCATCAACCCATTCTACACATACCCCGCAGGCGACAAGACCTAGAAACTGGTGATGTAGAATGTATTTGGGTAGAAATCAAAAACTCTAAATCCCCGCCCTTACTTGTTGGGTTTCTGTATCGACACCTCGCAGCCACCTTTGAGTGGTACGATAGCTTTTTACACATGATCGATAAAACAGACATTCACAACAAAGATGATCTCCTTTTGGAGATTTTAATATTGACTTTCTTAAACCCCATCCATCATGGGAATGTACTACTACCCTTGTCGGTCTTCACCAATTGGTAACATCGCCCACCAGAATTACGCCATCATCAGCCACTATTATAGACCATATTTATACCAACAAATCTCAAGCAGTTAGCAACAATCAAGTAAATAGTCTTAGTGTAAGTGACCACTATCCGGTTAGCTGCACATGGCTGTCAAAACTTCCAAAGCTAAAAAAGCAAGTCCACACTTGC
Organism: Semisulcospira habei; assembly: GCA_036245525.1. Classification (NCBI taxonomy): domain Eukaryota; kingdom Metazoa; phylum Mollusca; class Gastropoda; family Semisulcospiridae; genus Semisulcospira; species Semisulcospira habei. Next base: position 89,058,605 of record BTPG01000003.1, read on the forward strand.
ATAACTTACAGATCGTTTAAAAACTTTAGAGAAAGTGTTTTCTTAGCTGATTTAGCCACAGCACGATTCATCGACGTGTATAACGATAGTGACCCAAATAAAGCATTAGATACCTGGTATTTTTCTTGGTGTGCTGAACAAACACGCGCCTCTGAGACAAAAAAAGAGTGAAATACGCTACCGTTCCACCATGGCTGACTGCGGATCTGATTGAGGAAATGGAACATAGAGACCAGCTGAGAAGCGAGAAGCGGTTTACTGAATACAAAACACAGCGTAATCGTGTTTTAAATGCAAAGAGATCTCTTTTCGATAAAGTAGTTAAACAAAGCAAAGACTCATCTACTGTATGGCGTGTCATTAATTTAGTAACTAGAGGTACAAATAAAAATAGTGCACCTTTATCACCCCACCTCACTGTAAATAGGTTTAATGACCACTATAGCCGAATCGTTAATCCCAACAGGAAATAACCCATGTGAGTATGTTTGTCTAAACGCGCTAGTACACCACTGTAACAGGGAAAATACGGACAAAGAACCATTCACGATACCGCCTATAGCAGTCCACGAAGTGGGTAAATTAATTTCCTCGATGGAAAATAAAAGTCATCCGGGCCTGATGAGATCAGCTCAAAAATACTCAAGATATCTCTTCCATATATCGTCGAAAGTATTACATATATTTACAATCTCTGTATAAACCAAAACTCTTTTCCGGACGAATTTAAAGACGCAAAAGTGATCCCCCTACCAAAATCAAAAGATATGAGTGAAATCAACAACTTTCGCCCCATATCACTATTACCTATTTTGTCGAAGCCTTTAGAGCGGCACATCCATAAGCATCTATCTGAATACTTAGAAAACCAAAATCTCATCCATTCACTGCAGTCAGGCTTCAGACCAAACCATTCCTGACACACTGCCTTGATAAGGATGGCAGATACCTGGTTACCATCTATTAATGATTCCAAGCTAACAGCTGTAGTGTTCTTAGACTTCTGAAAAGCATTTGACATGGTGAACCATGACATACTTATAAAGAAAATATCCCTATTTACTAAAAGAGCGGCCGTGTTTTTTTCAAATCCTACCTAGAAAACAGAAGACAAAAAGTTCTCCTTAATGGTACATATTCTAGTCACTGCAAAGTAAAGCATGGCGTGCCCCAGGGCTCTATTTTAGGCCCTCTTTTATTCTGTTTGTTCATTAACGACCTTCCACTCACAATTAGTGATGATAGTGTTTCATGCGATATGTTCGCTGATGATGCTGCGATACACACTCCCGATAAGGATTTGTCAGTAATTGACACGCGCCTACAAAACACATTACAGGACATTAACAGCTGGTGCAGTAACAATTCCATGATCTTAAACCCTGCAAAGACTGAATGTATGGTTGTAAGTACCCGCCAAAAGCACTAGCTCGGCACTCTCTCACTCAGCTTATCCCTTCAAGGCAAATCTATCAGCCAGGCAACGGAACATTGTCTTCTCGGCGTTACTGTAGATAACCAGTTTAAATGGCAATGCCATCTTAGTAATATATGTAAGACAATATCAAAGAAACTCTTTATTTTATCCAAGTTAAAACATATAGCTAATGTAGAAACACGAAAACTGTTCTTTAACTCCCACATCAGGTCACATATAGATTATGCTTCTACGGTGTGGGATGGCGCAAACGAGGTCCAGTTAAAGAGACTGAACTCTCTTCATCGTAGAGCCGCGAAGCTTATCCTTTCAGACCCTAACTCAACAACGGATAATAAACTGAAAACCTTAGAAATTCTCCCCTTGAAAAAACATTTATTATAAAATAAGGAAATAACGATGTTCAAAGTATTGAATAACAGACTCCCCGAGTATATTAAAAAAAATGTTTTCCCTCCCGGCATCAACATACTCCAGATCAAGGCAGTCCATTACCGTGCCACGACCTAGAATCGATCTATATAAGACAAGTTTAGCGTTCTCAGGTGCTAGCATGTGGAACACATTGCCCAAACATGTTACAACATCAACAACGCTTTCGTCTTTTAAAACCGATCTCTTCAATTACCTCACCTCAGCATCGTAAGATTTTCACAGCAACCTGCACTTGCACGTATTGTGTGTGTGTGTGTGTGTGTGTGTGTGTGTGTGTGTGTGTGTGTGTGTGTGTGTGTGTGTGTGTGTGTGTGTGTGTGTTGTGCTTGTGCTTGTGTTTATGAATGTATGTATGGAGATTTATACCTTTACAATTGTGTGTATGTGTGAGATTTTGTATGTTTATTTCCACTTCTTCAATGATTTCTTTTTTAAAACTTTATATTTCAATTTTTTTAGTTATATATTGAGTTTTTCCCAATTTAATGATAGTATTTCGTGATTTGTGCATTATATGTAAAGTAGATTAGCAACGGCAAGTTCGAAAAATGGTTTCACCAAAACTTTCACCGTTGTAAAATAAAGAATCATTGTCATTGTCATTCTCTCTCTCTCTCTCTCTCTCTCTCTCTCTCTCTCTCTCTCTCTCTCTCTCTCTCTCTCTCTCTCTCTCTCTCTCTCTCTCTCACACACACACACACACACAGATGCGCGCATCTGCAAGAGGCATAGATTCTCACGCGCCCGGAGAGCGCATGAGGATCCATGTATCTTGGAGATGTTTGGAGCGCGCGCGCATGCACGCACTAACACGCACGCACACACACACACACATACACGCACGCACACACACACACATACACACACACGCACGCTGGCACACACACACACACACACACACGCACACTGACATACATACACACGCAGGCACGCACACAAACCTGCTTCAAGCAGAAATCTTCAATCAGCACAGGTAACTGCTATATTCCTGTATTGTCGTTTTCCGCAGCACCAACTTGGATTGACAGCGAACGTGAACTGAAACGACAGCGTTAAGCATTGATAGCTATACATTTCGTTCAGTAGAAGGAAAAACTGTTTGTGTTATATGTCCCGCCAATCGTGTCAAAATACACGTTTCCGATTCGCTCTACTAGGCACGCTAAATTGTACTTATGTAGATTTACAGAAGTTATTCAGTTAATTCGTTGCAACAGAAGCTATAAAAAGCATAACTCGTGAAAGATGACTTTGTTACCCTTGCAAGAAATAAAGACCCACCTGGGGACAGTGCCCTTTCTTCTCTGGACGATAACACGTTTATGAATCCATTGCTTGGGGGGGGGGGGGGGGGGGAAACACCACATTGAACGTATTCACGAAAAACTTGTGCTTTCCTATACCAAATCAGTAAACGTTTTCTTATGCAAAATTTTGTTAATGCAGGGTGCTGGGGAAGGAATGGTGTGGTGTCTGATAGTGCGTGTGGGTGTGACAGAGTGTGCTCTTGTACACTGTGCATACGCAGTCATGTCAGTGTGTTCTGGAGAACAGCACTTTATGAGACATATGTATTATTATTATTATTATTATTATTATTATTATTATTATTATTATTATTATTATTATTATTATTATTATGAAAAAGTATAGTCAAGTCCACTTATAACAACGTCATATATAACACAGTTCCTGATTTAAAAAAATAATTCATTTCCCTGCGCTCTCGAGTCCGCTTATGACAAACCTTTACGTTATAAGCAGCAAAGGAAAAAGGAAAATGCTCCATTTTCACAGAATCTGCGCGTCTGCGTTTGCCTAAACTCGCTGTGTATTCAGACATTTGGTGTGTTTGGCTTTGACACGTAATATCGCGCTTCCACTTGCATTCCTGCATTTACAAGACAGTACTTAACATATTGATCGTGGTCTTGTACAAAGTTTAGCTGTGATCAGCGTTGTAACGTTTGAGGTTGTGTTATTCTTTGAGAGCATGTTTGTGTTAATATGAGGAAAGATCCGATATTCATTTGAGTTATTTTGGATATGAATTATGTACCTTTTTAGTAGGATTCATTTTCTTTGCAAAGAGAATTGCGAGCGTTTTTTTGAGACGCGTAGTTTTGCTACAGTGTTGTAAAGTTTGACCGACATTAGACTGGAGGGTTCGAGCAGGGTCGCGATCTTTCTATTGACCTCATATATGACGTCAAAGTTGTCGGCAACATTTCGTAACATTGTATCAAAGGCGCCTAGAGGGTAGTCGAAATTTGCAGTAACTTCGAGATAGTTGTTTTTTTTAAAGAATATTATTGTATTATTTAAGAATATTATCGTAAGGAAAGAGGTGGCTGGAACTGTCATCAGCTGCACCCCCGTGTCAAGCAGACTAATCTCCATCCGCATCTCCGCCCGACCGCACAACATCACTATCATTCAAGTATACGCTCCAACAGCAGATCATGATGATGAAGAATTAGAAGAATTTTACGAACAACTGGACAACATCATCAAGAAAACACCTAAGAAAGACATTCTGACTGTCCTCGGTGACTGGAATGCAAAGATCGGCCCTGACGCCTACCAACAATGGGCAGGAACAGCTGGCAAGTTTGGCCTTGGAGAAACAAACGACAGAGGCCTGCGACTTTTAGAGTTCGCACAAAGTCACCGTCTCACCGTTGCTAATACCCTCCATCCACACAAGAAGTCAAGAACAGTGACATGGCAATCGCCAGGAGGCCTGGTCCATAACCAGATTGACTTCATCTTGCTGCCTCGACGATTCAAATCCAGCATTAACAAAGCACAAACGAGGTCCTTTCCTGGCGCTGATATTGGCAGCGACCACAACCTCGTCCTTACTAGCCTCAAGTTGAAGCTGGCATTGAAACGAGATAGCAAGAGCCCCCGCATCAGATTCGACCTCCAGAAGCTAAAAGACCCGGAAGTAGAAGAGCTCTTCCAAGCCCAGGTGGGAGGCAGATTTGCAGCCTTGGCTACTTTGGACTGTGACGTAGACACCCTTGCTGGAAATATAAAAGAGGTGTTACTTTCTACAGCAGAAGAAGTGCTGGGGAAGCAGAGGAAGCGCAAACAGCCCTGGGTCACCGATGACATCCTCGATCTCTGTGATGAGAGGAGAGCCTGGAAGAAAAAGAGAGGCCAAGACCTCACATCAGCAAACAAGTACAGACTTGTCAACAAGAAGATCAGGAAGAGGATGAGAGAAGCCAAAGAAGATTGGATTGAAGACCAGTGTTGTAGCGTGGAAGAGGGCATGGCAAACGGCAACAGCAAGAAGGCTTATGAAACGCTAAGGACCCTCACCAAGACTCAACAGCGAACAGCCACAGTCATCGAAGACAGCAGCGGCCAACTCCTTACGGAAAACACTGCTGTACTAAACAGATGGACTGAGTACTGCCGAGACTTGTATAACTACAAGGCTGAGCCAGACACCAGCATCCTCCAAAACAACCAGGCTGGGGCCAGGAAGGCTGAAGACCTGCCAGTGTTAGCTGAAGAGGTGGCAGCAGCCGTACGCGGCCTGAAGGGAGGAAAGTCTCCAGGTGTAGACAACGTACCTGCTGAACTGTTGAAACATGGAGGAGAAGTAACAACGAAGGTCCTCACTACACTCTGTCAAAAGATCTGGGAGCAAAAGAAATGGCCAGTAGAATGGACACAGTCTCTAGTGATCCCGCTCCCCAAGAAAGGAAACCTGAAACAGTGCCAGAACTACAGAACTATCAGTCTGATAAGTCACCCTAGCAAAGTAATGCTTAGAATCATTCTCAACCGCCTCAAAACTTTCGCCGAGGAACTGCTGGCAGAAGAACAGGCTGGCTTCAGAGTTGGAAGAAGCACTGTAGAGCAGATTTTCAACTGCCGCGTCCTGATCGAGAAACATCTGCAGCATCAGCGCGAACTCTACCACAACTTCATTGATTTCAGGAAAGCATTTGATCGCGTCTGGCACGACGGACTCTGGCAAGTCATGAGATCGTTCAACATAGAGGAGGGACTGATCCAAATGATAGAAGCGCTTTACAAGAACGCCTGCAGCGCGGTTCTACTTAACAATCAGTCAGGCGAGTTCTTCAGGACGACGATCGGTGTCCGTCAAGGATGCCTGCTCTCTCCTGTCCTTTTCAACATATTCCTGGAGAAGATCATGCAGGAAACCCTCCACGACCACCATACTTCAATCTCTATTGGTGGCAGATCCCTGTGCAATCTTCGATTCGCAGACGACATTGACCTCATGGCAGGCAGCAATAGTGAGCTCCAAAACCTGACAGACAAACTTTCAAGTAGTGCAGGGTCTTATGGCATGGAGATCAGTACGGATAAAAGCAAAGTGATGATCAACACCACAAGCGACAGCAGCAGCAACATTCACATGAACGGCCAGAAGCTAGAAGAGGTCAATAGCTTCAAGTACTTGGGAGCCACCCTGTCCAAAGACGGTAGTTGCATAGCAGAGATCCGTATCAGGATAGGTACAGCAACATCCGCAATGGCCAGGCTGGACAGGATATGGCGAAGTAACTCCATCAGCTTCACCATCAAGTACAGGCTTTACAAGTCCCTCGTAGCGTCTATTCTACTCTACGGCTGTGAGACTTGGACACTGCTTGCAGACTCAGAAAAGAAAATCCAGGCCTTTGAGAACAAGTGCCTGAGGAAGTTGCTCCGCATCTCGTACCGCGAGCACAAGACCAACGAATATGTACGGAGCATCGTCACTTCCCTGGTGGGCCCACATGAACCCCTTCTGGCAACCGTGAAACGGCGCAAGCTTGCTTGGTTTGGCCACGTGACCCGACACAACACCTTGTCCAAGACTATCCTCCAAGGCACTCTCGAAGGAAGTCGTCGGCGAGGTCGTCAGAGAAAGAGTTGGGTCGCAAACATAAAAGAATGGACCGAACTCGAGATGCCAGACTTGCTTGCCACCGCCCAAAATAGAACTCAGTGGAGAGCACTGTCTGTTGCTGCTGCCTTTCAGTCCCCCCAACGCCCAGTTCGGGCAAGGGACTGATGATGATGATGATGATGATTGTATTTTGGTTTCGTTTGATTTTCTGTTTGGTTGTGTTGTAAGAATTTGCTGGATTGTTCTGAAAATCTGTAATAGTATAAAAGCCCGTGTTAGGGAGTGTGTGTACATTGTATGTGAGATGCAGTGTGTCAAAAGTGTTGATGCATTGTAGAGGAGACAGTGTATCTGTGTTGGTGCATTTGTGAATGCAATGTGTGGAGATCGCATCACTGCAATAAAATATTGTTGGAACCGTTACTCCAATGTGGTCTACAACCTTGTGCCACGTGTGACGAGTTGCAGCTGAGTGAAGTTTCTTTACAAAAAAAAACCTACGTGCGTGCGTCTGGTGTTATTACGACAACGACTACCACGTAACAAGCGGCAGCAACTTTGGTTCTTCGAAGGACATACGAACTGTATACACAATGCAGAGAAGAACCGAAAGAAGAAAAAAGTATGCTTAGAAAAGACATACAACATAATTTATTTCTTTATTTAATATTAATCTTTTTCAAAAAGAGAAACATACCAAAAAACACTTCGCTACTTATCAGTGCATGGAGAATGTTGTAACTTTCTTTTTTTATGCGTGCTTCTTTCTTAAGTTGGGTTTATCTTTGAACTGTGTACATTTAATTACCTTTCTTTTACGCTTTATCTTTTAAGGGGTCACCCAAATTAGTATACATAGATAGTCTTACCATCACGTATCTCTGTAGCAAGTTTGGGTTTGAAGCTGTGAATAGTATTTGAGAAAAAAACATCTTTTGTCAAAATATGGCTGTTTTGGACCTATTTCCTGAGTCCTTGTGATCCTTGATCTTTTCGAGGGATCAACCAAATAAGTATAAATAGAAAGGTTTTACCATCAGGTATCTTTGTACCACGTTTGGGTTTTGAAGTTGTAAATAATATTTGAGGAAAAATAAATTATGTCAAAATATAGCTATTTTTTATATATCTCCTGATCCCCTGTGACCCTGAAATTTGTAAGAGGTCACTCTAATTGTATGTTTAGAAAATTCTTGCCAAGAAAGTATCCTTGGGCCAGGTTTGAAGACTGTAGCTTAAATAGTCTCCGAGAAAATACCAACGTTAAAGTTTACCACCGTCGACGGCGGACGAACGGCGGACGAACGACCACTGGTTCAGAACATACTCACTTTTGCTTCGCACGTGAGCCAAACAAGATGGGATGAACCATAACCCACAAAGCCCCGTCTATATGAGAGCTGTCTACGCTGTCAAAGGTCTCTTGTCTTTGACCTGATTCTGATGTTAAATTATCTCCTTTTGAAAAAAATATTGCAGATCTGCCAATGCGTCAATGAGTTCTGTAAGTGGCGCAGGACGTACGCGTCATTGATTCGTCTAAAAAAGTTTTTGTTTTTAAGTAATTTTACGTTTTTCGTGGTTAGAGTTTCAATTTCACTTCATAGGCTTGAGAAAATGGTGACAAAACTAGAACTTCACGGTTCATACAATTTCAATCTTACTATAATTTGCGTGAAAGCATGTTGCCTTTACCTAGCTACATGATAATTATACTAAGTACACGGGTCAATTGCTTGCTCTTCTGAAAGCGTGTCGATGTGTGGAGGGCGTATGAGGATCTATTCCTTCTGGAGATGCGCTCATGTGTGTGTGTGCGTGAGAGAGAGAGAGAGAGAGAGAGAGAGAGAGAGAGAGAGAGAGAGAGAGAGAGAGAGAGAGAGAGACTGACTGACTGACTGACTGAAACTTTATTTATCAAGGATTGAGATATTAGGCGCACAGGCCTTTCTTCCAATCTGTCCTTGATACATCTACTGACATATAATAACAGGCAAAGCTACATTACACTCACAAACAACATCGAAAGTAATGCGAATTACAACAACACTACAAACAGCAACAATGATTTAACAAAACACAGGTACCAATACGAAGATTTTAGCACGTGTCATAATATCCGTTTGCGGGAGCCCTCCCCAGAAACTCCCACCCGGGGGGCACGCCACATGTATACTTTCACTCGAATGACATGCTAAGCACATCGTTTGAATAAACTGTGCACCGGTACTGCATCCCCTGACCAGGTCTATACGGGAAGCACCCCCACAAACGGCACGTGAGCGCAAATGGTATGATAAAAAATTAATAGTTGCATAAAAAGAAATTAAAATATATTATGTTTAGACAACACGAGATAATTAAATTTACGTTGCCTTGGATAAGTGCGTGCACAGTTTTGCTTTAAACGCAGCTAGGGAATTAACTTGTTGTAGATGCAGAGGAAGAGAATTCCACTGGAAACCACCTGAGTATGACAAACTGGATTTATACAAATCAATGCGGGGCCGTTTTATGCTCAGGTTGCTCCGAGAGGTGCTGTATCTCTTCTCAGTAAGAGTAAAGAGTTCCGAAAAGTAGCCGGGGGCCTTTCCGTTAAGAGCTTTGTGCACTAGTACGCACTTGTTAAATACTAAGTGTTTGTCAAGAGGAAGGAGTCCAGCTGCCTCGAGCCTCACCTCAGTGGGTAGAGATGAGCTAGGAATAATAAGTTTGGCTGCTCTCCTGTATAGCGAATGTATTTTCTTGAAGTGGACCTCGCTGCAGCCATCCCAAACTGTTGAGGCATAATCAATGTGGGGCTTGATATATCCATTGAAAAATAGTTTACGTGTGTTCAGATTAATGACCGCTTTCAGTTTAGACAGTAAAAATAATTTCTTTTAAATTTTCTTTCCGATGTGCATAAGATGAGGCTGCCAACTAAGTTGGTTATCTACAATTACCCCTAGTAAACGGTGCTGCTGTACTTGCTCTATGGGGACAGCTTGAAATGAGAGGTTTAGAGGCGCGGGTTGCAGCTGATGTTTTTGACGTGTTGTGACAAGCATGCTTTTTGTTTTAGCTGGATTGACTATCATTCTATTTCTACTGCACCATTCAGAGACTTCTTGTAGGCTCTGCTGGAGGCTGCTGGTTTTGTCAGCTACAGTTTTACCCGATGCACGTAGCGTCGAATCGTCAGCAAACATGTCACACTCAGCACAAGCACATGTGATGTGCGTAGTGGTAAATCATTAATAAAGATACAGAATAACAATGGACCCAGAACCGAACCCTGAGAAACACCAAGCTCTACCTTACCCTGTTTTGAATAGTTACCATTTACATAGACAGCTTGTGTTCTCGCAGAAAGATAAGAGTTAAAGAATGAAAGGGCTGACGGGCTGTTGTTGTTGAAATAAACATTAAGTTTCCTCAGCAAGATTTCATGATTTATCAGATCAAACGCTTTTTTTCAGGTCCAAGAATACAGTGCCAGTCATTTTGTTATTGTTGATGTTATCTAGCCATGAATCAACCATACGTACTAATGCTGAGTGGCATGAGTGTTTGGGTCTAAACCCGGACTGGAACTTATTTAACAAGGACCTTTCTTCGAGGTACAGAAGGAGATGCTTTTGAATATGCTTCTCAAGTAGCTTTGATAAAACAGACAGAAGAGAACTAGGACGAATGTTATTTACATCAGTATTATCTTTGGTCTTGAGGATAGGAACAACTTTTGCTTTTTTAAACGCCACAGGAAAAGTATTATACTGTATGCATAAGTTAAAATGTAAGTGAGGGGTTCAACAGTATAAGGCAGTGATATGTGGAGTATATAACCATTTATACTGTCCACACCAGCAGAAGTCTTGTTCTTAAGGCACGTTATATAACGCCCGACTTCGTGAACAGCGATAAAGGGGATAACAAACGTATCATCTGACGATAATCGTTCCTGGCAAAACATGGACAGTTGATCCGATATTACATACGCTGACGGATCACGGCTGTTGGAAGTAAGTAGCTGTTCCGGAGCTGAGAGAAAGCAATTGTTTATGCTTTCCGCAGAGAATTCGTGTGGAATGATATGAGTCTGCCTGCGCGTGTTGCTTATTAGAGTATTCAAAGCAGTCCAAACAGAAGCAGGAGATTTTTCGTTCTAAATTGTCTTTTCAACAAATGACTTTTGAGCTTTTCGAACTAAGTACTTAACTTTGTTACGCAAACGTTTAAACTCAGGGAAGTTCTTTTCTCGTTTAGCGGCGTTTCGTGCCTCCGTAGTTTGTTTCATTTCCTCCGTTATCCAGGAGGGAGGCTCGCGGCGTCGGACTCGCTTCCTTCTTAGCGGCGTGTAATTATTCAGCACCCCGAGGAACAGATCAAGCCATATAGTGAGCGCATTTTCAGGGTCAGTGGGGTTATACACGTGATCAAATCTTGCATAGCTTAGATCATGTAAGAAAGCATTTGTATTAAGCTTTTTAAACGATCTGTATGTTATGCACGAGTGCTGGTCCCGACTTTGTTTTGCGGGCAGATTGCACGACCATGTACAGGCGATGGGAAAGTGGTCACTGACGGCTAATGAAGAAACATTAGTTTCCGCTATTGCTGTTGGGTTATTAGTGTAAATGTGGTCGATGATGGTGGCAGCAGAGCGTGACACTCGCGTTGGAGTTTTAATCATCTGCTTTAGCCCGAAAAGAGTGATCGCTGATTGCCATGTAGGCTTGGGTTTCAGCATATCGATGTTAAAGTCTCCCAGGATGAGAACATTTTTACCGGTGTCGTTCACTTTATCCACCACTTGAACAAAGTCGTCATACCAGCGAGAGAGAGAGGGGAGGGAGAGAGAGAGAGAGAGAGAGAGAGAGAGAGAGAGAGAGAGAGAGAGAGAGAGAGAGAGAGAGAGAGAGAGAGAGAGAGAGAGAGAGAGAGAGAGAGAGAGAGAGAGAGAGAGAGAGAGAGAGAATATTACGTCAATGTCTGCGTGCTGACGGAGTTCCCCCTTTTACGTCACCGCCACTGTCTGACTTTCTGTAAAAGTCAACTTTTTTTAGTGTTTTAATTCTTTTATGTGAAGAAATATGTTTTACTAAAGAAGTTCAAAGGCTACAAAGCTGGCTAACGAACTCATCCAATGTCTTTCTCCAAACTAGCTATATGCAAAAGTTCACGTACATATGACAGAAATTATAGACTCTGGCTCAACCGACTTCCTATAAACGGTTGTTTATGTCTTTAATGAGACATTCAATTACAATATCCTCGGAGGCTGTCTTAGCCACCCCTTTAAGAAAGTATTTCGCCAAGTTTCTAGCTTGTGTGTACAGAAATGTCGGAGATTCTCTTGTTTACATACATACGCACACATATACATACGCACAAACTGCGCTGCGCGCCAAATGTACGTTCAGCAGCGAGGTTAGCGCATCTAGACATGACGCAATTTTTATCTTATTACTTCAATTGTTAGAGGTTTAGCCTGACCGCCTTTGACATCTTGGACATGCTATTAAATTTGCCCCACCGCGACCCGTCCTAAAAAGTCCATTCTATAAATAGAAGGGACTTAAAAATCTCGGAGCCTTGCGAATTTCTTATATCCGGACTTTACTGTATTATTATTATTATTATTATTATTATTATTATTATTATTATTATTATTATTATTATTATTATTATTATTATTATTATTATTATTATTATTATCATTATTATTATTTAAGATGCATATTAGAATCACCCCTCAAGCCCGTACCAAAGTCTTCATTGTAGTATTCTTTTCCGATTTAATTCGAACAATTTTTTTCCCAGCCAAATTTGCTCTTTCTATGAGTAATTTTACGACAGATAACTCAAACTCGCGTATATCAAACTTCAGATAAGTCGAACGTGTTTCTTCTATCCTAGTCCTCCTCCAAAGTCCGATGCGTCAAACAAATACAATTTGAGGATTTTATCCGAAAGTCTACGATATTGTTTGGAGCTCACGTGTGTTTTTCTTATACTAACATTCACAGTTGTTCATAAAAAATTTTTAAGCTTATCCTTCTGATTTATTCCCCCTCTCTCTATCCCAACCTCTGATCAACAAACACCGGCGCACACAAACGAAGACGGACATCGGCACTTCACGCCTTTAGTGGTTGGGGCTGGTGGGCTGGTGTAGCGACAGGAATACGGAAGAAGAAGAATAGCACGAGCAGTAAAATGATGTCACTATAAGCTTCTCCTCGTGGCATCGCTAGTCTCACGACGCCGTGTGACGACTTTGATGTTTCACGTCTCTCACACGAAAGGCACGCAGCCTCTTTCATGACTGTTTTCTCCCACACAGCCTCTTCCTGGGCTGACTGTTTTTTGATGTGTGCGCGCGCGCGCGCGCGCGTGTGTGTGTGTGTGTGTGTGTGTGTGTGTGTGTGTGTGTGTGTGTGTGTGTGTGTGTGTGTGTGTGTTTGTTTTGTTTTGTTTGTTTTTCTTTTGGTGGGCGGGTGGGTGGGGGGGGGGGGCCTTTGTGTGTGTGTGTGTGTGAAACGACCATTTTCTTATCAACGCGTAACCTAATAGAAAATACAAAATAAACTTCCTTGGGAGAATTTACGTTAGAAAAAAAAATATCCTAAAGTTTCAAGCTCGTCTGTCCACAAATGCGGGCTCTAGTCGCTGTGACGCACGCACACACACACACACACACACACACACACACACACACACACGCGCGCGCACACACACACACACACACACACACACACACATCCGGTGTTTGGCGCCAAATGTTCTTTCTCTAGCGAGGTGTTCGTAGATAGATCTTGTACTTGTTTGCTAGAAATGGGATCTGCCCGTCCAGCACATCGTGTGCATCCTACAGAACGCCCTCCGAAAAGCCCCGTTTCAACGTCTACGGTAGACAAAAATACAGTTCCATACTCCAAAGCGTAACAGAGATAAGTTGAAACAAGCTTAAATCGAACTTTTTTTCTTGTCCAATGCTCTTCTTCCTATTTAATGTTTACAGTCCAGTTCCAGGTTAAATCAGACTTTGGATCAGTCGTAGGAGTTTCTCTTTACAAATTTTAATATGTCGAAACATTTTTTGTTCAGAGACAAAGCTGCTCTTCCCATGACTAATATTTTTACAACTGATCACGAATCCGTTAAGTCGAATTTCGGGTAAGTCGAACGTGTTTCCAAGCATAGATCAGTCCAACCTAACAATTTTGGTCTTTTTGAACACACCTCCACATCAGCACCCTGTAACTTAATAAATAAAATAAATAATAAATAAATAAATACATAAATAAATAATAATAATAATAATAATAATAATAATAATAATAATAATAATAATAATAATAATAATAATAATAATAAATCACTTTTAATATGCGCATTATATAGGCGCTTTATCCCAATTTAAAAATGGTTGAAAGTGCTTCCGCGAACTGAACCGGCCGGCCCAACATGCACGCTCACGTGAATCACGCACATTCACTAACACACTGTAATTTAGCAATGTAAACTGACCCTGAAAAAAAAATGCAGCTGGAGCACAGACAAAAATTACATCATAAACAAAGACATGTGTGATATGCCTTTCTTTTTTAACCTCAGCCAGAAACTGTCGAGAAAATGTAAACACCACCCAACTGCAGGAGGTAAAAATTCCTCATACCCTTCGCAGTTGCGGGGGCACATGATCTATGCCTCTTGCTGTAACCTTTTTGTATCCATGTTATCTTTACGGCTGGGATCTTACGCGTTAGATTTACAAGAATTTAAAAATAAAGTCTATACAGTATCCACTAGAGCGCAAGTCTTTTGAATAACTTGAGATATTCCCCAAAACAACAGTCATGTCTATGACGTAAGAAACGTTTGTCATAACATTATTCTAACTTAGGTATGCTATCTGGGTTGCGGTCCCTGGTTATGCATGGGCTAGCGCATCGTCTAAAGGCAAGTTGAGGTACCAGAGGGAATAGCCGTCCGTGGCGCAGTGGTTAAGGCGCCTGCCACCAATGCCAAAGGTGCGAGGTTCGAAAATGAGTTCCGGCGTCGGACTTTTCTCCTCTGGTAAGTGTCACCGTTAATTCGGGCGGACCGTCGGGGGTTCTTTCTCCGGGTACTCCGGTTCTTCCACCCCCCTCTCACCCCCCACCCCCCACACTTTGGAACCGGTCTTTACAAATTTCAAACACAAGTGATCAGAAATCTCTGTAACTTCAGTAGCTGAACTGGCCCTTGTACTGTGTTTGTCTTCGGGGTAGATCCGTGCCTGTCACGTGAGTGTGCGTGTTGGGTTTCAGTTCGCGGCGCTTTGAGTCGATTCGCCCAACAATTGAGAAAAAGCGCCTATATAATACCGGTATTATTATTATTATTATTATTATTATTATTATTATTATTATTATTATTATTATTATTATTATTATTATTAGCCGGGGGAAAAATAAACATTGTGGGGGCTGTTTACCTCTCAGCAAAGACTTTACATGAAAATTGGTCAAATTGTTTTTAATGACCAATATCTTATCACGTTAAAGTTTATCAACCAAGACAGTATTTTTTTTAAATACGCATATTTGTTATGTGTAAAACAGAAAAAAAAGCATTTGATTTTGTCTGATTTGATTTTACAGATGTGTATGGCGTTTAGATGGCTTTTGTTTAGTAGTGTTTGTTTCAGTGTGGCCCATTTAAATCAGGCATGTTATGTAATTTCACGTCTGATAACAGCAAAGATTTTTGTTATGACATCAACGATGATTTCTTTAAATCAAAGTAAGTTTTTCTGATTAGATTGAAATTGTGTAACTTTATTGCACTTGAATAAACAAAGAATCTTTGGCGTAACAAAATGTTAGCTTGGAACAAGGTCATCTTTCATGTTTTCTCATGTTCATATATCGGCAATTTTTGAAAAAGCGTCGCATAATAACATCCTAGATGTTTTTTTGCCGTTTATATGTAATTAGCGTTGGAGTGGAGAAGAGTTTTCTTTTGCAATCCGGGTTTCTTGTCATGTGGTGTCAGTGTGTTCGGGTTTTTCTTTGTAGGTGCTACTGAGGTAGTATGGCGTAACCATAATGAGAGCTGTCTCCGCTATTGCCGTAGACCTTTCCGCTAAGAGCTGCTGTCTGTGTTCCGCAGCACTGTGTCAGTTTCTTGAGTAAGTTCAATTTGTTTGTATCCAAGGTTTCTCATTTTATCACGAAATAGATGAATCTGTTTCTGCAGATTTGTCAAGTTACTGTTGGTTCTGACGTATCCGGTTGTCTCGGCTCATATCAGGGCTGTAAAGATGTGTTTTGGTTGGGTTGAATCTCGTTGTAGGTTCTGTTATGTTTCTGTATGCTTCCTGTACGTTTAATGTCCAATATTCGTTCACACTCAAATCGCTCTCCCTTGATAATTTGAGTTTCTAGGAAAGTAGCTGTGTGATCCTCGATGGTGTATGTGAATTTAGGAGTGGGTGATAGAAGATGGCAAGTTCAAAGAACCTGTCGATATTGTCATTGTCTGCATTCCACATTTTGGAAACCGTCATCCTTGAATCTTCGGTTTCATATGATTATATCTCTCTCCTCAAACCGGTTGATGCCATCATCATGTCTGATGCTCATATTGATGTCGCAGGCTTCCGTTGAATCCCTCGATCCATTGAGGCGCCGATTTTCTGTCTGTAACGCTGTCTATTAAAAGTGAAGACGTTTTTCGTGAGGATAGTTTCCAGAAATCTAAGGAGGTAGCGTTTTTCTATTGGTGGCATGGAAGGTGCCTCCACTATGTCTGGGACTGTACCAGGGGCGGATCCAGGGGTGTCTCGACGTACAGTCCCAGACATAGTGGAGACACCTCCCATGCCACCAATTAGACCAATTTTCATGTAAAGTCTTTGCTCAGAAGCACACAGCCCCCACAATGTTTATTTTTTAAAAAAGAAACAATTTTGTTGAAAATTGCTAAAAAATATCGCGGTAACAGGAAGAAGATTTTTGTAACAGAAATGAAATGGAATGAAACATTATTTGAAATAAAATAAAATGAAACTTTATTTCTCAACGGATGAAGTAATTAGCACATGTGCCATTTTTGTCTACCATATTGAAGATACGGCAGACTTTGAAATGGGGCTGGTCGGAGCGCATTTCGGAGCATGCACACGACGTTTTTGGCGTGGGGGAAGAAATTCTTGCAAATACTTAACAAGATAAAAATGACGTCACGTCTACCTACGCAAACCTTGCTAAAAACATCTTTTTATCGCCAAAGCGCAGTAAGTGTGTATCTCTCTCTCTCTCTCTCTCTCTCTCTCTCTCTCTCTCTCTCTCTCTCTCTCTCTCTCTCTCTCTCTCTCTCTCTCTCTCTCTCTCTGTCTCTCTGTGTGTGTGTGTCTCTCTCTCTCTCTCTCTCTCTCTCTCTCTCTCTCTGTGTGTGTGTGTGTGTGTGTGTGTGTGTGTGTGTGTGTGTGTGTGTGTGTGTGTGTGTGTGTGTGTGTGTGTGTGCACAAAAGCCCTAAAATGGGTGACTGTCTTTACCATCCTTTTGGAAAATGGGTGTGTGTAAAATTCTGGGTGCCGAAGTCAGACACCCATTTTTTCTGAGGGTTGTTTCTGCGTTGTCTTGTGGTAGGGGAGGAGACCCATGTATGAAACACTTAAGCAAAAACGTCTTGCGCGACCGTCCAAAGAAAGGTTGAATCAATCCGAAAGCAGCGTTTGATAGAGATTATATTGATGCATCATATGACAAAGCCAAATTTCAAAACTCGAATCGATGCAGAAGCAGTTCTAGTTTGAAAAAAAAAAAGTGACACATTGTTTCATATTAGGCACCATTTGCCTCATATGAAACACTAGGTCTCTTATTATGAAACAGTGTGATTATGTCCTTTTTACAAGTTTCACTTGCATTTTGTTGGAAAATTAAGGCATGAGAGATGGTTAGCAGACATTATAGGTTCATCTAATATTATAAGTGAGTTAAATATACTGAGTCATCGTCTGCTGCTCCACTATTGGTCCATCCATCCATTATTCTGTGTGTATCCAATTGTGACAGATGTTATCATTTTGAATTTTTGAGAGACCATCAGAGCCACAGACTTCTAATTTGGCACAGTGATCATATTTGACAATAGCTTTGATTGTCACTTGCGCTGACCTCCATGAAAGGTCAAGGTTACAAAGTCAATAACGGGCGATTTTTTTTAAAGAAAATAGTTGTATTCTTATTTTAAAACTTGCCAAAGAAAAACACTGATGATACAACTTTTGTCTGCAGCTCTAATAAGTTATCCTCTCATTAAGGTCAAAGGTCACGAGAAGTAAGAAGGCTTTTATTTTAGGTTGTTGTTATTACAGGTAGTTTGTATGTGAACTTTGCAATAAGATCCCAGTGGAAATGTTTTGCTAGGGGTTAAACTGTCTATGTATATTAAATGATTGATTGATTGTACATTGCTTAACGTCCCGACAGCAACAAGGCTTTCTCAGGACGTGCCTGCACTGCTTGTGAAAAAAAAAAAAAAAACTAAACAGAACATTGAATTATGTCGCCAGCCGGTCAAATACGTTAAATAAACCTAACACATGGGGCCTAAATAAAGCTAAGACCATTTAGCAACACACATCCAATATCAACAACTACAGGCAGTGCAGACAGTAGGGAGAGTTTTAAAAAGGCAAATACAGGTGAATGGACAAAGGGTAGACAGAAACACATGCCCCAGAAAAGAGAGGAAAACCCACCTTGTGGGGCTGACCAGGATAACCCTGGGAACTAAAAAGTAGTTACCCCAACCAAGTCCCCCAGGGCAGACCCGGGTGGGGGCGTCTATGTATATTAAGTTTATTGTCTCCTTCCAAAGGTCAAAGGGCAGGCATGTCAGCATGTG
Organism: Semisulcospira habei; assembly: GCA_036245525.1. NCBI lineage: Eukaryota > Metazoa > Mollusca > Gastropoda > Semisulcospiridae > Semisulcospira > Semisulcospira habei. Next base: position 89,077,247 of record BTPG01000003.1, read on the forward strand.
TGTTGAAAATGTTCTATGTTTGGGGGAATAAAAGCTACTGTATTTAGATTTTCCACCTCAGAAGTAAAACTTGATACAAGCTAGCATTATTGACACATAATTGGAAAGGCGAGACTGGCAGTGCTAATATTTTAGGAAGTTTACAAAGTAAAGTAGGTTAAAGCACTGTCAGGGGAGAGAATTGTGCTGTATCGACTAATAATCATAGATCTAGTTTGATCGAAGCAACCTCCCCCCCCCCCCCAAATAAATAAATAAATAAATAAATAAATAAAATAAAATAAAAATAATAATAAAAAGAAGATAGGAAAGTGGGGGTGCGCTAAGTAAGTGACTGGAAGCAATGCATATGGAAGCCCCCCCACCCACCCACCCACCCACCCACCTCTCCCCCCACCCACCTCTCCCCCACCCACCTCTCCCCCACCCACCTCTCCCCCCTCCCCCCGAAGGGGGGGGGGGGGCGTATCACATATCCCACTGTTCCAGCCCCTTCGTGCATGAAAGTTTAAATCTAGGTCCCCCAAGGGGTGGGTGGGGGGGGGGGGGGGGGCTGGAACAGTGGGATATGTGATACGCCCCCCTTCGTGGGGCTTCCATATGCATTGCTTCCAGTCACTTACTTAGCGCAGTTTTAAAGAGGTTTCAGTTGCACTCGAAAGGGTACAGAAACGAGCAACAAAGCTGGTCAAAGAAGGTAGAAATATGACTTATTTAGACAGACTCAAATATTTTGGTTTGGACTACACTCCTTACGTGGACGTAGAATACGTGAAGACTTAATCCAAGTTTTTAAAATTTATAATGGCATCGACGACCTAAATTGGAACGACTTTTTTTGCAGCACCATTTTGTGACAGAACCCGAAACTCTGAAGGAAAAATCTTTGTACAGCACTCCAACACTAACCTGCGGAAGGTTTGTTTTTCTAACAGAGTTGCCATTGTTTGGAATGAGTTACCAGTTTCATTAAAAAAAACACCTAACATAAATTCTTTTAAAATCCTGCTGGACGAATTACCAAAATTTAAAGAGATTTTCTATTCCTATGATGAATGATTTACTTGCCCTGCCACTGCAGATGTACCAGATCCTTGTATGCTCTGACTCGCAAGCTGCTCTTAAAGCAATCTCATCTTTCAATACAATACAAAGACCAGATATTGTCCAAGAAATTAAGTATTGCATACACCAGCTATGCGCCCGGGGAATCGACATCGTACTCCAGTGGATATCTGCGCATGTGGGTATCCCTGGAAACGAGGCGGCCGATTGTGCAGCTATAAAAGGTGCTGCCGGTTCCCCCGGCGCAATCAGCATCAAACTCCTCATTATCGCTGCTGTCCTGAAAACATTCTTCGATAGGTCCGTCGGCGCGGCTTGCGTTCTGCTCGCTCCCGTCACTTGTCCTCGGCTATCCTATACGCGTCATGAGCCTACCCGGTACCTCTGTACCGGACCTCTAACTCCTCCACTGTTCTATTCTCACCACCTAGATAGAACTGCCGGCCTGCTAGCCCTCTCACGCTCGCCACCCGAACCTCACGTTCTACCACCCCCCCCCCCCTCCCCCACAATCCCACCCCAAAGAAGATTTATCGCGGACGGGCCTACCTACCTAAGCGCTCAGCGGCCGCGTGGTTGGAGCGTCCGGCGCGCTGCCCGGCCTATCCAACCAGCGGGTAGTCCTATCTAAAAATAATCACCCCTGACAGCAACAAACCACAATAGAATGGCGCCCGGCCGAAGGAATGTTAGTCGGTCCGGCCGCGCGCTACCCTACTTCTAACCACCCACACTCTGCCACCGAACCCTCATTCCTTGCAATATGTACTGCATTCAAAATTACACCACTGACCTAGTAGCCTGCTCGCCGTTTGTTCTACCAGGAAGGTTCGTTCGTTATTTCCAGCTTAACGTCCCGCTGGCACATAAATTGATCGGGGACTTAGCAATCAAACTTTAGTTACCCTATCTGGTTACATATCTCGTCACTTCTTTGTTTGTCCTTACTCACCCTAAACAACGGTCCAATATGAACATAATCTTTTAATACTTAATAAATTTTAAAATCAAGGTTAAAATTTCAGGACCACCTTTACAAACAATTTAAGAATTTATAAAACATAATACAGATAAAAAGGACTCCGCTTAAGAGAAAGTATAAAAAATTGGCAAGCGAGCACAGGCCGGATTTTAATTTCGTCAATTAAAGATTCAAATGACTTAAATATTTTCCACTTGGTAGTAACAATTTACATATTAATTAAAAATTTCAACTCGTCTAAATCAATCCAAATATTTCTTGTAATACTTCGTAGTAGCGGAACTAGGGGTGCCGAGGCATAAATACACGTCCGAGGTTAGAATCTAGACAGAGCAGAGGGTAAGTAGGCAATTTATGATTTAGTATCATGTGGTACAAGTCCACTACCATCCATAATTTTCTAAACAGAGGGACACTAATAGTCCACTCATATCAATCTATCAAGTATTTGTTTTTCATTATAGTACTGATCCTATTAACACTATCGGGGCCAGCTGTTTCTAGGATAATGTGTAGGGCCGTAGCGGCTGGATACTGCGCTCTAAATTCCCCGCACTCGTCGGCGAAGGCCTCACACTCCAGGACCGCATGGTCCGGGGTGAAGTCCTCGCCGCAGAGACAGGTCGGGTTGGACCAGCGGGTCCGCCAACTGTTGGTACAAATTCGGTTTATTGCATCATCAGTAAAAGTCATTTTATGAATACTGTGGTTTTTATTCATTATGTAGGCTAGGACACCAGGACATCTCACTGCAAGGGCTTTCTTATTAGAGCAATGATTATCTCTAATTTGTTTGTTTATTCAAGTTCTAGCTTCTTTTGCTGTAAACAGTAGGCGGACGGACTGGGTACCCAGTCCGCCAAGCGCGCCCACTGAGGCAGCTCTGTCTGCGATTTCATTGCCAAGAATGCCGACATGGGCAGGGACCCACTGGATGGCAGTATCAACTCCCTTAGAGATAAGCTGATGTATTTTTATCTTTATTTCCATCACGATGTCTGGACGCGCCGAGGTATCATCTAACTGAATACTTTAAAGAGCAGCCCTGGAGTCCGTACAAACAAGGGACTGGTACATCTGCAACGGCAGAGCCAACACATGGTTTAGAGCCATCAAGATGGCCGTAAGCTCCGCCATGCATACGGACCAGTCCCTACCCAGACAGTAACTTAAAGTCTTTTCCAAAGATGGAATAAAAACTCCGCACCCTACATTGCCGACTTCGTTGACGGAGCCATCAGTGTAGGCAGTTATAGCGTGCGGATAGTTTACGTCAAGGTACTCCAGGGCCTCAAGTCTTTGTAATTGTGGGTTTTTGGTAATGGTTGGTTGGTTAGTTCGGGTTTAACGTCCACAGCACCGAGGTGATCATGGACGGCCCTGAAGGGCGGGTTATGGGGGACAGGGAAATCTATTGCCTATGGAGTACGACCTGAACACTGATCAACTCAGGCGCACTCCAACTGTGCCACTTTGATTTAGGAGGACCTTTCAACGAACATGCTATTGAACAAATCCGTTTTCCCCCCTGGATTGTGAGTCCAGCTACCGGGGCCGGGACGGGATTCGAACCCACGACCCGGCGATTCCCTTCGCTCTCCTGCTCCGACGTTTAACCGCCTGAGCTATTTCGGACTCTTTTTTTTGTGGTAATACTGCTTGAATCTGGCTTACTGTCCCTATGCACTATTACTAGTATAAGGGACTAGCTGGTTTGACTTATATGGGTGGGATTTTGGGGGACAGGACCAAGGTTAAAAATTAGCTAAGAGGGTCGGTGGACAAAGCCACTCGGCCAATAAAATTGGATTTCTCACTCATTGCCTATATCAATTAAGTACAGCCAAAAGGTCTATTATCGGTGGCCCTAGGCCAAACCGACTCTATTTCCCGAAAAACAACGGTCCTTTTCATCAAATGGACAAAACTAAAAATCTTTATTTCGAACTATAGTTTTAAAACTCCGTTTAAAAAGACAATATGTACATATTTAAGAACTACCTAAGACTGGTTAAGAACGATAAGTCAGAAGAATAGTCTTTACGCGTTAAGATAATAGAGCGTGGTGTGTGATGGCTTATAGTTCGTGTTGGTTATAATTGCTGTTATGTAATCTTGGATGACACCTCTAAATGCACTCAAAGCTTGTTTAGTGTCATCAATACTCTTTTTATGCAAGGCTTTCTCAAGGAAGTCCATGCGTTCCCTCATATCAAGTAACAATTTGACTCTACTCTCATGGAGTTTAGGAAGACTGTCTTCCTCCATCATCTCGCCACCCATGGGCCGGCTATCGATCGGAGGGGAAGAGAAATTATCAGTTTGTTGACCAACATCTTTGGTCGTTTTATCATGCACTATGATCTGTGTAGGCTCAGTCACCTTAACCTGAGTAACATCAGTTTGTTGACCATTGTCTTTAGTGACTTTGGTCTGCAGTACTGTCGGTTTAGAGACAGTTTCTTTGACCTGTGTTCTTTCTGCTTTGGAGGCAGGTATAGTTATCTCAAACTCTGAATTTTGAACGAGGCTATTAAAAGATGAAACTGAAATCGAGGAAGTTTGGGGCCGGCCGGTCCAAGTAAGAGGCTTGGCCCAGGCGGTCTTATCTAGTTTAGGAGAGACAGGCCTGTGGAGAATTGTTTTCCTTGGCTGCTGCTCGTTGGTTGATATTTGTTTGTGCTCTATAGAGCGCTGCTTTATATGGAATATAGCTCTGATTTCTGATTTTATTTGCCTCACGAAACAAAATTATTTTCGGGCATTTTTGATAGGCGGCACTGTGTGGGCCGCCACAGTTAACACATTTAGCCACCGCCGTGTCAGGACAGTCCGCACGACGATGTTTTTTTACTTCCGCAGCGAACACAGGTCGCGTGCTTTGCTCTGCACGCTTTTGCCGTGTGCCCCAAACGGCAACAGTTGGCACAGTGTGCCGCCGTGGGTGCATACGGCTCCAGCGGGCAGAGAAGGGCTCCAATTTTAATTTTGGTAGGTAGGCTGGTTAGGCCAACAAATTCTATTTTGATGGCTCTGGAGGCCGTACCATCTCGGTTCTTAAGACGAGAAGTTGTGGCATTAAAGCCCTGCTGTTTAAGCGTGTGGGCGATCTCCACGGGGTCCTCAACATGGGGGACACCGTGGACAACGCCCACCACTTTAGGCGTGGGGACGAGACACTCAACGTGCGCCCCACCTATATTGGTTTTTGTACTGAGTTTTTGTTGTGCCCGTAAGCTCGGGCAAGAGACTATCCATAAGTTATAGCCTATCGATCTCAGAGAGATTTCCGACGGGGTTGCCCCGGCAGCCTCACAAATGTGAGGCTGCTGCGTCCCATGGTTGCGGATGAGAGTGGCGCCGGTCCCCAAGTCCCGTAATCGGACCGGGAACCTACACCACTCCTCCGCCACCGGCTCGGCTAAAGTCCCGTCAGGCCTCTCCCCACCTCGATAGGCTTTTTTGTTTTTTCGACGACGGTCTCCAGAGACAGTCTGAAACTGATGGTCGTCCCCCTCCGCCTCCTCCGACACAACACCATCCATGACCTGGACAGGTGTGCCAGCATAGGCTTCGGTGGGGGCGTCCTCTTGATTATCGGTCACAGAGACTAATGGACTAATTTGACTAGCAATATCATCACTAGTTTTAAGTTCTGCACTGCTAGGTTTAGGATCTTGTGATAGGGTGTGCACACAGGACAGCATATCTGCCTGTGGACTAGCACCCTCAGTATTAATCTTCTCAGTAGTAAGTGCCATAGTGGCGGGTGGGGGAGGAGACACCCTATGCTCCCCACGCAGTGGCGGGGTGATTTTGGCGGCGTAGAATTCCGCTTACTATTTCTAGGTTTGATTTTTGGTCTCTTTTTCTTTGGGGGTTTTTCCTCCTCAGAGGAAGACAGTGATCCAAAAAGATCATCCGTCGTGTTGACAGACATTATGCCCGGAACAGCGTGACCGAAAATTGGGCACACCGCCGGGTAGTATTTTTTTTTTAGTCGGCTAAGCCACGAACAATTTAGCTGGTCATCCAAGTATCACCACGGTCTAGTAGGCTAGGCCGCGCGCTTTGACCTTTGCAGCGCCGACCGGGTGAGCGAAGCTGACCCAGTTATGACGCTATTGACTATTTTATTTCGCAACCAACCAGGTGGCGCGGGAAAACACCTCAAATTATCTAGTTATAAAAATTTTTAGTTTAAAACTACAGTCTATGCTAGAAATAAGCCAGATTCAAGCAGGGTATACCTTCTCTAATTTCGCTCTCTTTTTTTTGAAATTTAGAGGCCGACCGAAAGTAGACCCGTAGGCGACTGACGACAGGCGCTGGCGTTGTGTATGGCTGTGGCGGTGGTAATGCTGGCACTGGCGTAGTGGTGTACAGTGACGACAGCGTAGTGAGACGGGAAAGCGTAGAAAGCGAGGATGGCTGAGGCTGTAGGCAGCTGAAGCGTGGTAGCAGGTGACGCCGGTACTAGCTGGCATGAAGCAGGTAAGCAGTGCTCAAGAAGGCTTGTAGCGTGGCTGTGACCAAACCCCACAAAACAAACTTCTAGCTGTAAGGCTGAGTGAGTCGATGAGATTGTGGTAATATTAGGTATCTCAGTTTTTATAGAGGCCGGGAGGAGCGTCCACGGAGACAGTTGCATTGCTCTCCGCTACCAGCCAATCACCACAATCTACAGTCACCGCGCGGCAGTCGCCAACTGAACAGCGAAAGCTCGCACTGACTGGCGCAGCCAACTAGTAGGCTGACCAATCGTTACACGTTGTCCAGCTCGCACCCCACACCAAAGGCGTCGGGCAAGCGCCGACCGGCGTGGTCACCTTTTAATGTGACCATGACGGCCGGCTCGGGCAGTACAAAACCTGCGTATAGGAACAGACCTTACGCTCGTTTAACCTCATGTTAACCCTAGTTCTTAACCCTGATGTAAATATACCAATAATAGCTGTTAGCTACTTTTAACATGTAAATAAGGTCCTTTTAACATACTTTTAATAGTGTTTCCAAATAAAGATGTACATATGTTAGTTAATACAAAGGGCCCTTGTTGTCAGTGAAGGAAAAAGGAGCGGCCCTTGGTCCCCGATATCAAAGGAAGAGACCAAACACTTTTTATCGGTCGTACGGCATTGCCCGTCGGCCCTCTTAACCAACTTTTACCTTGGCCACCTATCCCCCCAAATAAAGTTAAACCAGCTAGTCCCTTATACTAGTTTAGTGAATAGGGACGATAAGCCAGATTCATTCGCACCCCCTCTTTCCTATCGTTTTTTTTTTTTTTTTTTTTTTTTTTTTTTTTTTTTTTTTTTTTTTTTTTTGGTGTGCTTCGATCAAACTAGATCTATGCTCATTGGGTCGATACAGAACAATTCTCTCCCCTGACAGTTTTCTTTTTTTAACCTATTTTACTTTGTAAACTTCCTAAAATTATCGACACAGGTTTATGTACATATTTAAAAAGCAAATTCAGGGGGAAAGTGGTGTTCCAAGGTGCACGGCTCCCAGGATATTTTTTTTTTGTGTAATTGTCCATTTTAAGGAGTTTGGAACACCCCCCCCCCCCATCCCTCCTCCCCCCCACACACACACACTCTCTCTCTCTCTCTCTCTCTCTCTCTCTCTCTCTCTCTCTCTCTCTCTCTCTCTCTCTCTCTCTCTCTCTCTCTCTCTCTCTCTCCAGCGCCTCTTCTTGGAAATTGTAAACGGTCCGTCGTGTGATTTTTTCGTCCACTGGTGAAAAGGTCTCCAGACCACTCACCCCCTTCCCGCGACCTCCCACCTGCACTAACACCAGCACCACCCGCCCCTCGTTTTGATAGTCAACAAGTGGCGCATTTGTAGGTCCTCACCCTCTTCGCAAAGTGACATGATCATTGTGTGGGATAGTCTGCATTGAGAAAAAGTATCAACATCTGAAATCTGGATCAAACTGGATGGATGGTTTCCGATATAATACGCTAGACAAACACTGCTCCTTATATGAAACACTCTTCTAATTATGAAACACGTTTCATATTAGGAGCTCTTTGTGTTTTATAATAGGAACAAGATACCTCTCCAGGAAAATGCGTGCCTCCAAAACAACAAAAAGAGAAACAAAACGATTCCTGCTGGTTATCTGATGTCCGAAGATTGCTCTTCGTGTCAAGATTTTTAAAAAATCACAAAACTGAATGCTGATGTAGGTGTTTCAAAATGGCGAAATATTAGATGCAGAAGGGTCAAAAACCACATTTTCTCGGCCTGTTTTCGTTTTCATCACGCCTGACATTCTTGTACCGGAAATAAGGCTCACTGAAGTAGCTCTATAGTACTGCACAGGCGGAATTTAGAAAAGTTATTCCGTTTCGCCGGGAGCAAGGTGTTTCATAATAAACACCGTTTCATAATAGGGGCTCCTCCCCTAAATAGTTATAAAAAATATTTAAAAAATCATGTTTTCCCATTTCGGGGTTTTTACATGCACTTTTGTGTTTAAAAGACACTCTGCTAGTGTGTTTGAACTTGTCCCAGCAGTGTGTGTGTGTGTGTGTGTGTGTGTGTGTGTGTGTGTGTGTGTGTGTGTGTGTGTGTGTGTGTGTGTGTGTGCGTGCACAAAAAATCCCTAAAATGGGTAACTCTCTGTACCATCCATACTTAATTGGTCGACTGCGTCGGTGAACCGAAGTGAGACAGAGAGATACGAAAGAGGGGGGCGGGGGGGGGGGGGCGGGGGGGGGGGGGGGAGGGTGAAAAATAGTTGTGTTGTGGTTCCGAGGTGATGTGGGAGGTCATGTCTAGTGGCAAAAGTCAAGATTCTTGGGCAATGTCAGTATTTGTGCGCCAGCAACTTGCTATGGTGTGAAGTGATCCTATGAGTGCGCAGTGTGAGATAGGACGTGCACTTCGGGGGAATCTGATGTTGTCTTGTGTCCTGCCCGACCTTTTTGTTTGAAGGTTTGTTGGTGTTGTGAATGCTTTCGTTTTGGCTGCATCTCCTCTTGGATTGTATGCACAAATTGATTGAATGCAAATGACGTCACACAGTCAGCGTCGTTACGCTGCAGTAGAAGGAGTGCAGGCTTGGATGGGCCATTTTCGGAGGTAATGCCAGGCCAGAGAAAGAAACCTAATGTTGCCAAAAGGTGTAATAGTAAAGTATTGTTTGTGTGAATGCTGCCCGTTTGAGGGAAGGACTGGAAAGTCGAGTGCTGAGCGAAGAGAGAAGGCGACAATGGGAAAAATATCCAACACTATACGTTGGAATAGATGCATAAAAGTTACGACAGGCTTGTAAATTAAAACACTTTTAACATTAACAAAAGTTGAGTTAAAAGAGGTTTTAAAACAGTTTTAATAAAAACGTTTGCCCGACACGCTTCTTAAAACAACAGTTTCTTAGTTTTAAACCTTGTACCGCGCCATAAACGCCGCGATTGCTTCTCAGTCTTACCTGTCCTTTAGTGTGGAATGTGGGACTTGGCCAACTGGATCCATCTGGTGCACTTCAAATGTGTATTTGTGAGTGGTTCGACTTGCAACTCGGTGCGCGCCTCTGAAATGACCTACTGATTCCACTGATAATGAAAATCTTTCATTCATAAGAGAGCATTAATGCAGCAGCTCCATAAAACCAAAATTAATGACCCCCCCCCTTCCCCCAACCCCTCCCCTACCCCTCCCCCCACAACCCCACCCAAACAATCATAATAAAATCAACCAGAGGTATGTTTAGTGAGGTATTTTGTTCATTGTGTGTTGAGTCATTGTGCTTGACAATTTTAATGCAGGAACAGAAAACAAGGAATACACATCAAGTTGAGAAAAAGAATGACAACAATCAAATAAATGTGGAAAAGAAGCATTAAATATTCCGTGAACTTTATCTTATTACAGACGCCTAATTTTCTTGAGATGTCCATGCTAAAATTAATGATTTGAAGAGGACACCCATTTTCACTGTAATGCAAGTTTTTTTGTGTGAGAGGCTCCCACTTTATTGGTAGAAACCCATTTTTTCTCCACCCAGTGGCTCTGTTTCTAGAAAATGTCTGTTTTATTTTAAGTTGTAGAGCTTAGTTATAAGGTGAGTTGTAAACATTCGCATCAACTCCAGAGCCCTAGAATAAATAGAAATATGGGAACCCATTTTCACATAAAATGGTAGGTAACCCACTTTGAGGCTTTTGTCTCCATGTGTGTGTGTGTGTGTGTGTGTGTGTGTGTGTGTGTGTGTGTGTGTGTGTGTGTGTGTGTGTGTGTGTGTGTGTGTGATTATGTTAGTGTGTGATTGTGTGTGATTGTGTGTGTGTGTGTGTGAGTGTGTGTGTGTGTGTGTGTGTGTGTGTGTGTGTGTGTGTGTGTGTGTGTGTAATTGATGTTGTTATTGTTGTTGATGTTGTTACTGGTTGTTGTCTTGCTCTTTGTCCATGTTTGTTTCTGTTATTTTCATTTTCTCTGGAAACAATTAAATGTGATTTCAAATTAATTATGCGTTTGTTGTAAATTATCATATTTCATTTTTTAATCTTTTAGTTGTGTTTGCTGCCTTTCTTTACAAGCACTAAAAAAATCAAACTTAAAAGGAGTCACCAAAGTCTTATAACCACACTCTCGAGTCCCGATTTCACCTTCACATTTTCGCATGGTGCATTCAAATTCTGACAGGTTGAAGAAACTTGACACTGACGACACACCACCAGCAAGAAATGCTCATGTTACACCTGCTGGGAACTCTTCCGAAACACCCGCACTTTACTTCTGTATATGGGTCACTGTCGCGAGGTAAGGTCAAAAGTGTAAACGATCTGTAATTTTGAACCTTACGTCTTGACCCGTCTGGTCCAAATTCACGGATTAACAAAGAGTCGTATTTTGCCTTCGGTAGCGCATTTTGTCGCTATGATTCCTGCAGGAATCATCGCGACATAAAGCGCTGCCGACAGTCAAGGTTTAGAAGGTTGGGGGTGGGGGTGGGGATTGAACAACATCAAATGGTGTAGAGGTTACAGGATGGGGGAGGGTGGGGAGCATGGAGGAAGTTTGTGAGTGGTGGTGTGGATAGAGGTGTGCAGGGTCCTGTAGTGATGTCACTGAGTTTTCGAACGTGATTGAGCTGTGAGGTCCAAAATCATAGACCAAAACACTTGGAAATGTTTACAAAATTGACCTGGCTGGCAAAACAACTTCCTGAATGCACTATTTCAGTTGCTGGTTATCAGCAGTTACGTTCAATATAACACACAAGCACACAACTTCCTTCTTGCGAATTGACTGGGGGATGGTGATGGGGGTGGGGGATCGGCGGTGCAAGGGCTGCATGGTGACATCGTTATAGATACTTGCTCTGGCGTTTGTCCAACTGATAGGGTAAAGTGAATATCTGTTAGAAATCAAACACTGAAGGCTAAAAGTTATTTGCGTACTGTGTAATTAGGTGGGGGTTGGGAGAGTTAAAACCTGGGTTTACAAAGTTGTCTATACACACAGGTATTCGGTGTGTGTTTGTCACGGTTTGAAGATCCCAATTTCTACCCCTTTCACTGCCACTGTACGTGTTTTTACAATCGTTGTAAGTCAGTTTAACGTCAAAGATACCAAGCCGTCAGACGAACATGCATATACAGTGATCTGAGCACGAGGCATAGATCCGCATGAGCCCCTGGAACTGCGAGGCTCATGAGGATCTATTCCTCTTGCAGCTGGGTGGTGTGTGTTTCTTTCTAGGCAGTTCACGTTTTCCCAACATTTAAGTTCATTCGTCATAGGAAACAATTTTTCCCAGAGGAAGAAAGGCCAGGTGCAAAAAAATCTTAAGTGCTCGATTTTTTTCCCGCCAATTTTTCTATACAAAACTTTTTATTAACTGTAGGGGGAAGAGGGTGTGGGTGCAACGAACTTCTGTATTGAGTGTTTCATTGCTTAGAAGGAAATAGGATGTGCTTATTTTTAGTTTTTACGATCAGATTGGATTTGCAGACAAGTCTCATGACTCCCCTCTTACTTCATGGAAATTGAAACCTGTGGATTGAATACAGGCTTTTGTTCGGGTCGAGCAGGGTCAGAGGTGACGTGGTGGGTATGGAGAGGGAGAACTATCTGAATTATCCTGGTGGAGAAATCAAAGTCCATTGTTCTTTTTCCACTCATCGTGAAGAACTAAACAAGGATTCATTGTTCACACGTCCGGTTTTTAATTAACCCATTCACTGCCGAGAAAAAAAATTAACGAGATCTAAAACCGCAAGAGGCATAGATCCTCATGAGCCCCCCGCGACTGCAAGGGCTCATGAGGATCTATGCCTCTTACTCAGTTAGACCATGCTCTTTAGTTAGTTCTGTTTTTTGGGTCGTACAGTGAACACAGATTTCAGAAACAAAACTGAATGAGTACTTATGTCGGCAGCCCAGAATAGGTTCAAGCCGCCGTGTGACGAACAGAAACGCACTTTGGCAAAATGACACAGTACACTCCCTTGGTGCACTTCTGAAAATGGCAAGGACGATCAGCAACGGAGGGGTGCACTAGGGCCGGTGGGGGTTGGGGGTTGGGGGTTGGTGGTATTTACTTTCAGGGAGATTTTCCTATTATGCTCAATCCTGAAAAAAAAAAAAAAAAAAAAAACAGGCTGTCAGTAGGTCACATTATCTATCAAGTACAACGAACGGCTGCCTATTTCACGTTGTCTGCACATGCGCAAACTTTAGTTGGTAAACCTTTAAAGTATTGCGCAAACAAAATCCAACGACTGCTTAATTCACGTCCTATGAGTATGCACAAATGGCTAATTTCTGACAGATCGCACGACTGCTTACTTTGCACATTAATGGTTGCGTATTTCACGCTACATTCGCATGTGCAGTAGTGAGTTGATAAGTTCTTTTCAACGTTATTCCCGGGTTGTGTCAGTAGGTCGCACTATCTATTCAGGACAAAATACTGCTGCATATTTTAAGTTGTCTTCACAAACGCAAACTTTACATTAATGTATTTCTCAAACAATATCCAACGACTGCTTATTTCACGTACTATGAGCATGCACAATGGTTAATTCTTGACAGATTGCAAGACTGCTTACTTCACACCATAATGGCTGCTTATTTCACGCTATATGCACATGTGCAATAGTGAGTTGAAAAGTTTTGTTTAAAATTCAACAAACCAAAGAGAACGTCTGCTTACTTCACGTCATCTGCGCAAGCGCAATAGAATGAAATTGATAAAATATTTTATTCGCAAATATTCGCACGACTGCTTATTTCACTACTTCTGCACATGCGCACTGCCCACTCGTTCTTATCAGCCGGCGCAAAACATCCGGCTTTAAATGTAACCGAAAATTTTCACCCGGACTACATTCTGCGGTCGAGAAGTCCGTTTTTGCGTATGTACTCCTTCACATAAACAGACCCATTCTATTCCACTTCCAAACGTAGTTTGATAGCGGAACAGACGGGGTAAATATTGTAGACCGATCACATTATGATTATCACATATTTCACTCTCAGTTTGATCCGTCGTGGTGGTGTCAGTGGCCGAGAAGATCGATAGCGTAAATTTATACACATCGTGAAAAATTCGTTTCTCACCATCAGTTTGATATTTGTTCCCAGATAGTGTGTAAAGGGACAAAACTCACACAACGCTCCCTAATTTGTCAATGATTGCATTAAGAGTACACGAGTTACTCCTCCTGCTCAGTAAAACGTTACCGTACTGAGTCACATACAGTAAATTTCAGATATAACTAAATGCCATGGGTTCCATATACGTTTAACTGAAGTCATTTACTTTTAATTTAATTTACAACAAGGTCAGATATATTACCAACATTTCTCAACGGTCCAACCGTTCTTCTGTTTTGCTTTGTTTTTCTAAACCGTGTACTACTTGCGGCCCTGTAACAATAGTGACTTCAGTCTTTGAAAGAAGAAATATTGCGTCCCTTTGTAATGTAATTTGGTCTAATAGTTCACTGTACGCAAAATCCATGTAGTCGTGACCTCCGAAACAGCGATGTTATATCCAACGTTTGTTATATCAGCCATGAATTATCCCCCGGCCAGGTCTGCTCTGGGTGACTGACATGGATCGGTTAATTACTTTTTCGTTACCAGGGTCACCCTGGTCAACCCCACAGCGCGGTTCTATTTTCATTTCTTCTTGGGCTTACCTTTCTGTCTACCCTTTTTTCCATTCACCTGTATTTTCCTATTTACATTCTGCCTACTGCCTGCGCTGCCTGTAGTCCTTGATACTGGATGATTTGTTAATAGTCTAATGCACCGAAGAGATGATAATTTACTTGATTGTGGTTAAAGCATGTCTATATATCATTTCACTGTACACATTTTATGATTGCGATAATTTAATATTCTATTTTTTTTTGGTGTGAACTGGTTCGATCAATTATCATAAAAAGACAGAGTCGTTTGTCGAATGTCTATTTTGCTTGACTGCTTGACGAAATACATATTCAATAATACAATCAATACTCTGTTGTTGTTGTTGCTGCTGTTTTTGCTGCTGCTGTTTGTTGTTGTTGTTGTTGTTGTGATTTTGTGTTTTGTTTTGTTTTTCCACAATCTAAGCAACCGTCATATCAGGGACTTACTTGCCTTTATCCCAGAAGCTGGAAGCCAGGACGAGTAATGTTTCCTGAAAATAGAGGCCTACAGGAATTGTGATCTCGTGTAATGTATGTGCTGGTCTGTGATTTTGGACCTTACGGCTTCTATTAAAGCAGGAGCATGGGAGGGGAGCAAGAATACTTGCAACAATCTTACCAAGTAACGGTTAACTGGACAATTAGGAATCAAACAGCGTGCTTTAATTGTTGCTTGATGCTTATAACCTGTGCAGTGCCGGCTGACGCAGACTGTGTTTCTGTAATCTTCGTTAATTCAACACCAACAAATCCTAGATGTCCCAGGAACATATATTCAAAGTGGTGTCACCAAAAGGTATAGATCCGCATGAGCCCCAGCAACTGCGGTGGCTCATGTGGATCTATACTTTTTGCAGATGGATGGTCCGGCTCTAGTTTCTCGGCACTGAACAGGTTGAGCGTTTGACTGTCCGTGTCTTAAACAAAAATAATCTCTCTGCAAATTTTACGCAGTAAACTTCAGATATGAGAAATCGCCCGGGGACAAATGTTTCCCTAGTGTATATTAAAAAAAAAAATGCGGGAGCTCTGAAAAAAAGGTGTAGTTATATCCGACGTTGTTTTATTTTATATCCGACCTTGCTACAAGCGAATTAGACTTTAATGGTTGTTGCATTCGTGTACCTACTGAAGGTCTTAAGCCTAAGGACATTTTGAGGCACTCAAGCAGGCAAACACTTAAGCACGTTCTTACACACACACACGCACACACACACACACACACACACACATGCACGCGCAAGCACTCACGCAGGCAAACAAACACACGCACGCACGCACGCACACACACACACAATCACACACATACACACACAGTCACACTCACACACACACACACACACACACACACACACACACACACACACACGCGCGCGCACGCAGCACGCACGCAGGCAACCACGCACACACACACACACACACACACACACACACACACGCAAGCACACACATGCATACATACACACACACACGCACGCGCAAGCACACACACACACAATCACACACACACACACACACACACACTCACACTCACACACACACACATACACACACGCTGCGCGCGCGCAGCACGCACGCAGGCAACCACGCACACACAGACGCACGCAAGCACTCACACACACACACACACACACACACACACACACACACACACACACACACACATGAAAACACAAAATCACAATTCAACTCTTTTTTTTTTCAACATTCCACACATACACACACACACACACACACACACACACACACACACACACACACACACACACACACAAATTTAAACAAAAAATAATCCCATGAAAAGCCAAGTCAGACAAAAAAAAAAGAAAACAAAATAAAGCAATAAAGCACGCACAAAAAGAAGAAAATAAAACCCAACAGAACCCAACATTTATTTACTTAAAAGATATATTCATGACATTAAAATACACATGTGAGTTAACTCAGGCTGACATGTGTCGCTTTTATTTTTTCTCTTGCGGCATTTCCAGTTTTCGTAAATAAGCAAACATGTCTACAACTCACAAGTGGATCGATGATACAAGGCGACTAAAAATTCATAGAATGTTAGCCAACTGAATCTGAAGTGCTGCCCGTGTCTTATTGCTTACTAGGTAATTTGTCTTAAAGCGCGCCGAACCTGCTATCAAATTTACCCAGGAAAACCGACCTCTGAATGAAATCAATCCTCTCTTTTCAGATGAACAATACTTATCATGGCAAATGTCCAAATTGTTTAGTTGCCGCGGTGAATGTTGTTTATATGCAGCGGAAAATGGAGGGTTGGGTTCACTGAAAGTTTAGGTTTTTTTTCAGGTAAAAGTCATAGCATGTTTGGCGCTCTTTAACAAAAGGCAACCTAGAATAACACTGTCTGACTGCATGGCTGGCAGGCTCGCGATATTTTGAGACTACTAGTAGTTTCAAAAACATACATGGAAAAAAAAATACAATTTTTTCCACAACTTAACCCTTTCCTGCCAGGAAAAGTGAAATACCATCTGAATGCAAGAGGCATAGATCCTCATGAACCCCCGCAGTCGACGGGGCTCAGGAGGATCTTTACCCCTTGCTGAAACCTCCACGCCTCTATGCCTCTTGCTGATATCGACTCTCCTTGGACGGCTGTGGATCTTTGATGTTAAATGTAAGGTAATGATTTCAAAAACACAATCTGCGTCCACTCGCAGTGAACGGGTTAACAAGAACATTTTCGCTCTTGCCACGTGTACTGGGACTGTTGGTTCCAGAGGAACTGTCCTGCAGCGAAATAGTTCGAACCGAAAATCTCTGCTTGTTGTTTGCATGTCGCAACAAGTACCTGTTTACGATCAGATTATATCAAAATGGCTGATGCCTTAACTCATTTGAGACGTGCCGCTGCGTATCCGTAGGCGGCACGTCTCGAATGAGTTAGCCCCGACGCAATACACCAATGAATGGATCGACCATGATCATTAAAGATTAGTGAGTAGTGTCAGACTGTCTTGGCGGCTGATGGCGCAAAGCGAATCTGGCATACTTCGAACTATCATGGTCGATCCATCTCCTGCAACCGGCTCATAGGCGGTGACACTTCCAAGATTTGGGAAATGTGGCCTCGGGGTTAAAGCAGTTAATACACAACTCAGCTCAACCGCTGTGTACGATGTAATCTGCATGGATACAGCGCAGAAGACAAAAACATCGTACAGCTAATTCTGGACTCTTCTTTTCTTACTCTCAAGCTTGAAGGTCGTACGGCATGCCTCAAAACCGTACGGCATTCCAATGCGCACAAGATCATCCGGTCGACGTCGGCCGCCGTTGGCCCGCGCGTCTCAACGGCGCCGACATCGGCCTGATGACCTTGTGCGCATTGGAATGCCGTACGATTTTCAGACATGCCTTACGACCTTTTGCTTCAATTTCGACTGGTTCGTATGATTCTAACGCAAAGTTCACTACAATTAGGCTTTGATGGGCCAGTGTGTCGATTGTAATACAAAAATGCTATTTGTGATTACAGAGACTGAAGAAGTAGTTGCAAGCAAGCCACAAAGCGAAAATAAAATCGGATTAATAATACATTCACGAAAGAGACGGCTTGAAACGTGCTTCCGACATACACTCGTCCCCGAATGGTAAGAGTACTTAGTGACTGTCCTGTCCTCTGTTTCCCAAAAGGTCCTGGGGCCAACGTCGGCCCATTTGAATTCAGCTCTGACAATTTCTAAGCGTGTTTCCTTTCTTTGTTGGGATGTTCTGTGTATTTGCTACGCATGGCAGTCACCTGTTTGGTCTGGAGCTCTGACATCTCCTTTTTCTTCTTGGCTTAATGGTTGGTTGGTTAGTTCGGGTTTAACGTCCACAGCACCGAGGTGATCATGGACGGCCCTGTCGGGCGAGTTATGAGACAGGGAAATCTATTGCCTATGGAGTACGACCTGAACACTGATCAACTCAGGCGCACTCCAACTGTGCCACTTTGATTTAGGAGGACCTTTCAACGGACATGATATTGAACAAATCCTTTTTTTCCCCTGGATTGTAAGTCCAGCTACCGGGGCCGGGACGGGATTCGAACCTACGACCCGGCGATTCCCTTCGCTCTCCTGCTCCGACGTTTAACTGCCCGAGCTATTTCGGACTCATGAACTCTTGGCTTGACTTCGCGAGCGAAGATTTTATAGGGGTTGCCCACGACGTCTGCAGGCCTGTTCGTGGCTGCGGAGGCCAATCCGGGACAGGGAGGTTCGACCGCAGTGGCTGCAGAGGGAGGACTGGCCAGGGTTCTGGGTTGCGGCATCTCTGTTTTTTCTCCTGAGCCGCTTGTCATTAAGGCTGGCTCTGCGAGAGTCCTCAAAGGAGACGGCTGCCTTGTAAATGGTCGATTTGGCAGGCACTAAGTGACTTCTTGAGACAGTCTTTGTATCTCTTCTTTGATGTCTTTCTGTCTCGGTGTCCAGTGGCAAGCTCGCCGAACAGGGTGATCTTGGGTAGGCGATGATCCTCCATCCTGGAGACATGCCCCCCCCCCCCCTCCAGCAGAGCTGTGTTCGCAGCAGCAAAGCCTCGACGCTCACAGTTTCAGCCTGTTCAATGACCTCGACGTTGGTGACATAGTCACTCCAGTGAATACGCCGGCAGCGCTGGTGGAAGCATTCGAGGAGTCAAGGACTCAGAACCATACAGCAGGGTGGTGAGGACGACAGCTCTGTACACGCCGATCTTGGTGCCTGTTTTCAGCTGTTGATTGCGCCACACCCGCTTGAATAGTCGCCCAAAGGCGCTGTTCGCTTTTGTCAGCCTGCTGTCAAGCTCCTTGTCCAGATTGGCGTCCGACGTGATAATGCAGCCAAGGTAAGTAAACTGGTGCACTGACTTCAGTTCAGACTCGCCGATGGTGATGTGGGGATGGCGATGCACTACCTTGGGTGCCGGCTGATGGAGGACCTCTGTCTTTTTCAGACTGACCTCGAGTCCAAAGAGCTGGGCAGCGTCTGCGAAGCAGGACGTGATGCGCTGCATGGCTCTCTCTGTGTGTACAACGAGGGCAGCGTCGTCAGCAAAGAGCAGCTCACGAATCAGGTGGTCTAGGGTTTTGGTGTGGGCCTGCAGTCGTCTGAGGTTGAACAGGCTGCCATCGAGACGATACCTGATGTACACTGCGTCGTCATCATCGAGGTCCACTGTGGCCTGCTTCAACATCATGCTAAAAAAGATGGTGAAGAGGGTCGGTGCCAGCACGCAGCCCTGCTTTGCACCGTTGAGATTGGGGAATGGTTCTGAGAGGTCACTGTTGAGTCTGACCTGGCCTTGCTGGTCCTCATGTAGCTGGACGATCATGCTGATGAATTTTGGGGGACAGCCAAGTCACTCCAGGATCTGCTTTATGCCTTGCCTGCTCACAGTGTCGAACGCTTTTGGTAGGTCGACAAACGTTACGTACAGCCCTTTGTTCTGCTCGCGGCACTTCTCCTGAAGCTGTCTCAGCACAAAGACCATATCGGTGGTGCTCCTGTTGGCTCTGAAGCCACAATGGCCCTATGGGAGGTGGTCTTCAGCGTTGGCAGGTACCAGCCGATTCAGGAGCAGCCTTGCGAGAATTTTCCCGCAATGGACAGCAGGGTAATTCCACGATTGTTGCAGCAGTCAGACTTCTCGCATTTGTTCTTGTACAGGGTGATAACGACTGCATCACGGAGATCCTTCGGTAGTGTTTCTAACCCCAAGCAGCAGAGAAAGAGGTAGTGGAGCTTGTTGTGCAGTGCTGTGCCTACATGTTTCCAGATCTCTGACGGTATTCCATCAACGACTGCTGCTTTGCCACTCTTGAGCTGGTGGATGGCTGTGAGAGTCTCTTCAGCGGTGGGCGGTTCGTCCAATTCAACCTTTACTGGGAGGTGTGGGATTTGGAGGATGACTGCTTCATGAACAGTGCGCTCAGCGCTGAAGAGGTTCTGAAAGTATTCCGACCAGCGGTTCAAGATAGAGGTATTATCTGTGAGGAGTGCCTGGCCATTATCGCTTCGCAGGGGACTTTGTACCAGGTGCCTGGGGCCATACACTGCTTTCAGTGCTTCGTAGAAGCCTCTGTAGTCACCGTTGTCAGCGCAAAGCTGGGTCCTCTCTGCGAGTCTGGTCCACCACTCGTTCTGGAGATCTCTGAGCTTGTTGCGCTGGAGACTACTGCAGGCGAGGCGTAAGGCAGGCTTCTTCACAGGGCAGGAAGGCTGGGCTAGGCGGGCCTGATGGGCGGATCTTTTTTTTTTTTTTTTTTTTGCTAGGTGTTCCTGGATCTCTACATCATTTTCGTCAAACCAGTCTTTGTTCCTCTTTCTAGCGAAACCCAAGACTTCTGCAGAGGATTTTGCAATAGCAGTTTTCAGTTGTTCCCAGAGTGTTTCAGGGGAGGAGTCTGCTGGGTCCGCTGTGTCTTTGAGCCTGCGCTGTAAATCTGTCTGAAAGGCAGTTTTCACGTCGTCACGCTGACATAGTACAAAAGGAAACAGACCTATCAGGATAGTTCAACGGTTTGTGCCAGAATAGTTCGTTCTATTCTTGCACAACCCGTGAACTATCCTGTTGGGTCTGCCACGTGATTGTTATGGAAATCTTCCGAAGGATAACTCCAGCTTTGATGACATCCGACCGCAGCGTTTCGTGTGTTCATTTTCGTGATAAAGCGTCTTTCCATATTACAAGAATCTTCGGATTACACGAAGGGCCAGGGAACCCTGTCCTATTTGCTGTTAAAACCAAAGTTTGTCATAAACGAAGTAATTTATTGTCTGCTTCGCATTTCACAAGGCTGGATATAGCAAAAGACAGATTTAAAAACACTTTTTGAAATGGCCCAGATACACTTTCTCCAGCTCTATACAGCCGACTTTACATATAAGAAGGTTGGGTATATATTACAAAACGCGCACAGACGTTCCGACCCCAGTATTTCAGCATAAATGTCACACGCAGACAATTCTTCGCCTTTTGGATCCCATGCATTGCGTTATATGTGATGTTTACTGTATATAAACAAGAGTGAACAGCACATCCGAGGAAGCGCTGTTTTATCCAACTTTTAATATCCGACTTTGTTATACGCGAGGTCGACGCGATGCTAATTAACCATTTGTCCCGGGGAGTACGCCACGCACTTCTTTTCAAATGAGATGCTTCAGCAACTCATCTGAATAGAAGAGTACTTGTCGCGTACTCCCCATGTGGGTCTATTTCTATCTGCGGTGTACTGCTGCAAACGGTACATGGTATTAAAAGCCATCTGCATGTTACGTCCGCGTCCTTCTTCGCGCAATGAGCACTCACATTATCAAGGGGTACAAGTGACGAGCGTAATGCTAATGATGACAGATTAAGGCTTGGTCGTCATAATCACAATAAACACGCATACCACAACAATCAATATGTAAAACATACTAAAAAATGATATTCTCAAGCAAAAATAACTCTCGAAGAAAATAATAATAAAACTACTCTCAATCGTAGTCATAACAATCACGTTCAACATGACAATAATCACCAAAAAAATCATACCGAACCCAGTCATGATAATTTCATAAATTTATCAAGTCATACAAACATCCGATCAAAATAAAAAAAAAGAAACAAAAATAAAATCTCAGGGTTGGGTATATAATACAAAACGCGCACAGAAGGAAAAGCAAATTCATGAATACCTGTATTATATCACAATTTTGTCAGTTTTTCCGTAAAGCCGAAAAATGTGTTTACAAGAAGAACATTAACTCATTCAGCCCATGACGCACTATAGCAGGAGATGGGTCCACCACAATAATTCACGGTTAATGCCAGATTAGCTTGCGCCTGTCGGCGCCAAGCTAATCTGGCACTACCCTTGAATTATCATGGTCGATCCATCTCCTGCAACAGGTTCATCGTCGTTAGATGACGCCTCGAAATTTTGGAAAATCCTTTCGTCGGGCTGAATGAGTTAAATCTATGACGCGTAGCACCGTATATAACCCGTTAAGTGCCGAGAACATTTCAATACCACCATTTGCCTATGGGCCTCTTGCTGACACCACTTTGTATCTATGTTCCTGGGAGAGCTACAGGTCTTTCGCTGTTGAGTTAACGTAGACTGCAGAAATACCACCTGCATTTCTAGCACTGATCGGCTTTAGTTGAGTCGAGTAAATAATATATCTCTCGTTTTTCCGTCCCATTCAGCATAAGGCTGCTTCATATTAAACGTACATCCATTCCAAACAAAACTAGAAGACACGGCTGCGGATGTAAGCCAGGGCGAGTGTAGGAGACAACGATTTACAGGAAAATAACTGTACCACATCACGACATCCGCCGTCTGTAAAGTGTTGCTGACTGCGGCGATTTTGTCCGATTTTGTAGAGATTTTCAGTGCTTTCTAGAGCGGAGCATGTTACTGAGTATTATTTCTGCATGAACTATATTAGTATATATTCCGCGTACCCTGGATAGTGAAGGAAATGGCCAGGAGGTTTGTCTTTTTGTTCTTTTCTCAGTTAACCCATTTAGCCCAGAGTCCCTACATCAGGAGATGGATTGACAACGCTCGACAATTCAAGGGTAGTGCCAGATTAACTTGGCGCCTTCAGGCGCCAAGCTAATCTGGCACTGCCCTTGAATTATTTTGGTCAATCCATCTCCTGCAACTGGTACATAGTCATTAGGCAACACCTCCAAACTTTGAGAAACGGGACCTTGGGGCTAAAACGGCTAACCGCTTTCGTGAGAAACGCCACCTCGTTAATTTAAGTGCTGCGCCAACTTAAAATTTAGTTTGCTTCCAACTATCTGTTCTCCGTTGATCCGTGTGTCACCAGATACTAGTGAGGTTAAGTTTACGCCAAACGGATCTCTTCAACGAAGGGGAATATGTGCTTTATTTCGGGCTCATGAGGAGCTATGCTTCTTTGAGATGTGCAGAGTGTTGTCTATGCGGCTTCTGGTGGGCTACACTCTGGCTCTCCGCCGTCAGTTCGCTCTCGTTCGTTGCTGGGAGTCGCTCGGCGTTAACGTTACCTCACTACTGTCGAGGGTATGACTGCACAGGGTGTTAACCTTTTGGCTGTCGGTAACGGTTTTTGTCGTCATGATTCCTGTAGGACCCTACTCTAACCCTTCCTGTAGGAATCATCGCGACAAAAACCGCTACCGACACGCAAAGGGTTGACACGACTCAGTAAAACGAGCTTGTTAATAATGCAGTATGAGCATATTCTGCGTTGGAATTTTGACAGAATACAGGTTCTCGGTCTGTACGCCCGTAAGTGTTGCATATGCAACTAGTTCGATAAACAGCTACTCATGAATAATAATTGCTGGTTATCCGATATACATCTGTTTGTATATCAAAGAAGGAAGGAAAACGTGTTACATGTGCATGCATATAATATAAAAATAGTAATAAGAACACAAATAGTAATAATACTAACAATATAGTAATAATTATGTTTTTATGTTGATAATAAACTAATTAATAATAATAATAATGATAATAACAATCATAATGATATAGTGAGTGAGTATAGATTGCTTTACGTCCCGCAAGCGACAAAGGCCTTCTCAGGACGTGCCTGCGCTAAATGAAGAAAAGAACTGCAAGAAGCGCAGACAGGAGGGAGAATTTCAAAAGAAAAATACAGATGAATGGACCAGAAAGACAGAAATACAAACCCCCAAAAGAGTAGAACCCACCTTGCAGGGGTTAGACAAGGTGACCCTAGGAACTAAAAAGTAGACAACCCCACTAAGGTCCCCTAGGGCAGACCCGGTGGGGGTCATAATGATATAGAAAACACAGCATAATCATAATACTATAATAACAATAACAATAAATAATAATAATAATAATAATAATAATAATAATAATAATAACAATCATAACAAGAATAATGAAAATAATAACAATTATAATAATATATAAAAACAGCGCAATAAATAATAGTAATAATAATAATAATAATAATAATAACAATAATAATAATAATAATAATAATAATAATAATAATAATAATAATAATAATAATAATAATAATAATAATAATAATAATATAAAACTCAGCACAAGAAATAAGCGCTTTATCCCAGTTGAAAATGGGCTCAAGGCACGAAAAGCCTGTGCATTTTCTGTAACCCTTTCTCTGTTAGTTGACGTTCCTCCTGCGGGAGTACTTCCCAGATAAACCTATTCGGGGAGTACGTCTCAAGTACACTTCTATTCAAATGAGATGCAAAGCATTTCATTTGAATAGTAGTGTACCTGCGGTGTACTCCCCGAGTGGGTATATCCCGGTAGTACTCCCGCAAACAATTTGGTACCGGTCTCAGGCCACTTTACAAATTTCAAATACAAGCGATCAAAAATCTCTGTAACTTCAGTAGCTGACTGGCCCTTCGTTTGTCTTGTACTGTGTTTGTCTTAAATGGCGTAAATCCGTGTCTGTTTCGTGAGTGTTTGTGTGTTGGGTTTCAGGCGCGGCGCTTTGAGTCGATTTCCCCAAAATTGAGAAAAAGCGCCTATATAATAACGGTATTATTATTATTATTATTATAAACAATACAGTCATTAGACGATTGCAGTCAAGCACTGACAGCCCGACAACTGTTCTAAGTGAGGAAGGCAGGTTGTGATTTGGCCAGCGAGAGTCATAGACCCTCAAGTGCGGGATCATGGGGAATAGTTTTTGCTTCATGATGCTGGGAAATTTCGTGGTGATTATGTCGCTTTATTGTTGTGTCGGCAAATAGAAGGATTTACGAAGCACAACATGGAAACAACATTTATCTGCAAGAGAAAACGTGAACAAAATCCAGCTGCAAGAGGCATAGATCTTCATGAGCCCCCGCGGATTCGTTGGCTCATGATGATCTATGCCTCTTGCTCACACTACTTTGCTCCATGTTCCTTTGACGGCAAGGAATCAGTTACGTTGAACTTGATTCAGAAACAGCCTGCGTCCACTGGCAACGAAGCAGGGCAACTATACCTGTCACAAATTGAACGTGTGCCTTCCGTCCCAAAAATTCAGTTTGATCAAGACACAGTGGCAGATTTAAAGCGCACAAATTGGCAGACTTCACGCACGATCAGAATGACCAGCTGTAATCATCATCCATTATTTTTTTTTTGTTCTTTGTACGCTGCAGCTCGCTCCTTCTCCATCTCTCCACGTCTCGCCAAATTCTTCAAGCCACTCTGCGTCGTCTTCACAGGAATCGTTATGCGTCAGGTAAAAGTTGTCATCGTCAATGAAGGACTCAGAAGAGTCAGTTTTATCCTCGTCCTCACCGTCAAAGACCATAGAAAATGAAGGGTCGAAAAGCAATGCTAATGGAAAGTCGTAGTCGTAGCTGTATTAACAGTCGAGTTCGTCCAGTATTTTAGTTTCATTATCAGGATCCAAGAACTCAGAGAACAGAACGTAGTCCTTAATGGGATCGTCAAGAGGGAGCTGCTTCACCTTTTTCTCGCGCGTTCTAGGTTTGCTGACGCCGAGTTGGTGTGATATGACCAGGCAGCGTGCTGACTTTAGTGTCCGGGGTACTCTGGCGGCCTGCTTGAGGCATCTGTAAACCGGGTCGATAGTTTCTATGCCCCAAAGATAAGATACGAACAAATCTTCAGAGAACTCTTCCTCGATTTCTTTTTGTGAGCAAGATCCAGACTTGTATAACAAATCTACGAACACTACGTTCTTCGCGGGACTAAGGATGGTCCACAGTACACAGCTGTGGGCGATTGTCGGCTGGTGAGTGCTGACACCCATCCTGATACACTCCGCTAATAGCCTGACTAACAGGTGTTTGCTCTGTACGGCCAGCGAGATCATCGTATTCCCGTCACCCGTAACACCCAGCGGGTTGCCTCCCCGGGCGACAATGTAGCGCAGCGCCTCCCAAAGCCCTTCAAGACATACCACGTGTAGGGCAAAATAACCTTTTTCACCAACCTCGGTGCTGACGTCACGACCCCACAGTAGAGCGCAGTCGATAATATTTCCTATACAAGGGGGTTTTACCATCGGGATCAGGCTGGTTAATGTCCCCATGGAACTCTACAAGAGTCTTCACGGCTTCAAACCGTCTTTTCTGGACGCACCTGTGAAGTGGTGAGTAACCGTCACTGTCCAGCAGGAACTGGTTGGCACCGTGCTTCATCAAACCGCTGACCAGTGTTTCAGAGTCCAGCTTTTCCGACGCATCTTGCAGCATGGTCTTGCCTCCCGTGAAGACTTTGGTGACTCCGGGAGGGACAAGCATGTCGATATCCGCACCGTGTAGCTTGCAGTGCTTGACAATGTCCCACTGCAGGCTGGCCACGCTGTCAATAAGTGTCACGTCACGCTGAGAGGCCGCCGTTTCGTCCTTCTCTTCTATCAGCCGCCTCTTGGCCTGCAGGATCAACTTCTCTCTCGCCTGCTGGAACATGGCTATCCTTTCCTCCACCGTGACTCTGCCCTGCAAGACGTTGAAGATGTGCGCTACCAAGCTCCCCTCTCTGTTTTCCAATGCCATCTGCATCATTTGGTCTCGCCTGGCGTCGTCTATATCGTACTCCATGACTCCCGCCACAGCAACCCACTGCTTGGCCTCCACGAGTGTGGGCAGGAGTTCTGTACAGAGCTCAGCGCTTACTTTCTGCTCCAGCAGTAATCTGACCACTCACCATGCTTGACGCTGAACTGCATCTTTGAACAGCTGGTCACGTCGGGAAGTGTCTATGCCGAGTCTCACCAGGTGCTGCACCACGCGCCATTCTCCAGCGCTTGCCTTTCTGTCTCAGCATTGTCCCAGCGTCTGACGTAATACAGCACTGCCGGCCAGTCGCACTGCAAGAGCGCCTGTTCAAAATCGTGTCCGCTAGCGGCTATTTCACGTTTCTTCCGCTTTATGTCTGAGCACCATTTTGTATTGTTTTTCATATTTTTTTCTAAATCTGTCTAACTCGGCCGTGTACTTCTTCTCTAGTTTGGGATCATCTAAAAATCTGTTCTCGAGTCGCCGAAGCTTGGATTGGCCGTCTCCAGATCCTGTCGTACACAACGGATGTTAGCACATCGGCGTTCAAAGCTCTGGAGCACTGTGTCCCAGTCAGCGTGTTTTGGCCACAAGGCGGTGCAACTTCTCATCTGATCGTCCGTCAGCCCGTGGTCATCCATCAGGAGCGCGATGTCCCATTGTTTTCTCTCAAAGGCTTTTTTTTAATGCCCAGCTTGGCTGATCATCGTACAGACTGTGGTTCGCCAGAATTTCTGTAATCCTCAAATCTCTGCCTTTCACAGCCACTCGAAACAGAGCCCTTCGCACATCTTCCCAAACAAACGTCAGTTACTTCTGCGCCTGGCTCTCAACCTGGACGTTTATCTGTTGAAACATCAACAAAGGGTAAACAAAACAAAGCCTCACAGCGCTTGGATCTTTACGTCTAACCAGGAAGCAGAAAAGGCGGTCTCAATATAATCTGTATATCCCAGCATCAGTTTTCGCTTATGACAGACCGCGTCGAGGTGTTCTCGCAAAAGGTCTGTGATCTTTTTAAAAGACGTTTCGTAGTGGCCAGTTCCTCCGAAGTTAGGTCTTCGCCAAAGGCGCAAAAACGTGCGAGTAATGTTGTCACAGAAAGAAGCAATGAGCTGAAAGTCTCGTTCAGAAGAAACAAAGCCATTTTCTGCAATGATTGGTGATTGCTTATACTGGCCATCGACAAAGACTATTTCCCCCAGATAGAGATCTTGGGGAATGTGGTCTTTCTGTAGACACTCAGTCATGAAACGAGCCAAAAGCGAGAGTGTTTTTCGTTGAATCAAATCTTGCTCATCGTCAGTCTTTATTCTTCGTGGTACTAGCTCACTGAGTTTGTTTTCAACAACTTGGTAAACAGACTTCTTCATTTTTCTCAAAGTAAGAACTAACAGAAAGTAAGTCATATGGTCAGACTTGATGAACGGTATGAACCTTTCCAGTTTGTTGTCTGGACAGCGTTTACTTACGACAGGTAGAGCCTGCTGCTGCTGCTGCGGAGTAAGTGCGTGATTGTAATCTAGCCTTGTCATGATTGTGGATAGTTCATCCCACGGTTCACGTCTTAGAACTGTCTCAACATCAACATTGCTACATGCAACTGCAATCTGAACCAGGTTGGAAGAGTCTGCACGTTGGCATGCTTCCCCGACCACCCGTTATCGTTGCGCGTCGTCAATATCCTTGCATTTCAGCAGAGCAATGACGGTTTTCCATGAGTCGTGCTTCACCGCTTCCTTCAAGATATAGGATACCTGGTTATCTTCAGAGTGGCGCATTACGCCTGCCATGTCGTCCTCACTGGGACGTCTACAGGCCTCCTCCACTGACCACCTTCGTTGTGCTTGGTTCACTAACTCTTGCTGCAGAATCTTAGCGACGACCGACCACAAACATCTTTGCGCTGTCACTCTGACCACAACGTCAAGCAGGTTTTTCGGCACGAGAGGAAGGATAGGAAGCAGGTCATGTGTGCTAGCTTTCTCGCACGCCTCTGTAATGACCCCTTCATGCTGCACCTGACTGAGTTTACCGAGTTGCAAAATGCTGGTGACAACTTTCCACAGGTCACTTTGAACCGGTGACAGTAAAGCAATGGCCAGTTGATCCACTTAAATCAGGGGCAGTAGCGGCAGAAGATCGTAAGCATCAGCCCTTCTGCAAGCCTCTCTCGCGGGCCACGCCTTCTGGTCTTGTGCGACTTGACCAAGCTTTAGAATTATACGAACAGTGCACCACTCAGGCTGTTCCACAGCTTCTTTTGGCGCAAATTTAAGCTGATCATCCCAAACATGCTGACGTTTAAGACGCACTCCAATAACCTGCCAAAACTTTCTACCTACCGACACACGCAGAAAAGAGTTCACATGGTCTTCATCAACATAATCAAGCAGAGAGACCACGTCTACTCGTTCTGTGGCGTGCCGGATCGCCTCTTCAACAGAGCGAAATTTTTGTGTGTCACTGAGTCTGTTTTGTTTCAGTTGCTCTCGAACAAGATTCCACAGACCTCGTCTCAGCGAATCACTCAGCAGCGTATCTACCTGATCTTCATGGCAAAATGTCAGCACTTCCAGTATATTTGTTTCAGGAGCGCAGTTAAAAGTTTCTTTGATTATCCATCGACGTTGCGCTTAGCAGATATGATCCTTTTGTAACAGCGCTTGGAGGACTTTCCAAAGACCACGTTGTTTCGATGTATGCAGCACGAAATCTAACATGTCGTCTTAAACGTAAGTTAACAAACTCAAATATCGTACGTGTCGGCAAACTCACACACGTGTTGTAAAACTGATTTTTGCCGGGTCTTCGGAACTTCATGTAACCTCAAACTTGTTTCCACAGCTCTCCAGCTTTTGTGCTCACTAGCCATAGACAGGGCAGAGTCCAAGCGCAGTTCAGCACACGTTTGTGTATAATGTCATCAAGTTGGGTAGGTTCAATTGTTTCTTTGTAGGATTACTGTTGTCGTTGAGATCAGTATCGCAAGCGCCGTCGTTGTTAAAAGTATTAGAATCTTCTGTACTAACTTTATTGCGAATCTGCCGATGCAGCAAGACCCCAACAGCAACCCACCGGCTGTATTTCACAGCAACTTCCATGGCAAAGTCTATCAAATCTTCAGGGCAGTAGAAGAACGTGAACTGTAGATAAAAACTACTTGCGAATCTGCTCGCCTCCTCTAACACGTTCTCGCATGCATTCTCGCTCTCTGGCTTGACTTCGCGAACGAAGATTTTATAGGAGTGGACCACGACGTCTGCAGGCTTGTTCGTGGCTGCGGAGGCCAATCCGAGACAGGCAGGTTCGACCGCAGTGGCTGCAGGGGAAGGTATGGCCAGGGTTCTGAGCTGCGGCATCTCTGTGTTTTCTCCTGAGCCGCTTGTCCTTAAGGCTAGCTCTGTGAGAGTCCTCAAAGGAGACAGCTGCCTTGTAAATGGTGGAGCGCCAGGTGTCACGGTCCGCAGCAAGCGAAGACCACTGGTGGTGGTCGATTTGGCAGGCACTAAGTGACTTCTTGAGACAGTCTTTGTATCTCTTCTTTGGTGCCCCTCTGTCACGGTGTCCAGTAGCAAGCTCGCCGAACAGTGTGATCTTTGGTAGGCGATGATCCTCCATCCTGGAGACATGCCCCGCCCAGCGGAGCTGTGTCCGCAGCAGCAAAGAATCGATGCTCACAGTTTCAGCCTGTTCAAGGACCTCGACGTTGGTGACATAGTCACTCCAGTGAATGCTCAGGATGGTACGCAGGCAGCGCTGGTGGAAGCGTTCGAGGAGTCGTAGTTGGCTGCGGTAGAGGGCCCAGGACTCGGAACCATACAGCAGGGTGGTGAGGACCACAGCTCTGTACACGCTGATCTTGGTGCCTGTTTTCAGCTGTTGATTGTGCCACACCCGCTTGAAAAGTCGCCCGAAAGCGCTGTTCGCTTTTGCCAGCCTGCTGTCAAGCTCCTTGTCCAGCTTGGCGTCCGACGTGATAATGCAGCCAAGGTAGGTAAACTGGTGCACTGACTTTAGTTCAGACTCGCCAATGGTGATGTGAGGAGGGCGATACACTGTCTTGGGTGCCGGCTGATGGAGGACCTCTGTCTTTTTCAGACTGACCTCGAACATGCATTAGTGTGTTGCAATCTTCCCCTGCAAAGGCGTCGCCCCAGTTTCCCGTGTCCATAAGCCTCTTTACAGCTCTCTTGGGGTCTGCCGATTTATCGTTCCAGTAGTCTAGTGCATGCCACATACCTCGCTAGGTGATATTCTTTTGGAAAGGCTCAGGAAGCTCATGCGGGCTATCAAAGTAAAAAAGTATGTGCCCAATGATGTAGTGTATTTCGGCCAGCTCGCAAACCTCTACGTGTATCTTTTCCCGCAGTTCACTTGTGATTTTCTTGTTCAACACCTCGCAAACAACTTTCCACAGACCTCTGCTGAATACGTCGTCCAGCACTCTTTCGTACTGGTCTTCCTGACAGAGATGCAATTTTTTATGGATCATACTCTAGTCAGCTTCTTTGAAGGGGACTTGTACGGCCCACCTGCGCTTTGCGTCACTTGGTCCCTTGTTCAGCAGTTCTCGCACGTCACACCAACGTCCCTGCGTCAAGGCCTCTGTAAGGCCAGCGTCAGCTTCACCAGTGTGAGCCCCGGCATCAGCTTTAGTCCTCTTAGCCATGGCTGAGTGCTAGTAGGTGGATGTTCTAACAGATCATGAAAGTGTTTGACAACAGAAAATTCTATCAGTGAATGATACTCACTAATAATAATAATAATAATAATAATAATAATTATGGTATTTATAATGCGCTTATCTTATAATAATTATAACTCTAAGCGCGCACTCACAACTCGCGCACGCATGCGCACGCTTTACACAATGACTCACGTACCACAAAAACATTACGACAGTCAGCTTGGGGTGGGGAGTGTGGTGATATGGTGCTAGAACTGTTGAAAGAGGTGAGTTTTGAGGGCGGACTGGAAGGGGGAGAGTTAGTGTTTCTGACGGAGAGAGAGTGGGAGAGTATTCCAGGTGGATGGACCGTAGACGGAGAAGGAGCGAGGGCCGAAAGTGCTGAGTTTGGTGCGGGGGATGTGGAGGCGGAGAGGGTCTGAGGCGGAGCGGAGGGAGCGGGAAGGAGTGTAGGGGTGAAGTAAGTTGGAGAGTAAGGTAGGAGCGTAGTTGTTCAGGGATTTGTAGCAGAGAGACAGAATCTTGTATTGGATGCGTTGGGGGATGGGGAGCCAGTGAAGGAGTTTGAGCAGGGGAGTGATGTGGTCGGATTTTTTCTTTCTGAGGACGAGGCGGGCAGCATTGTTCTGGACGCGCTGGAGAGTGAAAGTGGTGGAATGATGGAGGCCGGAAAGGAGAGAGTTACAATGGTCGATGCGAGATAAGATGAGAGAGACAGCAAGTTTGGTTGCAGCTTCGATGGTGAGGTATTTTCCGATCTGACTGATGCGACGGAGTTAGAAATAGCATGCCTGTGCCGTGGCGGAGACGAAGCTGGTCATGGAAAAAGAGGAATCGAGGATAACGCCGAGGTTCTTGGCAGAGTCAGAGAGGGAGATGGGGTGCTGTCGAGTTGAAGGTGGAGCGAGGAAGGGAGCTGGGAAAGTTTCTGGCGAGTGCCTACTAGCATGGCTTCCGTTTTGCCGTCGTTCAGTTTAAGCTTGTTTGCTGTCATCCAGTTTTTCACGTCTTCGTAGCAGTCAGCCGTGCGAGTCAGTAGTGACTGAGTGTTGTCGAGTTTGTCTTTCTCTAGTAGTTGTGAGTCGTCAGCATAGAGGTGGTGGTGTATGTGATGAGACTGGATGATGAGGGAAAGGGGAGAGGTGTAGAGTGTGAAAAGGACAGGGCCCAGGACGGACCCCTGTGGAACTCCGCAGGAAAGCGTGACTGGGTTGGAGGAGACGCCGTCGATGGTGACGGACTGCTGTCTGTCGGAGAGGTAGGAGAGGAACCAGGAGTGAGCAGAGTCAGTGATGCCGAAGGAGTGGTGAAGGCGGTGGAGGAGGATAGAGTGGTCTATAGTGTCGAATACGGCAGAGAGATCGAGTAAAGTAAGAAGGGAGATGTTGCCCGAGTCGGTAGAGAGGAGAAGGTCGTTTAGGATATGTAGAAAGGATGTTTCAGTGCTGTGATGTTTGCGATAGGCAGACTGGAAGGGACTGAGGAGGTTGTTGTCGGCGAGGTGGAGGTTGAGCTGGTTGAGAACAACCTTCTCAAAAAGCTTGGACATGAAAGAGAGATTGGAGACTGGGCGATAGTTCTTGAGATCGTTTGGGTCAAGGTTGTGTTTTTTGAGGAGAGGACAGACGATGGCGGACTTGAAAATATCCGGGACGGTGCCATTCTCTAGAGATGTTTTGATGATGTCGGTAATGAAGGGCAGACGTTTGGGAAGGCCGTCCTGGCAGAGAGAAGCTGGGAGGGGGTCTAGTTCGCAGGTTTTGAAAGGCATGGACTTTATGGTCTTGAGGACTTCATCCTGAGGGACGGGGTGGAAGGAAGAGAGGAGAGTGCCGGAAAAGGTGGGGTCGGGAGGGCAAGGCAGGAAAGGCAGAGTGTCGAGTGTGTTGCGTAGAGTTTGGATTTTGTCGGAAAAATAGGTGGAAAAAGCGGACGGGAGTTCTTCCTTGCTGTGTGTGTTGGGGAGAGCAGAGTCTTTAGAAGTGCCTAGGAGTGTGTTCATGGTAGCGTAGAGGGTTTTGTAAGAAGTGGATTCCAGGATTTTGTTTTGAAGGTGTTTACGTTTTGAGTCGGATATCATTCTGCAAACGTAGTCAATGTTACGACGGTTTACAAATAACAAATTAACCCTTTCCCTGCCGATATAAAGTGAACTCGATCCATCTGCAAGATACGTAGATCCTCATGAGCCCCCGCGACTGTGGGGGCTCATGCGAATATATGTATCTTGCTGAAACCAATATGTATCCATGTCACCTGGAAGGTTTGGCTTTTGGTGATTGAATGAAAACAAAGATTTTAGAAGCAAAAATGTGCGTACAGTGGCAGGGAAGTGGTTAATGTCCAGTATATGTAACACTCATCCATGATAATATGTGCCGTGCTGTCTTGAGCAGCTTAGAGTGCGTCTACCTTCAAACCGTCCTCTGTTGAGCAATGCAGTGTGACACGTATGGAAGCGTGCTCATCTAGATGCCTCCATGAATACAAACAAAAGTGACGATTGTCGAGAACAGCAGATGCCTCGGTTTAGCGTTTCGAGAGGCACCGCATCCGGCTATATGTCGCGTGTCCGTGTGCGGCACGTCTTGAATGAGTTAATATCCTGAAAGTAGTTACATCAAGCTTTCAAACACTCCATTTGTCTGCAGACGGTATCAGAACTGATATCGAGCAGTAAAATGTTCTTCTCATGAATATCGTCACCTTGTCGGTTTGACTGTACACTAGCTGTCTGCTAGTCACCATTGTCAGCGCAAAGCTGGGTCCTCTGTGCAAGTCTGGTCCACCACTCATTCTGGAGATCTCTGAGCTTGCGCTGGAGACTGCTGCAGACGAGGCGGAAGGCAGACTTCTTCACAGGGCAGGAAGGCTGGGCTAGGTGGGCCTGATGGGCGGCTCTTTTTTTTTTGCTAGGTGTTCCTGGATCTCTACATCGTTTTCGTCAAACCAGTCTTTGTTCTTCTTTCTGGCGAAACCCAAGACTTCTGCAGAGGATTTTGCAATAGCAGTTTTCAGTTGTTCCCAAAGTGTTTCAGGGGAGGAGTCTACTGGGTCCGCTGTGTCTTTGAGCCTGCGCTGTAAATCTGTCTGAAAGGCAGCTTTCACATCGTCACGCTGAAGGCTGGCAACATCAAGCTTTTTCTTGGGGGGCCCCCATTTCTTGGGTTTTGGCTTGAAGTGGAGCCTGAGTTTGCAGCGGACAAGGCGGTGGTCAGTGTGGCACTCTGCGCTGGGCATCACTCTGGTGAGGAGGACGTCACTGCGGTCCCTCTGACGCACTAGGACATAGTCGATAAGGTGCCAGTGTTTGGAGCGAGGATGCATCCAGGTGGTCTTTCGACTGTCCTTTTGCTGAAAAGTAGTGTTGGTGATGACCAGTTGCTGCTCCGCACAGAACTCCAACAGTAGGCGGCCATTGTCATTGCAGTTCCCCACGCCATGCTTGCCGAGGACTCCTTTCCAGGCTTCAGAGTCCTGGCCCACGCTGGCGTTGAAGTCGCCAAGGATGATGACTTTGTCGTCTGCAGGGGTACTCTGTAGGAGGCTGCGCAGGTCAGTGTAAAACTTGTCCTTTTCAGCAGGCTCTGCCAGGAGGGTTGGGGAGTACACACTGAGAAGGGTGACGTGTTGCTGGTGTCTCAGTGGGAGGCGCATGGACATGATGCGCTCTGAGTGGCCCGTTGGTAGGTTTTCCAGCTTAGTCGCAATGGATGTCTTGACCATGAAACCCACGCCTGAGAGCCGTCTTTCTGATGCAGGCCTGCCTGACCAGTAGAGGGTGTACCCAGCACCAAGTTCTTGGAGGCTGCCTTCGTCCGGAAGGCGTACTTCGCTGAGCGCGGCGATGTCGATGTTTAACCTCCGCAATTCATGGGCAATGAGGGCGGAGCGACGTTCAGGGCGTCCGCTGTCTGCTTTGTCGAGCATGGTTCGGACGTTCCAGCATGCTACGTTGAGTCCGGTCGTGGTCGTCATGAGAGTGGATCCGTTATTCTTTCTTGTTTTTTGACCGCAGGAGAAGACTATGGTCACAATGGTGACTACAGGGGCTTCTACGAAGCACTGAAAGCAGTGTATGGCCCCAGGCACCTGGTACAAAGTCCCCTGCGAAGCGCGAATGGCCAGGCACTCCTCACAGATAATACCTCCATCTTGAACCGCTGGTCGGAATACTTTCAGAGCCTCTTCAGCGCTGAGCGCACTGTTCAAGAAGCAGTCGTCCTACAAATCCCACACCTCCCAGTAAAGGTTGAATTGGACGAACCGCCCACCGCTGAAGAGACCCTCACAGCCATCCACCAGCTCAAGAGTGGCAAAGCAGCAGGCATTGATGGAATACCGCCAGAGATCTGGAAACTTGGAGGCACAGCACTGCACAACAAGCTCCATGACCTCTTTCTCTGCTGCTGGGAGGAAAGAACACTACCAAAAGATCTCCGTGATGCAGTCGTCATCACCCTGTACAAGAACAAAGGCGAGAAGTCTGACTGTTCCAACTATCGGGGAATTACCCTGCTATCCATTGCTGGGAAAATCCTTGCAAGGCTGCTCCTGAATCGGCTGGTACCTGCCACCGCTGAAGACCAACTCCCAGAGGGCCAGTGTGGCTTCAGAGCAAACAGGAGCACCACCGATATGGTCTTTGTGCTGAGACAGCTACAGGAGAAGTGCCGCGAGCAGAACAAAAGGCTGTACGTAACATTTGTCGACCTAACAAAAGCGTTCGACACTGTGAGCAGGCAAGGCATGT
The DNA here is from genome assembly GCA_036245525.1 of Semisulcospira habei. Taxonomy (NCBI): domain Eukaryota; kingdom Metazoa; phylum Mollusca; class Gastropoda; family Semisulcospiridae; genus Semisulcospira; species Semisulcospira habei. The sequence goes on from BTPG01000003.1 coordinate 89,113,417, forward strand.
GGCAGATCCTGGAGCGACTTGGCTGTCCCCCAAAGTTCCTCAACATGATTGTCCAGCTACACGAGGACCAGCAAGGCCAGGTCAGACTCAACAATGACCTCTCAAAACCATTCCCTATTCTCAACGGCGTAAAGCAGGGCTGCGTGCTGGCACCAACCCTCTTCACCATCTTTTTTAGCATGATGTTGAAGCAGGCCACAGTGGACCTCGATGATGACGATGCAGTGTACATCAGGTATCGTCTCGATGGCAGCCTGTTCAACCTCAGACGACTGCAGGCCCACACGAAAACCCTAGACCAACTGATTCGTGAGCTGCTTTTTGCTGATGATGCTGCCCTCGTTGCACACACAGAGAGAGCCCTGCAGCGCATCACGTCTTGCTTCGCAGATGCTGCCCAGCTCTTTGGACTCGAGGTCAGTCTGAAAAAGACAGAGGTCCTCCATCAGCCGGCACCCAAGACAGTGTATCACCCTCCTCACATCACCATTGGCGAGTCTGAACTAAAGTCAGTGCACCAGTTTACTTACCTTGGCTGCATTATCACGTCGGATGCCAAGCTGGACAAGGAGCTTGACAGCAGGCTGGCAAAAGCGAACAACGCTTTCGGGCGACTTTTCAAGCGGGTGTGGCACAATCAACAGCTGAAAACAGGCACCAAGATCAGCGTGTACAGAGCTGTGGTCCTCACCACCCTGCTGTATGGTTCCGAGTCCTGGGCCCTCTACCGCAGCCAACTACGACTCCTCGAACGCTTCCACCAGCGCTGCCTGCGTACCATCCTGGGCATTCACTGGAGTGACTATGTCACCAACGTCGAGGTCCTTGAACAGGCTGAAACTGTGAGCATCGAGGCTTTGCTGCTGCGGACACAGCTCCGCTGGGCGGGGCATGTCTCCAGGATGGAGGATCATCGCCTACCAAAGATCACCCTGTTCGGCAAGCTTGCTACTGGACACCGTGACAGAGGGGCACCAAAGAAGAGATACAAAGACTGTCTCAAGAGGTCACTTAGTGCCTGCCAAATCGACCACCACCAGTGGTCTTCGCTTGCTGCGGACCGTGACACCTGGCGCTCCACCATTTACAAGGCAGCTGTCTCCTTTGAGGACTCTCACAGAGCTAGCCTTAAGGACAAGCGGCTCAGGAGAAAAAAACAGAGATGCCGCCGCTCAGAACCCTGGCCATACCTTCCCCTGCAGCCACTGTGGTCGAACCTGCCTGTCTCGGATTGGCCTCCGCAGCCACGAACAAGCCTGCAGACGTCGTGGGCAACTCCTATAAAATCTTCGTTCGCGAAGTCAAGCCAAGCAAGCTGTCTGCTGCATGTACACACATGGTCATTGACTCGGGTCACGGGACGATGTGGAGCAGATTAACATTTCTCTAAAGACATATTAACACATTTAGCTCCAAAACCCTGCGGCACGACATGGCTGGACCATGACAATTCAAGTGTAGTGCCAGTCTAGTTTCGCGCCTGAAGGCGCCAAGCTAATCTGGCACTACCCTTGAGCTATCATGGTTCATCCATCTCCTGCAATTGGTATTATCGTTAAGTGACACCTTCAGATTTAGGAAATGTGGTCTTAGGGCTAAATGGGTTAACACATGTGTTACTGCAAGTTGTTGTTAGTGTTCTACCAGAAAGTCCCCTTCTCTCTGTTCATATCCGAAAGTCAAGTGAAGTGTAGTAGCTTTGGACACACACACACACACACACACACACACACACACACACACACACACACACACACACACACACACACACACACACACACACACACATACAAACATACACACTCGCACATGCCCGCACGAGCGCCTACACACGCACACACACACATACAAACATACACACTCGCGCACGCACGCACGCGTGCCAACACACACACACACACACACACACACACACACATACAAACGAACACACGCGCAATTACACACGCTCATACACACACACACACACACACACACACACTCAAAAACACGCAAACACATACACACACACACACACACACACACACAAATAAACAATCAAGCAAACTCATATGATGTCAAAGAGGAATTTTATATCCTTCAGTGCCAGTGGAGGCCGGTTGTCATTTTTTAAAAAACACCTTTGTTAATTTGACACCAACGAGTCCCAGCCGTTCAAAAAAACAGGTGGTGTTATCAAAAGGCATAGATCCTCATCAGCCCCCAAAACTGTGGGGGCTCATGAGTATCTATGTTTCTTGCCGATGGATCACTGTTTCTCGGGAATGAAGGGCTTAAAATGGTAGACAGAGGCTGCCTTACATACAGATCCCGCTCATCACTCCGTTCACATGTCAGTGTTCGTACTTCCTCACTAGAGTCAAGATTCACCAGACGCTGCAATAAAAAGTACAATCTTGAAACAGATGCCACTTCAATATCGCGATTCGATCAATGCCTTTAACTCTTTCCAGACATGCCGTATCCGGATTCGCGGCTTTACGCCGCGAATCCGGATGCGGCACGTCTCGACGGAGTTAAAGTGCTTCAAAATAATAACACAATGTAATAAACACTTACTTAGCTTCGGTAGTATTTATACAGCTTATATTCTTTTTCATCTTGAACAATACAATTTCTCTTCGCTGCATGTAAATATAGTTACCAACTAGCTAAAGAGAGTAGTATATTAGAGAGCACTGCGACACCTAAATCAATAACGCCATATAGATAGTTCTAATCAGGGTAAATTACGTACGTAATTACGTTACGGTCCAGAATTTCCAATTTCCCGTTATCGCAGTTGGCGTTTCTGAGAAATTGTGACTAGACAATTTTCAGTGCAAAGTATGTTGCTGATTCATTCCAAGTAATATTATATGTCGACTAAATACGCAAAAACAAACTGCGTGTCGGCGGCTAAATGAGCAAAAAAAAAAAACTGCGTCATCATGACGAAACAGGGCAGGTCAGTACGACGATGAAAAAACTTATGACCCACATCACGTTAATTTTATGCATAGAATTCGGAGCCCTCACGAGTTCTGCTCTGCATTGGCCCGCTAGCGTGGCTTGCGGCAAATGTTCACAGTCAATAGCCACAACTTCCTCGCAAAAGAGACTTAAATAAAACAGTATACCTGTGCTGTTCCTGCCCTGTTTTATCACCAGTCAACATGCACCAATGAAAGAGTTGTGACTGGTTTTTAAGAAATGTTTACAGCAACCGGGCCCAAACAAGCATTGCGTCAGCTTTTTCCCAATGTTTTGGTGTGACCGTTTCTAATTCTCGATCCACAGCACGTGTTTGTTGGTGCAATTGTCCGCAAATAGCATAGGTATAAATATATCCACGGTAGTCTATATTGTTGTGACGCATGTGGGTAAACCCACCTGTGACTGAGACTTGAGAGCCCTCATCCAAATCACTCAAGTACACAATCCACGCTAGATAGCCTCAGGCTTTAAGAAAAAACCCATTTAAAGTCTATTTATACCATTATTTCTGAGTCAATACCCTAAAAACACAGCTATATGAAACATTGTTAGCGAGTGTGTGCATGCACTTGTAAAAACATTTAAGCAGGTGTTAAAGTGACAAAAGTAATTACAAAATAATGTATAATTTGTTTTTTTTAATAAATCACTCATTGTTTTATCAAAATCAAATAATAACATCTTTATTCTATTATCTATTGTAATTATTTGCACATTTTGTTATTTACTTTTTGACAAAAAGTGTACTTTAGTCAAGAATTAAAGCATAATTTAATAAAGCAAGGGAAGTAACATTTTTGTCTTGCTGAAATTTTCACAAAATTACTTCCCTTGTATAAACCTGTACTCAAACAAAGGAAAAAGTAATCTGAAAATTTTGTTATTGAACAGGGGTGATTCCTTCCTTTTTCTGGTGCTCAAGTCATGGGTAAAATTATCAAGTTACTGTCTATGTTACTGTCTAGATGTTTCTAAGTAAATTACAAGTTCTTAATAAGGTAATTTATAAACCAGCAAGTAACTTTGTAAGTACCTTTGAAGTTAGTTGGCGTAAGTTATTATAAGTGACTTAAAACAAGTTCTTATAAGTGTCTTAACATAAGATCTTGTAAGTTCTTGACGCAAGTCAGCAAGATACTCGGACAGATTTCCGAAGTTACAAGGACAATAAAAAAAGTTTTTTTTTTTTAGTAATAGTCTGGTGGTGGGGCAGATGTTGTTAGATATGTAGGGGTGAAAGGCATGACATCTCTTTGCAAAGTGTATGACAAAAATAATGGATTACCAAAACTGATCATTAATTGTTTATAAGTCCTTGTACTTTTTTCATAGTTTCTTCTACACCTATCTTTTTCCCTTGTTCTAAAAAAGATTTCTTTAGCTCTTCAACATTCATGTGTTGACTACGCATCTTATTCTGTATTTCTGACTTTTGTTGTTTGTAATTGGCCAAATCATCCTGGACTTTTTTAAATTCGTGATCGTCAGCTTTATTATCCTCTAAAGCCTTTCTGATAATAGGTTTCATACTGCTCAGTTTAGCTGCTGCGAGCGTACTCAAGGCTTCATGCTTCTGCAACTTCGTATAAAATCTTTTGTTAAGGGCCTCCATACCAAAGCATGCCAGGCTTGTGGCAAGGCCAACACCTTCAATAGCAATTCCTATGACACTTCCCACACCCGTTGCAAACAGAGCTATACCTCCTACAGATAATCCGGCCATTGAAGTGTTGTGTACAGAATTGAAAACCGTTTTGTAACGTCGTTTGCACCGGGAGTATTTTGCTTGTTCTTCTTCCAAATACTTCAATGCTTCTGTAATATTCATTAAACGGAATGAGTCTGCCTGTAATGATCTATCTAGAACAATAGGATCAAGCGGCTCAGGCGGTATTTGCGGATACAGTGGTGGCATTTTTTGTGGCAAATATTTTTTTTTATTAATCTTCTAATTTATTTTGCAACTCTTCAAAGGTATACAATTTGCTAGCATAATAAAATGAAACAAGATCTATGTGTTCCAGGTTTATGAAACTTAGATAAACTAGAGTTGTTTTATCAATCACTACCTTAACAGCAGGGACACTACTCGAAACTTCAAAATCTGTGTTGATTTTTCTAATAGCAAGAACAAACTTTGTTGACTCTGCTACTGAGCTTTCCCACGTAAGTTTTATTCCCTGTGTGATATCTGCTTCTTTTACAGCTTCCACAGATCTCATGAGAATTTCAAAAACTATTGTCGCATCTCTATCTATGGTAAAATTTGCTGGTACGAACGAAATAGAAGTATCTGTTCTGCCTTTTCTATTTGTAAGAAAATACCTTCGTTTACCATACTCTTGAAGTTTTAGTTTTTCTCTGCTATTGGTTTCGGAATAGCTTGGCACAAGACTTACAAGCATTGGCTCAGAGTTAACAACTTTTCTAAATACTAAGGCACCTTCATCAGTAAAATAAACATAAGGACTGATAAAAACAAACTTTATGTCCCATACAATGGGGATAGGTGCAAGTGGAACAGGGGTAGGAATAATTACCCATTTATTACCCACATGTTTTAAGCTGTAGAGCACATTACTTACAGAAGTAGGAACAGTAACATCACGAAGTTGACTAAGTTTAGGAAACGCGCCATCTTTTACATCTTTAATTGCCTTTCATTTGTACAATCCAATGGAAACAAGTTCAAGGCCATACACCTCTCCTACCTCACCTTCTTTATCAAAATCTTGCAGGTCAGCCAAATCTTTCAACTCTATTGATGGACACGCAACTGGAACAATTCTCGGATTTGGACCAAGACCACTCATTTTTATAAAACAAAAATAAAATTTATTTCACTTCCAACACAACATAAAAATCATGCATGACAACTGGTTTGTCATCCTGGTTAGTTACAGATAAGCACAATGATTCAAAGAAACTGGAGCCCAATTTTTTAAACTGTGAATTAGGAAATCTAACAACTACATTTTCACAATATGGGGCAGTTCCAATCGACACACATTTCAACAAAGTCGAAGGCTTTCCATTGTGAAGATTATCAGTAGTGCTTAATTCTTTCAAATGAACATTTAGCAATGTGTGTACTGACAAATGATCAGGGTATCTTCCAGTTATTCTTAATTTTTTTGGTGATAGTAGACGTCCATCTGATTGTGACCAATCTTTGTCTGGATATGTTATTTTTTTTACCTAAAAAAACCAAGTAATAATAAAAGACTAATTGATAAAGAAAACTGACCACTTTTCGGAAAATCAATTGTAACAAGTAAATTAGCTGGGTTTCAAGTTGCTTTAATTTTAAATTCATTTTGAAGCCATTCAGCTAAAGTACAAAAGTCATAATATCCAGCTCCTAAAATATCACCCTTTTCTAAACCATCAAGAGTTCCACTTACAGAATAATTGTTATCATCTGTTACATTAAACCACTTTACTGTATAAAACATTTCATGGATAGCTACAGCCTTACTATCATCATGATTATCAATCCCATTAGTTAACCACACTGGTTTGCTTGTGTCAAGATTTGTTAAGGTAATAAACATTTTTATTATCTCATAAAAAAAGGATGGAATTTAAATCACCAACCATTACCACAATAAACGCATTTCAATTTAACGTGAATGCCAAATACAATGTCGCACCAACTTATGAACAGAAAATAATTCAACTAAATCAACTCGACATAGCTGTAAGTGAACAAGATTTATTTCAAGTCAAAGTACCCAACCCTTTTGATCATTACCTAAACCCTCCAATAACAGACAATGCTACTGCAAGAAAGTGGTCTTCAAGTCCACTACAGATGTTTCAAAACCAACTCAACTTTGCTATACTGTGTAGTACTACAGGATGCGGCATTTCTTTTACAGACCATTTGAATCACCGAAACAAACTGATTAAGTCTGTCTATCGTTTCCACACTTATTACCAGCTTAGAAGAATACTGTCAGAACTGCATACCACACTACCAACTGAATCTACTTTCAACAGGTATAACAACCCCATGGATATGAAAGCGTTTGAACGGATTTGTAATTATTTTAACATAAGCCCCCGTGCTGGGTATGACTTCACACAAAAACTTGATGATCACAATGGCATGGGTACATTGTATTACGCTATGAGTCACAGACAATACCCACAAGATTATTACCCTGGTAACACTTCATTCTCATCAAAATCACAAGTATGGTTAGGATCAATAGAACAGAAACAGTCTAATGCCTGGACCACATTTATCTTAGACAGAAGTGACGGGTTTACTCAAGCGGGAGTGGAGCGCGTAAATGAATCTATCAGAACTTATGTCTGGTGTTTACTAGGAGCACAATCATTAACAAAATCAAATATTTTGAATGGAAGTGAGAAGTTTGCCGCACAAAAACAGTTTCTTGCAAACCTGGAAGATTCGATCAACTCAGTAATTGATCTCCCGTCAAGCATACAGCGCTATCAAGACATTCTCAGATGTGCGAGATCAAAAGTTGACTTTGTTGTTGGCATCGGGTTATACATGTTGCCGTCTGATCTTCAACTCCCAAATGGGGACAATAACAAATCATAATAATGAAATAGTTGTTGCAGGTGTTGGTCAAAAACTCTGTCTCAATCAATCTGTAAACTTAGGAGGAACAACTGCGCATGTACAGTTGTTAAAACCATTACAGGCGGTTACTTCCCCTGCCCCGGTAGTAACACAAGATGTAATACTTCAGTCTACACATGATTCCGAGAGAACAGCATTGGTAATTGGCCTTACTGGAGTAGGTATATTACTTCTTAACCTGTTTCATTAAATAACCTACCATTAACCGTCCTACTGTCACCAAAAAGACCCAAACATTCTCTGCCATAAATCCTACTACCTTTGCTGCAGTACTTATCATCCAACTGACAAGTGAGCCTAAAATGCCAGGCAGCGCATCCATCGCTTTTACAGCTAATTTCTTAAGTAAGTCTGATATATGAGACAATTGTTTCTTTACCCACGACTGTAAATCTTTTGGATCAGTTGGTGGTGCTGGAGGGGCTGGAGTGCTACCCCCTGGTCCACCTGTTACAGCTAACACTACAGTACTGATAATAAATCCAAGCGCAGTAATTAAACTTGCAATTGTGATACCCTGCTCTCTGAAAAGTGTTTTCAATCTCTCAGCCAACGTTGTGTCTTCGTGAAGTATTTTCTGAATAGTTTCCCTAATTCTGTTAACTTGTGTTTTTTTTTTTTTCCAATTTCAATCACTTCTAGTCATGCGGATCTTTCTATCTGCAAATCATTTAATCTGTGTTGTATTCTTTCTTTCATTCTGTGTCAAGATTCCCATTATCAGCGGTAGCCAGTTTTTCTTTTTCTCTTTCTATGTGATTATTAAGCTCGCGTAGTTTGGCTACATTATTCACAAGCTCACCTCTGATTGACTGCAGTGTTTTATCCAACCCCACTAACTCCCGCATTGTCAAAGGAGAGTCACCCATTGTTTTCATAGCCTCATTTATTTGCCCTTCTGTAAATGAAGTTTCTTGTATTACTGTGTTTGCTATTTCTGGCAGGCTTGTTACTGCTGCCATTTCAATTTCTTGTCCAGTTGGCAACCTTGTTTGTACGTCATGAAGGGTACTAGCAAGACGAGGTGGTAACTGTTTATCTCCAATACCAAGTTGACGCAAGGCGCCAACACCACCTTCATTTTTGATTGTACTTAAAGCTCTAAACGTACCAGGGTCTCTTTTGTTAGTCAATTGTATTTTTCCTCTGTCAACAGTGTTTAAATATAAATGGCCCTTGCCATCAAGTTCAAACTGATTAGGATCTATATTGTCTGGGCGGTCACCAACATGATCATAAAACGAGTTCACTTTGCTTTCTAAAAGTTCGTGGCATAAACTGTAAGTATTCCTTGTACCAGCCATATCTGCCATATCTGTTGCACCAGTATCATAGTCATTCATGTCATCCATTTCAAAATCTTCATGGTTAAATCCTCCCACTGCCATTGTTTTTATTAATTTAATATTTTTGATTTTTGCATAATAAAATGACACAGTCCTACGGATCAAAGTTAGACCCATACAGAAAACTACGTTAACCTTTTGGTGTTAAGGGCATTAGACAATCAATTGTCATCACTAACAATCCTAGTACTATAGATCCAAACCAAACCCTTACTGTCAAGTTTCCTAACCTAGGCCCCAGTGACGTTATTGTTCCTGGTACTGCACGCCTTGCATTTAATATCGAACTTTCATCAGACACAGATGACAAAAGAACACTAGTTAACAATCTTGGCAGAGCAATTATTAAGACTATTAAAGTTAAACTTGAAGGACAGGAAGTGTTTAGTCTTGACGATGCTGATGTATTCTACTGTTACAAAGATCTGTGGTTAACTCGAGAAGAAAGAGATGACCGCATTTATGAAGGTATACAGTGTGATAATGTTGTCAAACTCAGAATCAATGCATCAGATAAATCAACAACAGAAGTCAAGGACGTTATTGTGGCAGAAACATATGGAAATAGATTTTGCATTCCACTTGAATTTGAAATCCTAACAGCGCATTTACCTTATTACCAAGGAGCACTGAATGACCGTCTGAGTTTTGAACTAATGTTTAATGACTACTCCAAAGTTATTAAATCAACTGATATCCATGCATCATACAAGATCTCTAACATCTCTTTGGAATATGAAATTGTCACACATTCTCATATAGCTACTCTCATTCAAAATCAGTACCAGACAAAACTGCCAATTTATTATGATCGTGTCATAAGACAAAGTTTGATTTCAAAAGACAAAAGCATCCAAATGTGGAACATCAACTTGAACACACCTGCTAGGTCACTAAAAGGCATTCTTATGTTGTTTGTTAAACCGGCAAGTCCATACGGACGGGATTCAGAAAAATTGTATAATCCAAAGATTACTCATTTATCTTGTACTATTGAAGGCCGTCCTAATCAAGTGCATGCTTCAGGTATGCTACCTTATCAGCACTATGATGAGATCACAAAGTATTTTGCAGGCAGAAGGCTTAGAGAAAAACCAGCAAACATGGCATCTAAAGATCTGCATCTGTATGACGTAAGAATTGCTCAAAACCTGACAGACAAGTATGCACTGTGGCTAGACCTGCGTAGTACAGACGACGACTACCTACATGGGTCAGTTCGTACTGTTGAAAATGGCAGTGACGGAATAACAATCCAAATACAAAAAAGGTTGAAACCGCTGCAGCAATAAATATATATTTATATCTGTTTTATGACACACAACTCAATATTGCAGAAAGCAGACTAAGTGGACACATATATTAATTATATTCTATATTAAAATGAACTTGATGACACTTGACCCACACTGTGGCTTGTTTTGTTGTGCCACAGGCTGTGGGAAAACTGAATTTGTTCTTAATCTCTTACAAACAAGATACATCTATCATTTTGAAAACATTGTGATATTTTGTCCAATGTTCAAACACAACAAAGCTTATCACAGCCGTTTATTCATTTGGACTGACAACAACATGTACTTAGTTGACACTGAGAAAAAACTGAATGACTACCTGCAGTATTTTTACAAGCAATTTGAAGGACAGTCAACTTTGTTTATTGTTGATGATTGCTCTGCAGAAAAAGATATTGTTAAAAAGAGAAACACACTGGCAGAACTGGCCTTCAGTGGCAGACATGCAAACATTAGTGTATGGATTCTCACTAAAAAATATAATGCTGTACTGAAAGATTTTCGTGAGCAGTTAAAGTTTTTCTGTTTGTTTTACTGTAAGGATCGTGACAGCTTTGAAGACAGTCTCAGAGAAAACGATGTCATCCCAAATAAACATGAATGAGATGATGTAAAAAACAAACTGAAATTGACTAAGCATCTAAAGCATATTTTAAAAACAGATCAGCCCACTGGGTATGGATTAGTAAATTAATTTATACTTATGGTTTGTCCATAAAAAATGATGGACAGACAAGCGCAAGTGGTTGATGTTACAGACTACTTTCAATATATCCAGCACTTTGAAGATATAAGAACACATTACAAAAACCCATTTGTGCTTGCTATAACACCAATGACAGTACCAGCAGTTATATATGTGACATATAATGTGACTTTGGAATATATTGATGAGTTTCCATTTGGAGGGTGTATTGCTGGTAATTTTAAGACAAATACCTTTGCAGTTGATGATGACTGGTTTATAAAAGTGTGTGAACACATGCACCAACAACTTAAAAAACTAAATGTTTGTTTTTTAGGCGTTACAGTCAATAAAGTAGTATTACACAAGGTGCGCCAGTAGTAATATTTTTTATATTATTTTTTTGTCTGACAAATAAAAATGACGGACAACATGATCGATGTAACAGAGTGCTTCAGTTATATAAAACACTTTGATCAGTTAATAACAGATTTCAAACAACCGAACATAACACCAATATCAACAGCCCCACCATCAATTATATACGTGTCATATAATATGACTTTAGAAATATTTGAAGAGTTACAATTTGTAGAGTACATGGCTGTTGATTTTAAGACATATACCTTTGAAGTTGATTGTCAGTGGTTTGAGACAGTGTGTAAACAAATAGTCAGACAACTATGTGAACTGAATCTGTTTATTGTAGGTGTTACAGACAATAAAGTGGTATTACACATTGTGTAATTTTTCTATTTATTATTTTGTCGAACAAATAAAAATGACGGACAATGCCCAAAGCTTAAGAAACGTGTTTCACACAACAGACTTGCCTATATCCAACACTTACAGTGTCTATGAATCGATAGAAAGGTCTTTTTTGGTCATACAAGATAACCTTCTTTCTGGTAGTGTAAAGATTCAGATTGTTGCTAAAATAGAATTTATCAGGCTAGATGGTGAAGTGATTGTTTCATATATCTCGACAAGACAACACACAGTTAATTCAAGAAGGGAATTGGAAAAAGTGTTTAGAGAAAGACTGTTGCCTGACTTTCTAGAAGCAATTGACAGAGGAAAAATGCAGGGATCTGGTTGGCACGAAGGCCGTGTACATGAACTGCAACTGAAGCAGTCAAGATATCATCCTATTTAAGGCAAATCATGGCTACCCCTACCAACTGAGGTTACAGACAAAAAGGCTGTCGTCAATGTTCAGAACAAAGATAATTTCTGTTTCATGTGGTGTGTGCTTGACAAACTGCATTTTGTAAAAACAAAACCTGAACGTGTATCTAACTATACAAAATTTGTAAATGAACTCAACTTCAGTGGCATAGATTTTCCTGTTAAGGTGGAAGATATAGATCTGTTTGAAAAACTAAATCCTGGGATATCTGTGAATGTGTATGTATGGGATAATGAATCTGAGAACAAGTTACAACCAATTAGAGTGTCCCCAATTGCCCCAACTTACGGTCAGTCAGAAAATAATCATGTTGACATGTTACTAATAAGCTCTGGTGATAACTTTCACTACACAATCATTAGGAGTATGTCACGACTAATTCATAATCATGTATCAAAACACAATGGCAAACAGGAAATATGTAAAAGATATTTACAAAGGTTCTCCTCTATAAAAGTGGCACACAAACATGCTAAACATTGCAGGTCACCTGATGACATTCAAACAGTACTTAGGTATCCAAATCCTGGTAGCAAGGTTTATTTTAAAAACTATGTTAATCAGCAAAAGCTAACGTTTGTAGTGTATGCTGATTTTGAATCACTGGTTGTACCACATGAGGGCCCTGTTCCAGAATCATTACCAAAGACCGTAAAATTGAATGATCAAGTGGTGTGTTCTTTTGGATACATTCTTGTTAGGTCTGACGGTCAGCATACAGAACCTGTTATCTATAGGGGTGAAAATGCAGCAGCTGAGTTTTTAACAGAAATGAGACAACTGTATAGTCAGGTAGTATATTATTTGGAAAACTGTCAGATGCCTTTGTTGATGACAGAAGAAGACAAACAGAATTTTGATACAGCAGTGATGTGTTGGATTTGTGAAGAACCTTTAGGAGGTTGTGATCAAATACTGAAGGGTGATAAAGTTTGTGATCATGACCACATAACTGGGTGTTACAGAGGTGCTGCACATAACAATTGTAACTTGCTATTAAAAACCGATCCTAAGAAATATAAACTGCCAATCTTTTTTTTCACAATCTCAAAGGGTATGATTCACATATTATCATGCAGGCTGTGGATGAGTCTTACGAAAAAAATTAGTTGTATTGCCCAGACAACTGAAAAATACTTGACTTTTAGGTTGGACAAATGAGCATTTTATGACTCCATGCAACATTTGTCTTTAGGGCTTGCTAGTCTCGCAGAAGGACTGACTGAATATCCAATAACAAGTAAATATTTTGAGCCAGACTTGATTAAGAAAGGAGTGTATCCGTATGAGTACATCAGTGACTGGGTTGTTGTTTGAGGAAACAAGACTGCCACCAAAAGAGAAATTTTATTCTACACTAAATGGTAAAGGTATTTCTGACTGATTACCAGCACGCACTTGATGCATGGGGTAAACTAGGGTGTCAAACCATGACCAGTACTTGAAAGCTGACATTTGCTTGCTTGCAGACGTATTTGAAAGTTATCATGAAAAGGGTTTGTTACACTACAGTCTTGACCCAGCTTGCTACATAACTAGTCCTAGCATGACATGGGATGCATTTTTAAAATCCAGTAAAATATTTATAGACCTGTTGTCTGATCGTACGATGGGTGAAATGGTGGAACGTGGATTGAGGGGAGGCATTAGTATTTCAGCGAACAATTATTCCAAAGCCAACAACAAATATCTTGACGACTTTCACCCCTCAAGGTGAAGGTCATTCATTACGTACCTTGACGCTAATAACCTTTATGGATACGCAATGTGTGAGTTATTGCCCTTGAAAATCTTTTGTCTGTATGATTTGTCACAGTATGACATAACACAGTTAACAAACAATATTATGAGTCATGACTGTAATGATGCAAAGGGTTGGATATTTGAAGTCGACCTAGAGTACCCACACCATCTACACGATTACCACAATGATTATCGCTTAGCTGTTGAGAAAATGAGTATGACGGGTAAAAAAGAAGACACCAAACTTGTGACAAATTTGAATGACAAATTCAATTACGTTTGTCACTATCGATTGCTGCAGTTTTACATCAGACATGGGTTAGTACTAAAAAAAAGTTCACAGAGGTATTCAATTTGATCAGAGTGCTGTCATGAAAGATTATATAATGAAGAACACAACATTGCGTGCCAGAGACGGCAACACTGCATTTGACAAAGACTTCTTTAAGCTTATGAACAATGCCTGTTTTGGCAAGACGATGGAAAATCCTCATCACCGCAAAGATGTGAGACTGGTCACAACTGAATTGGGTGCAATTAAACTTACAGGCAAGCCACAGTACACTGCATACAAAGAGTTTCATTTATCATTGTATGCAGTGTCACTCAAAAAAAGTATTGTTAAACTGGACAAGCCAGTATTCATTGGTATGGCAATTCTTGAGTAATCAAAACTGTTGATGCTTGAATTTTATTATGATTACTTCAAACCAAAGTATCCTGAGTGCCGTCTGTTATACACTGACACTGATTCTATGATCATAGACATGCCTACTGAAGACTTTTATGAAGACATGAAAACAGAACTACATATGTATGACACGTCTGACTACCCTAAAGACCACCCGCTGTTTAGCACACAAAACAAGAAAGTGCCTGGAAAGTTTAAAGACGAACTAAATGGTGTGCCTATAGTTGAGTACGTTGGACTGAGGTAAAAAATGTATTCTATTTTACACCTGAAGGGCAGTCAGTCGAAAGCCAAAGGTATAAACAAAACAGCGATAAAAAATAAAGACATTCGACATGAACATTATAAGCAAGTATTAGATGGAGAACTAATGCCTGATTATCCAAACAAGACACTGAGATCAAATAGACACAATATTGAAATGATCCAAACACATAAAAAGTCTCTAGCAGTAGGGGACACAAAACGAGTGTTTCACACTAAGGAAAAGGCTTATGCACCTGGATATTATGCACTTAAGTTATCTGAAGAAATAGCTGATGAACTAATCGATGAATTAGTTGATGAAATGATTAAAAATGTGTAACAGTGTCTGGGGGAATAATCTGTAATTCTTCTCTAACAAATGCCCTCTGAGGCACAGGCTCATACAGATAATAAATCGATGCATTAGTGGAAGGAACTATTTTTTTAATATTGTGAACAGATGTAGACCAAATTGGATCAGTTGCCCTGTGCCTGACGTCATTCTCGACCTCGCCAGGTTGATACAAATATCTCACCTGTTTTGTAAACAAGCTTGTGTCTGGCACTTTTGTTTTTATTTCTGACCCTGATGGCACTGTTTCTAATTTAATAGCATCAACAGGTTTAGGGTGACCTTCATTATTCATTGCTTTTATAACAGACGGTAATCTCTTAACCCACTCAGTGTTACGTGCATCATGCATGAGTTCCTTAGAATACTGATAGCTGAAAAGTCTCTCCGATAATTGCTTGTTAAAGTTTTCAACAATAGCCTGTGATCTGTACACACCTGGAATGCCTCGTCTAACCAGTAAGCCATGCTTTGCAAATAACTAATTAACAGCCCCTTTAAATTCACTCCCATCATCGACTTGCACAAGCCTAGGAAATTTTAAAGGACCACGACTATATATCTTTGTTAACGCAGTGGCTACTGTACTAGCATTCTTGTCAGTTATGGGTTCGGCATCCTTGTACCTTGAAGCTATGTCGACAACAGTCAGTGCATACTTGTATCATTTCTTTCTTATTGTATCGTGTGGTAGGAACAGGAGATCCATTTGATGGGTGTCATTAGGGATAGTGTTTACAAAGTGAGGTCTTGTTATTTTTCTTGGAGCAGGAAGATATATTTGCCAAATAGCTTGTTTTTTGAGCCACTGTTTTATTTGGTCGAGTGTGACATCACTGCCCACAGCCGCATGTAATTTTTCTATTGCAGTATTCCCTTTCCAATAGCCAATAGGGGAGTAATATATTTTTGAGAGTTTAGCTCCGATGTCTGTCATTTCTTCTAGCAATAAAAACTACTGTAAAATATACTAATGTCATTCCTACTAGAACAAATATTATTTCTCCATTTTTTGGTTCTGGGCTTGATTGGTAGTAGTCGCCAAGTTTTGGTTGTGGAATGGACATGTCTTCACCAGTAACAAGAAAATATTCTTTGATCGAGTCATCGACATTAGAAAATGTATGCTGTGCGTGACCCTCAAGCCTGAGTTTTGAATTGATGAAATCAAGTTTCTCTATTCTTTGCTTCTCATAATCTTGTTGAGCTTGTGCCAGTTTTTTAGATGCCTCATTGTGACGCTTCATTTCTTCTGCAGATTCCTCTCTACCCATTTTTGAAAAAAGATAGTTTGATCCACTAAATGCCAATGCATTAACAACGGCCCCACCAATCATAATAGCTATAGTTGCCATACTTTTTATTTACATAGAAACATTTTCTGGAATAATTCCTTGCTTGACAAGAAGGTCTTTTGTGGCAATCGATGCTGTGACAACTGCTACTAGCTTAGCACTGTCTTCGAAGTCTAATCTACTCAAGTCTGCTGATTTCATTTTGAGAAGACTTTTCCCCAGCATAGAATAAGCAACTGTTAGTCCACTTATTACGGCAGAGTGATAGATGAGGTTCATTATGTTCTTTGTGTCGCTCATTTTCTTATGCCACAAAAAATAAAATAATAAATTTATTTACTGCATTTAAACTGGGTCCACGGCTTTGGGTGTTGCTGGTAATGTGGCGACTACTTCTTTTATTTTTGGAGTGTTTGATTTTTTGGACACTGTTTGAGTCTGTGGTTTGTATTTTTTGTATAATTGGTAACCTACGTAACCAAATCCGAAAACAAATCCAGCAACTATATATTTTGTTGTTTCGGGTTTAGACTCAGTTGTTTGTCTCTCACTTTGTAGGGGGTGTGACGGTAATGACACTGGTGCTGTTGATGGTGTGTCAGTCTTTTGTGCCTGAAGCTGTAATTTTTTTTTGTCTATTATATGCAGCTAATCTTTTCCCAGCCTCTATTCGACCTGGGCTTTTAGTCTTAGTCACTGTTTGATCCTGTGTCAAGACAAGACTCTGATGTGGAGTTGTCTGGGTCTCGTCCAATTTCTTCTAATTTAAAATTTATTTTAAAAAAATCAATATGACTACTAGTAACAAGTAAGGTTACCACAGGTGCAAGGTAATTACCAAACTTGTAAAACATAAGGCATGCTAATTTGCCTATTGAACTTGAAACTATGGGGTTGCTTTCGAGATCATGTGACAGACTGTCAGTATCAACAGGTAGGAAATGACTCACAGCTTTTGTGTATAGGCAGACAAGAGATCGACTCAAATCATGTGTCATTAGTGAAGCAATGTGATTTTCATATTTTGAATGTAGTTTGATTAGCTCATCAGCGGTAAGAGATTCTATGTCTTCTGACATGTATTGTTTACCGAGAAAAGCTTTTGATTTTCCATAAACAACTACAGACAAAAGACGCTGTTTCTTAGAGTCTAAGTCTTTGTTCTCTACAGCATTGATATCATTCAACAGAATTTATTCCTCATGGTTCATTTTACAATGAAAAATAAAAAAATAACACAGCTTTGCTTGGACCTGTGAATAACTTATGATCTTACTTGATAACTAATTTCTTACAAGTGACTTTGACGTTAACTTTGAAGTTAGTTGTCACAAGTTCTTGACTCCAGACAATAAGACACTTATAAGTACTTGTTTTAAGTCACTTATAATAACTTACGCCAACTAACTTCAAAGGTACTTACAAAGTTACTTGCTGGTTTATAAATTACCTTATTAAGTACTTGTAATTTACTTAGAAACATCTAGACAGTAACATAGACAGTAACTTGATAATTTTACCCATGACTTGAGCACCAGAAAAAGGAAGGAATCACCCCTGTTCAATAACAAAATTTTCAGATTACTTTTTCCTTTGTTTGAGTACAGGTTTATGGAAGGGAAGTAATTTTGTGAAAATTTCAGCAAGACAAAAAAGTTACTTCCCTTGCTTATTAAATTATGCTTTAATTCTTGACTAAAGTACACTTTTTGTCAAAAAGTAAATAACAAAATGTGCAAATAATTACAAAAGATAATAGAATAAAGATGTTGTTATTTGATTTTATTAAAACAATGAGTGATTTATTTTTTTTAAAAACCAAATTATACATTATTTTGTAATTACTTTTGTCACTTTAACACCTGCTTAAATGTTTTTACAAGTGCATGCACACACTCGCTAACAATGTTTCTTATAGCCGTGTTTTTAGGGTATTGACTCAGAAATAATGGTATAAATAGACTTCAAATTGCTTTTTTCTTAAAGCCTGAGGCTAACTAGCGTGGATTGTGTACTTGAGTGATTTGGATGAGGGCTCTCAAGTCTCAGTCACAGGTGGGTTTACCCGCATATGTCACAACAATATAGACTACCATGGATATATTTATACCTATGCTATTTGCAGACGATTGCACCAACAAACACGTGCTGTGGATCGAGAAACGGTCACACCAAAACATTGGGAAAAAGCTGACGCAATGCTTGTTTGGGCCCGGTTGCTGTAAACATTTCTTAAAAACCAGTCACAACTCTTTCATTGGTGCATGTTCACTGGAGATAAAACAGGTCAGGAACAGCACATGTACACTGTTTTATTTAAGTCTCTTTTGCGCGGAAGTTGTGGCTATTGACTGTGAACATTTGCCGCAAGCCACGCTAGCGGGCCAATGCAGAGCAGAACTCGTCAGGGCTCCGAATTCTATGCATAAAATTAACGTGATGTGGGTCATAAGTTTTTTCATCATCGTACTGACCTGCCCTGTCTCGTCATGATGACGCAGTTTTTTTTTGCTCATTTAGCCGCCGACACGCAGTTTGTTTTTGCGTATTTAGTCGACATATAATATTACTTGGAATGAATCAGCAACATACTTTGCACTGAAAATTGTCTAGTCACAATTTCTCAGAAACGCCAACTGTGATAACGGGAAATTGGAAATTCTGGACCGTAACGTAATTACGTACGTAATTGACCCTGATTAGATCTATCGATACAGCATTATTGATTTAGGTGTCGCAGTGCTCTCTAATATACTACTCTCTGCTTATGCAATAAATGCGACAATAGAGGTAAATGCACATTTAGATCTACATGAGCGCATTTAGCCCCGAAGCACTACAGCAGAGATGGCTTGACCATGATAATTCAAGGATAGTGCCAGATTAGCTTGTTGGTGCCATGCTAATCTGGCACTATCTTCAGTTTGAATTATCATGGTCGTGCCATCTCAGGGAACTGGTACATAGTTGTTAGGTGACACCTGTGAAAAGCAGGAAATGTGGCCATTGGGGTTAAATGGGTTAACTTTGACCAGAATGATTCATCAACATTCCATATTAGAAAACGCTGCCTCGTATTGTCATCTTCTCTTTGCACTTTCCTGCGCTCTGTTTTAAGTCTTGCTGAACTCACAGGTACAGGAACAGACTTGTGCTAGCGCCGTTTAAACCAGCTCTGACTGCCGGCTTTGCAAGTTGCCTGACCTTGTCTTCTAGTCCGAATTTTGACCTCTTCAAGTCAACAGCAAACATTTTGGACCAACACAATATTGAGTCTTCTTGTCACACAAAGTTCATGCATAACTGATACTTGCGAGCTGAGCAGGCGCTGAAACGATCAAAGAACACGTTTCGGGCGTTATCTATTTCCCAGTGTGCAAAAGACCATCGGGAGGACGTCGGCCGCCGTTGGCCCGCGCACGCCCGTGCCTGGGCCAACGGCGGCCGACGCGGGCCGATAGCCTTTTGCGCATTGGCTTTATACTGTCTGTACATGAACTGCAATTTTCAGATCGAAATAACGAAAAAGGCTGTTCTAGGACGATCTTCCTAGCGGAACTAGCTGATAGATCCACAGAGCTGTATATTAAACAGCCAGCACTAAGTGTTGTTTATGTTGTCTTTCTCTGTGAAATTCAATGGTGGGAGGTGACAAATTTACAAGCGCACTGAATTAAGCACTCATGCGTACGTCGTTAATGCAAAGACGCGGCCTCTTTGACTACAAGCGCCAAGTCTGTTAAATAAAATAGACCAACCATGACAGATCCAGAGCAGAGATTGTTTTTCTTGGCGCCTGTCCATGCGCCTCAGGCGCCAAGCTAGTTAGTCTCTACTCTCTACTATCATGGTCGATCAATCTCTGGAAAATTGTACTTGTTTTGAACAGACTGATTACACGTGCTCGCTGTTTTACTCAGGAACTGAAAAAGGTTGAAAACCATATTGTCCTCCGAATTCCCTGTGCGTATATTGTATTTCTGAAATGCAAAAGCCACCGCTGTCCAAGAAACATAGATACAAAACAGTCTCAGCAAGAGGCATAAAGCCTCATGAGAGCCCGGGACTGCGGGCGCTCATGAGGATCTATGCCTATTGCAGTTGGATAATGTGCAGTATTTATCGATATTAAAGGGGTTAACTTACACAACAACATGGTAAACAGCTAATAAATGATAAGTTATAACACGAAAACGCCTGCAAAACTTATAATTTGCACGCCACCCGGCTCCCTACCTGCACCCACATCCAGACGTCTTGGCCTGAGGTCGCGAACGAAGATTCTATAGGAGTTGCCCACGACGTCTGCAGGCATGCTCGTGACTGCCGAGGCCAATCCAGGACAGGCAGGTTCGACCGCAGTGGCTGCAGAGGGAGGTCTGGCCAGCGTTCTGAGTTGCGGCATCTCTGTTTTTTCTCCTGAGCCGCTTGTCCTTAAGGCTAGCTCTGCGAGAGTCCACAAAGGAGACGGCTGTCTTGTAAATGGTGGAGCGCCAGGTGTCGCGGTCCGCAGCAAGTGAAGACCACTGGCGGTTTTCGATTTGGCAGGCACTAAGTGACTTCTTGAGACAATCTTTATATCTCTTCTTTGGTGCCCCTCTGTCTCTGTGTCCTGTGGCGAGCTCGCCGAACAGGGTGATCTTGGGTAGACGACGATCCTCCATCCTTGAGACGTGCCCCGCCCAGCGGAGCTGTGTCCGCAGCAACAAAGCCTCGATGCTCATAGTTTCTTCCTGTTCAAGGACCTCGACGTTTGTGACATAGTCACTCCAGTGAATGCCAAGGATTTTACGCAGACAGCGCTGGTTGAGCATTCGAGGAGTCGTAGTTGGCTGCGGTAGAGGGCCCAGGACTCAGAACCATACAGCAGGGTGGTGAGGACGACAGCTCTGTACACGCCGATCTTGGTGCCTGTTTTCAGCTGTTGATTGTGGCACACCCGCTTGTATAGACGCCCGAAAGCGCTGTTCGCTTTTGCCAGCCTGCTGTCAAGCTCATTGTCCAGCTTGGCGTCTGACGTGATGATGCAGCCAAGGTAGGTAAACTGGTGCACTGACTTCAGTTCAGACTCGCCGATGGTGATGTGGGGAGGGCGATGCTCTACCTTGGGTGCCGGCTGATGGAGGACATCTGTCTTTTTCAGACTGACCTCGAGTCCAAAGAGCTAGGCAGCGTCTGCGAAGCAGGACCTGATGCGCTGCAGGGCTCTCTCTGTGTGTGCAACGAGGGCAGCGTCGTCAGCAAAGAGCAGCACACGAATCAGGTGGTCTGAGGTTTTGTTGTGGGCCTGCAGTCGTCTGAGCTTGAACAGGCTGCCATCGAGACGATACCTAATGTAAACTGCGTCGCCATCGACGAGGTCCACTGTGCATGCTTCAACATCATGTTAAAAAAGATAGTGAAGAGGGTCGGTGCCAGCGCGCAGCCCTGTTTCACACCGTTGAGAATGGGGAATGGTTCTGAGATGTCACCGTTGAGTCTGACCTGGCCTTGCTGTTCCTTGTGTAGCTGGACGATCATGCTGAGAACTTTTGGGGGACAGCCAAGTCGTTCCAGGATCTGCGACATGCCTTGCCAGCTTACAGTGTCGAACGGTTTTGTTAGGTCGACAAACGTTACGTACAGCCCTTTGTTCTGCTCGCGGCACTTCTCCTGAGCTGTCTCAGCACAAAGACATGTCGGTGGTGCTCCTACTGGCTCTGAAGCCACAATGGCCCTCTGGGAGGTGGTCTTTAGCGTTGGCAGGTACCAGCCGATTCAGGAGCAGCCTTGCGAGAATTTCCCCGGCAATGGACAGAAGGGCAATTCCACGGCAGATTTCTCTCCTGTGTTCTTGAACAGGGTGATGACGACTGCATCGCGGAGTTCCTTTGGTAGTGTTCCTTCCTCCCAGCCGCAGAGAAAGAGGTCGTGGAGCTTGTTGTGCAGTGCTGGGCCTCCATGTTTCCAGATCTTTGGTCGGATTCCGTCAATGCCTGCTGCTTTGCCACTCTTGAGCTGGTGGATGGCTGTGAGGGTCTCTTTAGCAGTGGGCGGTTCGTCCAATTCACCCTTTACTGGGAGGTGTGGGATTTGGAGGATGACTGCTTTTTGAATAGTGCGCTCAGCGCTCAAGAGGTCCTGAAAGTACTCCGACGAGCGGTTGAAGATGGAGGTATTATCTTCTGATGAGTGCCTGGCCATCAGCGATTCGCAGGGGACTTTGTATCAGGTGTCTAGGGCCATACACTCGTTTCAGTGCTAGGAGTTTCCGGATCTCTACGTCGTTTTTGTCAAACCAGTTTTTGTTCCTCTTTCTAGCGAAACCCAAGACTTCTGCAGAGGATTTTGCAATAGCAGTTTTCAGTTGTTCCCAGAGTGTTTCAGGGGAGGAGTCTGCTGGGTGAGCTGTGTCGTTGAGCCTGCGCTGTAAATCTGTATGACAGGCAGCTTTCACGTCATCACGCTGAAGGCTGGCAACTTCAAGCCTTTTCTTGGGGGGCCCCCCTGTCTTGGGTTTTGGCTTGAAGTGGCGCCTGAGTTTGCAGCGGACAAGGGCGGTGGTCAGTGTGGCACTCTGCGCTGGGCATCACTCTGGTGAGGAGGACATCACTGCGGTCCCTCTGTCGCACTAGGACAAAGTCGATAAGGTGCCAGTGTTTGGAGCGAGGATGAATCCAGGTGGTCGTTGGACTGTCCTTTTGCTGGAATGTAGTGTTGGTGATGACAAGCTGCTGCTCTGCACAGAACTCAAACGGTATGTGGCCATTGTCATTGCAGTTTCCGACGCCATGCTTGCCGAGGACTCCTTTCCAGGCTTCAGAGTCCTGGCCCACTCTGGCGTTGAAGTCGCCAAAGATGATGACTGTCGTTTGCAGGGGTGCTCTGTAGGAGGCTACGCAGGTCAGTGTAGAACGTCCTATTCTGCAGGCTCTGCCAAGAGGGTTGGGGAGTACACACTGAGAAGGGTGACGTGTTGCTGTGTCTCAGTGGGAGGCGCATGGACATGATGCGGTCTGAGTGACCCGTTGATAGGTTTTCCAGCTTAGTCTCAATGGAGGTCTTGACCATGAAACCCACGCCTGAGAGCCGTCTTTCTGGTGCAGACCTTCCTGACCAGTAGAGGGTGTAGCCAGCGCCAAGTACTTGGAGACTGCCTTCGTCTGGGTGGCGTACTTCGCTGAGCGCGGCGATGTCGATGTTTAACCTCCGCAATTCATGGGCAATGAGGGCCGAGCGACGTTCAGGGCGTCCGCTGTCTGCTGTGTCGAGCATGGTTCGAATGTTCCAGAATGCTACGTTGAGTCTGGTCGTGGTCGTCATAAGAGTGGATCCGTTGTTTTTACTTGTTTTCTGACCGCAGGAGATGCCCGTTGACCGCGGCTAGCCAACTGGGGTTGCGATGGAACGAGCTTTGGTTAGGCCACCTTTTCTAGGCCCCTCTCCGTGTGGAGCAAGCAGTGCTGTCCCTATAGAAGGCTGCTTGGTCGTTCAGGGTGTGCCGAGTGACGTTGTCATCCCCAGGTCAACATCAAGCAACCAATATCCTGAACCGCCTGCATGCAGGTTTGAGACTGCGGCTTCCAGTGACATCTTTCACCTGCCGTTTTGCCCCTTACTCTTCGCTACAGGTCTTGGAATGGTCTGTGTCATGGTCCGTGGCCGTTTCCTAAAGCCTGCGCGGTGGAGCTTTTTGGTGGAGTGCAGTGTACGCAATACTGGCCCCACCCTTTAAACCCTTGGTTTGTCTGCCATGGCCTAGCAGGCTGGGACGATGGCATCGATGTCTTCGGGTCGTAGGTTTTATATCAGACTGTCCTTGTCTTAGTCTCTGGCTCAAGAACCTTCCACGGAGACACGGGGGCTTTGAAGTCAGGGTTTTACTCCCTTAGCCTCTCCACAGCCAAGCGGCCAGGCCTGCAAGGCAGCAGGACAATGATGATTAATTTTCGAGGTTGTCTCCTCTAGATCCGCCGTGTTTAGCCTGGGGGCTCGTGCTGCCCAGTTTTTGGGGTCACCTCGGAGAGGATGTGGCCAGGGACCACGCACGGGCGGTCTTGGGATAGAGGGATGCTATGCTAGTCCGGAGGGATTACACACGAGGGTGCCTCACGAAGGCCAAGAGGCTCTAGACTAGGGTGATCCCGGGGGAGGCGCTGTAAGAGTTCCCCACTACTCACACCACCAACGCAACTCGTCCCCTGGGGCCCCCACCCACCAGACTATGAGTTATTATAATAGCTATAGGAATGACAATATTTCTAAGTACCCAGATGTACCCCCAGCTCTACATACAAATGGACTGCCCCATGATTATTTATATGATGGTCTGTGATTTGACCCTTACGGCCAAAAGCCTCGTCTTACGACAGATTTGATTCGGGTCTCGTAATTACATCTGCTTGTTATCGGCACTATATTATATCAAGCAAAACGTCCTCAAGCTCACGAGGGCCGCAGTGGGCCCGCGCACAGCCGTGCTTTGGCCCACTGCGGCTGTCGTGGGCCCGAGGACATTTGTTTACTGGGTGGGAGAGGGGGACGTGAAGGAATGGGGGATAGAATAGGAAGGGGAGGGTTGTGGCGTGCTATTTATTTGTGAATAAAATACAGAGTCATTAGCCGCGTTGAATGGTTGGGGGGGCAGGGAGGAGATGATGTGTAGAGAGGAGGGGAAGGGACTTGGGGGGGGGGGGGAGGCGGATGGAGGATGAGGTTGGGAGGGTTGTGTGTGTGTGCTGTTTATGTGTAAATAAAATACAGTGTCATGAGCCGGGCTGAAGATTTGGCCCACAAAGTGTATACGTTCTGGATGCGACATAGCTGGATGTACCAACTCGTCAAGCGACTATCATTTTGGTTTAATATCAAGAGTTCGTTGTATGCCAGCAATTAGGAAAAAAACTGTAGTCTGGCACCTTTGAAAAACTGTGTATGTTTTGACTAACACGGACAAGTGTTTTAGTTATATAAATCATTGCCAGCAAAAACAAGCGTGCGCCTCGGTTCATAAACATTGATATTTCTTGTAATGGATCGCCATAGTTTATACGAAATTCTGTTCATGACTTCTTTCCTCATGATGTAACTGCTCTTCACTTCCATCAAGTTTCAAGCGCACCTTGTCGACCTTCGGATGGAACAGTATTAGAGAGCAGAGTGGCCAGGAGCGTCATTGAATGTTATGAGCAATGTCTGGCGCTCGGTGAATGCAGCTCTGTGGCGTTCAGTTCTGATACAGGTGTGTGTTTATTGCACGAAGATGTCTTGAGCGAGGACATGTGTGTCGCCGATGCCGCGTGGCAAAGCTGGGTCGCTGACGTTAGCAATTTTCTAAAGCGTCATTTCTATATTCTGTTCGTTGGCGAGATCTAGACTATTAGAATTATCAGTGCTGGTATGTGATTTGGGACCTTACGGCCTAAAGCCTTAAGGTCCAAAATCTCAGAACAACATGTTATATGTGCTGTGATTCCATTGTAAATTTGTATTAGTTCTGTGATATGTTGTTATCCATGGCAACTATGGGGTCAGGAAGCAAACTTTTAAATCTATTTCAGCCAAAAGCCGCATTTCCTACATTTTAGAGATGGCTCCTAAGAACTGTATACCAGTTGAAGGAGATAATTCAAGGGTAGTGCCAGATTGGCTTGGCGCCTGTTCAAATGACCAATAAATAATGTTTGAATAATGGTCTTAAAGAAGAACGCTTTGAAATTGCTATATCTTCTTTTCTTCGTTTAAGCTCAGTTTCTTTCACTCTGTCTTTCTGCATGTCTGATACGCTAACCTCAGTTCGAAAGTATCCATACGCGGCACGTAGCTTCATGTGTTGCGTATTCATACGTGGCACGTCTCAATCGCTAATTTCATTTTGCCGAGATCATGCGTCCTCTATGTGGCACGTCTTGGGCATGATACGACATGTACACATTTCTCCCTGTTGCGGGTAAGCGTGGCACAAACACACAAACAAACTTTCTCTTGTACATCTGCATGCGATTAATTAGTCCCGATCGATATAACTCGTTCAGGCCGACGGCCGTATTTCCCAAATTTTGGAGGCATCATCTAATGACTATGCACCAGTGGCAGTAGATGGATCGACCATGATAATTCAAGGGCAGTGCCAGATTAGCTTGGCGCCGACATTTGGGAATCAACTAGACGCTTGATAGGATCCGAACCGACTTCTACTGGCCTGATATGGGAGGCGACATCAACCGATTCTGCAGGTCGTGCGACATATGCCAGAAGACAATCTCCAAGGGAAAGATCCCCAAGGTTCCTCTAGAGAAAATGCCACTGATCGATATGCCTTTCAAGCGGGTAGCTGTGGACTTGGTGGGGCCAATATCCCCTCCAAGTGAAGATGGTCATCGCTATATTTTGACTCTGGTGGACTACGCTACACGTTATCCTGAGGTCATACCATTGAAGAAGATCGACACTCCAACAGTGGCAGAGGCGCTCGTCGACATATTCAGCCGTTTGGGGATTCCTGAAGAGATCCTGAGTGACCTGGGAACTCAATTCGTCTCCGACTGTATGGAGAAAGTCAACCGGCTATTGAGCATTCGACACCTTACTACCGCCCCTTATCACCCCATGTGTAATGGGCTGGTTGAAAAGTTTAACAGAACATTGAAGGCTATGCTGAAGAAACTGTGTGCTGAGCAGCCAAGGTTGTGGCATAGATATATCAATGCCTTGCTCTTCGCATACCGTGAAGTTCCTCAGGATTCGACATGGTTTTCCCCTTTTGAATTACTGTACGGTAGGACTGTAAGTGTAAGGGGGCCCATGCACATCCTGAAGGAGCTGTGGACCAAGGATATCGAAGCACCTTAGGTGAAGATCAGCTACCAGTACGTCTTCCTGGAAGATACCCTCAGGATGGCTCGAGAAGAACTGGGGAAGGCGCAGAACAAGGGGAAACATTACTATGATCGTAAGGCGAAACCACGACGATTCAGGCCAGGTGACCAAGTGTTGATTCTTCTTCCTACCGACAACAAACTCCTGATGTAGTGGAAGGGACCCTACGTTGTCGACACGGTGGTTGGCATCAATGACTACAGAGTCAAGGTCAACAACAAGGAGAAGACTTACCATGCTAATCTGTTGAAGAAGTATATTGAGAGAGGTCGTCAAGACAAAACACAACTGGCCGCATCGGTGCGTCTTGCTGATGACGAAAGACTAAACGACGAAAACCTGTTTGACCTTAATGAACTCCGATACAAGGAGGATGTAGAAGACATCCAGTTCGGTCAGAATCTGACCCAAACTCAACGTGAAGAACTGAGCGTCCTGACTCAAGAGTTCAAGAATCGGTTTACACCTGATCAAGGGACAACAGACACCATCCAGCACGAGGTTAACCTGACATCAAACGAGCCAGTCCGCAGCAAACCTTATCGTCTTCCTTATAACACGAGGGAAGAACTGAAAAAGGATATCAAGGAAATGCTGAGTCTGGAAGTCATCAGAGAGTCCAAGTCACCATAGGCGTCACAGTTGTCATTGTGAAGAAACCAGATGGATCCAACCGGGTGTGTGCGGACTACCGCAGATTCAATAAACTAATAATCTTTGATCCAGAGCCTATGCCCACAGCGGAAGAACTGTTCCAGAAGGTCAGTGGAGACTGATTTTTCTCCAAAATTTACCTAATCAGAGGGTATTGGCAAATCAAGGTTGCAGAAAAAGATATTCCCAAGACAGCATTCATCACACCCGACGGTCATTGGGAGTTCCTGAAGATGTCTTTTGGTATGTTGAACAGTGGTGCCACATTGGATAGAGGACTGAAAAGGATCCTAGAAGGCATGCAGAATGTGATCTTTTACTGGGATGACATTTTGATCCATACCAAAACTTGGGGGGATCACCTCAAAGCCCTCCGAGAACTGCTCCAAAGACTGTCGGATGCAAATTTCACCATCCGTCCAAGCAAGTGTATTCTTGGGGCCGACAACATACACTTCATTGGACACAAACTGAGCGAAGGTTTAAAGGGGCTACACGACGCCAACGTGAAGAAGATCAGGGATGCTCCGCGACCTACGACCAAAACGCAAGTTTGCTCATTTATGGGCTTGGCGAACTACTACCGAGAATTCATACCAAACTTTGCAGCAGTCACAGCACCCCTGACTGATTTGCTGAGGAAAGGACAACCTAACGTAGTGAAGTGGGAGGAGGTCCAAGAGCGAGCATTCCAGGCAGTTCGAGGCATCCTAACCGAGAAGCCTGTTCCACACCTCCCTGACCCGTTGAAAACGTTCTTCCTGAGAACAGACGCCTCCAATGAAGGAGTAGGTGCAGTCTTAATGCAAGAAGATAATTGAAAACTCCACCCAGTGAGCTACGCCAGCAAAAAGTTGACCGGAGCTGAGCGAAACTACTCAACCATCGAGAAGGAGTGCCTAGCCATCATCTGGGGAGTAAGGCGATTCGAACTGTACCTTCTGGGTGTGCCATTTGTTCTCCAAACGGACCATCAGCCCTTGAACTATCTAAACTCTGCAGTTTGCGAATTTTCGTATTATGAGATGGGCGATGTTTTTGCAGAATTTTGACATTAAACTACAATCTGTCAAGGGCTCAAATAAATATCGGATCGTTTCCTACGATTAACACATGCATGCTCTCACAGGATAACACAACCACAATCGTAACAGGCACACACAAACACAGACGGCAGACACATGGCGCTTCCTACCGGTTATGCGTTCTTTGGGCTAGCGTAGCCACAGCCATGTTGAATAATAAGTTGAAATGACCCACGCCCACAAAGCCTCTTCTGTATGAGCTTCTATGTATATTCCACCTTTTCCACAGTACGTTCGCAAATGTCACACAAAAATAAATGAAGGAGAACATCGCGCCAGCTCATACACATGTAAAACACTGAAGTGCTGGTGATTTGCGTCAATTAGGAACATTGTATAAAACATTGATAGCGTTTGGTGCTTTTACGTCACCGTCACTGTTTGATTCTTCTGATGAAATCAAGGAGTCTTACTTTTGACATTTTTTTCCGCTGTTACGTGGTAGTCGTAGTCGTAGTATGATATCACACCAGACGCACGCACGTAGGGTTCTTGTAAAGAAACTTCACTTAGCTGCAACTCGTCACACGTGGCACAAGGTTGTAGACCACTTAGGAGTAACAGGTCCAACAATATTTTGTTGCAGCGAGGAGATCTCCACACAATGCATTCACAAATGCACCAACACTGATACACTGTCTCCTCTGCAATGCATCAACACTTTTGACACGCTGTGTCTCTCATACAATGTACACACATGCTTCCTAACACTTTTTTTTATATACTATTACAGATTTGATTTCCAGAATTATCCAGAAAATTCGCACAGCACCAGAAAGGAAAACGTAAACAAAACTCATTAATATTCATGAAAAGGAATACAAAAGAATGAACTACAAAATTCCTTTACTATTTAGGCGTCTTTGGTAAAATGTTACGAATTGTAGCCGACACTTCGACGTCATATCTGAGGTCACTAGAAAGATCGCGACCCAGCTCCAACCTTCCAGTCTCTCTTGGCTTGACTTCGCGAACGAAGATTTTATAGGAGTTGCCCACGACGTCTGCAGGCTTCTTCGTGGCTGCGGAGGCCAACCCGGGACAGGCAGGTTCGACCGCAGTGGCTGCAGGGGAAGGTATGGCCAGGGTTCTGAGTTGCGGCATCTCTGTTTTTTCTCCTGAGCCGCTTGTCCTTAAGGCTAGCTCTGTGAGAGTCCTCAAAGGAGACAGCTGCCTTGTAAATGGTGGAGCGCCAGGTGTCACGGTCCACAGCAAGCGAGGACCACTGGTGGTGGTCGATTTGGCAGGCACTAAGTGACTTCTTGAGACAGTCTTTGTATCTCTTCTTTGGTGCCCCTCTGTCACGGTGTCCAGTAGCAAGCTCGCCGAACAGGGTGATCTTTGGTAGGCGATGATCCTCCATCCTGGAGACATGGCACGCCCAGCGGAGCTGTGTCCGCAGCAGCAAGGCCTCGATGCTCACAGTTTCAGCCTGTTCAAGGACCTCGACGTTCGTAACATAGTAACTCCAGTGAATGCCCAGGATGGTACGCAGGCAGCGCTGGTGGAAACGTTCGAGGAGTCGTAGTTGGCTGCGGTAGAGGGCCCAGGACTCGGAACCATACAGCAGGGTGGTGAGGACTACAGCTCTGTACACGCTGATCTTGGTGCCTGTTTTCAGCTGTTGATTGTGCCACACCCGCTTGAAAAGTCGCCCGAAAGCGCTGTTCGCTTTTGCCAGCCTGCTGTCAAGCTCCCTGTCCAGCTTGGCGTCCGACGTGATAATGCAGCCAAGGTAAGTAAACTGGTGCACTGACTTTAGTTCAGACTCGCCAATGGTGATGTGAGGAGGGCGATACACTGTCTTGGGTGCCGGCTGATGGAGGACCTCTGTCTTTTTCAGACTGACCTCGAGTCCAAAGAGCTGGGCAGCGTCTGCGAAGCAGGATGTGATGCGCTGCAGGGCTCTCTCTGTGTGTGCAACGAGGGCAGCGTCATCAGCAAAAGGCAGCTCACGAATCAGTTGGTCTAGGGTTTTCGTGTGGGCCTGCATTCGTCTGAGATTGAACAGGCTGCCATCGAGACGATACCTGATGTACACTGCATCGTCATCATCGAGGTCTACTGTGGCCTGCTTCAACATCATGCTAAAAAGGATGGTGAAGAGGGTCGGTGCAGGCACGCAGCCCTGCTTTACGCCACTGAGAATAGGGAATGGTTCTGAGAGAACATTGTTGAGTCTGACCTGGCCTTGCTGGTCCTCGTGTAGCTGGACAATCATGCTGAGGAACTTTGGGGGACAGCCAAGTCGCTCCAGGATCTGCCACATGCCTTGCCTGCTCACAGTGTCAGACGCTTTTGTTAGGTCGACAAACGTTACGTACAGCCCTTTGTTCTGCTCGCGGCACTTCTCCTGAAGCTGTCTCAGCACAAAGACCATATCGGTGGTGCTCCTGTTTGCTCTGAAGCCACACTGGCCCTCTGAGAGGTGGTCTTCAGCGATGGCAGGTACCAGCCGATTCAGGAGCAGCCTTGCAAGAATTTTCCCAGCAATGGACAGCAGGGTAATTCCCCGATAGATGGAACAGTCTGACTTCTCGCCTTTGTTCTTGTACAGGGTGATAACGACAGCATCACGGAGATCCTTTGGTAGTGTTCCTTCCTCCCAGCAGCAGAGAAAGAGGTCATGGAGCTTGTTGTGCAGTGCTGTGCCTCCATGTTTCCAGATCTCTGGTGGTATTCCATCAATGCCTGCTGCTTTGCCACTCTTGAGCTGGTGGATGGCTGTGAGGGTCTCTTCAGCGGTGGGCGGTTCGTCCAATTCAACCTTTACTGGGAGTTGTGGGATTTGTAGGACGACTGCTTCTTGAACAGTGCGCTCAGCGCTGAAGAGGCTCTGAAAGTACTCCGACCAGCGGTTCAAGATGGAAGTATTATCTGTGAGGAGTGCCTGGCCATTCGCGCTTCGCAGGGGACTTTGTACCAGGTGTCTGGGGTCATACACTGCTTTCAGTGCTTCGTAGAAGCCCCTGTAGTCACCATTGTCATCGCAAAGCTGGGTCCTCTGTGCAAGTCTGGTCCACCACTCATTCTGGAGATCTCTGAGCTTGCGCTGGAGACTGCTGCAGACGAGGCGGAAGGCAGACTTCTTCACAGGGCAGGAAGGCTGGGCTATGTGGGCCTGATGGGCGGCTTTTTTTTTTTTTTTTTGCTAGGTGTTCCTGGATCTCTACATCGTTCTCGTCAAACCAGTCTTTGTTCTTCTTTCTAGCGAAACCCAGGACTTCTGCAGAGGATTTTGCAATAGCAGTTTTCAGTTGTTCCCAAAGTGTTTCAGGGGAGAAGTCTGCTGGGTCCGCTGTGTCTTTGAGCCTGCGCTGTAAATCTGTCTGAAAGGCAGCTTTCACGTCGTCACGCTGAAGGCTGGCAACATCAGGCTTTTTCTTGGGGGGCCCCCATTTCTTGGGTTTTGGCTTGACGTGGAGCCTGAGTTTGCAGCGGACAAGACGGTGGTCAGTGTGGCACTCTGCGCTGGGCATCACTCTGGTGAGGAGGACGTCACTGCGGTCCCTCTGACGCACTAGGACATAGTCGATAAGGTGCCAGTGTTTGGAGCGAGGATGCATCCAGGTGGTCTTTCGACTGTCCTTTTGCTGAAAAGTAGTGTTGGTGATGACCAGTTGCTGCTCTGCACAGAACTCCAACAGTAGGCGGCCATTGTCATTGCAGTTCCCGACGCCATGTTTGCCGAGGACTCCTTTCCAAGCTTTAGAGTCCTGGCCCACTCTGGCGTTGAAGTCGCCAAGGATGATGACTTTGTCGTCTGCAGGGATGCTCCGTATGAGGCTGCGCAGGTCAGTGTAAAACTTGTCCTTTTCAGCAGGCTCTGCCAGGAGGGTTGGGGAGTACACACTGAGAAGGGTGACGTGTTGCTGGTGTCTCAGTGGGAGGCGCATGGACATGATGCGGTCTGAGTGACCCGTTGGTAGGTTTTCCAGCTTAGTCGCAATGGAGGTCTTGACCATGAAACCCACGCCTGAGAGCCGTCTTTCTGATTAAGGCCTGCCTGACCAGTAGAGGGTGTACCCAGCGCCTAGTTCTTGGAGGCTGCCTTCGTCCGGAAAACGTACTTCACTGAGCGCGGCGATGTCGATGTTTAGCCTCCGCAATTCATGGGCAATAAGGGCGGAGCGACGTTCAGGGCGTCCGCTGTCTGCTTTGTCGAGCATGGTTCGGATGTTCCAGCATGCTACGTTGAGTCCGGTCGTGGTCGTCATGAGAGTGGATCCGTTATTCTTTCTTGTTTTTTGACCGCAGGAGAAGATGCCCGTTGGCTGCGGCTAGCCAACTGGGGTTGCGAGGGGACGAGCTTTGGTTAGGCCACCTTTTCTAGGCCCCTCTCCGTTTGGAGCAAGCAGTGCTGTCCCTAGAGAAGGCTGCTTGGTCGTTCAGGGTGTGCCGAGTGATGTTGTCATCCCCAGGTCAACATCAGGCGACCAATATCCTGAACCGCCTGCATGCAGGTTTGAGACTGCGGCTTCCAGTGACATCTTTCACTTGCCGTTTCGCCCCTCGCCCGTCGCTACAGGACTTGGAATGGTCTGTGTCATGGTCCGTGGACGTTTCCTAAAGCCTGCGCGGTGGAGCTTTTTGGTGGAGTGCAGTGTGCGCAGTACTGGCCCCACCCTTTAAACCCTTGGTTCGTCTGCCATGGCCTAGCAAGCTGGGACGATGGCATCGAGGTCCTCGGGTCGTAGGTTTTATATCAGACTGTCCTTGTCCTAGTCTCTGGCTCAAAAGCCTTCCCCGGAGACACGGGGGCTTTGATGTCAGGGGTTTCCTCCCTTAGCCTTTCCGCAGCCAAGCGGAGGGCGGGGTCGTCTAAGTCCCGTGCAGATGTGAACATCTTCCCACTGCCCATAATTCCATAATTCCAGTCTAATGTAGGCGAAACTACGCGTCACAACAAAAATTGATCGCAATTCTCTGTGCAAAAGAAAATGAATCCTACTACAAAGATACGTAATTCTTATTAAAAAAAACCCTCAAAGCTTCTGGAAAAGATAGTGCTCACGCAGCTGCTAGACCATATGAAGAATAATGGTCTGTGACATGTGTTCCAGTCAGCATATAGGTCTGGTCATAGCACGGAGACAGCATTGCTGCGTGTTGTGAATGACCTACTTAGTACTAGCGATGAAGATCTAATCTCTGTTCTGAATCTGCTCGATCTGAGCGCAGCGTTTGATACCATTGACCATGACATTCTACTTGCTCACCTTCGTGATGTGTTTGGCATTCAAAGCACTGCACTGAAATTTTTCCAATCCTACTTTGTTGGTCGCTTGCAGATGGTTTCAGTGGTAGGATTTGAGTCCCACCCTGTTGAGCTGCTTTGCGTCGTTCCACAGGGGTCGGTCTTGGGGCCTGTTTTTTTTACTTTGTATACACAGCCCCTGTCGCATGTCATTGAGCGTCACTTTGTTTCTTATCATTTATATGCAGATGATACAGAATTGTACAAACACTACCTTAGTCAACATGTTTATCGGATGGTGCAGTCTATGGAGGCTTGTATTTGTGATGTTCAGAAGTGGACCACACAGAACAAGCTCCAGCTGAACAGTGACAAAACTGAGTCCCTCCGAATGACGTGCTCCTTTACGTGCAGTGCTGATCTTCCTGAGTCAATGATGGTGGGCGAGAGCGCCATCTCCTTTTCTAACTCGGCCCGTAACTTGGGTGTCATTTTTTTACATCAGGCTGACACTGAAGGAATAAGTGAAGAACGTTTGCCAGCTTGCCTTCATTGAACTCAGAAGGATCAGCGCTGTTCAACATCTGCTGACTGTTGAAGTTACCAAAACACTTGTTACGTCCCTTGTGCTGTGCCGAATAGACTATTGCAATTCTCCTTTGTCCGGTGTTCCGCAAAATCTTCTTGAACAAATCCAGACGGAGTCATGAACTGTGCTGCACGTCTGATTTTCCTTGCACCGAAACGTGAACATAGTATGCCTCTACTAGCTGATTTGCGCTGGCTGCCAGTTTTATACAGAATTCAGTATAAAGTCTGTGTTATTTGTTTCAACATCATCTCTGGTTCTGCCCCTCCTTACTTATCTGATCTTGTCCAGCTGTATACACCGTCCCGCTCACTACGCTCTGTTTCAGACACTCGTGTTTTCCTTATCCCTAGACGTAATAAGGTCACTCAAGGTCATCGTGCATTTTCGTATTAAGGTCCCATTACATGGAACGCTCTCCCAGCTGATGTGCGTCACTCATCATCTCTGTCCATTTTCAAATTCAAGCTTAAAACACACCTTTTCTCTGTTGCATAATTATACGTAAAGACCATTTTGTCTGCCGGCTCATCATGTGTGTGTGTGTGTGTGTGTGTGTGTGTGTGTGTGTCTATGTGTGTGTGTGTGTGAGTGTGTATGTTGTGTGTGTGTGTGCGTGTGTGTGTATGTTGTGTGTGTGTGTGTGCGTGCGTGCGTGTGTGTGTGTGTATGTGTGAGAGAGAGAGAGAGAGAGAGAGAGAGAGAGAGAGAGAGAGAGAGAGAGAGAGTTTTCTGTTCCTTGTAAATCAATGTATTTTTGTGTTTCATTACTGTGATTGTAAAGCGCCTAGAGCACCTTAGTGATTATGCGCGATACAAATTACGTTTATTATTATTATTATTATTATTATTATTATTATTATTATTATTATTATTATTATTATTATTATTATTATTAATATTATGTTTGTCCGTGATATAAAAACCATGTTCGATAACTTCAAGGAGAAAGTTATGTCTTTATCAGAAGCTAATTCGTCTTGCCACACTAAAAGCTTTGAACTAATGGACGCTCCAGAACCTAACAGTTGACAGTTGTATGGACATAGTGCAGGATAAGGGCTATGATAAGAAGTGCTAGAATGGGTGGGGCCTACCTTACCTTGCTGCACGTGCTATTCTTCTTCTTCAGAATTCCTTCGCTAGCTGTGTGTCTGTTTTTAATTTTTTGCGCCGGCGTGTGTGTTGATCAGAGGTTTGCTTAGAGAGAAGGGAAATGAATCAGAAGGATAAGCTTTAACATATGAACAACGCTGAATGTTCCTAAAAGAAAAACGCAAGTGAGCTCCAAACAATACGGTAGACTTTGGGATGAAATCTTCATCTTGTTGCAGTTGAGGACAAAATCGTTGTATTACGAGTTAGGCTTTGCTAGTGGTTCTTGTCGCATCGAGGATCCGGTCATGGGGCTCAATGTTGGATGTAAGAGTAAAGGACTAAAGCAGCCCTCGGCTCTTACCTCCGACATTGACCCCCCCCCCCCCACCCCTGACCGGACCTTCGAGGCGACAAGAACCATTAGCAAATCATAACTCTTAATACAACTAATAACATCAGTCGCCTACTCCTCTGTTTGACTTTAATGGGTGAAAGTGTTAAAGTGACAGACAAACACATGCGCTATCCCAATACTCCATCCCGCCTCCGTTAGTCATGACACTATTTTTGGTGAGTGGTTATTGAAGCTGGTTGTGGACATTTGTTTTAACCCGTTGTGTGCCTGCTTACAGAAACATTGTTCCTGCAGTCTTCGTCAATTCAACATCAACAAGCCGCCAGCTGTCCCAGAATAATGGCTTCAAAGTGGTGTCAGCGAGAGGCATAGATCCGCATGGGCCCCCGCAACTGCGGGGGTTCATGAGGATCTATACCGCTTGCAGGTGGGTGAATGGGTTAACTATTTGAGTATTCATTTTGCACTGAACCTTACGGGCTCAGTGGATGGGCCCACTATGTTCAGAGGACTAGTCAAAAGACCCTTATTCGGCACTGTTGATTAGAGTTCGTGAACCCTACAGGCAGCATTATGGGCCACTGCACTCACAGGGGCTCATGAAAAGAAGTATCCCTTGATGTGCGATACAATCCTTATTGCATCCTCGCACTGAGGCAGCCACCAGCTGTGAGAAAGTATTCAATCACTGCTGATCTGCGGTGTCCGGAGCAGGAAATATTCCCCAAGACGCAGGAATTTCCTCTCTACTGGAGGGTTAGCCTTTCCGACACACACCAAGATGGAATTGTCTAGAGAGTTGGCAATATAATGTTCATTTATAAAAGGAAAACGTAGACAGCGGCTCATAGCTTACAGGGCAGACAAGCGAGCCCGAACATAACATGGTGTAATATATTGGTCCCACCGCCAACCTTTACCTCCGCCCTACCACATTTGACATCCTCTGAAGGTATCTGTGTTTGTGTGTGCCTGTGTTATTTTGTGGAATAATCGCGGCAAATTGTATTATAAGATAATGTAAACGTTAAACGTGTAGCGCTTAACGTCTTTTATCCACCTCGAGGCAATTTGAAAGACGAGGCACTGAATGGTGTTTTAACAACTTTTGACCCCAGCTGGATTCGAACCCGTGACCTTTTTCGGATGAGAGTCGCACACTCCACTATAAAGACACACAGCTTCTCTATACTATAAGAAACCTCAATAAACGAGCTCCCCTGCAAAACAATTAAACACGATAAACCACGAAGAGGTGTAGAGTGCGCTGATCAGGCAAAAGTTCATCTCCAGGCAGGCACTACGACTAATGTCTGACGAAGACATAAACGCTCTGGCGCTGAAACGTGGAGACAGAGCAGTGCTCCGTGCAGCGGTGGCCAAAGTCCAGGGGACAACGGGGGTGGCCCACTGTGCGGCGGACTCGGAGTGGTAGCGGACAACAGCGGCAGTAGAGCGCCACAGAGCTTCCAGGACGCCCTATACAGTACACACCACAGCGGTGCTGGACTAGATGAACTGTTGCGCGGCAGCATGAGCGTCAGTGGCAACAGTATCCGGGGTATTGCGACAGCAAAAGGTGGGCCTACGTTACGTATAGTATACTTTTTGTCTTCAGCAGCAGTGGCAGAGGAAGAAGTGGCACTTGGGGGAGGTGTCACTATAAAGGTGAACAGCAAACCGAAGTCATCGTCATACAGCGTCCAGCAGCAGAGGAGAGAGGACGGTGTTTTTCCGCTCTCTCCAACAAGACGCCAGCAAGCAAGCAAGCCAGCCAGCCAGACACAGAGCGCAAGTGCACGGTCCACCGCACAGCTAGCGCTCCCACTACACACAGCCGACCAAGTCAAGTCAAGTCGCACGCTCGGCGAGATGGACAAAGGCAAACGGAATAGACGAAAAACAAACAAGCAACAGGCGGAGGAATATGCCTCCACCCTCCCCCAAGCGTCTCGACAACAGCCAGCGGCCCAACGGGAGACAAGGAGCTATCGGCCCCCTCTGTCTCCACCGATATGGCCGCAGGCGCAACCAGAGTGGGACCCACAGATAACAAGGACACCAGAAGGCAAACTCGTCGTGAGGCCGTTAGCTTATCCGACGGTCCCACACGACTTTTTCCAGTCTCTAACGCCAGAGCATATACGAAGGCTCATGCAAGGACGGGCGACTCCACCCAGCCCGTACCGTGACCAAAGACAAGAAGAAGAAGAGGAGGAAGAAACACCCCCGGTCACCCCCTTGATACTGCCCGAAGAAACGGACACATCGTCGGAGCCGGCAACTGAGCCGGATTTCCCGCCCTCCCCGCCGCCGGTCAACCTTCCCGATTCAATTACCCGGGAAAGGCCGGCACTGCCTGTGGAGGCGGGGACCCGACTCAGGGGGATGGACTTTGACGATTTAGTCCTCCTGCTGCAGGATGCAGTCCCAATCATCAAGGCAGTCGAAGGGGACGACTACCACCGTGCGCTGGTCGCCGCCCGGTGGATGGTACACGCCGGGGCTCTGAAGGACCTCCACTCACCAAAAGTAACAGAAACGGCCAGCCAAGCCACCACCACCACCACCTACAGAGATGGCGAATGCCAGGCAGCACCTGAACAGACTTCAACAGGGACGTCAGCTGCCCCAACAACGGCAAAGAAGAAGATAGGGACTACCACCATCACCACCAAACACAGGGGTTGCGGTACCACCGCTCCGCCTACGCAAGAAGCAGGCACAGACGCAACCCCTGTACCAACGAAGGAAGAAAAGAGCACCGCAACGGACCCAGCACCACAACAGCCGCCACCGCCGCCGCCGACACCAACAGACAACCAGTCAACCACCACCCAACCGAACCGACAACGCCACCGGCCACCCAAGCGGTTCAGAAACAAGCGCCCGCCACTCCTCCCCACGCCGCCACCACACCTCCGACTACCACCCCAACACCGCCACCCACCACGCCCGTTCCAGCGCCCGGCCCCTCGACCAAGATTTGACTGGCCGCCGCCTCCACCACCCTACCTCCCCAGACCCATCGACAACCGGCCACGGTTCCCCCGGCCACCACCACCACCACCGCCACCACTCCTTCAACATTTTCTGGAGTGGTTGGCACACCACCACCCACCAGCCTGGCGATAGGCGACGGTCCACCGGCCCACCACCTGCCTCCTGCACCATCAACCACCCGGCCCCGGCAATAACATCAGCCAGCTGAGCGACGGAGCGACAGACAGTCAGCGAGACAACCTCCCCCCCCCCCCACCAACCCCCCTGGCCCACCCCCCCCGGACGAAATCAACGAGAGTTGGAAGTCCCTGTCCCGTTTCAAGTCAAGCAAGCAAGCAAGCAAGTTGGACAAAGTCTCCCCTGCCCACTAGATAGTGGCAAACAACCGTATTATGGCGGCCCTTATGGACAAACCCACACCGGGTCTCACGCCGCACGCCTACCTCAAGTACTCGGCAATGGTGGGGCAATGGTGGGAGAACGTGCTGTGGAAAAGGTGGAATATACATGGAAGCTCATATACCTGGCAAGGTGTCTTACTGTTCGACGATGAGTATCGCCAACGGCAAGCGGTCGAAGGATTCCAGTTGGGGCACGGACGCCCCACAGCTGTCTACGGTGGTGGTGCTCGAGCGTAGTGATGATGACGCTCATTGCCCTTTTTACGTAGATTAGGGTTCAATATCAGCCCACCATTCTTTTCATGAGCTCCTGTGAGCGCAGGGGCACGTGATGCTGTGTGCCTAAATTGTAGGCAAGAACGTTTCTCTCTTTTCTTTTCTATTCTTTTTTTTTTTTTTTTTTCTTTGGGGGGGGGGGGGAGGTGCGGAAGGGGGGGGGGTACGGCGGGGTATGGAAATCCCTGCCACGTTCCCCATATTCGCCTCTACACTCTGGAGCATCAACTACGAAGACGACGACGAGGATGATGATGATGACGATGCAAGCGGCAATAAAATTGTTTTTGGCTGCCTTGTGCTGAAAAAAGTTAAAACAGGTAAGGTAAAGTCACCAAATTTCATTTTTTTTAAAGTGTACTTTATTTTAAAAAGCCGTACAAAAGCAGACATCTGAAAATGTACAAACATATATACTCTAAATTTAAACCTATGCATATACAATCGCACACACAATGCGAATACGTTCAGTTACGGTTAAGGTGTGATGATTAGCCTATATTGCGCATCTACTTCTGAGCAAGAAGAAGTGCTATCAAGTGGCGGAACACTCTGAGGAAGTTCACGGCCAATCATGCGGCAAGTCGCATTTGCAAACATGCATAATTTATCGACCGTAGAAAAAGTGATATGCTGTCTGACAATGGTAATTCAGTGGACCGTTCTGTTACATTAGACAACATGTTTTGTCATAAATAAGATAAATTAACAAACATTGTGACAATTGCAGCAATAACATTAAAAGCTGGTCATTCTCATGGAATATGATGTACGCCATAACTTTCCAGAGAGAATCTCGCCAGTCGAAAAAGTCGTGTAAAGCAAAGCGTACTCATATTTATGCATTATACACTATTCAGTACACTGACTCGTGAAGCAAAAAAATGTCTGATCTCGAGGGATTTTTATATCTCCCTGTGCATGTGTGTGTTTATGTTTGTTTGTGTGCGTGCGTGTGCGTGTTCGTGAGCGTCGATTCCAAAGCAATTATAAACTTGTATTTTAAGCAAAACATTTGCTTTTCGATTTCGTTAAAACGTTGTGAGAACTTCGAAACATATTCGATATACAAAGAAATCGACGGAAAAGGAACCCTTGCACTTGCTATCGGACTGTTCAAAGAAATTTATCTTTAAATACCTCTCAGCACTGGTAGAGGCACACTCGGAATCTTTAAAAGTTCTAAGAGACTTGATACTATATTACTACTTAAAGTTGATGTTGAGTCTTTTTGTTCCGCCCACTGCAACTGTGCCACGTTGATTTACAGGACTTTTAACGGACATGCGATAGAAAGCAAAACGACTCGGCCGGACAACGGTGCTATCGAAAACAGTGCTACTTGCTAGTCTAGTAATCTTAAATAACCAGCGAACCAATACTAATAAATCTTAGCATTTCAGAAAGGGAATTCAGAGGGCTTTCCGATGAAGTACGTTTTAAAAAGATTGTTACTAAACTGAATTTGACATAACTATATAATGGACGCTACTCAAGGCAAGTGAAAAGGGAAAAAGCGGTAAAAACGTAAATTTAAATAATACGGGTTACAGATGGTGCAAAACCAAATACACTTTCTAAAAGCAGTAACTGTGCTAAACCTAATCACTATGCAAACAACTTTCTACGTTGGATAGATCAGAAACTATAAAGCGTCTAAAATGAACAAGAAACACAAATTATGAAACCAGGCTAGCGGCTGTACAGGAAACCTAAAACGTGGGCTAAAAATAACTTAATGGGGGCAGAAGCTTAAACGTTTAAACTCAGTGTAAAACTGTATATGTAACGGTGGGTGTTCCTTGACTTTTTATTACGAGTTTAGTAGACACTGTCACTTTGCCCACACAATTAGGAATGCCTTCTATCGTTAGGTAAACAAGAAGGTTAAAAACACAGAGAATGGCCGTTTAGTTATTGTGGGGGCTTAAATAACTTTAGTATTGTCAAAAAAAGTTTTTGTAATTAAACATGTACACTGCTGTTGACCATAACCGATGTTAAAGATAAAATGCTAATACATGACGCAACAGTTTTATGAATGCATGTAATAAATACCCGTAAACACAGATCAATACAATTTTAACTGTTTGGTGCAAAAATAGCTATCCATTTGATATCCATATTTGTCTCTTTCAATCTCTTTACACTTTTCTCATTGGCCTGGCTCTATTCGACTTTTCCCACTGATCACATTTCTCAGAACAAACATTTCCTAATCGTCATTCACTCAAACCTCTAAACAAAAGGATGCCAGTAAATAAATAATATATGGGGTTACACAACAAAAAGAACTATATGTAGTTTTTGTCTACCGTATTTAGACTTTGAAATGGGACTGGGTCGGACGCATTTTGGAGCATGTAGTCCATAAGCTGGGAAGGTCTACCGTGCACCCCCCCCCCTCCCCCCAGTACTCCATAAGATGGGTTTCAAAGTGTTCCTTAGTTAGTCCTGAGATGTTTAAGCCATGTTCCCCGAAAATCCTTAGGAACACACCAGAGATATAGTCGATGGCGCAAGGGTACCCCCATTCACGCTCTTAGCAGGTGCTAAAATGAGGTTGAGAAACATTTTCCTCTAAATAAATCAGAATTCATTCCAGAAGCCCAAATCAGGTAATATTATGTGAAGGCACATCTTCTGCATCCTCTGCAAAAAACAGAATGAAAAAATATTGAATCTCTGGCTCACAGTGAAGGTATTTGTGCACCCAGTAAACGACCATTTCCGCGAAATCGCAAAAAAAGACAAAAATAATGTGTCAGATGCCTTCAGACATTTTCTATAGCACTGACAGTCCATTTGTAGGTTTACATCATTAAAACAGGATGTCGCAATTATTATAAACTTGACTAGGTGATGCTGTGATCACTGTAAGTGCCACAGTGGTTGATTTTGTATCCCTACCCCCAATTTGTAAAAATACACAAAATTAATTAGAAAAAATTGCTTAAGTTATCCCATTTTATTTTGGCCTCTCTTTACCTATTGAGTTTCAATAATGTGAGCATAAAGTGCAAGAAAATAAGGAAAGTCGGCATCCTTTACGGTATGTTCGTAGTGAATGATAGCTTTTTACCATTTAAAATTGCTGAATTGGGAAACGTACATTGTTTCTGATGCCCTCAGAAATTTTGTATACAACTGATAGGTCTTTTTTAGGTTTTATTGTTTAGGATAGAGTACCACAGTTACTCCCAACCCGATTTTATGATGCTGTGATGCATTTAGGGGCCACAGTGGCTGAATCTGCTGCCCTACCCCCATTTTACCTGTACGCAAAGGAACGAAAAATGATCATAACAATTGCTCCTCTGATTAAATATTTTTGTTGCCAGTTTTCTTAACAAAATATGTATTTTGAGCATAAACATTTGTGATCATTTCATTAATTTCAATGTGACCCATCGATTTAATTGTAATTCTTTTTATTTAAGGCATGCTTAACAGGGGCTGCCACTGAAGCTTCTATCGACTGCACATTCAGCACTCTTGTCAAACTCGGGGAAGCCTCAGGGAGATGTTGTGTCTGATGCTGTTTTTGGTCTACATTAATGACATCAGTACAACAGTACCAAGGTTCGTCTTGAACATCCTCCATGCAGATGACTTTGCAGTGTGGAGCGCAGCAGAACATAAAGAAATAGCATCCTCCAGAATCCAGGATGCTGCCAATAGAGTCAGCAGCTGGACTGAAAGAGGCCACTCAAACTGAGCTAGATCATCTCTTTCAATCAGACGGAAGAGGTCACCTCAAAACTGGAGACCTTCCAGTACCAAAGACAGACAGGCCAACTTTACTGGCAACAAATAAATTACTGGATTCACGTGGAGGCATAAAGAAATAGCATCCTCCAGAACATAAAGAAATAGCATCCTCCAGAATCCAGGATGTTGACTATAGAGTCAGCAGCTGGACTGAAAGAGGCCACTCAAACTGAGCTAGACCATCTCTTTCAATCAGACGGAAGAGGTCACCTCAAAACTGGAGATCTTCCAAAGACAGACATGCCAATTTTACTGGCAACAAATAAATTACTGGATTCACGTGGAGGCCTCACATTGAAACCATGGAAGCTAGGGCTGCAAAAAAGAAAGAGAGTCTCTGATGAAGAACTGGTGGGGACCACATTGGCGCAAATTACAGCATCCTGGCACAAGCAAACACCTGCTCGGTCAGACCAGTTGTGCGGTACCAAGATACAGCGACAACATGAAACACTGCCTGAAACCCAAAAAGCCAGGCTTGACAAGATGCAGAACATGGGTCATTCTCATGATGCAGTGACATTCTTAGAGCCATCTCGAGCACCCCAATTTAGGAAATGGAGGACATTGGAG
This sequence comes from Semisulcospira habei, assembly GCA_036245525.1. Classification (NCBI taxonomy): domain Eukaryota; kingdom Metazoa; phylum Mollusca; class Gastropoda; family Semisulcospiridae; genus Semisulcospira; species Semisulcospira habei. The sequence goes on from BTPG01000003.1 coordinate 89,157,712, forward strand.
CCACTGGAATGCAGAACAGCACACACGATGAAGAGACTTACTAAACACCGACAGCATGGGAGACTACAGGAGCAGACCAAGAACCGTCAGAAATGCCCAATCTGAACTGCCAACTGAAGGTCATGCAAAGGGCTAACACTGACGTCCTGGAACCAAGCCCAAAGATGTGTGAACAGCTCCCTTCAGATACCTGGACATCTCGAATGTTCCAGGACTCTTTGCCAAAGGTCGCGGCACTGCACAAAGCCATCTTGCTGGAGGTTGTGCACTAGCGCTACCCTCACAGCAGCTGTGATACCACACAAGATGCCGTGTTGAATGAAGGAAGTGGCGTGTACATCTGTTGTGCAGACCGCACTACTACCTCCCTCTCCTTACCAGCTAGCGGCAGCAGCTCCAACTATCGTACAGATCTGCAGGTGCTCAACACAGCAGCAGAGCACTAGCTAGGGAAAGGCAGCAGCTTGATCCACTGATCTCACCAGGAAGCTTCAAGATAGACTGGATGCCCTGTCCACAAAATAGTGCTGCAGTGGATTCCAGTGCATTCTGGACTAGCTGGGAATGGAGACACTACAACAACAAAGTGATTGGCAAAAGCAGAATGGCGGATGCAGCCCGTGGGCAGATGGCATCAACAAGCTGAACAAGGAGAGCCAGGCCACCATCTTTCATCTACACACTGATTACTCTGGACTGGGTCCATCCAGAAAAGCAGGAACGTTTCACAAACCCAAACTGAAGCCTGAAGATTTACACACTTTAATCAGATCACTCTGTATCAGCAATTATTTGAAGCTTCCGTGCCTAATGCGTGAAGAGATACCAAAATAAAAGAACGCTTAGTGAATGAAGGACTTCGGTAGAAGCGTAAACAACCAATCAGAATGTTCGCCATGCAGTCACTTTATGATCAGAGCTAAATATAGATCACTTGCAACAAGCGTCAGCATGATCGTTTCCAATGGGAATAGTCACAAATTGAGGGAGAAAAAAAAAAAAAAAAAAGAAGTAGACAAAAGTTTGCCAGTACGTTGTCATTTTTTACAAACTTTCACAGACTTTAAGGAAAAGGACTGAAATTGACAGACTTTCCAGGGCCCTCAAAGAGCCTTGCCATTTTTTTACAACTTTCACAAATGTTCACAGACCGTAAGGACCCTGCTGAACTAACCTCGTGAGACTGGGTCATGTGGAAACAGCCCTATGCGAATTTGGCGTAGAAAATCGGTCTCCTTAGCACATTCTCTAAACATGTCCATACAGAGAAGCGGTCTGCTGGCAGTTCTGACCAGAAGACACGCCCCTATACACCAAACTCTGAAAACATGCTGCCTAGCTCTTGACAGCTCACTTATTGGCAGCCAGAACAATATAAGATTTAAAGACGGCCATAAAAAAGATTGAACGTTGCAGAAGGTGGAAGTGGAGATCTCCTGGTCGACATGTGGAAACTAAGTATTTTTGATAACATTGTTTTGGCTATTAGGAACCATGAAACTTTATTACGCATATTCATATTTACACATTTCTATATAAAAATAAATGAAAGGAAAAGGGGAGAACTTACTAGACCCGCCTTACGCTAGGTAAAATATCACCTAAAAGACCAGCCAGTTAAAAATAGATACAATTAAATTGATGGGTTACATTGAAATTAATGAAATGATCACAACTTTTTATGCTCAGTATGCATACTTTAAAAAAAAAAAAACTGGCAACAAAAAATATTTAAACAGAGGACTATTACGTAAGCAATTTTTATGATTATTTTGCGTTACTTTGCGTACTGGTAAAATGGGGGTAGGGCAGCAGATTCAGCATCATAGCATCACAAAATCAGGTTGGGAGTAACTGTGGTACTCCATCCTAACCAATAAAACCTAACAAAGACCTATCGGTAGTATACAAAATTTCTGAGGGCACCGGAAATGACGTACGTTTCCCAATTTGGCAATTTTAAATGGTAAAAAGCTATCATTCACCACGAATGTACCGTAAAGGATGCCAACTTTCCTTATTTTCTTGCACTTTATGCTCACATTATTGAAACTTAATAGGTAAAGAAAGGTCAAAATGAAATGGAATAACTTTAGAATTTTTTTCTAATTAATTTTGTGTATTTTTACAACTTGGGGGTAGGGATACAAAATCAACCACTGTGGCACTCACAGTGATCACAGCATCACCTAGTCACGTTTATAATAATTGTGACATCTGGTTTTAATAATGTAAGCTTGAAAATGGACTGCCAGCACTATAGAAAATGTCTGAAGGCATCTGACACATTATTTTTGTCTTTTTTTGCGATTACGCGGAAATGGTCGTTTGCTGGGTCCACAAATACCTTCACTGTGAGCCAGAGATTCAATATTTTTTCATTCTGTTTTTTTGCAGAGGCTGCAGAACGTGTGCCTTAAGATAATATTGCCTGATTTGGGCTTCTGGAATGAATTCTAATTTATTTAGAGGAAAATGTTTCTCAACCTCATTTTAGCACCTGCGAAGAGCGTGAATGGGGGTACCCTTGCGCCATCGGCTATATCTCTGGTGTGTTCCTAAGGATTTTCGGGGAACATGGCTTAAACATCTCAGGACAGACTAAGGAACACTTTGAAATCCATCTTATTGAGTACTGGGGGGGGGGGGGGGTGCACGGTAGTCCTTCCTAGCTTGTGGACTAATGTACATGACGTTTCTGGAGTGCAGCGCAGAAATTCTGGCAAAGAAGTAACAAGATAAAAATGACGTCACGTCTAATAATAATAAATAATTACGGTATTTATAATGCGCTTATCTTATACTAATTATAACTCTAAGCGCGCACTCACAACTCGCACACGCATGCGCACGCTTTAGACAATGACTCACGTAACACAAAAAGTGAAAAAACATTACGACGGTCAGCTTGGGGTGGGGAGTGTGGTTATATAGTGCTAGAATTGTTGAAAGAGGTGAGTTTTGAGGGCGGACTGGAAGGAGGAGAGCGAGTGTTTCTGACGGAGAGAGAGTGGGAGAGTGTTCCAGGTGGATGGACCGTATTCTGAGAAGGAGCGGGGGTCGAAAGTGCTGAGTTTGGTGAGGGGGATGAGAAAGCGGAGAGGGTCGGAGGCGGAGCGGAGGGAGCGGGGAGGAGTGTAGGGGTGAAGTAAGTTGGAGAGATAGGCAGGAGCGTAGTTGTTCAGGGATTTGTAGCAGAGAGACAAAATCTTGTATTGGATGCGTTGGGGGATGGGGAGCCAGTGAAGGAGCTTGAGCAGGGGTCGGGTTTTTTCTTTCTGAGGACGAGGCGGGCAGCATTGTTCTGGACGCGCTGGAGAGAGAGTGGTGGAGTGAGGAAGGCCGGAAAGGAGAGCGTTGCATTAGTCGATGCGAGATAAGATGAGAGAGACAGCGAGTTTGGTGGCAGCTTCGGTAGTGAGGTATTTTCTGATCTGACTGATGTGGCGGAGGTGGAAATAACATGCCTGGGCCGTGGCGGAGACGAAGCTGGTCATGGAAAGATAGGAATAGAGGATAATGCCAAGGTTCTTGACCGAGTCAGAGAGGGAGATAGGGGTGCTGTCGAGTTGAAGGTGGAGAGAGGGAGAGAGCTGGGAAAGTTTCTGGCGCGTGCCTAGCAGCATGGCTTCCGTTTTGTCGTCGTTCAGTTTGAGCTTGTTTGCTGTCATCCAGATTTTCACGTCTTCATAGCAGTCAGCCGTGCGAGTCAGTAGTGTCTGAGTGTTGTCGAGTTTGTCTTTGTCTAGTAGTTGTGAGTCATCGGCGTAGAGGTGGTGGTGTATGTGGTGAGACTGGATGATGTTGGACAGGGGGGAGTTATAGCGTGTGAAAAGGACCGGGCCCAGTTCTAGCTACGGAAAACATGCTAGAGAACGTCTTTTTGGCGCCAAACGCCGTATGTGTGTGTGTGTGTGTGTGTGTGTGTGTGTGTGTGTGTGTGTGTGTGTGTATGTGTGTGTGTGTGTGTGTGTGAGAGAGAGAGAGAGAGAGAGAGAGAGAGAGAGAGAGAGAGAGAGAGAGAGAGACAGAGACAGAGAGAGAGAGAGAGAGAGATAGAGAGAGAGAGGATGTGACAGCGACCAGAGCCCGCGTTTGAGGACGAACAAGCTTGAAATCTTATGATATTGTCCCTAAAAGAATTATCTCTAGACTTAACAAAAAATGTTTTGATTACGATGCTCATTAGCGGGAAAATGGCCGTTTCACAAAAACCGGTTGATCCATATTGCAGTCCGTAATTTTTCTTATTTTTACTGCATATTTTGCGTACAGATAGATGAAGGGGACATATTAAATAAGTTCGTTAACCAGCATTGTACCTCTAGAACATTTCGAGTGATAATTAATTATTTTTTGAAAAAAAAGATTTTCACGTTTTGGGGATTTTTTTCACGTATTGTGTGGATTAATTTTACAACAATTGAAACTTTACTTACGAAAAAAAAAAAACATCAAAAAAACAATCTTCTCATTAATAGTCGCATGATTTTTTGGTATACGGTATAAGACTACAGTTTGTCTGGGCTGTCGGGTACGATTATTTCAATTGTGACCTGTATGCTCTAGATGTGAAAACCAGGGGGCGGATGCACTACAGTCTTCTAACTCTTAAAAAAAGTGTTAAAAGTGAAAATATGCAAACGTTTTGTAAAAATCGTGTTTATCGCACTTAGATGCGGTGCAGGACAGGCTTTTAAGTCTTTAAACAGTTTAAAAGTGAAAATTAAATAGTTTTTTTTTTAAATCGTGCTTAGCGAGCACGGTAGTTTTAACACTGTTTATCGACGATTTTCGCTTGCAACTTTAGAAGTGCTCGGAGCTATTCTAAGCGCGCTAAAACGCCTTTAAAACTGAATGAACACTGAATGGGCACCCTTTTGAATCGGCCGCTTGATTGAATTCGACAACATCAGCGAAAAAGGAGATTGATTGATTGATTGATTGTACATTGCTTAACGTCCCGACAGCAACAAGGCTTTCTCAGGACGTGCCTGCACTGCTTGTGAAAAAAAAAATAAACAGAAAATTGAATGTATGTCGCCAGCCGGTCAAATACGTTAAATAAACCTACAACATGGGGCCTAAATAGAGATTGCTGCATCCTATGACGGAATACAACGACGAACAACATCGGTTTCAGCGTTTGAGATTTACTGAGAAGGACTGAAAAGCATTGGGAAGTTAAATACTGCAGGAGAGATTGGTGGAGGTCAGCCGGCCTAAGACAAAACCTGACTTTGTATATAATTTTAATAAGATGACTTACTATCAATGCCACAATAGCGCAGTCGGTAAGGCGCCTGCTAACAAATGTCACTTTTGAAATCACGACGGCGTGGTTTGAGACACAGCCTTTCTTTGTTTGTTTGTTGTTGTTGTTGTTTGTTTGTTTGTCTTTTTCTTCTTTGTTTGTTATTGTGCTGCACGTATTTAATTATTTCCATATTCCTCCAGACGGACTGCTTTCTCTACCGAGGAATTTTGTTTTGTTTTGTTGTTTTTGTTTTGGGTTTTGTGTGTGTGTGTGTGGAAATAGTCTCGCCGGACTAGGAGCAGCCATCTTGGCTGGAATGGAACTGACGTGTTTTGACGCAAAAAAAGTAAAATGACGTCAATCTTATAGGTGTTAGTTCTTCTTTTATTTATTTATTTTTTTTTTTACTAACTTTCAGTTCGTCAGTATTGTTTCACGTCATACCTTTAGTTGCATCCTCATCAGAATTTTTTTTTTCAAATTGTGTAATCGTTTGTATACATATTCTGAACAAGCATAAATATTATTAAATTGTGGTTTAACTGTCTTTGCTAATCGTGTTTCTTTTTTTCATTGGGATTTTTATCCATACTAGTGATTATAAATCTTTACTGCGCATGAACTATTCAAGGAACCCCCTCTGTCTATTTATATATTGGTGACGTAGTACAATAGACAATTTTTAGCTAAAACGTTGTTAACTTCTTGTAGAAACGTGTCCTGCACCAGTTTTAAAAGTGTTTTAAAACCTCTGTTAACTAAAACGATTTTAACTTTAAAATGCCTTTAATTTAGAATGCTGTTAAGACAAATTTCTGCACCACTTTTTTAGAGTCAGTCATTTGTAAAAGCTAACATAACTTTAATTTTTCTTTTACGAACAAAACAAATTTCTTATTAATACCCACAATGATATTTCAAAAACAGTGTTTACTTAAGCCTTCTATTTGTCCCCGCCCTAGGGTAGGATTACGCGAAATAGTTACCTGTAAGCTCTAGGCATGAAAATCAGCAAAAGTTTGCAAAGTTGATCCACTGATACGTCAAATGTTAGTGAAGTACTGCGATGATGACGTATAACATCGAGTCGTCACTATGAACACAGCATCTTGGGACTAATGATGCCATGACGTGAAGGTTTAAGTGACGCCAATTCGCTGCTCGTGCTATAATAATAAAATAAATAATTACCGTATTTATAATGCGCTTTTCTTATAATAATTATAACTCTAAGCGCGCACTCACAACTCGCGCAAACATGAGCACGTTTTTAGACAATGACTCACGTACCACAAATACATTACGACAATCAGCTCGGGGTGGAGAGTGTGGTGATGTTATAGTTCTAGAACTGTTAAAATAGGTGAGAGTGTTTCTGACGGAGAGAGAGTGGGAGAGTGTTCCAGGTGGATGGACCGTAGACGGAGAAGGAGCAGGGGCCGAAAGTGCTGCGTTTGGTGCGGGGGATGTGGAGGCGGAGAGGGTCGGAAGCGGAGCGGAGGGGGCGGGACGGAGTGTATGGGTGAAGCAAGTTGGAGAGATAGGCGGGAGCGTAGTTGTTTAGGGATTTGTATCAGAGAGACATAATCTTGTATTTGATGCGTTGAGGGATGGGGAGCCAGCAAAGGAGTTTGAACAGGGGAGTGATGTGGTCGGATGTTTTTCTTTCTGAGGACGAGACCGGCAGCGTTGTCCTGGACACGCTGGAGAGTGAAAGTGGTGGAGTGAGGGAGGCCGGAAAGGAGAGCGTTGCAAAAGTCGATGCGAGATAAGATGAGAGAGACAGCGAGTTTGGTGGCAGCTTCGGTAGTGAGGTATTTTCTGATCTGACTGATGCGACGGAGGTGGAAATAGCATGCCTGGGCCGTGGCGCAGACGACGCTGGTCATGGAAAGAGAGGAATCGAGGATAAAGCAGAGGTTCTTGGCCGAGTCGGACAGGGAGATGGGGGTGCTGTCGAGTTGAAGGTGGAGAGAGGGAGGGAGCCGTGAGAGTTTCTGGCGAGTGCCTACCAAAATGGCATCCGTTTTGTCGTCGTTCAGTTTAAGCTTGTTTGCTGTCATCCAGTTTTTCACATCTTAGTAGCAGTCAGACGTGCGAGTCAGTAGTGACTGAGTGTTGTCGAGTTTGTCTTTGTCTAGTAGTTGTGAGTCGTCAGCGTAGAGGTGGTTGTGTATGTGATGAGTCTGGATGATGTTGGACAGGGGAGACGTGTAGAGTGTGAAAAGGAAAAGGACCGGGCCCAGGACGGACCCCTGTTGAACTCCGCAGGTGAGCCTGACTGGGTTGGAGGAGACGCCGTCGATGATGACGGACTGCTGTCTGTCGGAGAGGTAGAAGAGAAACCAGGAGTGAGCAGAGTCACTGATGGCAAAGGAGTGGTGAAGGCGGTGGAGGAGGATAGAGTGATCTATAGTGTCGAAGGCGGCAGAGAGATCGACTAGCGTAAGAAGGGAGATGTTGTCCGAGTCGGTGGAGAGGAGCAGGTCGTTTAGGATATGTAGAAGAGCTGTTTCAGAGCTGTGATGTTTGCGATAGGCAAACTGAAAGGTACTGAAGAGGTTGTTGTCGGCGAGGTGGAGTTTGAGCTGGTTGAGAACAACTTTCTCAAGAAGCTTGGACAGCTTGGACAGGAAAGAGAGATTGGAGACTGGGCGATATTTCATGATTTCGTTATGGTCGAGGTTTTATTTTTTTAGGAGAGGACGGACGATGGCGGACTTGAAGATATCGGGGACGGAGCCATTCTCTAGAGATGTGTTGATGATGTAGGTAATGAAGGGCAAAAGTTTTGGAAGGCCGTTCCGGTAAAGAGAAGCTGGGAGAGGGTCAAGTTCGCAGGTTTTGAAAGGCATGGACTTTATGGTCTTGAGGGCTTCATCCTGAGAGACGGTGCGGAAAAACGAGAGGGGAGTGCCGGAAAAGGGGTGGGGGTTCGGGAAGGCAAGGCGGAGAAGGCAGAGTATCGAGTGTGTTGCTCAGAGTTTGGATTTTGTCAGAAAAATAGGTGGAAAAAGCGGACGGGAGTTACTCTTTGATGTGTGTTGGGGACAGGAGAGTCTCTAGAAGTGCCTAGGAGTGTGTTCATGGTAGCGTAGAGGGTTCTGGAAGAAGAGGATTCCAGGATTTTGTTTTGAAGGTGTTTACGTTTGAAGTCGGAGATCATTTTGCAGACGTTGGATCTGGTGGTTTTGATGATCTGTATGTGAACGGTGAGGTCAGATGAGCGCCAGCGGCGTTCCGCTTGTCGGCGCTCACGCTTGGCCTCAGCTATGTCGTCAGTGAGCCAGGGGGAGGGGAGTAGGTTGGGTATGGTGATAGGGGCATGGTTGTCTAGGAGTTTTCGAAGGGAGGAATCGAAGTGAGATGCAAGATCGAGAGAGGGGGCGGGGTCCAAGAGAAGGTCGACAGCTTCGTCGAAAAAGCTCTCTCGGTTGACAGATGTTAGTTTGAGACGAGAGACAAGGAAGGAGTTTGGGTTTGTTTTCGGGGGAGGTAGGTTGAGGGAAACGAGAATAGCGAGGTGGTCCGAGGGGAGAACAGAGGATGTGTCAGAGTCGAGAAAGAGTTAATCGGAGGTGCGGGTGATGATCCAGTGGAGGGTATGTCCGTGTCGGTGGGTGGGTGTAGTGATGTGTTGTGTAAGATTATGGTTTGAAAAGTGACGTGCAAAGTCGCTTTGTGTCAGGATGGTCGGGTTTTTCGAAGTGGAAGTTTAAGTCGCCAAGGAGGATGTGTTTTCCGGGTCGTGTGCTGTAATGGTCGAGGAGGAGGTCAAACTCGGTGAGGAACATGCAGTTTGTGAGTTTGTTTTCAGAGCTTGGAGGGGAATGTTAGATACATGAGAAGATGAGGGACTGGCCGGGGAGTGTTGCTACGGCCTCGACAGATTCAAAGGAGGGATGATCAAGAGGGAGAGACTGAGTCAATGAATCTTTATTTTATAACGGTGAAGATATTAACACAGTCAGTTACTATGTCATTTTTCGTACCTGCCTTTGCTGAGAGAAGGAAAGGTGAGCAGAAAGACAGTCCCTGTAGATGATGGCAATGCCACCCTCTCTTGAAGCGCGGGAAGCCACTCGGAGTGACGCTGGCGATGATGGGTTCATCGCCAGCTGGGCGAAGCCACGTTTCGGTGATCACGACAACATCTAGGTCATTGTCTAGAATGAAATCTGAAATAACGTCGGCTTTGCCATCTTTGCAGACAGACTGTGCATTGAACAGACACAGTTTTAGGTTGGATGAGGCAGAAGAGGAAGAGGGAGAAGAAACACACGAAGAAAACGACAAAGGAGAAGGAGAGTGGAGAAGGGGGAAGAGAATGGAAGGGGAAAGCGGAGGAAGGGTGAGAGGGGGGAGGAGGAATAGACGGGGAAGGAGAACCGGACAAGAAAGATTATGCGAGGAGAGGGTGAGAGGGGGGAGAGGCGGAGGAATGGGAGTAGGAAAAGATGAGGACGAGGGAATGTGAGGGTAAAGGGGAGGAAAAAGGGGGAGGGGGCGAGAATGAAAAAGCAGGCGAAGGAGGAGGGGGTGAGGGGAGGAAGGGGATGAGTGCGAGGGAGGGGGTGGCCGAGGAGAGCAGGGAGCAGTAGATGATGAAGGGAGGAGAAGAAATGGGAGAAAAAAGGAGGGGCAGAATTCGAGGAGGCGGGGGAAGGCGGAAGGGGTGGAAGGGCATAGGAAAAGGGGAAGAAGTGTGTGGTTGTGTGTGTGGTGGCGAGTCCTGCCTTCTGCTTATTCCGCCCATGCGGCCTCTCTTTCGCGATCGGATGCCGCGTCTGCAACACTGTCGGCGGCACCGGCCGCGCAGTAGGTGGCGTGGCGACGTAGAGATAGCAGTGGTTGGCGTGTGTATCTGATGATCATGTTGTTTGTGAGGAGTGTGCAGTAGTGTGTGTGTGTGTGTGTGTGTGTGTGTGTGTGTGTGTAAGTGTGTGTGTGTGTGTGTGTGTGTGTGTGTGTGTGTCGGTGTGTGTGCGAGTGTGGTAGGGGAACGACGCTGATAATACGCAAGGGAGAAAATGTGCAGTAGGGTGTGTGTGTGTGTGTGTGTGTGTGTGTGTGTGTGTGTGTGTGTGTGTGTGTGTGTGTGTGTGTGTGTGTGCGTGCGTGTGTGTGCCAGTATGTGTGCCGGTGTGTGTGCCAGTGTGGTAGGGGAACGACGCTGATAATACGTAATACCAACACTGAAAGAGCAAAAGGGATACGGGTAAAAAATTAACAAGCAGCAGTCAATCCCGGTTGGACAGCGGCAAGATAGGACAAAGGCGCCGAAGTGGGGAGGGCGAGATGGCTACGGGAGATAAAAATTTGTGGCAGCACACGTAAAAGTGGTGACAAATAGGACGGCAGGAACACGAACAACAACACAGCAACAGATGCAACCGTGGGTGACACACAAACTCACACAGTAAACACTTCACACACTAGCGCGCAGCACATACAAACAGAGCAGCGGAAAGTCCCGTCGGACCCACGCTGCGGAAGCGACAAAATGGCGACGTAAACAAAGTTGAAACGACAGACACTATTCAATACGATACCACTTGAACAGCAACCAGATCCGACCAAAAACAAGCGTACAATCCTCATCAGCGGACTCTTATATGATACTCGGCAGACTTTCAGCACACGTAAAACACAGTACATCCAACGAAAAACCACTTAAACACTGGGAGCGAAAAGCACGTGGGAGTCGCACATACAAGATGGCGCCTTTCATTCGGCTTGTTCAGAATAGCTATGCTACGCCAGACCACAGAAATTACAAAAAGGCGGGAATCGCCGTGTGTCCGTCTTTATTTCTGTGTGCCAGTGTGTGTGAATCAGAGGGTTGGTTAGAGTAGAAGGAGATGGATTCCTGTCGCTACACAAGCCCACAGAGCGTACTAATGGCGGGAAGCGCAGTGTGTCCATCTTGTGCGCCGACGTGTGTGTTGATCTGAGGTTGGCTTAGAGAGGATTGATTGATTGATTGTACATTGCTTAACGTCCCGACAGCAACAAGGCTTTCTCAGGACGTGCCTGCACTGCTTGTGAAAAAAAACAACCAACTAAACAGAACATTGAATGTATGTCGCCAGCCGGTCAAACACATTAAATAAACCTAACACATGGGGCCTAAATAAAGCTAAGACCATTTAGCAACACACATCCAATATCAAGAGCTACAGGCAGTGCAGACAGTAGGGAGAGTTTAAAAAAGGCAAATACAGGTGAATGGACCTCGGGTAGACAGAAACACATGCCCCAGAATAGAGAGAAAACCCCACCCTGTGGGGCTGACCAGGGTGACCCTGGGAACTAAAAAATACCTAACCCCACCCAAGTCCCCCAGGGCAGACCCGGGTGGGGTGGCTTAGAGAGGAGGGATACGGATCAGCATAATAAGCTTTAAAATATGAACAACTCTGAATGTTTCTAAAAGATAAACGCATCTGAGCTCCAAACAATACGGTAGACTTTGGGATGAAATCCTCATCTTGCTCTATGATACCGTTGGTACCAGTTTCACAGAAAAATTAGCTGAACAATTGGATAAGTTAGATAATATAAATGACAGGAAAATTCAAGCAAAGGCCTTATGCTTTTTTTTCTGTACTGACCGTAATTGAAACGGCGAAGAAACAAAAAACTGGGTAGATAAAAATGTAGGGGTTTTTGCAACAAAACTACTATATGCACGCGTTGTGTTCAGCCTATGTTACCAATTTCATTCAGAAGAATAACTGAAAAATTGTTAAATTAAAATTAAAAATTAAAAGAAAAATACAGAAAAAATCCACGTGAATGCATTTCGCCCGAGGTTGTTGACAGACAGTCCAAAATGGACTTGAGTCCCCTACATTTCTACGACATAGCAGGCAGTGTGGGTTTTTATTTCAGGGTTAAACATCGCGTTTAATACTTTTTACAGTTGAAGACAAACTTTTTTGTATTAAGAGTTAGGCTTTGCCGATGGTTCATGTAGCCTCTCGGGCCTGGTCAAGGAGGGGATGGGGGTGGGGTGGAGGGTGGGGCAGTGTCAGAGGTAAGAGTCTCTGGCTAAAACCGTCTACTCTTACCTCCGACACTATCCCTCCTGACCGGACTCTCGACGCGACGATAACCGCTGGCAAAGCCTAACTCGTAATACAACTGATACTGTTTCTCAATATTCAAACAATGGTGGTTTTACATATACTTATATAAAAAACTAAAAAAAAAAATAGTTTAAAACTGTGTTGTTAAACTTACAGTTTAGAGTACAACCTTTGGTGGGGTCAGCACTGTGTGAGTGTGTAAGAACCATTGTCAAAGGTGCTGTTTGGGTTTTAAAATTCGTTGAGGTTGCGACAAGAAGATACAAACACGGCATCCCACCCCATTGCCTTGTCTTTACAATAAGTCGATGCCATGAGGAAAGTGTGAAGGGACCTAATATTGTATCTTTACTTGTTTGTAAAGCGCTGAGTGTACCCTTGACCTGTACACTTTATGAACAATTATCTCATCACAAGTAATTTCAGGTGCATGTAATTCACAGTCCATTTGCTCTGCCGTCTCTTCAATCACTGATCACAAATAATAAAAGAAAAACACATATACAACGTTCTTGTAAATAACAAAGAAACAAAAAAGACAACGCCCTTATGGCTCACATGTATGACAGATCCATACATGTGTGACAATAAGTAAATCCATGTTTTCTCAAAATTTAATCAGTTTTACACATCTGTGAAACGCAATGCAATGATTCTACTAAATTAGTATACTTAGGAAGGTCTTATCATCAGCAACCTTTGTGCCAAATTTGAATGAAAAGTTTGCAAAAATGTTGATAATAACTACAGTACTTTTTTTTTTAATTGTCAATTTATACACGTTTGTCGACCTCTTGTTACCCTCGACCTTTTCCGAGGGGTCATTCAAATTAGAATGCATAGATATATCTTTCTATCAGTTATCTCTGTACCAAGTTGTACGAAGTTGTGAATACTATTGGAGGAACACAAATGTAATGGGGGTCAAAATATGGCTATTTTGGACCTATTTCCTCCTTTTTTGTGACCCTTGACCCTTGACCTTTCCGAGAGATCAACCAAATTAGTATGCATAGAAAGGTCTTACCATCAGGTATCATTGCACCACGTTTGGGTTTAAAGTTGTGAATAGCTTTTGAGAAACAAATACAGTATGCCAAAATATAGCTATTTTTGATATATTTCCTGATCCCCTGTGACCTTGCCCTTTGTGAGAGGTCACACCGAACTGGTATGTTTAGAATGGTCATGCCACACAGTATCGTGGGGCCAAGATTGAAGACTGTGACTTAAATAGTCTCCGAGACAATGCCAACGTCAAAGTTTTTACCACGGACGATGGATGATGGACGACAGACGACAGATGACGGACGGACGACCACTAGCCCAGAACATAGACTAACGTTTTCCTCGCACGTGAGCCAAAAAGCCACATAATTCAAATACGTGAAAACAAGATGAAATAAATCTACTCTGTGGTTGACTTTTGCATAATAATGTACATAAACACAATACGGTAATCTACTGCTTTCATGAGTTATATCATGGCGTCTGAAACACTACGACGTATGCAACAATTAATGGCGGTACAGTGCCTGATATCATTGCTCAAAAGACGTTGATCGGAAATCAGAAGTAGGTAAAATTTGCACGAGTTTCGAAGAAACAGTGGATTAAAAGCCAGGACGAACATACGGTACAGCATGTTGGTCCTGGCTTTTAAACCATCGTTTTCGTCCAAACACATGTAATTTGACTTATTTCCCAATTCTAGGAATCGTCTATTGTCCATTGAGAACTGTGCAGTGATATCTGCCGCCATAAACAGAGTTTCCACCAACATTTGCGCTTATTTCCATTCCACTACGATCATCCACTACGCTAAATGATGAGTCATAGTTACGGCAAATGTAGACATTATCATAAAAAAAAAATTGAAATAAATTAAAAGTATAGATAGAGCGTCATCACAGCAAATCACATACACTCAGCTAAATTCCGACTGATGGCAGAGCTGCAATATATATATATATATATATATATATATATATATATATATATATATATATATATATATATATATATATATATATATATATATATATATATATATATATATTGTGTGTGTGTGTGTGTAATAGTGTGTGTGTGTGTGTGTGTGTGTGTGTGTGTGTGTGTGTGTGTGTGTGCGTGCGCGTGTGTGTGTGTACAGAGACGAATCGATGGAAGGGAAGGAGGTCTCCAGGTATCAACCCATACAATATTTTAAAAAGCCACATCAAAGTCCCTTTCATTGGAGTTCAGTTTGCTCCCCCTTCACCCTCCCTCTTCTTTTAGGTCAGGTACACACACAGCAGATCTATAAGCGAGTCCCGTGAAAATGGGTTAAGTAACCTTTGCTTACCGACCGAGAGAAAAAGTCAGTCAAATCATGCCCAGTGATACGATCAAGAGTTCACCCAGTAAACTACCTCAAGTCTACTTCAAAACCGAGGAGTTGCCCTCGAAATCCGAGACACGTTCTCAATTGCAATAATTTGTGCAGTAGCAATGGTCACTTGTATTCGAAAAGGTTGTTTGCTATGGGCCCCTTCTAGTTTTTTTTGCTGTTTTCGATAGCTCCCGGGGTTAGTTGTTGTAGACAGCATTCCTCCTCTGGTACTCCTGGATCACGTGGTATATGTACCGGTACTGAACCTGTACAACAAAATGTTATAGGCATATTTTTACACTTCATAAAATGGGTCTCTTAAATCTGATACCCTGCAACAAACAAGCACACGGAGAATGAAAGAAACAAAAAGTAAAGCCTGACACTTGACAGTGCATCTCGTGAGGCTATAGCAATGCTTTGGGAAGCCACCAAGCATGCAAAGTAAAGAGAAGATGGAACCCCAGCCAGAGATAGAACATGTGGGGTCCGCAGAGCACCCATTTCATAATCAATAGATTTATTCTAATTAACACAGTAATTAGACAAACCCACTCCAGGAATACCCCCAATGCTTTGATTGTCTAACTTTACTAGTTCCATATCTGAAATAATTAAAGCAGCATTTTTAGATCAGCTGTCAACCCGTGATTATTACGGCAGATCCCCCAACCCACCTAAATTAATAATACCGCATTGTCTCTTAAACAAAGGTATTTCGAGGTGTATACCCAGCATCTGCTTTCATCTACTGAAATAGCATTGTACACACTCCACCCGTTCACCCTTTCAAAACCCTCTCACTAGTGCAAGCGGTACACCCGGTACTTTTAAAATAAAACTGTCACCTACTTGACTACACATACCGTCCACACAAACCACCCCTTGCCGAGCGGATGCCCTAAAACAATTTTATTTAATTAATAACACACATAGCAACATGATTTCTCGGAAATTGGTAAGCACCGAAGAGTTGCGCCCCTTGCTAGAGCCCACGTCTTATCACTAGTCAAGAGGAAATTCCCGATTTGAGTCAGAGGTATTTGTTGTTCCACCTCCTTAGATTAACCGTACCTGTGCCAGTAATTACGGTAGGTACAAAAAAAAGTACAACCCCTTCTCTCACCTAAACACCACGATGTATTTTGAAAAATCGGCAGGGTTGATTTCCTAGGAACCAGCATAGCAGCAGGCAAATCGAGCACCGCCCACACACACACTACAGCTCACCGGCAGAGTGCTCATGCACAGCACTTGGCCGAGATTGCACAACTTCTGGTTAAGCTATTTCACACCTTCCGGTTAGTTATTGCACAATTCCAGTTATAGTTAAGTACTCAAGTTGAACAGGCTTTTCTTATGTCCATGAAATGGCTCAGTGGTCTGGCGCCCACACACGGTTACGCCGGCACCGCGGTTTCTAAGATAAACAAAGCAAACATGACTTAAAAGAAAAACAGAAGATAGTGGTAGAAAACCCTTTAAAATAGAAACAAATAACGACGTTTCGGATCAAAGATCCTTCCTCAGGTGACATGGAAACATGGAAAGGTTTTGTTTCCATGTCACCTGAGGAAGGATCTTTGATCCGAAACGTCGTTATTTGTTTCTATTTTAAAGGGTTTCCTACCACTATCTTCTGTTTTTCTTTCACGTGAAACCCTAGCGGCAACAGTTTTACTACAAACATGACTTAGCAACCTCCACTGCGCTGTTTTTGACGTGAGCAACAAGGAAAAGAGAGGCAGAACACAGAGTTAAAATGACTCTTAACGCAAAGTCTTCAGTCTTCTGTTTACAACACGCAGTTATGCCGGCACCACGGTTTCTAAGATAAAGAAAGCAAACAGGACTTGGTAACCTCCACTGACGGCGTGTTGAATGGTGTTAATAGAAGATTGAGCCTTCTCAAACACAACCATTTGCAATCACTTCCATGTTGTAAACAACTAAGAAACGAGAGACAGAACACAGAGTTATGACAAACCGCTCAAGCTGAAGCGTTGTGATGTATTCTGACTGGAGTCTACAATAAATACTAAGCATGTTGAATAAAGATTTTGTGTGTGCGGGTGTATGCATGTATGTGAGTGCATGAGTGTGCGTATGTGTGTGTATATATGTGTATGTGCGTATGCGTGTGTCTGTGTGTGTGTGTGTGTGTGTGTGCGTGTGTGTGTGTGTGTGTGTGTGTGTGTGTGTGTGTGTGAGCATGTGAGTGAAGATCCCCTTTTATGATATAACCTACACCCACATCACAAACAAACCACCATCTCTCCTTTGTCCATGACAGACAGCTTTGACAAACAAAATGTAAGCAGGAGTCAAAAATGAAAAAGTAAATACAAGAAGATTTATATTTTTGTTCAAAAACAACAAAACATCACACATTTTTTTTTTTACAAAATCAGATAATAAAATCTGTGTACTATTATCTACCATGATTATTGGCACATCTTGCCATTTATTTTCATGAAAAAATGTGGGGGTTTTTAGTAACGAAATTAAAAGATAATTTAATAAAGCAAGGGAAGTAATTTCTTTGTCCTAATTTTCTAAGTTAGTTCCCTTGTATAAACCTATATCTAACAAAGGGAAGTAATCTAAAATTTGTTGTAACTGAACAGGAGCAATTCCCTCCCCTGATGTCACTGAGACTATACTAAACACAGGGAAGTAATCTTAAATTTTTCCCCATGTTGTTACTGAATAGAGGCAATTCCCTCCCTTGCTGACACCAAGTCTAAACAGATTATTTTCTGGTGCTCAAGTCATAGGTCAACTTACCAAGTTACTTTCTATGTTACTTTCTAGATTTTTCTACTCATTAAAAGTTCTTAATAATATAATTTATAAACCTACAAGTAACTTTGTAAGTTCTTGTAAATTAGTTGGCATAAGTTCTTATAAATATCTTAAAACAAGTTCTTATAAGAACCTAAACATAAGAACTTGTAAGTTCTTGACCCAAGTACATAAGATACTGGGACAGATTTGTCAAGCTACAAGGGCAATAAAAACCTTCTTTTTTTCTCAATAGTACTCTGGGGGTGGGGCAGATGGCATCAAATGGGCAGGCTTGAAAGGCATGACATCTCTTTGCGAATTGTGTTTCAGAAATAATGTACGATTACCAAAACTGATCATTACTTGCTTAAAAGTCCTTGAACTCTTTCCATTGTTTCTTTTACGCCTGTTTTCTTCCCTTCTTCTAAAAAACTAAATTTATTTTACTTCCAACTCAACATAAAAATCATGCATCACAACTGGTTTGTCATCCTGATTAGTTACAGGGGGAGCTGGGTGGCTCAGTGTTTGCCTCTTGACCGAGAGGTCCCAGGTTCAAATCCAGCTTGGGTCAAAATTTGTTCAGACCCTTTATCGGTGCCCCGTCTTTGAAATCACCTTCGTGGTGGACAAAAGACATTAAGCCCTAAACATTTTCCTGATTAGTTACATATAAACACAATGATTAAAGAAACTGAAGCCTAATTTTTTAAACTGTGAATTAGGAAATCTAACAACTACATTTTCGCAATAAGGAGCAGTTCCAGTTGACACGCATTTCAAGAAAGTCAAAGGCTTTCCATTGTGAGCATTATCAGTAGTGCTTAGTTCTTTCAAATGAACTTTTAGCACTTAAGGTACTGACAAATGAACAGGATATCTACCAGTCATTCTTGATTTATTTGGTGATAGAAGACGTCCATCTGATGGTGTCCAATCTTCATCTGGATGTATTATTTTTTTTTACCTAAAAATCCAAGTAATAATAGAAGACTAGTTGATAAATAAAACTGGACACCTTTCGGAAATTCAATTGTAGCAAGTAAATTAGCTGGGTTTAAAGTTGCTTTAATTTTAAATTCATTTTGAAGCCATTCAGCAAAAGTACAAAAGTCATAATACCCAGATCGTAAAGTATCACCCTTCTCTAAACCATTAAGAGTTCCACTTACAGAATAATTTTTATCATCTGTTACATTAAACCACTTTACAGTGTAGAACATTTCATGGATAGCTACAGCCTTGCTACCATCATGATTATCAATTCCATTAGTTAACCACACTGGTTTGCTTGTGTCAAGATTTGATAAGGTTATAAACATTTTTATTATCACATAAAAAAGCATTATGGAATTTAAATCATCAACAATTATCACTATAAATGAGTTTCTATTTAACATGGATGCCAAGTACAATGTTGCACCTACTTATGATCAGAAAAAAATTCAGCTAAATTAGCTCCATATAGCTTTGTCCGAAGGTGATTTATTTCAAGTGAAAGTGCCGAATCCCTATGATCATTACCTAAACCCACCAATTACAGATGATGCAACTGCAAGAAAGTGGTCCTCAAGCCCACTACATAAGTTTTAAAACCAACTTCACTTTGCTACACTACTGGCTGTGGCATTTCTTTTACAGAGCATTTGAATCATGCAAACAAACTGATTTTTCATAAATGGGTAGAGAGGAATCAGCAGAAGAAATGAAACAACACAATGAAGCATCAGAAAAACTAGCACAAGCCCAGCAGGATTATGAAAAACAAAGAATAGAGAAACTTGATTTTATCAGTGAAAAACTCAGACTAGAAGGTCACGCACAACATACATATTCTAATGTCTATGATGCAATTCGTGAATATTTTCTCGTTACGGGTAATGACATGACCATCCCAAAACCGAAACTTAGCGACTATTATCAACCAAGCACACAACAAACAAATGGAGAAATAATCTTTGTTCTAGTGGGAATGACATTTGTATATTTTACTGGACTTTATATTGCTAGAAGAAATGAACGATGCCAAAGCCGAGGCTAAACCATCGAAAATATATTACTCCCCAATTGGGTATTGGAAAGGAAACACCACTATTCAGAAATTACACGCGGCCATGGGCGGTGATGTAACACTCAATCAAATAAAACAATTGTTACAGAGACAGGCAATTTTGGCAGGTTTATCTCCCTGCGCCAAAAAGAATATCAAGACCTCATTTTGAAAACACAACACCAAATGACACACATCAAATGGACCTCCTGTTCTTACCACACGATACAATAAGAAAAAAAAGTTACAAGTATGCACTGACTGTTGTTGACATTGCTTCAAGGTACAAAGATGCCAAATCCATAACTGACAAGAATGCTACCACAGTAGTCACTGCGTTAACAAAAATATATAGTCAAAGACATTTAAAATTCCCCAGACTTGTGCATGTCGATGACGGATCTGAATTCAAGGGCTCCGTTAATCAGTTATTTGTGAAGAATGGCGTACTGGTTAGATGTGGCATTCCAGGCATATACAGATCACAGGCAATTGTTGAGAACTTTAACAAGCAATGATCAGAGAGACTTTTCAGCTACCAGTATTCTAAGGAACTCATGCATGACACACGTATCACTGAGTGGGTAAAAAGATTGCCTTCTGTGATAAAAGCAATGAATAGCAGCCTAAGCCTGTTGATGCTATTAAATTGAAAACAATTCCTCTGGCGTCAGGGCTAACAACACCACCACCGCTGGTGCCAGACAAGTTTATTTACAAAACAGGTAAGATATCTATATCAAGCTAGTGAGTCAGAAAACGACTTCAGATGCAGAGCAACCCACCCCATTTGGTCTATGTCTGTACACAATATAAAAAATATAGTTTCCGCCCTTGGCGGTAACCCATCGATTTATTATCTATATGAGCCTACGCCACAGAGGGCATTTGTCAGAGAAGAATTACAGATTATTCTCCCAGACACTGTTACTCATTTCAACAACTAATTCATCGATTAGTTCATCAGCTATTTGTTCAGATAACTTAAGCCTGTAATGACCAGGTGCATAAGTCTTTTTCCTTAGTATGAAACACTCGTTTTGTGTCCCCTACTGCCAGTGACTTCTTATGTGTTTGGATTATTTCAAGATTGTGTCTATTTGATTTCAGTGTCTTGTTTGGATAAGGCATCAGTTCACCATCTAATACTTGCTTGTAATGTTCATGTTGGATGTCTTTATTTTTTATCGCTATTTTTTTTAAAATTCGATTTGCTTTCGACTGACTACCTTTTTGGTGCAGTATAGAATACATTTTTGACCTCAGTCCAACGTACTCAACTATTGGCACACCATTCAGTTCATCTTTAAACTTACCAGGCACTTTCTTGTTATGTGTGCTGTACAGTGGATGGTCTTTATGATAATCAGACGTGTCATACATATGTAACTCTGTTTTCATGTCTTCATAAAAGTCTTCAGTAGGCACTTCAATGATCATAGAGTCAGTGTCAGTGTATAACAGACGACACTCAGGATACTTTGGTTTAAAGTAATCATAGTAGAATTCAAGCATCAACAGTTTTGATAACTTAAGTATTGCCATACAAATGAATACTGGCGTGTCCAGTTTGACAATTTTTTTTTTTTTTTTTGAGTGACACTGTATACAATGACGGATGAAACTCTTTGTACCCTGTCTACTGTGGCTTACCTGTAAGTTTAATTGCACCTGATTTAGTTGTGACTAGTCTCACATATTTGTGGTGATGGGGATTTTGCATCGTCTTGCCAAAATAGGCATTGTTCATAAGCTTGAAGAAGTCTTTTTCAAATGCAGTGTTGCCATCTCTTGCACGCAATGTTGTGTTTTTCATTATGTAATCTTTCATGAAAACACTCTGATCAAATTGAATGCCTCTGTGAACTTTCTTTAGTACTAACCCATGTCTGATGTAAAACTGCAGTAAGCGATATTGACACATGCAATTGAATTTGTCATTCAAATTTGGCACAAGTTTAGTGTCTTCTTTTTTCCCTGTCAAACACATTTTCTCAACAGCTAAGGGATAATCATTGTGGTAATCATGTAGATGGTGTGGGTACTCTAGGTGTACTTGTTGCTGTCAGTCCAAATGAATAAACGGTTGTGATAAGCTTTAATGTGTTTGATCGTAGGACAGAATATCACAATGTTTTCGAAATGATAGATGTATCTTGTTTGTAAGAGGTTAAGAACAAATTCAGTTTTTCCCAAAGCCTGTGGAACTGCAAAATAAGCTGCAGTGTGGGTTGAGTGTCATTAAGTTCATTTTAATACACAATATAATTTTAATATATGTGTCCACTTAGTCTGCTTTCTGCAATATTGAGTTGTGCATCATAAATCAGATACAAATATATGTTTATTGCACTGGCGGTTTCTTCTTTTTTTGTATCTGAATTGTAATTCCGTCACTGCCGTTTTCAACAGTACAACCTGACCCATGTAGGTAGTCATCATCTGTACTGTGCAGGTCTAGCCAAAGAGCATACTTGTTCGTTAGGTTTTGACTGATACTTATGTCATACAGAAGTAAATCTTTGCATGCCATGTTTGTGGGTTTTTCTCTAATCCTTCCACCTGACCATTTTATGATTTCATCGTAGTGTTGATAAGGTAGCAAACCAGAAGAATAGACGTGATTAGGATGCCATTCGATTGTGCAGGATAAATGTGTAATCTTTGGATTGTAGAATTTTTCTGAATCCCTTCTGTATGGGCTTGCCGGTTCAACAAACAACAATACTTTTCAGTGACCTAACAGGTGTGTTCAGGTTGATGTTCCACATTGTATCATTTTTGTCTTTGGGTATTAAACTATGTCTTATCACATGGTCATAATAAATCGGCAGTTTTGTCTTGTACTGATTTTGAATGAGTCTGGCTATTTCAGTGTGTGTAACAATTTCATATACCAAAGATATGTTAGAGATTGTATTTGTTGCCTCTGTGTCAGGTGATTAATAACTTTGGAATAGTCATTGAAGATTAGTTCAAAACTCAGACGGTCATTCAGTGCTCCTTGGTAATAAGGCAAATGTGCTGTCAAGATTTCAAACTCAAGTGGAATGTAAAATCTATTTCCATATGTTTCAGCCAATATAACGTCCTTGGCTGCAGTGATTACTTTATCTCCGGCATTGATTCGAAGTTTAGTAATGTTATCTGGCTGTATGCCTTGGTAAACACGGTCTTCTCGTTCTTCTCAAGTAAGCCAAAGATCTTTGTAATGGTAGAATACATCAGCATCATCAAGACTAAACACTTCCTGTCCTTCAAGTTTTACTTTAATAGTCTTTATAATTGCTCTGCCAAGGTTGTTAACTAGTGTTTTTTTGCATCTTTGTCTAATGTAAGTTCGATATTAAAAGCAAGGCGAGCAGTATCAGGAACAATAACGTCACCTCGACCTAGGTTTTGAAACTTGACAGTAAGAATTTGGTTCTGGTCTATGGTGCTAGGATTGTTTGTGTTGGCAATAGATTGCCTTTTGCCCTTAACACCTAGAGGTTCACGTAGTTTTCTATATGGGTCTAACTTTGATCCATAAGTCTGTGTCATTTTATTATGCAAAAATCAAATAAAATTAATTCATAAAAACAATTACAGCGAGAGGATTTAATCATGAAGATTTTAAAATGGATGACATATATCATTTTGGTAATACAACAGATATGACAGATATGACTGGTACAAGAAATACTTCTAGTTTATGCTACAAACTTTTAGAAAGCAAAGTGAACTCGTTTTATGATCATGTTGGTCACAGCCCAGACAACATAGATCCTAATCAGTTTGAACTTGATGGCAAGGTCATTTATATTTAAATACTGTTGACAGAGGAAAAGTACAATTGACTAACAAAAGAGACCCTGGTAAGTTTAGAGCTTTAAGTACAATCAAAGGTGAAGTGGTGTTGGTGCCATGCGTCAACTTGGTATTGGAGATAAAAAGTTACCACCACGAATTGTTTCTACGCTTCACTACATGCAAACAAGGTTACCAACAGGACAAGAAATTGAAATGGCAGCAGTAACAAGACTGCCAGAAATAGCAAATACAATGATAGAAGAAACCTGATTTACTGATACAAATAAATGACGCTATGAAAACAATAGATGACCCACCTTTGTGAATGCAGGAGATTATGGGCTTGGATAAATCACTGCAGACAATCAGAGGTGAGATGGTAAATAATGTAGCCAAACTAGGCGAGCTTGATAAACACATAGAACAAGAAAAAGAGAAACTGGCTACAGCAGACAATGGGAATCTTGACACAGAAATAAAAGAAAGAATACAACACAGATTAAATGAATTGCAGATAGAAAGATCAGGGCAATTAGAAGCGATTAGTATTGGAAGAGAAAAACTGAAAACACAGGTCAACAGGATTAGGGAAACTATTCAAAAAATACTTCACGAAGACACAACCTTGGCTGAGAGATTGAAAACACTTTTCAGAGAACAGGGTATCATTATTGCGAGTTTAATTACTGCTCTTGGATTTATTATCAGTACTGTTGTGTTGGCTGTCTCTGGCAGTGGGGGTGATGGAAGTGGACCACTGCCTCCAGCACCACCTGGTCCACCAGTTCCGTCTGACCCAAAAGATTTACAGTCATGGGTAAAAAAACAGTTCTCTCATATATCAGACTTGCTTAAAAAATTGGCTGTGAAAGCAATGGATGCTTTGCCTGTCATAATAGGTAGTGTTGTCAGTTGGCTGATCAGTACTGCAAAGAAAGAAAGAATGAGAGAACTGAAACAGCATTAACACAATGACTGAGTTAACCGCTTAATTATAAGTTTTTTGAAACCTCATCAGTCATGTTCCCGCACAGAGTAAATACTGTCGGAATTTACCTTCAAACATTATTGTTTGAACATACACCCTTTTATGCAGGAATGAACACGCCACTGAACTCAACTAGTCGCTAACACTGTGTTGTGACACATCCGCTGGTGCGGCTGCTGATGTCACAGTATCGCTAGGAGCAACTTGTCAACAACAGACCGACCGGTTGAAATAACATTTTATTGTGCGGCTATCCTTGAGAAGGCGAGTTGTGTTTTTTCAGTGACTGACGGACTAAAGTTTCAGACTTAGTGTTATCACTAAATCTTGTAAAATATACATTGAGATTGGTAAGTGTCTGTTTATATTTGTGGTATACTGTTAGATCATTACAGTCATTTTCTAGTGTAATTTGTCCGAGTCAACGCTGACTAACCTTGCGCTGGGACCATACGGCGTTGAGGCGCGTCCCCTGGGTGGTGGATAGGGGGTCCCTCGTGAGAGGGGTGCACCGAATGAAATAAGGTGCTGTGAACCAACATGGTCTAAGGGAAGGTGACCCCGACAGAAAACCCCTGGTCCTCCTAGTAAGGGGGTTGGGCGTGGGGGTAGCTTCCCCACCCTGCAAAAAAGGAAATAGCTACAAAAACGCCGACGAAAAGACTAACAGTAATTCCATTTCTGGAGGAGGAAGGTTCTTCTACCAGAAGACTTATGACGTCCTGTGGTGAAAGCCGGAAGTCTTCGGAAGCCACAGGACCGAGCCGCCTCTCTCTATCCAGGGATACAACCATGGGCACATGGAACGTCAAGACCATGTACCAGAGCGGCAAGGCCGCCCAGATAACAGTCTCTGGAGTGGAGCTCCCTGATGTACGTCAACTTTGTGGATTATGAGAAAGCATTTGACAGTGTGGACCGAGAGACTCTGTGGAAACTCCTACGACACTACGGTGTACCCACAAAGCTCGTCCGCCTGATCAAGAGCAGCTACGATGGCATGACATGTCGCGTGATCCACGAAGGGCAGTTCACCAGGGAGCTCCAGGTCAGAACTGGTGTCAGGCAGGGGTGTCTGCTGTCTCCGTTCCTCTTCCTACTGGCCATAGACTGGGTCATGAAGATGACCACAGAGCACAGACGAAGTGGAATACAGTGGACACTGTGGACACAGCTTGACGACCTCGATTTTGCAGACGACTTGGCATTACTGTCCCACACTCATCAACAAATGCAGGACAAGACCACGAGGCTTGCTGACATCTCGTCCCAAGTGGGCCTCACCATTCACAAACAGAAAACAAAGACAATGAGGCTGAACGCAACCAGTGAAGAACCAGTCTTGCTTGCTGGCACCCCGTTGGAGGAGGTGGAGTCCTTCACCTATCTCGGGAGCATCATAGACAAAAAAGGCGGCACTGATGCAGATGTCAGAGCACGAATCGGTAAAGCCAGAGCAGCCTTTCTCCAGTTGAAAAAAGTGTGGAGCTCCAGAGAGCTGTCACAACACACCAAAGTCGGGATTTTCAACTCCAATGTAAAAGCAGTTCTCTTATATGGAGCAGAGACTTGGAGATTGACAAAAACCACAGTCAACAGAGTACAGACCTTCATGAACAGTTGCCTTAGAAGAATTTTGAAAATCCACTGGCCAGAGATGATCAGCAACGTCAGACTCTGGGAGAGAACAGAGCAGATAACAGCAGAGAATGAAATTGGGCGAAGAAGATGGGGATGGATCGGTCACAGTCTGAGAAAGCCAGCTTCCAGTATCACTAGGCAGGCATTGTCATGGAACCCCCAGGGAAAGAGGAAAAGAGGTAGGCCGAGAAACTCCTGGCGTCGAGACCTCCAAGCAGACATCAAGAGACTGGGAACCACCTGGAGTAGAATCGAAGGAGAAGCACAGGACAGGAGTTGCTGGAGGTCTCTCGTCGACGGCCTATACCCGGGTAGGGGTGACAGGCGTAAGTAAGTAAGTAACGCTGACTAACGTACGTTACAAAATACTTAGTGACTGCATACAGGACACTGACGGGTAGTTTGTCCGTAGTTTGTTTGTTAAAATTTGTGATATTAGAAACAAGAAAAGGCCTCATGGTTAGCCTGCAGTGCGTTAAATCTTACTGTAGAGATAAAAGAATGTATTTTACTTAACCACCGGATTCTCAGGAGCCAAACTGATGCCCTAAAAGTGTTTATTTTCAATCTCTCTCACTCACTACTCCCTCAACGCTATCATAATTTCCACCTCACTGGCAACAAAACCATATTTGAAACAAACTCTGACTCATGAGAATCATCATCTGTATTGACGAGTAAAATAATGACCCAATGACCCATTGTCTTAAGTTGACCTTAATTAATTAACTAATTACGGTCATTAACGTCTACACTGCCGTTTCTCTCAAATCAAACCAAAATCCTGATAGCGCACTCAGTTAAATATAATAATGTCATTTTACACCCCCCAAAATAATTAAAAAATTACTCTCCATTGTCTCTCTATACTGTCAGAGTCGATTTCCGAAAAATCACAAGCTCTGTACAACACATGTTTACACATGACAAGACTGCCAAACCCCTTTTATGCATATAAGGTAGGGACATGTTTTCACCGCGCTCATTCAAAGGCCACGCTGTGTAAACACTACTTATACAGCAAGAGAGGTCTTTAGAATTTCTGCGTGGGCACAGCCCGAGCATAATGGCATGTTATAACAAAAGCTATTTTATTGACTGTGTCACTGATGTAAAATGCCACAAGTATCTCTTTTTTAACACAGGCCTTTTAAGTCTGGTTTCCACTGAAAGTTAGATTGACGGTATCTGGCCTTGTACATAGAGGGTTAGATTCACAGATTTACATGAGCCCCGTATTACAACAGACGCATAACTACACTGTGTTCACTTAACTTAACTATACAGACAGTACAGGGCAACAAGTCATACGTGCCCCAGCGTTGTTTACACTATCCCCGTTGCTACGACTTCATTTGAACATGAAAGAACAGGACCCCAGTGCACTTAGAAAATTAATTTACTTGCTTACATAGATCACTTTAATACATACGTAACATACATCATAGAGCCAAAAAGATGTAGTCAAACCTCCTACACACACACACACACACATACCAACACACACACACACACACACTAACACGTACACGCACTGACACACACACACACATACACACACACAGACACATGAATAAACACACACACACACACATACACACACACATACACACACACAAGACACACATAACTACAGACAGACACGCATGCAAACACACACACACACCTCCCCCCCCCCCCCCATAGACAAAACACCCAGTAAAACCAGTGCTGGTAACCCCAGAGCGATCACATACACAAACACCTCATGTCTAAGCTTGACTGGTTCTGAAAGACCTCCACCTCCATTCAGGTATGTTATGAATAGACTTGTTCTGAAAAGAAAAAATTCAAAGGGCCTACAATTATTCACATTTTTCATTTCTGACTAGCTTGCCTTTTGAAACCGGAATCAAATTCTTTTCAATCAGATCGGTACGCACCACACCTGACACGATATTCATAAGAAACTTTTATCTGACATGATATTCAAGAAGGAATTTTTATTTTTTTTCAATTATGTGTACACCCTTCAAACAAGTTCAAATGGCCAACACCCAAACACACATACAATCCCCTATGAGCTCCTCACACAGAGAGAGGCCGGTCATAAAGTCAGTGAATATACTTCTGTACCCTTGCTGTTTTAGGTCTGTGCTTATGACAACTGACAAACACTAGTAAATCTCTGCCCTTTACGCCACTCACACACACACACATACATACATACACACACACACACACACACACACATACACACAAACAACTAACTGGTATGGCAGAGCTGCATAATACACACACACTTTAAGAAATACTAAGTGCAGAAAGGTTCAATATGAGCACTACTTTTCCTCGGGAAATCACGAGGAGGCAGGTGCAGATGACTCACTGCTGGTAACTTTTCATGGTCACCGTACACAGTGTTTGTTGGTGCAATCGTCAGCAAATAACATAGGTATAAATATATCCACGTTGTGACGCATGCGGGTAAACCCACCTGTGACTCAGACTTGAGAGCCCTCATCCAAATCACTCAAGTACACAATCCACGCTAGTTAGCCTCAGGCTTTAAGAAAAAAGCCATTTGAAGTCTATCTAGATACCATTATTTTTGAGTCAATACCCTAAAAACACGGCTATTAGCAAGTGTGTGCATGCACTTGTAAAAACGTTTAAGCAGGTGTTAAGTGACAAAAGTAATTACAAAATAATGTATAATTTGGTCTTTTTTGAAAATAAATCACTCATTGTTTTACCAAAATCAAATAACAACATCTTTATTCTATTATATATTGTAATTATTTGCTCATCTTGTTATTTACCTTTTGACAAAAAGTGTACTTTAGTCAAGAATTAAAGCATAATTTAATAAAGCAAGGGAAGTAACTTTTTTGTCTTGCTGAAATTTTTACAAAATTACTTCCCTTGTATAAACCTGTACTCGAATAAAGGAAAAAGTAATCTGAAAATTTTGTTATTGAACAGGGGTGATTTCTTCCTTTTTCTGGTGCTCAAGTCATGGGTAAAATTATCATGTTACTGTCTATGTTACTGTCTAGATGTTTCATTTGGCTCTCACTTGGTCAGGGTGTGATTTATAATTTACTGCAAAGCCAATAATCGTGAATACTGTGTCAGGTATGTTTGCTTTAAAGAACAGGGTTATTGTACATGACACCACAATTGAAATCTGTGAAGCATGTTATTGATAAGCTCACTGAGAGAGATTATAGTACAGGGCAAGTCTTGTCTGGGGTAAACTCAAAAACTATTGACTACATTTGCTGAGTGGTGTAAACGTAAAAAATTACTGTTCAGTGGAACTTCCTAGAAAAACATGATTTTGCTTGATAACAATTTTAAAGTTGCCTGCAATTTTGTTTTTTGTTTTAAATTTTATTATTTCATTATAAATGAACCAAGACGAATTACTTATATTGAATGATATCAATGCTGTAGAAAACAAAGACTTAGACTCGAAAAAACAGCGCCTTCTTTCTGTAATTGTGTCAGGCAAATCAAAGGCTTATCTCGGGAAACAATACATGACAGAGGATATTTAATCTCTTATGGCTGACGAGCTATTTAAACATCATTCTAAATATGAAAACCACATCGCTTCATTAATGACTCATGATTTGAGTCGATCTCTAGTATGCCTATACACAAAAGCAGTGAGTCACTTTCTACCTGTGGATTGTGACAGCCTATCACACGACCTTGAAAGCAATCCTATTGTTTCAAGTTCAATTGGTAAATTAGCATGCCTCATGTTTTACAAGTTTGGAAATTACCTTGCACCTGTGCTAACTTTGCTGGTAACTGGGAGTCATATTGATTTTTCGAAAATAAATTTTCTAGAGAAAGGAAAAGATGGATCAAATGGACGAGAACAAGATGACTACACAACAGAACCCCAGTCCTGTTTTGACGCAGGTTTCAACTGTGACTAAGGTTAAAAGTCCAGGCCGCGTTGAGTCAGGAAAAAGAGTAGCTGCATTGAACAAACAAAGAAAGTTAGAACTACTGCAAAAGGTACATGTAACTGACCCACCGTCAATAACACCATTGGTGTCACTATCGTCAGGACTGTCAGGACCACCAGGACTGACACACCCTCATCAAAGTGAGAGACAAACAACTAAGTCTACCCCTGACCCCGACCCCGAACCTCAATCAACAAAATATATAATTGCTGAATTTGTTGTCGTATTTGGTTACGTAGGGTATCAATTATACAAAAAATACAAACCACAGACTCGTACAGTGACCAAAAAATCAGACACTCCAAAAACAAAACCAGAAGTCGCCACATTACCAGTAACACCCAAAGCCGTTGACCCATTTTATATGCAGTAAATAAAAATATTATTTTAATTTTTATTGCCTTAGAAAATGAGCGACACAAAGAACATAATGAACCTTGTGTATCATTCTGCCGTAATCAGCGGACTAGCAGTAGCGTATTCTATGCTAGGAAAAAATCTACTCAAAATGAAATCAGCAGACTTGAGTAGATTAGATTTCGAAGACAGCGCTAAGCTAATTGTAGTTGTTACAGCATCGATTGCGACAAAAGATTTTCTTGTCAAGCAAGGAATTATTCCCGAAAATGTTTCTATGTAAATAAAATAAATATGGCGACAATAGCTATTATGATTGGAGGTGCGATGGTTAACACCCTCGCATTCAGTGGCTCTAATTATCTCTTTTCAAAAATGGGTAGAGAAGAATCTGCAGAAAAATTAAAGCGTCATAATGAGGCGTCAGAAAAATTAGCACAAGCCCAGCAGGATTATGAAAAGAATAGAATTGAGAAACTTGATTTCATTAATGAAAAACTGAGGCTAGAAGGCCACGCAAAGCATACGTTTTCAAATACAGACGAAGCAATCAGGGAATATTTTCTTGTCACGGGTGAAGACATGTCTATCCCAAAACCGAAACTAAGTGACTATTACAAACCGAGTACACAACAAAGAAACGTGGAGATAATCTTTGTTCTAGTAGGAATGACATTTGTTTATTTTACTGGACTTTATATTGCTAGAAGAAATGAACCCCGGGGTAGAAA
Organism: Semisulcospira habei; assembly: GCA_036245525.1. Classification (NCBI taxonomy): domain Eukaryota; kingdom Metazoa; phylum Mollusca; class Gastropoda; family Semisulcospiridae; genus Semisulcospira; species Semisulcospira habei. The sequence continues at coordinate 89,188,742 of BTPG01000003.1, forward strand.
ATAAACTATCGAAAATATATTACTCTCCAATCGGATATTGGAAAGGAGCAACCGCTATTCACAAATTACATGCCGCTGTGGGCGGAGATATAACACTCAATCAAGTCAAACAATGGTTACAGAGACAGGCAATTTGGCAGATATATCTCCCTGCTCCAAGAAAGATATCTAGACCCCATTTTGAAAACACAACACCAAATGACACGCATCAAATGGACCTCCTGTTCCTACCACATGATACAATATGAAAGAAACGATACAAGTACGCTTTGACTGTCGTAGACATAGCTTCAAGGTATAAAGACGCTGAACCCATATCTGACAAAACAGCTACAACAGTTGCTACAGCATTATCAAAAATATATAGTCGAGGCCCTTTAAGATACCCCAGACTTGTTCAAGTTGATGACGGATCAGAATTCAAAGGAGATGTTAAAGGTCCTGGTTCAGCAATTAGTCAGTTGAGGACAGCGAAAAAAAAATTTCGAAGTCCCTACCTGACTTGAAGTGCAACCCTGACAGGGCCTCATCAGATGGAATCCCCGAACATTCACATTACTATAGCTGCTGTAGAGTGTCAGACGTCCTTGACGGCTGTCACAGTTCATGCAAACAGGTATACGCCACTCAGCTGCCAAAGGTCACTTCCAGTTGCATCTGTCCGTACACGGTAACACCCACAATTCTCGTGCAACAACAACGAAAGATGACTATCCAACTTTCACTTCTGGGCCAGTACTGGGAAGCACTGAGCGACGTCCACAGCGTCCAAAAATGGCCCAGGGAATGGTGACGGTACGTCGAACATGCTATATCGTGGTCTTCTCATTTCTTATGTCCTCGCATTTATCCAAAACAAGGTTTCCTCGAAAGAGTTTGCAAACAACAAGTCTTTATGGTAGTCGCCATTTTTATGAAGGGAAGCTACTAGATAATGTTTGTGTAAGGGACAGCACTCCCGTGCTAAGCAACGCGCAAACGCCCACCTCAAAACGATTTTATTTTTCACAAAAGCCTGGGAGATAATTTACAGGTCATCATGCAACAATGTGATGTGCATGGGTGACAGTGCGAGAATATGAAATGAATGTAAACGGGACATAAATATGCCCCATAAATCCATGGCCAGCAAGCGTTTTACATTCCCATGAGCTCCTGCGGATGCAGGGGCTCATGAGAATGTATGACTTTTGCATTTGGAACAGGCTGGCTGAAGGCCTGTTCTGTCTGAACCAAACAGCTGAAATTCAGCTTTTCGGGATTTTGAAAAGCTGAATCAGCTTCTAGGAGTGAAGACGGTCACCCATTGATGTGATTGTGCCTGTTCGTGTGTGTTACACGGACATAAAATTTGATTCCATTATAAGAATCTAGCACTAGGTAATATTTTGCTTTGTCGATTACTTCTAATCTTGATTTTTTATTTCTTTGTATCACAAAAGATAATTACCGTCTGCAAACTTGATGAGTTCAGTGATAATATTTTCTCCCCAGACCAACTGCTGTCTATGCACACGCAATGCACCCTGCCCAATGCATACATCATGCAGGTGCCTGACAGCAAACACCGATACACCAACTACAAGCTAAAGGGTGCACAAGCAAACGAGAGGCAAGTTTCAAAATAATTAGATACAGGGCCGCAGCAGATGGTTCCGGCCTTCGCCATACCAATAATGTATACATTTTTTTGACAAGACCATATAATTATGTCTTTTTATGCCCTCGACCCAAATTAATTTAAATGTTACTAATTTTTCCATTTTGGGGGGTTGTGCGAATTCTTCCCCCCCCCATGCCCGATTGACTTTAGAAAGCAGATGAAAGCAAGCTGGCATCATGCAGGCATGCACCCCTTCGGCTGGAGCATTAGGTTTCTTTCACCTCGTGCTATGGTTATGAGATATGAAATAAATGTTAGGAAACAGATATATATATATATATATATATATATATATATATATATATATATATATATATATATATATATATATATATAATATATATATATATATATATATATATATATATATATATATATATATATTATGTAATTGGTATTCTAACCACAATATATTGCATTCATAGTTTATCTATGTTTGCACTGACAGCAAACAATGTGGGATTTATTTCTGATCACTCCATATAGCAATGTTCTCTAACAGAAAACTGAAATGACTCAACCCGCAAAAATAAATATCAAGGAAATATATCAGTTCACAACAGCAAGAGGTATATCTCACTTGATCTTCATTTTGTGACAAAAACATTGTTTTCAAATACACTTCAACGTATGGTTTATTTGTTTATATCTGTACTGAGTGAAACTGTTAAAAATGCCTTTCATTGTGAGGCTTCTCTTATGAGTTTACCAAAATCGTCAAGTACATCAATAAGTGTCTCTTGGCTTGACTTCACGAACGAAGATTCTATAGGGCTTGCCCACGTCGTCTGCAGGCATTTTCGTGGCTGCGGAGGCCAATCCGGGACAGGCAGGTTTACATCAATAAGTGTATACATAAATAAAACACAGTGACCATGATTGTCATGATTCCTAAAAATACAGCTGATTTTTTTTATGAAATGAGTATGTCTATCCTCAACAAGACCAAGTAGTCTATGTACCCTACAGAACCACATAGTCCAGATCAAAATGGTGACTGCGAAGCGTGTGTAATGCAGAGACGAACTCAACAAAAAAAAGAAAGACGCTTAGAAAAGACAGCTACAACACAATTTTATTCATATTATCTAGTAATAAATTGTGTTGTAACTGTCATTTCTAAGCGACGTTCTTTCCTCATAAGGTTCTTCTCTACAGAACAACATACATGTGCACTTTTACTTCCTGCACCATATATAACTGTAATAATACATGAAGCAAAAACACAAACAGAACAGAGACAACCATTTTAATTATAAAGAAACAATTTCAGTGATGTCATTGAATTATATGCATGGTATATTTTGCTTATGATGCTGTCATTCAAACTTGGTCACTGTGTTTTGGTAAGTGAGGGAGAGGGGGGGGGGGGGGCTGGAGGGGGCGGGTGCACATGCAGGCATATATATATATATATATATATATATATATATATATATATATATATATATATATATATATATATATATATATATATATATACCGCAACGATTTCCTAATGTAATGTTACATATGGCAATATAGTTCTATCATCATATGCTAAATTTTGCTATCCACCAAAATGCTAATATTGCCATGATTCCACAGCAGACAGACAGCCTTCATGGACAGGTCCAACCAGTGAAGAGACAACAGACTGGCCAGTGTCAAACATGTCACCAAACTGCAGGGGCGTTAGCAGCAATGTCACACAGAAACTTTGGAACAGCAAACAGCCTGATGCAGTGCAGTGTGCCCCAACTTGCTCTCAGCAGGCAGCTGCAAGACAAGAACAAAGGTCAGTTAGTACATGTGAAGATGTACTGCAAACACTGTTCTAGAGGAGTTTACTTGGCTACCGGGTATCAGCCAGTATAATCTACTCAACATGAAACCAACCGTAATGAATCACAGCCAGTGTAATCAATATAAGACAGATTTGCAAAATAACTTTTACAAACAATTTCTTTGTCTCGGTGATGGTCAAACGATTTATACAGTTTTGTTCTAATAATAAAAAACATTGTAGCTTTGCAATGCTGCTTGGTAACATGATATTATATGAATATGTTTTCAGGCCAACATAACCAACTTTTCCCTGGGGGAGACTAAAGATGCACTCAACCGATGAGCAGCCCCTGGTGACCATATCGAATGTGGGCGTAGAGGCGACACCTTATCAGCGCGTGACCAGTGAAGACAATCCGGCCTACTGTTTGTGTGGGAATCATCTAATAATAATGGACAACAAGAACTACTGAATTTGATCCAGCTGATCGAGTTAACAGAAGAACCAACTTTTCTAGATATTTGTAAGAAGCAGACCGAAGTCAAATTTTGCAGCGTCAAAAATTATAGCATCACATTTGCAAATAAAATTCCCACATTATAATAGCAATCAAACATCACCAACACTCTACATACAGATTTTTTTCAGTTGTGGCATGAGAGCCATATGGGGCTTGGCAACAGCAAACACTGTTGCTCTTGTCAGGTGGCCATAATCAGATGGCAGTTTCTAAGCCCCAATCTAAACTACCTGAGGGCACTATCTGGTTGTGTATGTGTGTGAAACCAACCTCCAAGTCTTTACTTCTGCTGAAAAACCACATCCACTCGTCGCTCAATCTTGTCATCTGTACTGCGTAGGTAATGTAACAAACTGGAGAGCTTCTCATCAGTGAGGCATTGGGGATACAAGGCCACGGAGCACATTCCTTGATGAGAAAAAACAGAATGAAAAGAACATTTTCATTAACTTTTAAAATTTACTTTCTGTCATGGAGATTGTTTACATCTGTTTGTACAAGTAGTTGGGACATGAATAAATGGACACATGCATGTAATATATACTCCATATTGTGCACTTTGTACTCTCTATACAAGAAAGTATTAAAGTTGAATGTAAAAGCAAAATGTTGGACATTTTTTGTTTTCAATACATTTGGACATTCTTCTTCATAAATTGCATACATGTCTGCTTTCATTTTTCATCCTTGTTATAACTACATACTGTAAACAGTGCACATGAACAGGAATTCTGCACCTGACTTGCCATAAGAAAGAATTAGTTTTCATGGTCAGTGTCACAATCCTAAATTTTCTACAAATACATGTACTGTAATGATACTGATAATGACATGTACAATACTGCACTTGTACCAGAAATTGCACAAGTGTGTAACATACATGTACTATGCATATTTCTGCTGTGCTACCTGGTATGCCACAGAGTGCCTGTTGCTAATCTTGGTATACTGCTTGCATACTTGGTGGTTGAAGTCAAGGATGGTAAGCCTGTTGCGAATTGTGTAGCCTTTGTAGCCAATGAAAGTTTATTTGGGGGCCATTTCATTTTCAGCCACATAGATACATCCCCTTGACTAACACTTAAAACACTCAATGATGAGACTGAAACATCTAAACTCTAAGTCAAAATAAGTGCATAAATAAGACATGATTATTACCTTGATCATGCCTGGCAAGGACACTCGTAATGTGTGGTGATGGTTGATAACAGGCTTTATCCCTTGTTTCAAGTGGTGTTTAGCCTTTGGCAGCAGCAAAGAAACTGAAAACAGATGGCCAATATAATAGATAAAGCAAAACCTGAAAGTAAGAAAAGCACAAAAGTTAAAATGTACAAGCAGCAGTTTATACTGAGTAGGTTATTTCGATGACAGGACAGTTTCGTGTGTTTTTGTTTTGCATACACTCAAGGATATAATCCTCCATGTAAACACACAGCTCAACTCAAACCTTTTATGCAATTCGCTTGCCTTTGTGCCACACATCAAGGTAATGATCCAGATGTTTCAGTGGCTGCGATCAAGTCAGTAATAATATACAAATCTATTTCATACTGGAAAAAAGATACATGCATTACAGAGTGGCAAACTGACCGGTAGCTAGCACTAGCTGTTATGAAGACTTGGGAGAAAAACCACCATGGCACCATGATAATAATGTTTACTGTCAACTTGTAAATATACTTACAGTGTGGAGGTAGCAGTCATATGTAAATCATAACTTAGTGTTGTGACAGCAATATTTCCAGGACACTATAAGCTACTTTATGTGTGATGTGATAACACTTTTACAAACAAAAATGATTTTGTGCAAGCGCACGGGTGTACCATACTTCAAAATCAAATGCCACCAAACTGATAATTACCTGAAAGTAGCAGGAGATTACAGTAGAACTCTGTCGGTGACAACTTATCGGACAGGTCTTGCTGTCTTCAGAAACTCGATGCCAGTCTGTGCATTCACCAGTTTCAAGTCACCTGACCTTGTGGCAGCCCTGCTGTCTAGAAACAAACCATAAACACAGTCATGGATGGAGAAAACCTGTTGAAAAAGAAATAAATACAGAAAATAGGCATGTGTGCACATACGCATGTGCGTGTGGCTTTCTAAAAATGGCTTAGTCAAAAAATAGCAGCACATTTGAGTGTTATGATATGGAGCAATATATACATACATGTATTTACATGATTCACAGAAAAACTAGCAATAAAATATTTTGGTATACAAGAATGATATTATAAGTTTTTGTCACTCATATTTCTCCTGTTCATAAGCTTGTGGTTTCAGGAAAATATGAGAAATACATTGTATCAGTGGCAAGCCAACTTACAATAGACCCCTTATATACCTGATTGTGAGTTTCATAATGAATTATGCACATACATGTATTGCTCTATTTCATCACACTGAAATGTGCTGTTATTTTGTGAACAAATATATTTTAGGTTGATTATAGTGGTATATTTTATCCTTACCTAGACCTGTTGATTATATTCTCATCCAGACAATTGCTGATGTTGTTTTCATACAGCAAGCAGCTGTACATTTGTTTTCATTCAGACAGCTGAACATTTTGTCTGTGTTCAGACAACTGCAGGTATATTTTGTTTTTTATTCAGACAGCTGTATATTTAATTCTATTCAGACAGCTGTATATTTTGTTCTAAATATAAGCCAGCTGTACATTTTGTCCCAAGCATACACACACACACACACACACACACACACACACACACACACACACACACACACACACACACACATTTTAGGTTCACAACTTACCTTACCACTGCGATTATCTGTTATGTATTATGATGAGATTGGGCATTGTTCCATTACTGATGCACCTTCACTTTCACTTTGTACTAGCTTCACAAATGTATCCACAGAAATAACACATTAGCTGCTTGCTGCTCTGAGAGCTCATTTGGTGTGGCACTGAAAAAGAATCAAATGACTGGTATTTGTATAGTTATGTAATGCACACACGGGTCTTGTACTAGAAAATGGCGTGGCGTTCTGAAGATATTTACACAAAAACAACCACCACGAACCCCCAAAACAAATCGCAACTAAAAGTGAAAACTTCTAAATGTACATCAGACCAGAGCTCAGAATATATCGCATATTTCATTATGTATATAACACAAATATGTGTAATAGAAAATTGCCCAGAAACTATTACACTTATTTATAAAGGAGAGAAAATTTAAAAACAACGTTTCAGGCTGTTACTATAGTGACGTATAGTAACTACAGAAGAGACGAACAGTGAGGCTAAGATTTCCAATCTATTCTTCGTCTTGTTCATCGATGTATTCTGCCTACTTCTCACCACTGTCGTCTGCTGTTATTTCCTCAGTCATCATTTCCCCCGAAATTAGTGTCCTGTACACCAGAACACACATAACATTACGATCGCTAGGGCTTCTTGTTGTTGACAAGGAAGTGGTCATTAGAGTGGTGTCCCCTGATAATACATATTTACGAGTACCTTCCCTTTGTAAACAGGACGTCAGCTACACGCGCATAGGTGTTTGTTGTTGTTGGAAATATACTTACCAACAAAAGTAATATTTGTACCACAAAAAGTGAAAAGACCACACCATATCATGTTGGACTTACCGCCACCATTCGCTGGACCTTTTTTGGATGCTCTGGACGTCGCGGCTCGGTGCAGGCTTCACCAGTGTGGCAAAATGAAAGTTGGATATTTTTCAGTCGTAGTTGCACGGGAATTGGATGTTACCGCGTACGGACAGATGCAACTGGAAGTGACCTTAGGCAGCTGGATGGTGTATACCTGTTTTCGTGAACTGTGACAGCCGTCAAGGACGTCTGACACTCTACAGCAGCTATAGTAACGTGCGTGCTCGGGGATCCTATCACACGGGGCCCTATCAGGGTTGCACTTTCTGTGTCAGGTAGGGACTTTGAAATTTTTTTTTTCGATGTCCTCTACTGACTAATTGCTGAACCCGGACCTTTAATCAGTTATTTGCGAAGCATGGCGTAATAGTCAGACGAGGCATTCCAGGTGTACACAGATCACAGGCAATTGTAGAGAACTTTAACAAACAGTTATCAGAGAGACTTTTCAGTTACCAGTATTCTAAGGAACTCATGCATGACATACGTAACACAGAGTGGGTAAAGAGATTACCACATGTGATAAAAGCAATGAACAATGAAGTCCATCCTAAGCCTGCTGATGTTATTAAATTGAAAACAATTACAGAGCCAAAAACAGGACCAACCCCAACCCCAGCACCAGACACAAGTTTGTTTACTAAACAGGTGAGATATTTATATCAACCAGGGGAGGTTGAAAACGACGACAGACGCAGGGCGACAGACCCCATCTGGTCAACGTCCGTTCATAATATAAAAAAAAATAATTCCTGGTGCTGACGCAACAATATATTATCTGTACGACCCTGCACCCCAAAGGGCATTTGTCAGAGAAGAATTACAGATTATTCCCCCAGACACCGTTACTCATTTCAGTAACTAACTCATCGATTAATTCTTCAACCAGTTCATCGGCTATGTCTTCAGATAACTTAAGCCTGTAATGGCCTGGTGCATAAGCTTTTTCCTTACTGAAAAACACACGTTTCGTGTCCCCAACTGCAAGTGACTTCTTATGTGTTTGGATTATTCCAAGATTATGTTTGTTTGATCTCAGTGACTTGTTTGGATAATCAGGCATTAATGCACCATATAATACTTGCTTATAATGTTCATGACGAATGTCTTTATTTTTTATTGCTGTTTTTTTAATTCCTTTGGCTTTTGACTGACTTCCCTTTTGGTGCAGTATAGAATACATTTTGGATCTCAGACCAACGTACTCAACTATTGGTACACCATTTAGTTCATCCTTAAACTTACCAGGCACTTTTTTGTTTTGTGTGCTAAACAGTGGATGGTCTTTAGGATAATCAGATGTGTCATACATGTGTAGTTCTGTTTTCATGTCTTCATAAAAGTCTTCAGTACACACATTAATGATCATAGAGTCAGTGTCAGTGTATAGCAGACGACACTCAGGATATTTTGGTTTGAAGTAATCATAATAAAATTCAAGCATCAACAGTTTTGACAACTCAAAAATTGCCATACCAATGAATACTGGCTTGTCCAGTTTAACAATCCTTTTTTTTGAGTGACACTGCATACAATGATGAATGAAACTCTTTGTATCCTGTGTACTGTGGCTTGCCTGTAAGCTTAATTGCACCCGATTCAGTTGTGACTAGTCTCACATCTTTGCGGTGATGAGGATTTTCCATAGTCTTCCCAAAACAGTCATTGTTCATAAGCTTAAAGAAGTCTTTGTCAAATGCAGTGTTGCCGTCTCTGGCACGCAATGTTGTGTTCTTCATTATGTAATCTTTCATGAAAGCACTCTGATCAAATTGAATTCCACTGTGAACTTTCTTTAGTACTAACCAATGTCTGTTGTAAAACTGTAACAAGCGATAGTGACACACATAATTGAATTTGTTATTCAGATTTGGTACAAGTTTAGGTCTTCTTTTTTCCCCGTCATACTCATTTTTTCAACTGCCAATGGATAATCATTATGGTAATCATGTAGATGGTGTGAATACTCCAGGTCTACTTCAAAGATCCAACCCTTGGCGTCGTTTCGGTCAAGATTCATAATATTGTTAGTTAACCCTGACTCTGTTACATCATACTGTGACAAATCATAGAGATAAAAGTTTTTCAAGGGCAATAATTCACACATCGCCCATCCATACAAATTGTTAGCGTCAAGGTACGTAATGAATGACCTTGACCCCTCCGGGTCAAACCCAAGATCACCATAGCCGTCCATATATTTGTTGTTGGCTCTGGCATAATTGTTCGCTGCAATACTAATCCCTCCCCTCAATCCACGTTCCACCATTTCACCCATCGTACGATCAGACAACAGGTCTATAGATATCTTACTAGATTTCAAAAATGCATCCCATGTCATGCCAGGACTAGTTATGTAACAGGCAGGGTCAAGCTTGTAGTGTAACAAACCTTTTCACGGTAACTTTCAAATACGTCTGCTAGCAAACAAACGTCAGCTTTCAAGTACTGGTCATGATAGTCACCAATAGTCTGACACCCTAACTTCCCCCCGCATCAAGTGTGTAGTGGTAATCAGAGTCAGAAATGCCTTTTCCATTAAGTGTAGAATAAAATTTCTCTTTTGGTGGCAGTCTTGTTTCCTCAAACACAACCCAATGATCAATGTACTCGTATGGATACACACCTTTCTTAATCAAGTCTGGCTCAAAATATTTACTTGTTATTGGATACTCAATCAGTCCTTCTGCCAAACTAGCCAACCCTAAAGACAAATGTTGCATAGAGTCATAAAATGCTAATTTGTTGTCCAATCTAAAAGTCAAGTATTTTTCAGTTGTCTGGGCAATACAACTATTTTTTTTGTAAGACTCATCTACAGCCTGCATGATAATGTGTGAATCATATCCTTTGAGATTGTGAAAAAAGATTGGTAACTTGTATGTCTTATGATCTGTTTTTAATAATAAGTTACAATTGTTATGTGCAGCACCTCTGTAACGCCCAGTTATGTGATCATGGTCACAAACTTTGTCACCCCCCAGAGGCTGTTCACAAATCCAACACGTCTCAGCTGTATCAAATTTCAGTTTGTCTTCTTCTGTCATCACCAAAGGCATCTGACATGTTGTGAGATACTGTACTACCTGACTGTACAGATGTCTCATTTCTGTTAAAAACAGACATGCTGCATTTTCACCCCTGTAGATAACAGGTTCTGTATGCTGACCGTCAGACCTAACAAGAATATATCCAAAAGAACACACCACTTGGTCACTTAGTTTTATAGTCTTTGATAATGACTCTGGAACAGGACCTTCATATGGTACTACCAGTGATTCAAAATCAGCATACACTACAAACGGCAGCTTTTGTTGATTCCCATAGTTCTTAAAATATACTTGACTACCCGGTTCGCACTGTAACGCACGCAGACTTGCCCACAGTCGTACGCACAGACTCCCACGCAACAGACGCATACACCGCCACTGACTCAGACGGGCGCATTCTTGCGGTAAAACACAACACACGGGCTCCCTTTCTAAAGTAACCTTCATACACTATAAATGAAAAAGAACGACTTAAATGACTATCAACTATATACACTGTTCTATTATCACACCACACACGTATCACAATATCTTTGCCAGGTTAGGTCTTAGTCTCACATTGCCTCCAACCTGTTTGATGTTGTTGCCTGGTTACGTTGGTCCTTCTCACGTCTAGGCGTGAAAGTCCTTCGTCGTACGCTTGTTGCCGTCCTGTCTCTCTTTGGGCACGGACGTCCTTGTTCTCGTACGGTACTCAGTTCTCACTTGGACTTGGGTGTCTTGGTCCCCAGTCAGACTCACTCTCAGAAGAGCTGGAGGGATGACCTCACGTAGGTCCCACCTGCGACTCGACGTCTCGGTGTCCGTCTTTCCACTCTCGTTACAAGAACTCTGAATAGACAAAAGTCCCAACGTAACACTTGCTAACACAACATATTGGATCAATGAGAAACGTCACGTAACCTGGCTGATACAAATAACCCACACGTTCATTCACACACACACACACGTGCTTCATAAACTATTTTTGTATCACCCCATCTCTGTCACTATCTTGAAACAGACTATAGCCTAACACTCTTGCTATACATTACTCTATACCATGGAAAAGACTATGCTTACCCAACCACGTACTATCTGCATAGCGGCTTAGAAATACACACTTCATATTCCTTTAGTCATCTAACTCGGTAAACAAAAGTATACAAAAACACCGGTTACTTCACCGAATTCTAAACATACTATACTAAACCAAACCGGAACACCGCTATACAACCACATTAATCTTACCACGCACACTGTCTTTAACCAAACAACTATCAATACTACGTCTATAGAAACATACCTGAAATCTAGGCTTCAGAGTCTTGGAATACGGGCTAGGTAACTCAAACAACCGTTCCATACGACAAAACAGCCCGCACTCCCGATCTAGACCTCTGACAGTCACAGCTTCTGCCTAGAACTCACTAAACAGAACTCACCAAACTCCGTGCTAACCATGTATTACATATTCCACGTGGGCAGCAGGCCCCACGGACTTTCGGCACAAACAAACCGTTAACAAAATCCGTACCGTACTAATCCTATTGTGCGAGCACTATGCACAAGCATAGAGCTTCATCACAATTCCCCCTTCCTCGGGAAAAAAAAGAAACGACCGAGTTTCTTTTTAAGACTACTCGACGTAGTATTCCGAAAACAGGAAAGGACTAACTTTTACTACCTAGAATATAAGAAAAAAATTACGGCCTTACGCCTCAACGCACAACTGAAGATCGCACTGCATACCCAAACACACAATCGCGAGACGACAACTTCCGACCTACCTACCTATTGGGAACTAACCTATTTCCAGCGAATCCGACGGGGAAGCCAACCATCCGGACCGCTTATTCTACCCATTCCGGCATAGCCCTGTCTATACGGTGGATTATCCTGACAAACGACGCACGATCGACAATACCGCGCGACGTCCGCCGCCACACCCGGCCATGAACCCCGGAGACAAACGCGAGCCAGCGTTCGTCTAGTGGTGCAATGCCCAGCTACAACCCGTCATGGGCCGTCAATATAACCTTGGCATGCAGCGAAGACGGCACGGTGATCTGTACGGCTGTAGGAACGTCTAATGGTGCGCCCTCCTTCCAAAAACGACGCCGTAACAAGCCGTCTTCAATCACAAACTGGTATCCGTTCCATCCACTGTCCCTGAACTCGCCCTCTGCGGCTTGGTCAAACCAACCCTGTAATGATCTATCTGCCTGCTGCAACTCAATAAGCGCGGCAGGCGAGATAGAGTCCAGTGGCGAATTGTCCACAGCTGATATTGCAACGCATGCAGCACCTTCCCGATGGACACGAAAACCTTTAATCGCTCCGAACATCCCGACGATTGGCTGGACACCCTTCATGTTTCCGACGATCAAGTCGACGATCGGCTCGTCTATGTCACAACAAATCAACTCCCCTACAAAGAACGGAGTTTGAACGTGGATCTTGGCTAAAGGGAAAGACTCGACCCTTCCACCAAATGAAACCACTTTCTGCGTCTCCCCTGTGACCTGATCATCCCGAACGAGACCACGTCTAACCCCTGCGGTGGTGGCCCCTGAGTCGCGTAGAACTGAAACCAGAAAACCATTCACTATACCCTTCCCGACCAGTAAGTAGCCCCCGCCGTCAGCTGAGCACAACACACCCAGCTGAGGCTCCTCTACTGGCACCGCCACAGTGGCCGTGTGAGTGAGCTGTCCAGCTCCATCTACTCGACCAGTGTCGCTAGGACCCTGGTGAGCAATCTGCCCGTGTTCCTGATAACCAATATACTGCGCGCCTGCACTGTGGTAGGGACAGTTCCGACTGAAGTGCCCGTACCCACGACAAGAAAAACACTGAGTGTCCGAACTCGCAAAACGACCACGACCATACCCACGCAAAGAAGTCCCTCCACGTGCATACGGATCACTACCGCCATTGCTGTTACCTCGATCACCGCGTCGAAAACGCAAAGTACCTCTACCGTTAACCCGCTGGGCTCCATGTAAAGTATTGATGCCCCGGTAACCCTCAGTCGTGTCAGCAGCGACCAACCTGAATGGCGGTGTCTCGGTCCTACGCGCGAGGTTTTTCGTAGGATGCGCCATCCGAAAAGCCTCCGCGTGCTGTACCAACTCGTCCGTAGTTTTGAGTTTACGCTCTCTCAAGAATACCGCTAGATCCTTGGAAACGCGGCCAAAGAACTGTTCAGCCAACATGAGATCGAACAATGCCTCGTACGTGTGGTCGATCTTTGACAGTTCGACCCAACGTACGAGCTAATGGGACAATCGTTTGCCAAAGGACATAAACGATTCCCCTGTCTCTGGCCGATAAGCTCTCAAGCGTTCTCTAAAACCTTCCGCATTACACTGGAACTTCTGCAATAGACACTCCTTCAAAGTCTCGTACTCTATGTTCCCCGAAACGGTCAAACTATGGTAAAGGCTCAAGGCCTGACCCTCTAGCACAGACGAAAGCAAAACGGGCCAGTTGGCAGGAGGCCAACTCAACGCGTGCGCATGAGACTCAAAACGGCACAAAAAAGCGTCAATAGAGTCCACGGACTATTTAAACATCGGCAGTTTAGGAAAATTGCGTATTCCTCGGCCTACTATATCACTATCTGGTCTAGATCCCGCATCTCAAGCTAACTGCATTTGTACATCCCTATCTTTCTCCTCTTTCTCTCTCTGGTATTCCAATTCTTTCTCTCTTAAGGCATGTTCCCTCTCGTCCTTCTTTCTCTGAAACGCTAGAGACTTCTCGTCTTTCTCTCAATGAAATGCTCTCTTTTCTCTTTCTCTCTCTCTCTGTACTTCTAATTCCTTCTCCTTAAAAACTCTTTCTTTCTCTGCTCGCTCTCTCTGAGCTTCTAACTCTTTCCCCTTTAGCTCCATTTCCTCTTTCTTAAGTATTCTGTCTTTCTCTTCTCTCTCTCTCTGAATTTCTAGCTCTTTCTCCTCCCTCTGTATCTGCATTTCCAACTCTTTCTCCTCTCTAAGTCTACGCATCTCCAACGCTTTCTCGTCCCTCACCCTCTGAACTTCTAACTCTTTCTCCTTTAGGACTCCTTCTCTCTCTTCTCTCTGAATTTCTCTCTCTCTTGCCCTATCCTCTCTATCCCTACATTTCTCTACATAATCAAAAAGCTTCTCATCCTTAAGTCCTAACCTTTCACCCTGTTTAATGTAAGCCTCTACCAGGTCCACCTCCATATTTGCTACAACAACTTCCCAAACTTGAGCACGTAAAAAAAACAAATACCACAACCAAATCAACGGAAAAACTGAAAAATGAGAACTTACAACAATATCAACCTATGCAGAAAATAGTGACCTACCCTAAAATCGCTACTCACTATCGCCCGCAGATACCTCTAACCTACCGCTAAAACAGGGTCACCACTGTAACGCACGCAGACTTGCCCACAGTCGTACGCACAGACTCCCACGCAACAGACGCATACACCGCCACTGACTCAGACAGGCGCATTCATGCGGTAAAACACAACACACGGGCTCCCTTTCTAAAGTAACCTTTATACACTATAAATGAAAAAGAACGACTTAAATGACTATCAACTATATACACTGTTCTATTATCACACCACACACATATCACAATATCTTTGCCAGGTTAGGTCTTAGTCTCACATTGCCTCCAACCTGTTTGATGTTGTTGCCTGGTTACGTTGGTCCTTCTCACGTCTAGGCGTGAAAGTCCTTCGTCGTATGCTTGTTGCCGTCCTGTCTCTCTTTGGGCACGGACGTCCTTTTTCTCGTACGGTACTCAGTTCTCACTTGGACTTGGGTGTCTTGGTCCCCAGTCAGACTCACTCTCAGAAGAGCTGGAGGGATGACCTCACGTAGGTCCCACCTGCGACTCGACGTCTCGGCGTCCGTCTTTCCACTCTCGTTACAAGAACTCTGAATAGACAAAAGTCCCAATGTAACACTTGCTAAACACACAACATATTGGATCAATGAGAAACGTCACGTAACCTGGCTGATACAAATAACCCACACGTTCATTCACACACACACACGTGCTTCATAAACTATTTTCGTATCACCCCATCTCTGTCACTATCTTGAAACAGACTATAGCCTAACACTCTTGCTATACATTACTCTATACCATGGAAAAGACTATGCTTACCCAACCACGTACTATCTGCATAGCGGCTTAGACATACACACTTCATATTCCTTTAGTCATCTAACTCGGTAAACAACTGTATACAAAAACACTGGTTACTTCACCGAATTCTAAACATATTATACTAATCCAAACCGGAACACCGCTATACAACCACATTAATCTTACCACGCACACTGTCTTTAACCAAACAACTATCAATACTACGTCTATAGAAACATACCTGAAATCTAGGCTTCAGAGTCTTGGAATACGGGCTAGGTAACTCAAACAACCGTTCCATACGACAAAACAGCCCGCACTCCTGATCTAGACCTCTGACAGTCACAGCTTCCACCTAGAACTCACTAAACAGAACTCACCAAACTCCGTGCTAACCATGTATTACATATTCCACGTGGGCAGCAGGCCCCACGGACTTTAGGCACAAACAAACCGTTAACAAAAACCGTACCGTACTAATCCTATTGTGCGAGCACTATGCACAAGCATAGAGCTTCATCACAGTCTTTGGTAATGACTCTGGAACAAGACCTTCATATGGTACTACCAGTGATTCAAAATCAGCATACACTACAAACGGCAGCTTTTGTTGATTCCCATATTTCTTAAAATATACTTGACTACCCGGTTCTGGATACTTAAGTACAGTTTGTATGTCATCAGCTGACCTACAGTGTAAAACATGTTTATGTGCTACTGCAATAGAAGAAAATCTTTGTAAATATCTTTTACACACTTCCTGTTTCCTACCATATTTTGATACATGATTATGAATTAGACGTGACATACTCCTGATAATTGTGTAGTGAAAGTTATTGTCATCACCGGCAGGACCGATTAGCAACATGTCAATATGCCTATCTTCTGACTGCCCATAGGTTGGAGCAAGTGATGATACTCTAATGGGTTGTAACTTGTTATCAGACTCATTATCCCACACAAACACATTTACAGATATACCAGGATTTAGTTTTTCAAACAAGTCTATGTCTTCTATTTTAACAGGGAACTCAATGCCACTGAAGTTGAGTTCATTTACAAATTTGGTGTAGTTAGATACACGCTCAGGCTTTGACTTTACAAAGTGTAGTTTAGCAAGCACACACCACATGAAACAATAGTTGTCATTGTTCTGTATGTTAACAACAACCTTTTTGTTTGCAACCTCTGTTGGCAGTGGCAACCATGATTTACCTAATATAGGATGATACCTTGACTGCTTTAATTGTAGTTCATGTACATGTCCTTCGTGCCAACCAGACCCCTTCATTTTTGCACTGTCAATTGCTTGGAGGAAGTCAGGTAATAGTCTGTCTCTAAACACGTTCTCCAATTCCCTTCTTGTGTTAACTGTGTGTTGTCTTGTTGATATATACGATACAATCACTTCACCGTCTACTCTAGTAAATTCTATTTTAGCAACAATCTGAATCTTCACACTGCCTGTAAGAAGATTATCTTGTATGACAGAAAAAGAGTTTTCTATTGATTCATAGACATTGTTAGTATTGGATATAGGCAAATCTGTTGTGTGAAACACGTTACGTAGGCCAGCTCTTGATGGGCCTGATGGGCTTTGAGCATTGTCCGTCATTTTTATTTGTCCGACAAAATAATAAATGAAAAAATATTACCGCTGGCTCACCTTGTGTAATACCACTTTATTAACTGTAACACTGTCAATATAAACATTTAGTTTGCGCAGTTGTTTAAATATGCTATAACAAACTTCCCCTAACCAATCATAGTTGGTATCATCAACTTTAAAAGTAGGTGTCTTTAAATCAACTGTCATGCACTCCACATCTGGAAGCTCATCGACATAATCCAAAGTCACACTATATGTAGCATATATTTCCGATGGTGCTGAAAGGCTTATGTAAGTATGTTTGGCTGATATTAAGTCAGTAAAGTGCATAACATCTTTGAAACAGTGTGTGAGATCAAGCACCTGTATGATTTGTCCGTCTGTCATTTTTATTGGACAAACAAATGTATAAATCAATTCACCAACCCATAACCTGTGGGCTGATCTGTCTTTAAAATGAGCTTTAGATGCTTAGTTGATTTCAGTTTATTTTTAACATCATCCCGTTCATGTTTATTTGGTATGACATCATTTTCTCTGAGACAGTCTTCAAAGCTGTCACGATCCTTACAGTAAAACAAACAGATAAACTTTAACTGTTCTCGAAAATCTTTCAGTACAGCATTATATTTCTGAGTGAGAATCCATACACTGACGTTTGCGTGTCTGCCACTGAAAGCAAGTTCTGCTAGAGTGTTTCTCTTCTTGACAATGTCTTTCTCTGCTGAGCAGTCATCAACAATAAACAATGTTGACTGACCTTCAAATTGTTTGTAAAAATATTGTAGGTAGTCATTCAGTTTTTTCTCAGGGTCGACTAAGTATATGTTGCTGTCAGTCCAAATGAATAAACGGTTGTGATAAGCTTTGTTGTGTTTAATAGTAGGACAAAATATTACAAAGTTTTCAAAGTGGTGTATGTATCTTGTTTGTACTAGGTTAAGAACAAATTCAGTTTTCCCACACCCTGTCGCACCACAAAACAATCCACAGTGTGGGTCAAGGGTCATCAAGCTCCGGTTCATTTTAATACACAATATAACTTTAATATATGTGTCCACTCAGTCTGCACTCTTGTATGTTCAGTTGTGCATCATATATCAGGTACAAATATATGTTTATGGCTGCAGCAGTTTCAACCTTCTTTTGTATCTGAATTGTTATTCCATCACTGCCATTCTCAACAGTTCGACCTGACCCATGAAGGTAATCATCGTCCGTACTACGAAGATCTAGCCAAAGAGCATACTTATTTGTAAGGTATTGACCAATCCTTACGTCATACAGATGTAGATCTTTGCACGGAGTGTTTGCAGGTTTATCTCTAATCCTTCCACCCGCAAAATACTTTGTGATCTCATCGTAGTGTTGATAAGGTAACAAACCTGATGCGTACACTTGATTAGGACGGCCTTCGATTGTACAAGACAAATGTGTAATCTTTGGATTATAGAATTTTTCTGAATCTCTTTTGTATGGACTCACCGGTTGAACAAACAACATGAGTATACCTTTCAGTGACCTGGCAGGTGTGTTCAAGTTTATGTTCCACATGGGGTCATCTTGTCTTTGGGTATTAAACTATGTCTAATCACACGGTCATAATAAATTGGAAGTCTTGACTGGTACTGATTTTGAATGAGTCTGGCTAGTTCAGTATGTGTGACAATTTCGTATTCCAAAGGTATGTTAGAGGTCTTATATGTTGCATTGGGATCAGATGATTTTATAATTTTGGAGTAGTCATTGAAAGTTAGTTCAAAACTCAAACGGTCATTCAGTGCCCCTTGATAATAAGGCAAATGTGTTGTTAGGATTTCAAACTCAAGTGGAATGTAAAATCTGGTTCCATATGTTTCAGCTAATATAACGTCCTTGTCTACTGTAGTTGTTTTATCTCCGGCATCGATTCGAAGTTTACCAATATTATCTGACTGTATACCTTGATAAATACGGTCTTCTCGTTCTTCTCTTGTGAGCCACAAATCTTTGTAACAGTAAAATACATCGGAATCATCAAGACTAAACACTTCCTGTCCTTCAAGTTTTACTTTAATAGTTCTAACAATTGCTCTGCCTAGATTGTTAACTAGTGTTCTGTTTACGTCTGCATCTGATGATAGTTCAATATTAAATGCTAGGCATGCAGTGCCAGGGACAATAACGTCACTGGGACCTAGGTTTGGAAACTTGACTGTAAGTGTTTGGTTCTGGTCTATGGTACTTGGATTGTTTGTGATGACAATTGATTGTCTAATGCCCTTAACACCAAGAGGTTCACGTAGTTTTCTGTATGGGTCTAACTTTGATCCGTAAGACTGTGTCATTTTTATTATGCACAATAAAAAATAATAAATTAATAAAACAATGGCAGCAGGAGGATTTAATCATGAAGATTTTGAAATGGATGACATGAATGATTTTGGTAATACAACAGATATGACAGATATGACTGGTACAAGAAATATTTACAGTTTACGTCACGAACTTTTAGAAACCAAAGTGAACTCTTTTTATGATCATGTTGGTGGCCGCCCAGACAACATAGACCCTAATCAGTTTGAACTTAATGGCAAGGGTCATTTATATTTAAATACTGTTGACAAAGGAAAAGTACTATTAGCTAACAAAAAAGACCCTGGTAGGTTTAGGGCTTTAAGTACAATTTAAAAATGAAGGTGGTGTTGGTGCCTTGCGTCAACTTGGAATTGGAGGGTCTCCTGTCACGCCGCGTCTTGTTAGTGCCCTCCATGACATGCAAACAAAGTTGCCAACAGGGCAAGAAATTGAAATGGCACCTGTAACAAGCCTACCAGAAATAGCAAACACAGTGATACAAGAAACCTCATTTACTGAAGGACAAATAAATGATGCTATGAAAACAATAGATGACCCACCTTTGTCAATGCGGGAGATTATGGGCTTGGATAAATCATTACAGACAATAAGAGGTGAGATGGTGAATAATGTTGCCAAACTGGGTGAGCTTGATAAACACATAGAACGTGAAAAAGAGAAACTGGCTACTGCAGACAATGGGAATCTTGACACAGAAATGAAAAAAAGAATCCAACACAGATTAAATGATTTCCAGATAGAAAGATCAGGACGGTTAGAAACAATTAGTATTGGAAGACAAAAACTTAAATCACAGGTCAACAGAATTAGGGAAACTATTCAGAAAATACTTCACGAAGACACAACTCTGGCTGAGAGATTGAAAACACTTTTCAGAGAACAGGGTATCACAATTGCTAGTTTAATTACTGCTCTTGGATTTATTATCAGTACTGTTGTGTTAGCTGTCTCTGGTCCTGTGGGCGCAAGCGGTGGTGGGGGTCCAACCCCAGCACCGCCAGGCCCCCCGGCTCCAACAGATCCAAAAGATTTACAGTCATGGGTAAAGAAACAACTGTCTCACATATCAGACTTGCTTAAGAAATTGGCTCTGAAAGCAATGGATGCTTTGCCTGGCATTATAGGCACAGTTGTCAGTTGGATGATTACTACAGCAGCAAAGGTAGTTGGGTTTATGGCAGAACATGTGTGGGTCTTTTTGGTTACAGTAGGAGGGTTGATGGTGGGTTATTTAATGAAACAGATAAAGAAGTAAAACCCCTAATCCAGTGAGGCCTATTACCAATGCTGTTCTCTCTGACTCATGTGTGTCAGGGATTGACTGTACTGTCTGTACAGGTGCCGGTGTTGGGGCCGGGGCCGGGGGTGTTACCGCCTGTAATGGTTTTAATGACTGAACATGTGTGGTTGTTGCTCCTAAGTTTACAGATTGATTGAGTCCTAATTTTTGATCACGTCCTGCAACAATGATTTCATTATTATAATTTGTTATTGTACCCATTTGGAGTTGAAGGTCAGATGGTAACATGTATAACCCGAAGCCTACTACAAAGTCAACTTTTGATCTGGCATATCTGAGAACGTCTTGGTAGCGCTGTATGCTTGATGGGAGATCAACCACTGAATTAATTGAATCTTCAAGATTTGCAAGAAACTGTTTTTGTGCTTCAAATTTACCACTTCCATTCAAAATGTTTGATTTTGTTAGTGATTGTGCTCCTAGTAAACACCAGACATATGTTCTGATTGACTCATTGAGGCGCTCGACTCCCGCTTGAGTAAACCCGTCACTCTTGTCTAAATGTGGTCCACGCATTACACTGTTTCTGCTCAATGGAACCTATCCAGACTTGTGATTTTGACGAGAATGAAGTGTAACCAGGGTAATAATCTTGTGGGTATTGTCTGTGACTCATAGCAAAATACAATGTACCCATACCATTGTGATCATCAAGTTTTTGTGTGAAGTCATACTTAGGGCTTATGTTAAATTCATTACATATGCGTTCAAATGCTTTCATATCCATGGGGTTGTTAAACCTGTTGAAACTAGATTCAGTGGGCAGTGGTGTATGAAGTTCTGACAGTATACGTCTAAGCTGGTAATAAACATGAAAACGAAACACAGACCTAATAAGTTTGTTTGAGTGATTTAAGTGGTATGTAAATGAAACACCACAGCCTGTAGTAGAACACAGTATAGCAAAGTTGAGTTGGTTTTGAAACATCTGTAGTGAACTTGATGTCCACTTTCTTGCAGTAGCATCGTCTGTTATTGGAGGGTTTAGGTAATGATCAAAAGGGTCGGGTATTTTGACTTGAAATAAATCTTGTTCGTTTACAGCTATATCGAGCTGATTTAATTGAATTATTTTCTGTTCATAAGTAGGTGCAACATTATATTTGGCATTCACATTAAATTGAAATGCATTTGTAGTGGTAATGGTTGGCGATTTAAATTCCATCCTTTTTTATATGAGATAATAAAAATGTTTATTACCTTAACAAATCTTGACACAAGCAAACCAGTGTGGTTAACTAATGGGATTGATAATCGTGATGGTAGCAAGACTGTAGCTATCCATGAAATGTTCTACACGGTAAAATGGTTTAATATAGAAGATGATATATATAATAAAGTAAATTTTAATAATAAAACTGAAGCTTTACCGCCTGGGTATTATGACTTTTGTACTATAACTGAATGGTTTCAAAGTAAATTTAAAATTAAAGCAACTTTAAATCCAGCTAACCTACTTGTTACATTAGAATTTCTGACAGAAAATTGGTTAAGGATCTCAGATAGATTTGCATATTTACTTGGATTTTATATTGATGAAGATTGGTGGAGATCAGATGATTTAGATGAAGCTATGTTTGGTATTGTAACAATGAAGACAAAAAAATTAAAATAACTGGAAAACGCCTTGTCAATTTGTCAGTACACACAGTATTTAATGTGTATTTAAAAGAACTAAACACAACTGAGAATGTTCACAATGGAAAGCCTTCGACTTTGTTGAGATGTGCGCCAGCTGGAACTGCACCCTATTGCGAAAGTGTGGTTGTTAGATTTCCTTTACAGTTTAAGAAATTAGGTTCTAGTTTCTTTGAGTCACTGAGTATATCTGTAACTAATCAGGATAACAAAACAGTTGTTGTGCATGATTTTAATGTTGTGTTGGAAATTAAATAATTTTATTTTTGTTTATAAAAATGAGTGGCCTTGGTCCAAAGCCGAGAATCATACCAGTTGCATGTCCAGTAACAGAGTTGAAAGATTTGGCAGACGTACAGGATTTTGAGAAGGAAGGGGAAATTGGAGAAATATATGGTTTTGAACTTGATTCAACTGGCATGTACAAGAGGAAAGTAATTGTTGACATGAAAGACTGTGAAAGACAGATTCCTAAACTTGGTCAGCTGCGTGATGTCACTGTACCAGTTGCACCTAATCTAATAATGTGCCCTACAACTTAATACATGTGGGTAATAAGTGGGTTGTTTCACCTGTGCCGGCACCAGCACCCGTAATTGACTGGGACATAAAGATTGAATTTATTAGTCCTTATGTATACACTGATGATGAAGGCGCCTTAGTGTTTAGGAAGGTTGTTAATTCTGGGCCGCTGATTGCAAGTCTTGTTCCAATTTGCCCCAGACAACAATAGCAGAGATAAACTGAAAGTTGAAAATTATGAGAAACGACGGTATCTTCTTACAACTAGAAAGGGAAGATCAGATACTTCTGTTGTGTTTATGCCAGCAAGCTTAGTCGTGGCTAGAGAAGCGACAATAGTATTTGAAATTATCTTGAGATCTATAGCTTCTGTGAAAGAGGCAAATATTGCACAAGGAATCAAACTTACATGGGATGAAACAGTAACAGAATCAACAAAGGTCTTTATTGCTATTACAAAAAATGCAGATGTTATTAATGTTTCGAGCAGTGTTCCGGCTGTCAAGGTGGTTGTCGACAAAACAACTTTTGTTCGTCTAACTTACATAAACCTTGAACACATTGATCTTGTTTAATTTTATTATGCCAGCAAATTGTATACTTTTGACGAGTTGCAAAATGTAATTGCTGATTAAATAAAAAATATTTGACAATAAAAAAATATGGTAAACTTCTATCCACAAATACCGACGACGCTTGCGCCTGAGACTGTGTCATCGTTTGCGCTTGATCCACATATGCCAATTGCATCAGATAAAACAATACCGGCAGACACATTCAGATTAAATAATATTACAGAAGCAATTAAATATTTGGAAAGTGAAGAAGCGAGGTACTCCAGATGCAAAAGGAGATATCAGACCATTTTCAATTCTGTACAAAATACATCTATGGCTGTTGGCGCTTTTTCAGCTGGTTGTTCTGTAGGGGGTATAGTATTGATTTCAACTGGAATTGGAAGTTTGGTTGGAACGGACTGGAAGGAGCTAGCATTGCCACAGGACTGGCTTGCTTTGGTTTGGATGCCATAAACAAGAGGTTTCACACAAAGTTAGAAAAACATGAAGCATTGAGTATGCTGGCAAGTGCAAAACTGAGTAGTCTTAAACATATTATAAGTAAAGCGTTGCAGGACAATTTTATTAGTGACAAAGAATTTAAGCGAGTCCAGGATGATTTAAATAACTACAAACAAATGAAATCTGAAATACAAAATAAAATGCGTAGTCAGTCTCCCGTGAATGTTAAAGAACTGAAGGCTAGTTTTTTAGCAGAGGGAAAAAGGATAGGGGTACAGGAAACCACAGAAAAGCTACACAATCTTTTAAACAAATAAAAATCAGATTTGGTAATCGTTTATTTTTTCATTACACATCACAGAGAGATGCCATGCCACTTACACAGTTTAGGCCTGATTATTTAACCCCATCTGCACCACCACCAGAGTATTATTTAAAAAAAAGTTTTTTTATTGTCCTTGTATCTTGACAAATCTGGCCGAGTAAGTTGTGACTTAAGTCAAGTTGTTGTAAGAACTTATAAGAACTTACAGTAACAAATTAATAAGTTCTTATGGTAAGTAATTAATAAGTTCTTATGATAACTAACTTAAAGGTTACCTCTGCAGGTTCCTAAAAGTTAGTTGTAACTTGTTAGTAAGTATAAAGTTTTACTTGAGAAAATCGTGTTCCTCGGAAATCGACTCTGACAGGGGTGTGCGTAAAATGGCATTATTATATTTAACTGAGTGCGCTATCAGGATTTTGGTTTGATTTGAGTGAAACGGCAGTGTAGACGTTAATGACCGTAATTAGTTAATTAATTAAGGTCAACTTAAGACAATGGGTCATTGGGTCATTATTTTACTCATCAATACAGATGATGATTCTCATGAGTCAGTGTTTGTTTCAAATATGGTTTTGTTGCCAGTGAGGTGGAAATTATGATAGCGTTGAGGGAGTAGTGAGTGAGAGAGATTAAAAATAAACACTTTTAGGGCATCAGTTTGGCTCCTGAGAATCCGGTGGTTAAGTAAAATACATTCTTTTGTCTCTTACTGTTCAATTGTAACCAGGCTGGTCTAGTTTAATTTGCCCAGGCTACGCTGACTAACATTCGCTCATTTCAGAAAATGAATTGGTCTGCGGAAGATGTGTCAATCTTGCGATCACATGGTGAATACCATGAAAAAATGACTGCTTTCATTTATTCCGTTTTGACAAAAGCTCTGGAATTTTGGTTAGAAAAACTGGGATAACCACTCGGAAATTTGACTGATATAATCAACACTGGTTTGAAGAAACAAAAGGTTAGTAATCAACCAAAACAACTTGATTTGTTTTTTTAAACAGAATATTTCTGATGGCAAACCACCTGAGTGTAGTAGAGTAGACCAATGTGATTTGACTACAATTACTTTAGACACCTTAAAAAGAATTTAGAAGATGGCTACAAAATACTTTAGGGTACCAAACACCTAAACATGTCAGCTTCAATCTGCTATGGAGAGTGGCTAATCGAGAGTGCTGAAATCCATAAAAGACCAAAAATACGAAAGGAAACTAAATTAAACTGGTCAGATGGGCTAAAAGTACACATCGGAATTTCAAAGACTTATGCTCATCAGTTGAGTGTTTTAGCCAGGCTGCTACGAGGGTACCCAAAATTCCATTTTCTTTCACTGTCTTTCCGAAAAGTGTTTAATTTGCATAAGCAAATTGAAGAAATGCTAAAAGAACAAGAAATAGCTGATTTTTGGAAAACACCTAACGCTGGTCTGTAACCTTGTTTTTTTGTTTGTTTGTTTGTACAAAGGTTCTAATGCGTCTTAACGACCCTGTTCGAATCACATCTGAGACATTTTATCACTTTCGTTTTGATAACTAAGTCCGTGTGATCTATCACCAAGCAGGCCACACACAAGGAAAATGAAAACGTGTAACTATAAGTCCATGTGTGTGATCTATCACCGAGCAGGCCGCAAAGAAGGAAAATGAAACGTGTAACTGTAAGTCTGAGCAGATCACAAACAAGATAAATGAAAATGTGTGATCTATCAACCGAGCAGATCACAAACAAGACAAATGAAAATGTGTTACTGTAAGTCTTAAAATGAGAAATCACAGAACATACCACAAAAAAGGCTGTGAATCTTAGAGCGAGAAATCACAGAACATACCACAAAAAAAGGCTGTAAGTCTGAGAGTGAGAAAATCATCGGACAGGTTACACTTAAAAAGTGGCTTAAGACTGAGAGTGAGAAAATCATCGGGCAGGTCATAAAATGGATGGAGTGATATTTTGTCTGATGTGTGTCAATTACCATATCACCAAGTCGCATCAGAAGCTCATGTTTGTATGTTTGTTTGTTTGTCTCATCCTAAATAAATGCTGTGGACCAAGTGTGAGGTGTTTTTGCTGCGGCTCATGTAAGTAGCTTGAGTTTTGCCAGTGAAACAGACTTTTCATATGTTTTAGCAACAGGACTGATTGTGGGGTATTCCTGTAGCACCCTGGCAAAGAAAGATGTTTATTGGTTTTGTATCTGAATAATTGATTAATTGATAACTCAGCACCTTGGACAAGCCCTCAAATCGTAATATCCAACGTAAACAAATGACGTATGTCCTTAGCAAAACGTTTGACGCCATAGGACGCTTATCCAATGTAAACAACAGAGACTGTTTGTAGCAACCACGCTGACTGAGCACCAGGGTGTAAACATAAGATTGAGCCTTCTCAAGAGAGCCATTTGCTAACACTTTTGTGTCACAAACAACTAAGAAATGAGAGACAGTGAGACAGAACACAGAGTTAAAATGACTCTAAAATAAAGTCTTCAGTCTTCTGTTAACACCAAGCGGTTATGCCGGCACTGCGGTTTCTAAGGTAAACAAATGACATATGTCCTTAGCAAATCATTCAACGCCGTCGAACGATTTGCTAAGGTAAACAAATGATGTAGGGTCTTAGTAATGGGACTACACAGTGATGTACACAGCTGTGTATCATATACTATACAAAACGCAACATACTTGTGTCATACAACGGTGTGGTGAAGTGTTCTGCGGACTGGAGTCTACAATATTTATGCATGCTGAATAAAGATTTTGTGTCTGTCTGTCTGTGTGTGTACGTATGTATGTGTGTGTGCTTGTTTGTATGTGTGTATGTGTGCGTGTATGTGTCTGTCTGTCTGTGTGTGCATGCATGTTTGTGTGCGTGTGTGTACGTATGTTTGTGTGTGTGCATGTGTGTACATATGTTTGTGTGTGCGTGTGTATGTATGCGTGTGTTTGTGTGTATGTATGTGTGTTTGTGTGTTTGTATGCGTGTGTGTGTATAATCACTTGATAATTTTTTTTAAAGTTACCTATAGATACTTGATAACAAATTTCCAATGTCACCTACAAATGTCAAATAACTTTACAGGTAACTATTTAAGTTCTTATAAATTAGTTTGCATAAGTTATTATAAGTTAGTTGACACAAGAACATATAAGTGTCATAAAATAAGAACTTATAAGAACATATAAGAACTTAAACATAAACAACTTGTATGTTCTTGACTTAAGTCACAACTTACTCGGACAGATTTGACAAGATACAATGATAACAAAAAAACCTTTTTTTTTAGTAATAGTCTGGTGGTGGTGGAGCTGATGGGGTTAAATGTTTAGGCGCAAGCAACATGGCATCTCTTTGCGAAGTGTTATGAAAAAATAATAAATGATTGCCAAATCTGATTTTTAATTTTACAAAAGCCCTTGAAGCTTTTCCATGGTTTCTTTCACACCAATCTGTTTTCCTTTCTCTAAAAAACTGGTTTTAGTTCTTTAACATTCACGAGAGATTGACTACGCATCTTATTCTGTATTTTAGACTTCTGTTTCTTGTAATTATTTAAATCATCCTGCACTCTCTTAAATTCTTCATCGCAAATAAAATTGTCCTCCAAAGATTTACCTATAGTAAGTTTTATACTGCTCACTTTGCATTAGCAAGAGTACTCGATGCTTCATGTTTCTGTAACTTAGTATGAAATCTTTTGTTATGGGCTTCCAAACCAAAGCAAGCCAGGCATGTAGCAATGCTTGCTCCTTCAAGACCAATTCCAATTAAACTTCCAATTCCCATGGCAAACAGAACATTACGCCCTACAGAACATCCAGCTGAAACAGCACCCACAGCCATAGATGTGTTTTGTACAGAATTGAAAACTGTCTTATACTGCCTTTTACATCTAGAGTATCTCGCTTTTTCTCCCTCCAAATATGTAATTGCTTCTGTAATATTTATTAATCGGAATGGGTCTGCCTGTAATGTTTTATCTGATGCAATTGGCACATGCGGATCAGGTACAAGTGATGACACAGTCCCAGTCATCGGTAGTTGTGGATACAAGTTTACCATTTTTTTAATTCACAAATATTTTTTTTTAAAATTTAATCAGTGATTACATTTTGCAACTCGTCAAGAGAATATAATTTGATAGCATAATAAAATGAAACAAGATCAATGTGTTCTAGTTTTATGTAATTTAGAAAACAAAAGTTGTTTTATCTAGCAATATCTTGACAGCTGGAATACTGCTCGAAACCTTTATATCTGTGCCTTTCCTGATAACAATAAAGACCTTTGATGACTCTTGCACTGTTTCATCCCATGTAAGTTTGATTCCCTGTGCGATATCTGTTTCTTTGGCAGAAGTTACAGATCTCATAATAATTTCAAATACTATTGTCGTCTCTCTTTCAATGGTAAAGTTTGCTGGTACAAACACATTTTTTTGCATCTGATCTGCCCTTTCTGTGCGTAAGAAGATACCGTCGTTTTTCATACTCCTGTACTTTCAGTTTATCTCTGTTTTGTGCAAAACTTGGAACAAGACTCACCATCAATGGCCCAGAGTTAACAACGTTCTAAAACACTAAGGCTCCTTCATCATCAGTATATACATAAGGACTAATAAATTCAAACTTTATGTCACAGTCAATTGTGGGTGCTGGAACAGGCACAGGTGAAACTACCCACTTATTACCCATATGTATTAAGTTGTAGGGCACATTATTTACAAGAGTAGGCTGAAGCGGTACAGTAACATCTTGAAGCTGTCCAAGTTTAGGAATTGGTCTGTCATCAATTAATTTCCACTTGTAAATTCTATAAGAATCAAGTTCAAAACCATACACCTCTCCTACTTCTCCCTCTTTGTCAAAATCCTGTACATCAGCCAACTATTTCAACTCTGTCACTGGACACGCAACTGGAATAATTCTCGGCTTTGGACCACCACTCACTTTTATTAAACAAAAATACAATTATTTAACTTCCAACACAACACTAAAACCATGCATCACAACTGGTTTATCATCCTGAATAGTTACATATATACACAGTGATTCAAAGAAACTAGAACCTAATTTCTTAAACAGTAAATTAGGAAATCTAGCAACCACACTTTCACAATAGGGAGCAGTTCCAGTTGGCAAGCATCTCAACAAAGTTGAAGGCTTTCCATTGTGAACAATTTCAGTTGTGTTTAGTTCTTTCAAATAAACATTTAGCACTGTGTGTACTGACAAATGAACAGGATATCTTCCAATTATTTTTTTCTTTTTTGGCTTTATTTTTAATCCTTTTTCTAATGTCCAATCTTCATCACCACTAGCAACTAAAATAACCAATATCATATTCGGTTATAAATCCTAGTAGTATTAAAAGTTTGTCTGTTAATACAAGCTGACTTTCTTTTGGAAATTCCAATGAAACAAGCAAGTTAGCTGGATTTAAAGTTGCTTTAATTTATATATATCTTGTAAAAATTCAGCTATAGGACAAAAGTCGTAATACCCAGGCTGTAAGTGTTTAGCATGAAACCTTGCACGACCTATACTTTCATGTACAGAATATTCACTGTCATCTGTTACATTAAACCACTTTATAGTGTAAAACATTTCATGGATAGCTACAGCCTTGTTACCATCGCGATTATCAATCCCATTAGTTAACCACACTGGTTTGCTTGTGTCAAGATTTGTTAAGGTAATAAACATTTTTATTATCTCATAAAAAAGATGGAATTTAAATCACCAACAAGTGTTACTACAAACCAATTCAAATTAATGTGGATGCCAAGTACAATGTTGCACCTACTTATGAACAGAATATA
This sequence comes from Semisulcospira habei, assembly GCA_036245525.1. Lineage (NCBI taxonomy): Eukaryota > Metazoa > Mollusca > Gastropoda > Semisulcospiridae > Semisulcospira > Semisulcospira habei. Next base: position 89,219,111 of record BTPG01000003.1, read on the forward strand.
ATTCAACTAAATCAGCTTGATATAGCCGTGTCGGAAGAAGATTTATTCCAAGTGAAAGTACATTACCTAAACCCTCCAATAACAGACGATTCAACAGCAAGAAAGTGGTCATCAAGTCCACTACATATGTTTCAAAACGAGCTTAACTTTGCCATACTATGTTCAACTACAGGCTGTGGTGTTTCTTTCACAGACCACTTGAATCACTCAAACAAACTTATTAGGTCTGTGTATCGTTTCCACACGTATTACCAGCTTAGAAGAAAATTGTCAGAACTACATACCCCGCTACCAACTGAATCCTGTTTCAACATATATAACAACCCCATGGATATGAAAGCGTTTGAACGATTCTGTAATGAATTTAACATCAGCCCTGGGTATGACTTCACACACAAACTTGATGATGACAATAGCATGGGTACATGGTATTATGTTATGAGTCACAGACAATACCCACAAGATTACTACCCTGGTTACACTTCATTCTCATCAAAATCTGAAGTCTGGTTAGCCTCAATAGAACAGAAACAGTCTAATGCCTGGACCACATTTATCTTAACAGGAGTGACGGGTTTACTCAAGAAGGATTCGAGCGCATAAATGAGTCTACCAGAACATATGTGTGGTGTATACTAGGAGCACAATCACTAACAAAATCAAACATTTTAAATGGGAGTGGCAAATTTGAAGCACAAAAACAGTTTCTCGCGAATCTAGAAGATTCAATTAACTCAGGTTTTGATCTCCATCTAGCATACAATGCTACCAAGATGTCCTCAGATATGCGAGATCAAAAGTTGACTTTGTAGTTGGCATTGGGTTATACATGTTACCATCTGACATTCAACTCCAAATGGGGACAATAACAAATTATAATAATGAAATAATTGTTGCAGGTGTTGATAAAAATTCAGAACTCAATCAATCTGTGAACTTGGGAGTCACAACCACACATGTACAGTCACTGCTTGTGCTAAAACCATTAATAACACCAGCCCCAATAACGTCATCACCCATACAGACAGTAACAGCCCCGGCTCTTACCCCGTCTCCAACACCATCACGAAACACTCATGAGTCACAAAGAACTGCATTGGCAACAGTCCTTACTGGATTACGGTTAATTCTTCTTTACCTGTTTCATTAAATATCCTGTAATTAACACTCCTACTGTAACCAAAAAGACCCACACATATTCTGCCATAAGCCTACTACCTTTGCTGCAGTACTGATCAGCCAACTGACAACTGTGCCTATTATACCAGTCAACGCATCCATCACTTTTACAGCCAATTTCTTAAGCAAGTCTGATATATGAGACAACTGTTTTTTTTTACCCACGACTGTAAATCTTTTGTGTCTGATGGGGCCGGTGGACCTAGTGGTGCTGGACTGCCACCACCACCACCAGAGACAGATAACACAGCAGTACTGATAATAAATCCAAGAGCAGTAATTAAACTCGCAATAGTGATACCCTGTTCTCTGAAAAGTGTTTTCAATCTCTCAGCCAATGTTGTGTCTTCATGTAGTATTTTTTTCTGAACAGTTTTTGTAATCCTGTTGACCTGGGTTTTCAGTTTTTCTCTTCCAATACTAATCACTTCTAACATTCCTGATCTTTCTATCTGCAAATCATTTAATCTGTATTGGATTCTTTCTTTCATTTCTGTGTCAAGATTCCCATTGTCTGCGGTAGCCAGTTTCTCTTTTTCACGTTCTATTTGATTATCAAGCACACCCAGTTTGGCTACATTGTTTACCATCTCACCTCTTATTGACTGCAGTGATTTATCCAAGCCCACAATCTCCCGCATTTGGTCGTCTATTGTTTTCATAGCGTCATTTATTTGTCCTTCTGTAAATGAATTTTCTTCTATTATTTTTGTTGCTATTTCTGGCAGTCTTGTTACTGCTGCCATTTCAATTTCTTGTCCTGTTGGTAATCTTGTTTGTGTGTCGTGAAGAGGGATAACAAGTTGTGGTGCAAGAGGCGGTAACTTTTTACTACCAACACCAACACCAAGGTAACGCTGCAGTGCTGCCTCACCACTGACTTCACCTTTAATTGTACTTAAAGCTCTAAACTTAGCAGTGTTGTTTTATAGGTTAGATACACTTTTCCTCTGTCTGTATTTACAATAAGTGACCTTTATAATATTCAAACTGATTAGGATCTATTACATCTGGGCGCGCACCAACACTGTCATAAAATGAGTTTACTTTGTCTTTTAACAGTATGTGACTCATAGGATAAGTATTTACCATACCAGTCATATCTTCATATCTGTGATACTAGTATCAGAGACATCTGTGACATCTATTTCAAAATCTTCATGATTAAATCCTCCCGCTGCCATTGTTTTTAATAATTAATATTTTTTTATATTTGCATAATAAAATGACACAGTCTTACGGATCAAAGTTAGACCCATATAGAAAACTACGTGAACCTCTTGGTGTTAAGGGCATTAGACAATCAATTGTCATAACAAACAATCCAAGTACTATAGACCAGAAGCAAACTCTCACAGTCAAGTTTCCAAACCTAGGGCCCAGTGACGTTATTGTTCCTGGCACTGCATGCCTGGCTTTTAATATTGAACTTTCATCAGATGCAGATGTAAACAGAACACTAGTTAACAATCTTGGCAAAGCAATTGTTAGAACTATTAAAGTAAAACTTGAAGGACAGGAAGTGTTTAGTCTTGACGATGCTGATGTGTTTTACTATTACAAGGATCTTTGGCTTACAAGAGAAGAACGAGAAGACCGTATTTAACAAGGTATACAGTCAGATACCATTACTAAACTTCGAATCGATGCAGCAGATAAATCAACGTCAGCAGCCGAGGAAGTTATATTAGCAGAAACGTATGGAACCAGATTTTTCATTCCACTTGAGTTTGAAATCCTAACAGCGCATTTACCAAGGAGCACTGCATGACTGTCTGAGTTTTGAACTAACTTTCAATGACTACTCCAAAGATATAAAATCATCTGAACTCAGTGCAACATATAAGATCTCTAACATTTCCTTGGAATATGAAATTGTCACATTTACTGATCTAGCCAGACTCGATCAAAATCAGTACCAGTTGTCACGTAACGGAGGTGACATGTTTTTTTTTTCTATTTTTCCCAAGTCGTTTTTTTGGTAATAAATTGAGGCCGCCGACCTCTGTAAATAGCCTTGGGTTGGGAAAGTTGATGGATGTATTGTGAACGTAAGCATATAGCCCGTGCAGCTAGCTTAACGGTGAGCGATCACAGTGGTTGCACGCTTTCATCAAGTAGCTTTAACCGAACAGTGTTCAGAAGTAAAGTTAAACTGCAAGGTAGCAGAAGGTTGTTACGTGTCAGTCAGTCGAGTTAGCGAGCGCAGTGAGGGTCTGGGTCAGGGTGCGGCCTTGTTTGGAGCCCTTGACAAGCTGTGTGAGGGTTGTGTTACCCTCCCTGCAATACCACGGCCAGTGTCCCTGGTTTTGGGTGCCCGAGAGACAAAGTGACGACGGCTGCTGCTCGACAAAAGACCCCTCCGGTTCGTGTTCATCTTGTTTGTCTCGTCTTGCCGGAGGACTCACACGTGAAAGGTAACGATTCACGCTATTTTCTCAGTGAGCTGCTGTACTCTCGGGTGTGTAAATGTGTACATAGGGGTGGAAGAGTGTGTTTAGTCATTTTTGTAGTAATGCTTTAATCAAGTTTTTAACCATGGTTTTGGGTTAGGTTGTGATGCAATGAGGTTCGGATTTATATATTTGTATTGGGTCCTAGATGTAGTTTAATAACATTGTCATGTGGGGTGTTTATTGGCGATTATTTCCTATATTTTTATGTACATGTGAATATTTTGGTAATGTTGGTTTTTGGGTGCAGTGGTAATTTTATTATACAAAAGCAGTTGTGTGGCTTTTATTAGTAACCTTAAATTTCAAAATTTAAAAGTAAACACAGTATAATGAAATAATGTAAACAGGGAGAATATTAAATGTACATAGAAGTCATTTTGTCATGATGTTATATTATTTAGTATGGCCAAGGCGGGTATTAGTGTACCAGCAAGAGTATAACCTCTACAGGGTGAGGTGAGAGACACAACTCACATGGGTTGTGAATAAATGCAGGAAACGCGTGTTATTTTAGAATTAACTGTGTATTGGCACTTTGACTGGCAGTGCGCCTTTTTCAGTGCACTTCCCAGATTTCTCGGACTTCATCTTCTTCGATTTCTTCATCTTCCATGATCATCAACGGCGACGCATCATCAGGAGCTGTACCGTCGTCTGCGCGGTGGCCTTTGTCAGAAGCTGGGATGCCTTCGCTAACCAGTCCTGTTTGGCAAGTGCTTTGACGTTGGGCTACAGCAGGCTGGTTCAACGTTCTGCGCGTCAGTCGCAGATGTTCGAGGGACGACAGCAGTAGTATCGCCAGACCAGGTACTCTGGAATCCTGAGTCAAGCTCCACCGCTCCTGTACCGGTGCAGAGTGGGCAAACGCGGCAACAGTGCTCTTCGGAGTGTTGGTAGTGACATTACAGTATGAGCCACCCTGTCTAGTGTGAGACAGAGAGGACACTGTATAGAAGCGAGTACCTGCCTCGTATAGCCATAGTCAATATTCATCTGTCCATTTATCATTTTCATGTGTTAATATGTTATGTGTGTGTATGTGTGAGGGTGTGAGGCATTAGTGGGCTGGGGTGGGGTTAGGGTAAGTGTAGGTAATAAAAGAGTTGATTGTTGTTTATCACTGGTGTTGTGTGATTTATTTAGAGTGGGTGGGTTTTCTCGAGTGTCAGCACTCATATTGTCCACGATACCCTGACCCTGTCAGGCGTGTCATGACACCAGTCAAGACTGCCGATTTATTATGACCGGGTGATTAGACACAGTTTAATGCATAAAGACAAAAGCGACCCGATGTGGAACATAAACTTGAACACACCTTCTAGGTCACTAAAAGGCATACTCATGTTGTTTGTTGAACCGGCGAGACCATACAAAAGGGATTCAGAAAAATTCTATAATCAAAAGATTACACATTTGTCTTGTACAATTGAAGGTCATCCAAATCAAGTGTACGCTTCTGGTTTGCTGCCTTATCAGCACTACGACGAGATCACAAAATACTTTGCTGGTGGAAGGATTAGAGATAACCCGGCAAACATGTCGTGTAAAGATCTACATCTGTATGATGTTAGGATTGGTCAATACCTTACAAACAAGTATGCTCTTTGGTTAGACCTGCGTAGCGCAGATGACCACTACCTACATGGGTCAGGTCGAACTGTTGAAAATGGCATTGACGGGATTACAATTCAGCTACAAAAAATGGTTAAAACCCTTGGAGCAATAAATATATACCTATACCTGATTTATGACGCGCAACTCAATCTTGCAGAAAGCAGACTAAGTGGACACATATATTAAAATTATATTTTGTATTAAAATGAACTTGATGACACTCGACCCACACTGCAGCTTATTTTGCGGTGCCACCAGGTGTGTTAAAACTGAATTTGTACTTACGATCAAACACAACAAAGCTTATCACAACCGTTCATTCATGTGGACTGACAGCAACATCTATTTAGTTGACCCTGATAAAAAACTGAATGACTATCTACAACATTTTTACAAGCAATTTAAAGGGCTGCCAACTTTGTTTATTGTTGACGATTGCTCTGCAGAGAAAGACATTGTCAAAAAGAGAAACACTTAGCAGAACTTGCTTTTAGTCCCAGACACGCAAACGTCAGTGTATGGATTCTCACTCAGAAATTTAATGCTGTACTGAAAGATTTTCGAGAGCAACTAAAGTTTATCTGTTTGTTTTACTGTAAAGATCGTGACAGCTTTGAAGACTGTCTCAGAGAGAATGATGTCATCCCCAACAAACTTGAACGAGACAATGTAAAAAACAAACTGCCATCAACTAAGCATCTAAAGCTTATTTTAAAGACAGATCAGCCCACTGGGTATGGGTTAGTAAATTAATTTAGTCTTTTGTTTTGTCCATAAAAAATGACAGATGGACAAACTTACACAGTTGATGTTACAGACTGCTTCAAAGATGTTAAGTTTTTTATGACTTAAAAACACGTGTGTTTGAACCGAGCTTTAAACTCTCAACACCGTCAATGAAGATATACATGTGATATAATGTTACTTTGGAATATTCTGATGGATCACATCGTTATGATTACGAGACTGTTGATCTTAAGACAAATGCTTTTAAAGCTTATGATGATGACTGTAGCTGGTTTGAGGCACTGTGTAAAGACATATTTGATCAACTAAAAAAACTACATTGTTATATTGAAAGTGTGACATTCAATAAAGTGATATTACACCTGCAGGACAAAATGTAGACACACACCAGGGAAGTGGTTGATTTGTTTTGGTGAATAAACTAAATTTGTTTATTGTAGCTACACGTAAAGTGGTATTACATAGGGTGCGCCAGCGGTAATTTTTTTTCCATTTATTATTTTGTCGGAAAAATAAAAATGATGGACAATACACAAAGCCCATCAGGCTCGACAAGTCAATTAGGTTTAAGAAATGTTTCACACAACAGACTTACCTATATCTAATAGAAACAATGTTTATGAATCGAAAGAAAACTCTTTTTCTGTCATACAAGATAATCTTCTTACAGGCAGTGTAAAGATTCATGTTGTTGCTAAATGTATGTGAGTTGCTAAAATAGAATTTAATAGGGTAGATGGTGAAATGATTGTATCATATATATCAACAAGGCAACACACAGTTAACACATGAAGAAAATTGGTGAACGTGTTTAGAGACAGACTGTTACCTGACTTCCTCGAAGCAATTGACAAAGCAAAAATGAAGGGGTCTGGTTGGCTTGAAGGCCGTGTACATGAACTACAATTGAAACAGTCAAGGTATCATCCTATATTAGGTAAATCATGAATACCACTGCCAACAGAGGTTGCAAACAAAAAGGCTGTCATTAATATTCAGAACAATGATAATTTTTGTTTCATGTGGTGTGTGCTTGCTAAACTACACTTTGTAAAAACAAGACCTGATCGCGTATCTAACTATATTAAAATTTGTAAATGGACTCAACTTCAGTGGTATTGAGTTCCCTGTTAACATAGAAGATATAGACTTGTTTGAAAAACTAAATCCTGGTATATCCGTGAATGTGTATGTGTGGAATAATGAGTCTGTTGACAAGTTACAACCCATTAGGGTATCACCACTTGCTCCAACCTACGGACAGTCAGAAGATAAGCATGTTCACATGTTATTAATAGGAGATAATGATAACTTTCACTACACAATTATCAGGAGTATGTCACGACTAATTCATGGTCATACAACAGAACACAATGGCAAACAGGAAGTGAGTAAAAGATGTTTACAAAGATTCTCCTCTATAAACGTAGCACACAAACATGTTTTGCACTGTAGGTCAGCTGATGACATACAAACTGTACTTAAGTATCCACATCCTGGTAGTCAGGTATATTTTAAGAACTATGATAATCAGCAAAAGCTGCCGTTTGTAGTGTATGCTGATTTTGAATCACTGGTTGTACCGAATGAGGGTCCTGTTCCAGAATCATTACCAAAGACTATAAAATTGAGTGACCATGTGGTGTGTTCTTTCGGATACATTCTTGTTATGTCAGACGGACAGCATTCAGAACCTGTTACCTACAGAGGTGAAAATGCAGCATGTCTGTTTTTAACAGAAATGAGACATTTGTGTAGTCAGGTAGTACATTATCTCACAACATGTCAGATGCCTTTGGTGATGACAGAAGAAGACAAACTGAATTTTGATACAGCTGTGAGGTGTTGGATTTGTGAACAACTTCTGGGAGATGAAAAGTTTGTGACCATGATCACATAACTGGGTGCTACAGAGGTGCTGCACATAACAATTGTAACTTGCTATTAAAAGCAGATCCTAAGACATACAAACTACCAATCTTTTTTCACAATCTCAAAGGATATGATTCACACATTATCATGAGTTCTGTAGATGAGTCTTACAAAACATTAGTTGTATTGTGCAGACAACAGAAAAGTACTTGACGTTTAGGCTGGACAACAAATTACCATTTTATGACTCCATGCAACATTTGTCTTTAGGTCTTGCTAGCCTGGCAGATGAACTAACTGAGTTTCCAATAACAAGTAAATATTTTGAGCCAGACTTGATTAAGAAAGTGTGTATCCGTACGAGTACATTGATCACTGGGTTGTGTTTGAGGCAAGGAGACAGCCTCCAAAAGAAAAATTTTATTCTACATTAAATGGTAAAGGTATTTCTGAATCAGATTACAAACATGCACTTGATGCGTGGGGTAAATTAGGGTGTCAGACAATTGGTGATTACCACGATCAGTACTTGAAAGCAGACGTTTGCTTGCTAGCAGACGTATTTGAAATTACCGTGAAAAGGTTTTGTTACATTACAGTCTTGACCCAGCTTGCTACATAACTAGTCCTGGCATGACATGGGATGCTTTTTTAAAATCCAGTAAGATATTTATAGACCTGTTATCTGATCGTATGATGGGTGAAATGGTGGAACGTGGATTGAGGGGAGGCATAAGCATAGCCGCAAACAATTTTTCCAAAGCCAACAACAAATATCTGGACGACCTTGACATTGACCCCTCAAGGTCAAGGTCATTCATTACGTACTTGGATGCTAATAATGTGTATGGCTGGGCGATGTGTGAAATATTACGCTTGAAAAACTTTTGTCTGCATGATTTGTCACAGTATGACATAACATACTTATCAAACTATATTATATATCATGATCTGAACGACTCGAAGGGTTGGATCTTTGAAGTGGACCTAGAGTACCCACACCATCTACATGATTATCATAATGATTATTCATTGGCTGTTGAGAAAATGAGTTTGACAAGGAAAAAAGAAGACACTAAACTTGTGCCAAATCTGAATGATAAATTCAATTACATGTGTCACTATCGCTTGTTACAGTTTTACATCAGACATGGGTTAGTACTGAAGAAAGTTCACAGAGGCATTCAATTTTATCGGAGTGCTTTTATGAAAGATTACATAATGAAAAAAAAAACAACATTGCGTGCAAGGGAGGGCAACACTGATTTGACAAAGACTTCTTTAAGCTTATGAACAATGCATGTTTTGGGAAGACTATGGAAAATCCTCATCACCGCAAAGATGTGAGACTGGTCACAACTGAATTGGGTGCAATTAAACTTACAGGTAAGCCACAATACACAGGGTACAAAGAGTTTCATTCATCATTGTATGCAGTGTCACTCAAAAAAAAAAAAAAAAGATTGTTAAACTGGTCAAGACAGTATTCATTGGTATGGCAATTCTTGAGTTATCAAAACTGTTGATGCTTGAATTTTATTATGATTACTTCAAACTAATGTATCCTGAGTGTCGTCTGCTATACACTGACACTGACTCTATGATCATAGACATGCCCACTGAAAACTTTTATGAAGACATGAAAACAGAACTACATATGTATGACACATCTGACTATCCTAAAGACCATCCATTGTTTAGCACACAAAACAAGAAAGTACCTGGAAAGTTTAAGGATGAACTAAATGGAGTGCCGATAGTTGAGTATGTTGGACTGTGGTAAAAAATGTATTCTATACTGCACCAAAAAGGTAGTCAGTCAAAAGGCAAAGGTATAAAAAAAAAAACAGCGTTTAAAATTAAAGACATTTGTCATGAACATTATAAGCAAGTATTAGATGAGGCATTAATGCCTGATTATCCAAACAAGTCACTGAGATCAAACAAACATAATCTTGAAATGATCCAAACGCATAAAAAGTCACTGGCAGTAGGGACACAAAACGTGTGTTTCATAGTAAAGAAAAGGCTTATGCGACTGGACACTACAGGCTTCAGTTATCTGAAGGTATTTGTGACGAACTGATTGATGAACTGATTGACGAATTGGACAAAAGTGAGTGACAGTGTCTGGGGGAATAATATGTAATTCCTCTTTAACTGTTATGTGGTTGAATTGTAGTCGTAGTATGATAAACACACCAGATGCACGCATGTAAGGTTCTTTTTAAATAAACTTCATTCAGCTGCAACCCGTCACACGTGGCTTAAGGATGTAGACAATACTGGACTAACAGTTCCAACAATATTTTAATTCAGCGATGTGATCTCCACACAATGCACTTCCAAATGCACAAATACTGATACAAAGTCTCTTTTGTGAATGTCCACACTGGCAACACAAAGTTTCTCATCCAATGTACACCCTATACAGGCCACGTACCTACGTTAAACTGCGTGTCTCTACCACTGACACTGCAAGACAATGTACGAATGTGCTTTCCTAGTTCCCTCTTTGAATATTATATCCACTTTCCAGAATCATCTACAAAAATCATACAACGCAACCAATCAGAACGAAAAACTCATTAAAAAATTCTTTCTAGAAAAATTACAATAGGCTACAAAAATTCGGCTGCTAAATTCAGCTCTAAATCCTAGTGTATAATTAAGTCACATAAAAGTATGGTAACCCTATCATAAACCTTGCATATGAGCTCTAGAAAAATCAAGAATTTTCACACACGAAAAATAGGCTGCTCAATTCACGCACACAGAAAAACAAAATGTAGCAAACTGTTACAAACTCCCCGACGTCACACATACGAAGTCACTAGACAGTGCGACCTTTTTAGAATGTTCTGGACTAAACTTAACATATCATAACAAAGCGAAATCCACTCTACATGCGAATGAAATAAAATCTTTCTAAAAAGGTACGTGATTCATAACCATGATAGCTCAAATAAATATCGGATCGTTTCCTATGATTAACACATGCATGCTCTCACAGGTCAACACAACCACAATAGTAACACTAACAAATGCCCTCTGTGGGGCTGGTTCATACAGGTAATATATTGATGGACTGCCTAGAATTTTTTTTTTTATATTGTGTACAGACGTAGACCAGATGCGGTCGGTCACTCTGAGGCTCACATCATTCTCAGACTCGCCTGGCTGATATAAATATCTTACCTGTTTTGTAAATAAACTTGTGTATTGTGTCAGGGCCTTGGCTGTTGTTTTCGGCTCTTTAATTGTTTTCAATTTAATAGCGTCAACAGGCTTAGGCTGTCCTTCATTATTCATTACTTTTATCACAGACGGTAATCTTTTTACCCACTCAGTGTTACGCGTGTCATGCATGAGTTCTTTTAAATACTGATAGCTGAAAAGTCCTTCTGATAAGTGTTTGTTAAAGTTCTCTACAACTGCCTGTGATCTGTGTACACCTGGAATGCCTCGTCTAACCAGTACACCATGCTTTGCAAATAACTGATTAACAGCGCCTTTAAATTCAGATCCATCATCGACTTGCACAAGACTGGAAAATTTTAAATTGCCTCGACTATATATTTTTGTTAATGCTGTAGCAACAGTGATAGCGTTTTTGTCAGTTATGGGTTCAGCGTCTTTGTAGCTTGAAACAATGTCAAAAACAGTCAGTGCAGACTTGTATCGTTTCTTTCTTATTATGTCATGCGGTAAAAACAAAAGATCCATTTGATGTGTGTCATTTGTTGTCTTGTTTTGAAAATGAGGACGTGTTATTTTTCTTGGTGCAGGAAGATATATCTGCCAAATTGCTTGTCTCTGTAACCATTGTTTTATTTGATTGAGTGTGACATCATTACCCACAGCTGCATGTAATTTCTGAATAGCGGTTGCTCCTTTCCAATATCCAATTGGGGAGTAATATATTTTGGATAGTTTAGCCTCTGTCATTTTTTCTAGCAATATAATGTCCTGTAAAATATACAAATATCATTCCCACTAGAACAAAGATTGTTTCTCCGTTTCTTTGTGGTGTGCTTGGTTCGTAATAGTCGCTAAGTTTCTGCTTTGAGGTAGACATGTCTTCACCCATGACAAGATAGTATTCTCTGATTGCATCATCAACATTAGAAAATGTCTGTTGTGCGTGACCTTCTAGTCTATGTTTTTAATTGATGAAATCAAGTTTTTCTATTCTTTGCTTTTCATACTCTTGCTGGGCTTGTGTCAGTTTTTCAAATGCTTCATTGTGATGCTTCATTTCTTCTGCTGATTCCTTTCTACCCATTTTGAAAAAAGATAGTTTGATCCACTCAAAGCCAATGCATTGATCATGGCACCACCAATCATAATAGCTATTGTAGCCATACTTTTTATTTACATAGAAACATTTTCAGGAATAATTCCTTGCTTGACAAGAAAGTCTTTTGTAGCAATTGACGCTGTTACAACTGCAATTAGCTTAGCACTGTCTTCAAAATCTAATCTACTCAGGTCTGCAATGTTCATTTTGAGAAAACTTTTTCCCAGCATAGAGTAAGCCACTGCTAGTCCGCTTATCACGGTAGAATGATAGACAAGGTTAATTAAGTTCTTTGTGTCGCTCATTTTCTTAGGCAATAAAAATTAAAATAATAAATTTATTCACTGCATATGAGATAGGTCAATCAGTTTTAACACTGCTGGTAATGTGGTGACTTCTTGTTTTGTTTTTAGAGTGTCTGATTTTTTGGACACTTTTCGAGTCTGTGGTTTGTATTTTTTTTTTATAATTGGTAACCTACGTAACCAAATCCGACAACAAATCCAGCAACTATATATTTGTTGTTTCAGGTTCGGGGATAGACTCAGTTGTTAGTCTATCACTTTGTTGTGGTGGTGAGGGTCCTGATGGTGTTGGTCCTGACGGTAGTGATACTGGTGCTGGGGCTGGTGCTGTTGGTGATGGGTCAGATATATGAGCCTTTTCTGTTTGTTCTTGAAGCTGTAATTTTTTTGGGTCTGTTATATTTGGCTAATCTTTTTCCAGCCTCTAACCTTCCTGGACTTTTAGTCTTAGCCACCATTTGAACCTGTGTCAAGACATGACTCGGTTGTGGAGTCATCTGGGTTTCGTCCATTTTCTTCTGCAGTAAAATTTATTTTCGAAAAATCAATATGACTCCCAGTAACAAGCAAAGTTACCACAGGTGCAAGATAATTGCCAAACTTGTAAAACATGATGCATGCTAATTTTCCAATTGAACTTGAAACAATAGGGTTGCTTTCAAGGTCGTGTGATACACTGTCAGTGTCTACAGGTAGAAAGTGACTCACTGCTTTTGTGTATAGACAGACTTAAATCACGCGTCATTAGTGAAGTGATATGATTTTCATATTTGGAGTGTAGCTTGATTAATTCCTCAGCCGTGAGGGATTATATAGCTTCTGTCATGTATTGTTTTCCAATATAAGCTTTTTATTTGCCTGAAACAACTACAGAGAGAAGATGCTGTTTTTTAGAGTCTAAGTCTTTGTTCTCTACATCTTTGATATCGTTAAGAAAAAGTGATTCATCTTGATTCATTTTATAATAAAAAATATTAATTTTTGAAACTAGAATTAAACTCATAAAATACAAATTTTAGTGTGTACACACAACATAATCGATAGATTAATTAACTTAGGTGTTAACCCTCTGTTGGTATTACTATGTGGGGAGGTACATAAAATGGTGTATGTTCAAACAATAATGTTTGAAGGTAAATTCTGACGGTATTTACTCTGTGTGGGAACATGACTGATGAGGGTTCAAAAAAGTTATAATTAAAGGGGTTAACTCAGTCATTGTGTTAATGCTGTTTCAGTTCTCTCATTCTTTCTTTCTCTACTGCAGCGAAGGTAGTCGGGTTTATGGCAGAGCATGTGTGGGTCTTTTTGTTTACAGTAACAGGGTTAATAACAAGATTTTTAATGAAACAGGTAAAGAAGTAATATCACTAGTTCAGTAAGGCCTATTACCAATGCAGTTCTCTCTGACTCATGTGTGTTTACCAGGGCTGGAGGGACTGGTGGCGGGGTTACTGGCTGTATGGGTGCCGGTGTCAGGGCCGGGGACAGGGCTGTTACTGTCTGTACAGGCATTATTAATTGTTTTAATGACTGTAGATGTGTGGTTGTTAGGCCCAAGTTCACAGATTGATTTAGTCCTAATTTTGACCAACACCTGCAACAATTATTTCATTATTATAATTTGTTATTGTCCCCATTTGAAGTTGAAGGTTAGATGGCAACATGTATAACCCTACGCTAACTACAAAGTCAACTTTTGATCTGGCATATCTGAGAACGTCTTGGTAGCGTTGTATGCTAGATGGGAGATCTACTACTGAATTTACCGAGTCTTAACTGTTTTTGTGCTTCAAATTTTCCACTCCCGCTTAAAATGTTTGATTTTGTTAATGATTGTGCTCCATGTGTACACCGCACATATGTTCTGATAGACTCATTTACTCCTGCTTGAGTAAACCCGTCACTCTTGTCTAAGACAAATGTGGTCCACTCATTGGACTGTTTCTCTTCTATTGAGCTTAACCACACTTCAGATTTTGATGAGAATGACGTGTAAGCAGGGTAGTAATCTTGAGGGTATTGTCTGTGACTCATAGCGTAATACAATGTACCCATGCCATTGTGATCATTAAGTTTTTGTGTAAAGTCATACTTTGTGCGGGCGTTGATGTTAAATTCATTACAAATCCATTCAAATGCTTTCATATCCATGGGGTTGTTATATCTGTTGAAACTGGATTCAGTGGGTAGTGGTACATGGAGTTCTGACAGTATTCTTTTAAGTTGGTAGTACGTGTGAAAACGGTAGACAGACCTAATCAGTTTGTTTGAGTGATTCAAGTGGTCTGTAAATGAAACACCGCAGCCCGTAGTTGAACACAGTATAGCAAAGTTAAGTTGGTTTTGAAACATCTGCATATCATCACAAGCGTCCCAGTAGCCCTCTTGTTGACAGAAATTTCTTAATAGGGATGGCACACGCCGCCTCCCATCTGGTTTCACTGAATGCCGGGGCGGAGAGGGGTGGGTTGGGGGTTGGGTGGCGGTAGGTCTCAGTGACGGGTCAACACTGACCTGTACTGAAACACAACCAGAGCAGTGGCCTGCACTGACCCAGATCTTTAGTTCACGGCTGCAAAGTCTGGTCACTACTGACTCTGAGACATTCCTCTCCAAAAATTCCACTGAAACTCAGCCTTTTCATGTCGGTAATGGGGTTCCATTGCTAACGACGCAGTCGGACATATGGGCCCCAGTGTTTCGTGAAAACGCTTGAAACAGACCAGGCTACGTCAAGTGTCACACTAGAAAAACTTCCGATCGCGGCCTGGCCTGTACTTTCTTACTTTCCAGCCTTTTCAAGTCGGCAAAGCGATCGCTGTCGCCATTGCTAACGACGCTGTCCGACATTTTGTTTTTACTCTCCTCTCACGACTTTTTAAAAAATGTGATATTATGGCAATTGTTATTATACTGCAGTATTTTGTTTATGGTAAAATATTTTTTAAAAATGGTTCAATATAAACATTTTATTTAAAATGCTTAGAATGATCTACAGTTGATACAATACTTTGGCTTTGAGTGTATATGTATTTTTAGTGTTGTTTGGCTGCCTCACGTGGTGCATGTGTAAGATTCCAGACCAGAACCGAACTGTGCAACTTAAGTATGAATGTAAGGGCTCATACACTTTTCAAAGTAGCCAGTCAGTTACAACTTTCGGCTTACACATGTGAGCAATCGAAAAAAGACCGACACATTCCACACTGTTTCCTGAGCGGCTAGCTCGAACACTAGCCAAACTCTTTCTGGTACTCTATGACTAGAAAACAGAGGTAAATGAAACTTGCAGGGAGATATTAATCACTAAAGGTTTCGGAGCCTTTAAGAGACATGAAAGTATATGCCCCCAGCAACATAGACACTGCCGCCGGTTTCATTATGGCACTGACGTGGAAAGCGCTCTCTGGTACGCTACAAGGGAACAGAACTAAATAAAATGGGCAGGCAGAGTTAAATCACTGAAGATTTTGTACCTTACGAAGATACATTTAGGTATATGCCGCCGACATGTTCCCTGCAGCTCTGTACAGTTTTCCATCCTGCCCCGCTTTGCCCGAAAGGAATAGATTCACATTAGCCTCTGATGTCCAAGGGGCTCGTGAGATCCAGCTCTCTATCACAAACATAATCTCCTCCAGCTGTCCCTTTCAATGCGGGAGATTCTGGGAGGGAATGAGTGGTAGTTGTGGACGGCTTACAGTTTTCCATCCTGCCCCGCTTTGCCCGAAAGGAATAGATTCACAATAGCCTCTGATGTCAAAGGGGCTCGTGAGATCCAGCTCTTTATGACAAACGTCCCTTTCAATGCACCAGTTGTAGGGAGGGCATGGGTGGCGGTTGTGGACAGCTTTAAGATGGCTTTGTTTATTTTTTCTGCACCAGTTAGTGACCATTACAGTTTAGTAAGTGGAAAAAAAAGAAAAAAAAAGGGCTCTAGCTATTTGGCCTTACTAGGAAAGTAATATTATTACCGTGGTCTACGAGTGTGATTGGGTGCCTGCAAGTTTCACCATAGGTGAATTTCCTGTACTAAAATTTCCTGTACTACCGCTGGTCACATCAAGCCATCGCTGTGCGATGTACAGACATCTTTAAAAAACAAACAAACAAAAAACAAAACAAAACAAAGACAAATATCTCAGTGCTAATTTTAGCAGCGCCGAGTTCATAACTTGTACAAGGGCTGTACCGCGAAGACTCATATAACCCACCAACACACACGCTGCAGTTTTCCATCCTGCTCACCCCCCCCCCACCCTTTTTTTGCCTGAGAAGAAATAGATTCACATTAGCCCCTACCAGTCACAGGGGCTCGTGAGATCCTGTCCTGTATGCCAAACGTAATCCACCCCAGATGTTCCTATGAATGTGGACGCGGTCAGTGTCCAGTAGTGATAGCCACACGGCCCCACATGTGGCCCTCATTGCTGGAAACTTGATCCGCATCGGATGTTTATACTAACAGAGTGAAAGGGACTAAAGGCCCTAAGCATGAAATAGAAGGATAGGTGATTTTAATTGTGGCACAGTCTATCGGCCCCTCTTTATTCCATTGGACTGAATGTGTGTGTGTGTGTGTGTGTGTGTGTGTGTGTGTGTGTGTGTGTGTGTGTGTGTGTGTAACCAAGCCGTAATTTTCACACATGCACGCACGCGCGCGCACACACACACACACACACACACACACACACACACACACACACACACACACACACACACACACACACACATTCAGTGCATTCTACATTTTTATGTTCAGCCCTTTTGGCCACGGAATACAGTGCCGTTTCCGTACTGTCCAGTCTCTTAGCTATAGTCAGTCCCAGGCATCACTTAATATTTCAAGGATCCCCTAAAAACACTACCGCCCACCAGCTGCACATTTGCCATGCACAAAATAACAACAACAACAAAAACCAGCACATTGACAGTCTTATTTCTTGGTTATGAACCTGATTCCTTACCAACCCCACACCCAAGCACAGCTGAAATCAGCGTGCCCCTCAAATCACTAAGTCAGCAGCAACTCAACATAGACCCACAATTGTCCACTGGATAAGCTCAGGATGGTATGAATCAAAGCACCAAACATGTCTCCTCTCAGCTAACCAGAAATTTCCAGCAAATTCCAACATTCAACCCTACTACAAATTTTTAAACAAGGCAAAAATTATTTTTAAAAACACTGGTCCTTGCACTGCCTCAACTGCCCAGATTTGAATATGTAATATGACCTGAAAGAGGAAATCTCCCACTTGAACACCATTCAATCTGCCATCAGTGCAACCCTGCAAAGATAAGGAAGTCTTTCTTGCCACTTTCAGGAATAATGGTGCAGATAGATAAACCACAACTGAATCCCTCTTATAATTCTTAAAACATTTTAGCAATGGAATCGATTATAAATTATGTTAACTTATATTTATTTTCACACACAAAAGACATATTTTGATGATTTTATAATACAACTGAACGTAAATTGTTATCACTGTTTCCTTTTAAATTTTATTTATTTATATCATACTTCAGTTACACACAGATTGCATGTGTCTCCAAAATCAGATTTTTATATATGACTCGTGTGAACAAATTAATGACTGACCTGTGTAAATAAATAGATGAATAAAATCGTTTGTTCGTGTCAGTGCTTGTTTGTTGTTGGGTTTGTTTGTTTGTTTGTTTTTCTCGGTGCCACATGCTTATAAAAAATTAGCCAGGCTTTTCTGTGGTGCATTTTCCGTATTTCATGTTCAATCGCTCCCATTTTCATACCCATGCTGCGGCTGTACTATTTCTGTTGATATCTGTAAACATATGATATAAATGCAAACGTTTTTCCTTGGGACTTGAAAGTGTTTTTGCATGATTCTGCAGGAACAATATAAGGTTGGGAAGGGATACTGATATGGTCCTAAAACTGTGCCGCCATTTTAGGTGGTTCAGTTATCCGGTAAAGTAATTGTGTGTTGTAGTGTGAAGTGAGTCACATAAATGCCACTAGTCTAAGAGTAATGTGGCTGAATGATAGTGGTTGTGCAATGATATTGTATCTGTGGGTGTGTTCAGGTTGATTCTGGCTTTAGCAACAAAAAGAAACCAAACAAAAAACAAACAAAAAAACTGAACCCCAGAGTATGGTACTGCGGAAATGCCAAGAAGCTGGAGTACACTGAACATAATAAACTGGACTGACAGGGTTTGGCACTAGACGTGGAACTTTTTTCAAAAAAAAACTAAGCAACACAACTTGCAGGGTCTTTCAAAGTACTTTATGAGAATAGTGTCATAAATGTGTTCAGAGTTTGGATGAAAACTGTGCGAGAAAAATACTGAGGTAGATAGCTTTTACAGTTGGTCTTGCTGATACTGACGCGGTAAACTTGGTCATTAGGGTTTCTGTTAAATCTAGTGTTTACAATGTTTAATGTATGTTCATCGGATGCAGTTGCATGACCTGAACGTTTTGATGCAAGCTAAGTCTAGGTGTTGTGAATGGGAGGAAAATTATTGAATTAAAAAGGTGACCTGAAATTTTTTTGGAAAAGAAATTATTTAAAAAAAAATATATAAGGTATTTACACCTGCTTTTTAAAGATATAGATAAAAAATAGTACAGCCGCAGTATGGGTATGAAAATGGGAGAGATCGAACATAAAATACAGACACGAGAGCCGATAATGTGCTTTTCCCGCGATTTTTTTCAAGGGCGATAACACATGTTTAAATTGGAATACAAAAGTTGTATTTGCATTTCTGGACTCAGTACCACATGGGCTATCAAATGGCACCATAAAAAAAATGACCAAAAATGTGCCTTACATACCACGTTAGGGTTAAAACCCTAGCTACAATCTAACACTAAACATAACGGTAACCCTAACCAAAATTTGGCCCTTCGGGTTTCTATCAAATATAGTGTTAACAATGTTTTAAATATGTCCATCGGATGCAGTTTCATCAGCTGCTTAAAATGATGTTGAAAACAGCCAGATCGCATGGAAACTGTACAACTTAAACGCATTTCCCTCTGCAAGTCATAATATATAGTGAAAAATTTGATGCTATGAAGAAAATTTGTTCAGTTTCAGCGTTTTCCGTCTATTTTCTTATTCAGATATATACAAAATCTCCTCATAAACCATGGTGTGAAAGAAGAACAAGTGAGAAACACTTAGTTAATATATTATAATTTTTTTTAGTGATTTTTGGACTTAGAAAAATTTTCAAATTTGGCACAATGAAATTTTTGTATTTTTCATGTGATGGACTTGAAAATTGGTGAGCATCTTTCACGTGACTGACTGACTTAAACGATCATCAAAACAGGGAAATCGGACAGAAACTGTAGAAGTAAGATGTCTTTTCATACCCAAGTCATAACATATAGTGGTGAAATTTGTCCTAAGAAGAAAATTTTTTAGTTTCTGCGTTTTGAGTCGGTTTTCTTTATTAGAAATATACCACAAACCATGATGTCTAAATACCGCATCTTTTTCAAGATTAGTTTTTTTATTTTAATTTTTTTAGTGACATTTGGTATATCAGTCATATTTCTATGTACACTTATACCCTTAGGGTTTCTATCAAATATAGGGTTAACAATGTTTTAAGTATGTCCATCGGATGCAGTTTCATCAGCTGCTTAAACTGATATTGACAACAGCCAGATCGCATGGAAACTGTACAACTTAAATGCATTTCCCTCTGCAAGTCATAATATATAGTGACAAATTTGATGCTATGAAGAAAATTTTTCAGTTTCAGCGTTTTCTGTCGATTTTCTTTTTCAGATATATACGAAATCTCCTCACAAACCATGGTTTGAAACAAGCGTAAGTGAGAAATGGTTGGTTAATTTATTATAATTTTTTTAGTTATTTTTGGAGTTTTTCAAATTTTGTACACTGAAATTTTTGTATTTTTCATGTGATGGACTTGAAAATTGGTGAACATCTTTCACGTGACTGACTGACTTAAACGATCATCAAAACAGGGAAATTGGACAGAACCTGTAGAAGTAAGATGTCTTTTCATAAACAAGTCATAACATATAGTGGTGAAATTTGTCCTAAGAAGAATTTTTTTTAGTTTCTGCGTTTTGAGTCGGTTTTCTTTATTAGAAATATACCGCAAGATCTCACAAACCATGATGTCTAAATACCGCATCTTTTTTAAGATTAGTTTTTTTTTTATTTTAATTTTTGTAGTGACATTTGGTATATCAGTCATATTTCTATGTACACTTATACCCTTAGGGTTTCTATCAAATATAGGGTTAACAATGTTTTAAGTATGTCCATCGGATGCAGTTTCATCAGCTGCTTAAACTGATATTGACAACAGCCAGATCGCATGGAAACTGTACAACTTAAATGCATTTCCCTCTGCAAGTCATAATATATAGTGACAAATTTGATGCTATGAAGAAAATTTTTCAGTTTCAGCGTTTTCCATCGATTTTCTTATTCAGATATATACGAAATCTCCTCACAAACCATGGTTTGAAACAAGCGTAAGTGAGAAACGGTTGGTTAATTTATTATAATTTTTTTAGTGATTTTTGGAGTTTTTCAAATTTTGTACACTGAAATTTTTGTATTTTTCATGTGATGGATTTGAAAATTGGTGAGCATCTTTCACGTGACTGACTGACTTAAACGATCATCAAAACATGGAAATCGGACAAAAACTGTGGAAGTAAGATGTCGTTTCATACCCAAGTCATAACATATAGTGGTGAAATTTGTCCTAAGAAGAAAATCTTTTAGTTTCTTTCTGCGTTTTGAGTCGGTTTTCTTTATTAGAAATATACCACAAGATATCACAAACCATGATGTCTAAATACCGCATCTTTTGTAAGATTAGTTTTTTTTTATTTTAATTTTTTTTTAGTGACATTTGGTATATCAGTCATATTTCTATGTACACTTATACCCTTAGGGTTTCTATCAAATATAGGGTTAACAATGTTTTAAGTATGTCCATCGGATGCAGTTTCATCAGCTGCTTAAACTGATATTGACAACAGCCAGATCGCATGGAAACTGTACAACTTAAATGCATTTCCTTCTGCAAGTCATAATATATAGTGACAAATTTGATGCTATGAAGACAATTTTTCAGTTTCAGCGTTTTCTGTCGATTTTCTTATTCAGATATATACGAAATCTCCTCACAAACCATGGTTTGAAACAAGCGTAAGTGAGAAATGGTTGGTTAATTTATTATAATTTTTTTTAGTGATTTTTGGAGTTTTTCAAATTTTGTACACTGAAATTTTTGTATTTTTCATGTGATGGACTTGAAAATTGGTGAGCATCTTTCACGTGACTGACTGATTTAAACGATCATCAAAACAGGAAATCGGACAGAAACTGTAGAAGTAAGATGTCTTTTCAAACCCAAGTCATAACATATAGTGGTGAAATTTGTCCTAAGAAGAAAAATTTTTAGTTTCTGCGTTTTGAGTCGGTTTTCTTTATTAGAAATATACCGCAAGATCTCACAAACCATGATGTCTAGATACCGCATCTTTTTTAAGATTAGTTTTTTTTATTTTAATTTTTTTAGTGACATTTGGTATATCAGTCATATTTCTATGTACACTTATACCCTTAGGGTTTCTATCAAATATAGGGTTAACAATGTTTTAAGTATGTCCATCGGATGCAGTTTCATCAGCTGCTTAAACTGATATTGACAACAGCCAGATGGCATGGAAACTGTACAACTTAAATGCATTTCCCTCTGCAAGTCATAATATATAGTGACAAATTTGATGCTATGAAGACAATTTTTCAGTTTCAGCGTTTTCTGTCGATTTTCGTATTCAGATATATACACGAAATCTCCTCACAAACCATGGTTTGAAACAAGCGTAAGTGAGAAACGGTTGGTTAATTTATTATAATTTTTTAGTGATTTTTGGAGTTTTTCAAATTTTGTACACTGAAATTTTTGTATTTTTCATGTGATGGACTTGAAAATTGGTGAGCATCTTTCACGTGACTGACTGACTTAAACGATCATCAAAACAGGGAAATCGGACAGAAACTGTAGAAGTAAGATGTCTTTTCAAACCCAAGTCATAATATATAGTGGTGTATTTTGTCCTAATAAGAAAAAAAATTAGTTTCTGCATTTTGAGTCGGTTTTCTTTATTAGAAATATAGGGCATCTTTTTTAAGATTAGTTTTTTTTTTCAAATGCAATTAAATGACGCAGAAGTGAAACAGATTCCTTTAACCCTTATCAATCGGAATACACCAGTGTGTGAAATAAGATTCACTTAAATTATTCAAGGGAAGTGCCAGAATACTTTGGCGCCAAGCTATTCTGGCACCACCCTTTAACTAAAGCCATTGGTCTACTGACATCCTTAGCTGTAAGTACTATATGTAATCCTATGTAATTTGTGTTAATGTGAAATCGTGTTTATTGCCTTTATGTTTAGACCACAATAGTTACTAAGGCATACGGTGTGTGTGTGTGTGTGTGTGTGTGTGTGTGTGTGTGTGTGTGTGTGTGTGTGTGTGTGTGTGCACGTGAGATTATATTTTAATGTGTTTAATGTTCTTCCTTTAATGTTGCGCGGCACCGCAATGATTTCCTAATATATTGTTACATATAGCAATAAAGTTCTATCATCATCATCTATCATCATCATATAATGTAGCTTGAATATGGCAGTCAGGTCAACTGAAGCTTTTAGCATCAGTCTGATATGGGTCAATATAGTCTTAACACACACAGTTAAGACCTAGCGGGAAGGGGTGTACAACTTGTAAAGTGTCCATCTCAGTGATTTTGCATTGGTCACCATCATTTTAATCAGTCGCCCGTCACTTAAAACGTGCTCAGCACCACTGAAGTCTCAAGTGCCAAACCAAAGCAGCTGGGAAATGTGCTCAGTAAGTTCCAAAATCACATAGGAAAGAGAATCTTACTTCTACAGTTTCCATCAGATTTTGCATTTGTAAGCATACTTTTAATCAGTCAGTCACGTGAAAGATGTTCACCAATTTTTAAGTGAATCACATGAAAAATAAAGAAAACCAGTTTTAGTGTAAAAATTTGGAAATCAACCTGAACACACCCACAGACACAATATCATTACACAGCCACTATCATTCAGCCACATTACTCTTAAAACAGTAACATTTATGTGACTCCCTTCACCATACAACACACAATTACTGACTATATAACTGAAACCACCTAAAAATGACGGCACAGTTTTAGGACCATAATTATATCCCTTCCCAACCTTTTACACCCGTATTATCTATTGTTCCTGCAGAATCATGCAAAAACACTCTCAAGTCAAAAGGAAAAACGTTTGGATTTATATCAAGTATGACCTACCATGACAATAAGTAAACATAAAAATAAAAAAAAAACCTCAAGGATGGCATGCATTAAGTAAGACCACGGAAGTAAAAAATTCCCTCAGGGTCTGTGGCTGTATGGCCTTACTAGGAAAATATTACTAGGAAAATAAAATATTATGACCATGATCTACGAGTGTGATTGAGTGGCTGCAAGTTGCACCATAGGTGAATTTCCTGTACATAAAATCTTTCGAACAATAAATTAAATTAGCTGCTTTATTGATTTATCCCAATAGGTGAGGTAGCAGGGATAATATGGCCAACCTAGAAACGTGTACAACACATGCGGACCACTCTTTATTCTAGTCACACTGTGACCTGTGAACACATCCATGCTTGCGCGTACCAGCTCTTTCCCCGGGCGTTATAAGTTTGAGCATGTGTTCAGTCTTATGCTAAAACCTGACTTTGTCCGCTCTGAGAAGAATTGCGCAGTTCGTTTGCGGAAGCAGGTTATCACTAGCCTTTGTGAATGCAGGGGCAAATGTACATATATGCTAGGACTAGAAGCGGTATATTGGCCTGTCTCCTGCGCGGTTTCAGTTTCAGCAAGCATACTGGCCTGCAATACCAGCTTGGTGAAAATACATAGATTGTAATGGGTCTGTGCAAGTTTTGAAAACCTTCGGTGGTAAACCTCTCTCGTGATTTATACTATAGTGCTCCTCAGTTTCCGCATCAGAGTAGGGTTTGTCTAACGTGTAAACCCCGAGGCGGCCGGCAAATTTTCGCAAACGAATGCGGGCGCTTTCGGGTACGTTAGAAGCCTAGTGCCTGGGCTATAGGATTCAAATGAATGGCCCAAAAAACGCATACTTTGATTGTGCAGTATCAAATCTAACGCTCGTAGCACGTGAGGTCAACACAATACACTCAAACAAAAGTAATTTATCAATAGCTGACCATTTAAAGCATTCTAAATAAAACATTTGATTTTAAACACTTCGAAACATTGCTACAAGTTTCCTGGCAATATAGCAATAGATTATCAATTTCCACAGTATCACATGAAAAAAGAAAAACAACCGAAGAGAGTAAAACCAAGATGTCGGACCGCGTCATTAGCAATGGAATCAGCGATCGCTTTACCGACTTGAAAAGCTGAGAATTTTTACAAAGGAAGGCCTCAGAGTAAAAATAGACTGTACAGAGACCTCGGGAAAGGTTTGGGAATTTGTTTACAGTACACATAAACACGCCGGCACGACCAGGGAGCGATAAAGCGGCAGCGGCGAGCTGTTAAAGCGGCCGAGGCGTTGACAGTTTCTGTCGTTATGTTGGGGTAAGAGGCAGTCTGGCACCAGATTCTAGTGAGGCCTTGTTTCGGCATGCTAAACATCTGGGTCACGGACATTTGACACTGCTCTGGGTGTATCAATTTACAGGTCAGTGTTGGCCGGACAGGTCGTAGACCCCCCCCCCCCCCACCGCCCCCCCTGCCCGGCATTTAGTGAAACCAGATGGGAGGCGGCGCGTGCCGTCCCTATTAAAAGGTTGTCTGTCAACAAAAGGGCTACTGGGACGCTATATAGGAGCTTGTGATGATATTGTAATGGGCTTGAAGACCACTTTCTTGCAGTTGCATCGTCTGTTATTGGAGGGTTTAGATATTGGTCAAAAAAAGAACTAAACACAAATGAAAATGTACACAATGGAAAGCCATCAACTTTGTTGAGATGCTTGCCGACTGGAACTGCACCCTATTGCGAAAGTGTAGTCGATAGATTTCTAATTTGTAGTTTACGAAATTAGGTTCCAGTTTCTTTGAGTCACTGTGTATATCTGTAACTAATCAGGATGACAAACCAGTTGTTATGCGTGATTTTAGTGTTGTGTTAGGGGTTAAATAATTTATTTTTGTTAAATAAAATGAGTGGTCTTGGTTCAAAGCCAAGAATTATACCAGTTGCATGTCCGGTAACAGAGTTGAAAGATTTGGCTGACGTAGAAGATTTTAAAAAAGAGGGGGAGGTGGGGAAGTGTATGGGTTTGAACTTGATTCTTTTGGCATGTTCAAGCAAAAAGTAATTGATGACATGAAAGACGAAACAGAGAGACCGTTTCCTAAACTTGGTCATCTTCGAGATGTTACTGTACCTATTCCTATGAACAATGCACGCTACAACTTAAAAAATGTATGTAATAAGTGGGTAGTTTCGCTTGTGCCTATGCCAGCACCAACAATTGACTGGGACATAAAGTTTGAAATTATTAGTCATTATGTATACACTGATGATGAAGGCGCCTTAGTGTTTAGGAAGTTGTTAACTCTGGGCCGCTGATTGTGAGTCTTGTTCCAAGTTTTGACACAAACAACAATAGCAAAGAAAAACTAAAGGTGCAAGATTATGAGAAACGAGCTGTGAAAATGTATGGTTTGTCAGAATACCCACGAACTGGTTCGTTTTGCAAAGCAAACAATGTGCCGCTCAAACTCGTACGCGGCCATTGTTATCTCGGTTGTCGGTCCGTCTTTTTACCTAAATGAACCGGAACAAACCCAAAAGACACTGTCAGAGTAGTATTAAGCATGTCTGGTCACGGTGCGTCAGTCTGCCGGCCAGTGTGTGTGTGTGTGTGTGTGTGTGTGTGTGTGTGTGTGTGTGTGTGTGTGTGTGTGTGTGTGTGTGCTTAGGAGTGGGGTAGGTTATCGGGCATAGCCTAAATGATGTTGTGTGTGTTTGCATGCACAATGTAACCATGGCACTGGGGTGCAAACTGAAAGCACAACTTACGTGCATGTGAATCATGTGCAGCACTTCACAGATTTCACTCTGTAAATGACGATATGCACGGACCTTTGTAGTGCTGAACACACACACACACACACACACACACACACACACACACACACACACACACACACACACACACACACGCGCGCGCGCGCGCGCGCGAACATACGTAACCACACACAAATACACGAGCACACACACATATGATGCAAAAAAACTTGCACACACACCGCATGCATGAGTACACAAACATGCATGAGAACACACATGTTTGAGTGCACACACAAACACACACACACACACACACACACACACACACACACACACACACACACACACACACACACACACCACTGACACAACATGCTCCAGTTTCTTGCAACTTTTTAAACAAACAATCAATGTTTCTCTGATTTATTGATCAAAAAAGAAACCAAAACACTGATCTCAACAGCCACTGTAAATCACATCCCATCCTCTGCAATGGGTGGAAAAGTGATTTTCAAACTGTGCATGACTTTTACAGCATTCCAATGACGACACAATGCCATTCTTTGAACAAGTATAGTTTTACCCTAACTTTAACTGTGCGTGTGTCTAACCCTCCCCTACAATACAGACAGGTACAAAGCAGTAGTATTTCAAGATAAAGCCATACACTTTTGGGAGTATATTTTACACCATCAGTCAAATCCTTAGCAGTCCCAAAATTGTTTTGTATGGTTGATCACTCTTTATGTGATATAAGCGAAACCTGTAGAGTAATCTCTGGAGACACACTGTTTCATCTTTCTGCAGAATGTAGCAATACTAACTAAGTGGTTTTTAAGCAGAGAGACTACAACAGCCACTGGAGAGACACTGTCGCATTTCTAAGTACTATCTGTGGCATCCAGTCCCAAACGTATCAAATTCTGCTCTTTAAGTTCTTGTCAGCCTCAGCGCTCTTTGGAGTCTGAAAAAAAATGAAGCATAATAGTGAGTAACTGGTCATAGGGGATTATGTCCTGATTTGTACAATCGCCCCAACAATTGGCGAAAGGGAAACAGCTTGGAAGAGTACAGCGCAAAACAGTGTTATTAATGAGGCAAGGTGCTGCATACGTCTCAAAATCACCTGCACCTGCAACTGTAAATTATAAAGTAATGCATAAACATAAATCAGGATAATAATATCATGACATACTACACGGTACACTAGGAACTATTATAAGTACAACACATGGGATGTGTGTGCGTGTGTGTGTGTGTGTGTGTGTGTGTGTGTGTGTGTGTGTGTGTGCGTGCGTGCGTGTGTGTGTATGTGTGTGTGTGTGTGCTACAAAAATTGCACACACACACAGACACGCACACACACACTTTGATACAGAGAAAGCAAGTGCACACAAGTACAGACTGTATGCACATAAAATTCAACATTACCAAGGCCAAGAACAAAAGGTGAGATCGGGTTACATCAAGTCAACTGTACAACCTGTCATGTACACTTCTAATTTTTCTTGTTTAGTTGCAATAGATGCAGCTGTATAGTATACAGTGGTAGAATACAGTGACAACCAAATGTGTACGCTAATTGCGCCTCGTGTACCATTTCGGGTACTCTATGGAGAACACTCTACACATTAAAAACTTTAAAAGACAGGCAAAAACATGAATATTTTATAATTCACAATCACTGTTTGTCACGGTTAGTGACTGTTTTGACAGTAGTAGTCGAAAGTTACTGAAGCACCGGTCAGTGTAGGAATAGTGAGTTGTTTTCACGTGGGTACAGACGGGTTAGTGTTCCTTGTTTTGCACGCGCGGGGCACGCTAGTGAATACGGTAGTGTGTTCACTGCAGAGTTTACCTTGGTTGGTTGGTTAGTTCGGGTTTAACGTCCACAGAACCGAGGTGATCATGGACGGCCCTGACGGGCGGGTTATGGGGGACAGTGAAATCTATTGCCTATGGAGTACGACCTGAACACTGATCAACTCAGGCGCACTCCAACTGTGCCACTTTGATTTACCAGGACCTTTCAACGGACATGCTATTGAACAAATCCGTTTTTTTCCCCCTGGATCAGAGTTTACCTTGTCGGTAGCAAGGGAATAATAGTTTAGTTTGCAGCTGTACTCGGTTAGACCAGGTTGTCTTGCCCAGCTGACTGTTGGTAGTCAGTGACTGACCGTTGTGAGGGTCAGTGACACAGCGCCGGTCCAGTGCCGTGGTCGTTGGAGGCCGGAGACTGGGGTTATTGTGCCTACGGGTGTCGGCGGTTTGTGACAGGTCGCAGAGAAGGTAAGTGCGTTAAAAATCCCGCGTGCGGATGTTTTGTCATGTATGGTTGTTGTTATAGGTGTTTTGTAATATGTGCTAGGTCTAGGTGGTATCGTGGGGGGGGGGGGGGGGGGGGGGGGGGGAGTGGGGGGGGGAAAGGAGGGTAGAACTCGATGGGTGTTAAGGGGAAGTATTGTTTTGGCGTTATTGTTCGGTTCTGTAATTATTAGTTATTTTTAACTGTTGAGCGAAATGTTGCATTCGGTAGGGGAATGTGTTATATAGTGAAATGTTGTATTCGCTTGTTGTGAAAGTGCAGAGAATGTTAGGAAGGCTTTTTTATGTTTGAGTACTTTCGTTGTTTTGGTTCATGTGTAAATTTTGGGATGATTTGGAAAGCACGTGTTACATGAGTGAAGGTCAAGTGCTTGAATGGTTAGCGGTAGTGTTTTTGTAAACCAAGCAGGGTGGGTATGGTGGTTAGCTGTTTTTAGGACCCTCTGGTTTATGTTGCTTACGGGGCCGTTTAGGCTTCTGCTTTTGTTTTGCATTTTTGACGTTCGGGGTCGGGACCAGTTGGAGGGCCGACGGGCATTAGGACCAACCACGCCTCGCTGGACTGAGTTTCGGCGTGGGAGGGGCGCGGTCATCTGTACTGCCGGAGCCGCCGTGTCGCCATTGCAACCAGACCTCGCGCCAGGGAAACGGGGAGAGAGAGACAGAGAGAGAGAGAGAGAGAGAGAGAGAGAGAGAGAAGACCCGCGAAGCTGTACGACCGTTAAGGAAGCCGGACGGGAGGGATCCACAGGCGTTCGTCAACTTACCACGGTGGTCCCATTCTTATTCAGCTTTCCGTCACTCACTCTGCCTTGGTGTAGTTACATGATTCCTGTATATGAGCAGTATATTGTAAATAACGTTTTTCAGCCGTCAGTTCGGAGGGCTGTAACCTGACTTTTTGCAATTTAGGTTGGAGGAGTTACATGATTCTTGTATATGAACAGTATATTGTAAATAACGTTTTTCAGGCGTCAGTTCGGAGGGCTGTAACCTGCCTTTTTTTTGTTATTGTGGAGCAACAGTGCTGCGTAGCGTGGGGGAGTGTTTGTTTCAACCACTCGATGAAATGCTGATGCTGTGGAAGTAGTATTAACCTTGATTTAGTTTGTTTCCTTTTGTTTTTCTTTTCTTTCTTTTTTTTCCCGGGAGGGGGAGGGGAGTAGGGGGCAGGGAGGGGAAGTGTCGTTGAGAAGTGTGGGAAGGAAGGAAAGGGGGGGGGGATAGTTAGTATAATAGTAATAAAGATTGAGTGTGCGTGTACAGTAAATGTGTTGTGTTGCTTGTGCTGAGCTGTGACCTGTCTTGAGGCAAGACGCTAGGGTTCTTTATCTATCTCTTTCTTCTCTTCTACTCATAACCTTCATTCTCGTCTATCTCTCTAGTCGGGACATTTGGGGGGGTTCCACTTCTATTCTATCTTCCATTCTCGTCTATCCCTCCCTAGTCGTGACACTGTTACTACAGAAATTATACTTCTCATCCAACTACACTTCATAAAAGTCTGTATTGCACAACTGTCAGTATCATTTGAAAATGGATTCCTGGTATGAAAATGGATTCATGGTACATATATAACATTTACACACATTAACCACATTAGTGAAAGGGAGTACTAACCTGACAGGTATTGAGTCTTGGCAGACTGATTTCTGTGGGGTCATTGGAGAAATATATCTGAAAGAAAATCATGTCAGCTGTACACATCCAGACCTACAATCACACACACACACACGCACGCACGCACGCACGCACGCACGCGCGCGCGCACACACACACACACACATTTACAGCTTCACACACATGCACACGCACACACGCACGCACGCACACACGCACAAACACACGCACACACGCGCACGCGCACGCACGCGCACGCACGCACACGCACACACACACACACACACACACACACACACACACCATGCGATCAAAAAACGGCATGCTCAGAATTGTAAACCGTGAATACTTTTGAACAAGAATAACGAACTGTATCTCCTGAAGCTGACCAGTCGCCACTTGCTGAAAGGTTATTGTGGTTATTGAATGCTGTTACGTACTTCGTACCATACTGACTGACACGTCTCCTGCCAGTTTCTGATGTAATCTCAGCTCAACACACGAGCGTGAAATGTGTCGAATCAAGGGAACATAAACGATGACGTAGCGTACATGGGTCATATAAAATGTTCGGAATGGTACTTACAAGTCGAAATGTAGCCTTGTTTTCATCTCTGCGTCGATCGGTCTCAGTCACTTTCACTGGCCAAGAACTTGATTTTTCTCCTCTCCTCGAATTGGTCTTGCCCATTCCTGACTCGGCACTGATTTCACACCAGCACTATCAATCTGGCGCAGTATTTCAAATCTCTGACGCTACTACTAACTTCCGTTTGCTAGGCTCTGTATCAGTCACCAAGCTGATTCCTTGCAAGGAATGTCATTTTAGGTGTACAATCACTTTTGAAGGTACACCGCCAAAGAAGCGTCTGCCTGTCAGAATCACTGTGATGCTATATTTTGTATTCAGTGCGCATGTCTGTAGCAGCTGAAACTATCACCGTATCTGTGTAGTCTGCTGCTAATCTTTTTTTAGATGAGAATGATTACACGTCAGATGAATTAGTTTTTTTTTTTTTTACTGTGTTCAGATGTCACGTTGTCTGGAGGGAAATGAGTACCTGTGGTGTTCAAATGGGCTTAGTCTATAATGAAATACCACAATACACGGCTGTTTCAAGCAGTTCCCCACGGAAGTATAGGGCCTTTAAAACAAGTTCTCATCTGAACCTAAACAAAAGAACTTGTAAGTTCTTGACCCAAGTCATTAAGACATTCAGACATATTTGTCAAGTTACAAGAACAACTAATACATTTTTTTATCAATACTACTCTGGTGGTCGGGCGGATGGCGTCAAATAAGCAGACGTGAAAGGCATGACATCTCTTTGCGAAGAGTGTGACAAAAATAATGAACAATTACCAAAACTGATCTCCTTTTTTCAATGTTTCTTCTATCCCGATCTTTTTCTCTTGTTCTAAAAAATAATTCTTTAGCTCTTCAACATTCACAGGTTGACTACGCATCTTATTCTGAATTTCAGACTTCTGTTGTTTGTAATTGGCCAAATCATCCTGCACTCTCTTAAATTCATGATCGTTAATTTTATTATCTTCTAATGATTTACTGAGTGAGCGTACTCAATGCTTCATGCTTCTGCAACTTTGTATGAAATCTTTTCTTAAGGGCTTCCATACCAAAGCATGCCAGACCTGTGGCAGCGCCGACTCCTTCAATAGCAATTCCTATGATACTTCCCACTCCTGTCGCAAGCAGAGCTAAACCAGTGACAGATAATCCAGCTGAAACCACATCCACAACCATTGATGTGTATGTGTACAGAATGGAAACTGTTTTATATCGTCTTTAACACCTGGAGTATTTAGCCTGTTCTCCTTCCAAATACTTCAACGCGTCTGTAACATTTATTAAACGAAATGAGTCTGCCTGTCATCTTTCATCACGCACAATAGGCTCAGGCGGCTCAGGTTGTATTTGCGGATACAAGTTTACCATTTTTTATGACACATTTTTTATTATTATTTAATCAGCGATTACATTTTCTAACTCCTCAAGGCTGTACAATTTGCTAGCATAATAAAACGAAACAAGATCTATGTGTTTCAGTCTTATGAAACTTAAATAAACTAGAGTTGTTTTATCGATCACTACCTTAAAAGTGGGGTTACTGCTCAAAACGTCTATATCTGTGCTTTTTCTAATAACTATGAAGTCCTTTGTTGACTCTTATACTGAGTCATCACACGTAAGTTTGATTCCCTGTGCGATATCTGCTTCTTTGACAGCATCCACAGATCTCATGATAATTTCAAATACTATTGTCGCTTCTTTAGGTATGGTAAAGTTTGCTGGTACGAACACAACAGTCGAATCAGACGTACCATTTCTTTTTGTAAGAAGATACCTTCGTTTACCATACTCTTGCAGTTTTATTTTTTCTCTGCTATTGATGTCTTCGAAATAGCTTGGCACAAGACTTACAAGCATTGGCTCAGAGTTAACAACTTTTCTAAATACTAAGGCTCCTTCATCAGTATAATAAACATAAGGACTAATAAATACAAACTTTACATCCCAGTAAATTGTAGGCACAAGCGGTGTAGGCTCAGGTGGAAAAGTAGCAGGAACAACTACCCATTTATTACTCACATTTTTAAAGATGTAGAGCGCATTATTTTGTGGAATACTCTATACAGTAACATTACGAAGTTGTCCAAGTTTAGGAAACTGTCTCTTGGCACCATCTTTCACATCGCCAATTACCTTCCACTTGTACAATCCATTGGAATCAAGTTCAAGACTTCTCCCACCTCAGCTTCTTTATCAAAATCCAGTATATCAGCCATATCTTTTAACTCTGTTACTGGACACACAACTGGATTAATTCTTATCTTTGGACCAGCACTCATTTTTTATTCAGCAAAAATAAAATTTATTTAACTTCCAATACAACACTAAAATCATGCATCTGAACTGGTTTGCCATCCTGATTAGTTACAGATAAACACAGTGATTCAAAGAAACTGGCACCTAATTTTTTAAACTGCAAATTAGGAAATCTTATAACTTCACTTTCACAATAGGGGGCATTTACAGCCGGTAAGCATCTCAACAAAGTCGAAGGCTTTCCATTTTGTTCATTTTCAGTAGTGTTCAGTTCTTTCAAACGAACATTTAGCACTGTGTGTACTGACAAATGAACAGGATATTTTCCCATAATTTTATTCAACTGTCATAGGTAAACAAACCTCAATATTAGTACTTCGAAAACCCAATGCCCAAACTACGATACACAGCAAACGTTCACTCTCAGAAAGCTTTGATAACCAGTTTTGTTCTGAAAAAAATCAACCATCCTTTGTTTGAACTTGTTTATAAAGCATTCCTGTTTCCAACACTTTGTGAAATCCACGCATGACCAAAACCATTTCGAACAAGCAAATTCTTTACCTTTGACACCCATGTTTCTTTCCCTTTATCATCTAAATCCTTAAGCATATGATAAGTCATACTTGCAAATCTATTAACAGGTAGAGCACAGCGTCAAAGCTAGTAGGAAACACATCTTACTGACTTTAATACTGACAGGGGATATCGACCAAGTTCACCATAACCCATTAGGTTCGTTGTGCGGAAGTTGACATTAAGAAAACGTTTACATGCAAATGAATGGACTCTTTCAATTTCGGCACACTCGTTTATACCCCAAATTCCCAAGGCGTACAACAAAATTGGGACAACATGAGCATCAAACAGCCTGAAAAAAACATCAAGAGTAGCGCAGTTGATTTTCTTCAACATACAGAAAATATCAATAACACATTTTTTGTTGCCTTAGTGACTAAGTCATCGACGGATGTGTTTAAACTCAAACGTGTGGTAAAGTTTAACCCAAGGTACTTATACATATTGACAACTTCTACCCTCGTTCCCCTGTAAATCCATTTTTTCATACCTTGACAAATACCCACCATTTCGAAACACAATTATATTCGTCTTGTCTAGGTTAGCAGACAAACAAAGTTTAGATGCTAATTTGTATAAATTGTTCAGTTGTGTTTGAAGGCCATTGGGGGTTGATGAAAACAAAGCAACATCATCTGCAAATATCAACAAAGACAGTTCTGCTGCATCGGTTTTTAGTTCGAAGCCATGTTTACCATTTTCAATAATGTATACAGCAAGCTCGTTAATCATAAAGGAGAACAATGTCAGCGATGCTAAACATCGTTGTTATAAACCTTGGAAACACTCAAAATACTCTGTACAATTCAGGCTGTCTCCAACACAAAATTTCACTGAGCCCCACATTGCCTTCATAGCTGAAAGCATTTTGCGGCGTACTCCAGCCTTCAGTAAAATATTCCAAAGCACACCTCTTTTAACAGTATGGAAGACTTTGCGGAAGTCAACAAAAGCCACATATGTAAAAGTTATTTTTGAACAATAGCATAAAGTGTAAACATATGGTCCACAGTAGAATAAGATTACCTAAACCCAGCATTTGTTTCAGACAGAATATTATGTTCCTCAGCCCAGTCTGTTAACCTTCTGTTCAAAATGCAAGTATCTAGGTTACTAACGCATCTAATCAGAGCAATACCACGATAATTATCTGGATTATTTGCATCTCCTTTCTTGTGAAGTGGGAAAATAAAAGTTTTAGACCATTCGCTGGGGAACAACCCTTTGTTGAATAAAACAGTAAAATACTTAGTGAGAAAGGAGATGATAGCTGGGTTAGAGACTTTAAGAAATTCATTAATAATTCCATCAGACCCGGAGGCCTTTCCTGCTTTGGCATGTTTTAAAGCAGCAATAACTTCTGCTTCTTCTAAGTTAATATCAAGGTCATGAAATAAGGCTTCTTCAGACTCAGAGTCTTCTGATAAAAATACGTCATCATTATTCTCTTGCTGTGCTATGATTTCATTTAAAATGCTAGAGAAGAGATCAAACCACTGCTTCTTTGTTATATTGTTTGTTAAACGACGTTTTCTTTTCTATTTCTTTATTTCCTTCCAAAATGCCTGAGAGTTATGTCTCTACTCAAGAATTTTGACAACAGTTTCCCTCTTAAACTTAACTTCTTGAGCTCTAAGTAATTTCTTGTATTGTTTTCTTTCAAACGTTGCTTTATTTTCCATGGTTTTGTTCTTTGTATATGTACGCAAGTCTTTACGCGTTCTCATTCTTGCATATCTGCATTCCTGGTCAAACCAAGCGTGACTAGCGGTGTTTGTTTTGTGTCTGTTGCTTGTGGAGGCGTGAAATAGTTTTTTCATGCAACTAGCAGCGTCTTTGATAGCACCTGTAAAAATTTATAATG
Source organism: Semisulcospira habei (assembly GCA_036245525.1). Taxonomy (NCBI): domain Eukaryota; kingdom Metazoa; phylum Mollusca; class Gastropoda; family Semisulcospiridae; genus Semisulcospira; species Semisulcospira habei. Next base: position 89,254,945 of record BTPG01000003.1, read on the forward strand.
CACCATTAATATCATGATCAATCTCAGAAGTAGCAGCTACTAAAGCATCCTGGAATGCAGGAGTAGCTAAACTGTCGTCGAGCGTTTGGGCCTTAGCAGATTCCCAGATAATCTTATCAAAAGCAAAACACTGCGTATCGTCATCAGAAACATCGTTGTGAGGTGATACACGTACACAAGACACAGTAAGGACCAGCGGCATGTGCACAGACTCTATCCTCGCGCCAACTTCAAGTTTGTCACACAAACAAATAAAGTCAGTAGATGCAGCCAAATAATCATTAATACTACAACCAGTGGAAGAAATAAATGTCAGATGCTATGTCAGATCAAGGCTACGGAACCCATTCAAAATCATCAGTTCAAAACATGCACACAAATCCAATAGTTTTTTTCCAAAAATATTCCAAGTCATATCTTCAGTAAATTGTTATGGTTCAGATAAAGCGGTATTAGTTAATAGCGTTTCATCAGGATTAAGCTGAAACAAATATGGATTAGGTTGCAAATCCCCAATTCTTCCATTAAAATCACCACACATTAGGAAATGAATGTCTCCAAATTGCTCTAGGGCACTAGCAAGACACTGTTCTAAATCTTCTATCAAGCAGTTAATTGTCTATGAAATGGTGAGTCCTTGGGGGGAACATAGCACGCGACTAAAAGCACATCGCATTCAGAACCAAACAATGATCTGTCAAGTTTGAGAAAGATTCTTTGAGCGCATGTCATATTCCCTTTGAAAACAAACTTGGCATACACATTTTTTACTAACGCACCAACACCTCCCGAGCTTCTTCCTTGACGTGACAGTTTGACTGCAGGTACGGAAAAACACGTGAAATCAGACCAGCAGTCAGGCGGGACGATAGCATTGTCCAAAAATGTTTCAAACAAACACACAATGTCATAATTACTTACATATTGTAGAAAGTCTGGATCAGATAGCTTGCTCCACAGTCCATCAACATTCCAAGACAGAAAGGTAAGTGTATGTAACACGCTGTCTACTGGCTGCTCTGCAACACGCGCGCATGGGCGACACATCCCGTGCAACTGAGGAAGGAGAGGCTTGGCCGACATATCACGATTCGTCCCCGACCTCAATTGTAGAGGAACTGTGTGACCGGCGCCGTTTCGCTGATTTAGGTGAAGGCTGTAGCGGGGAAACCGAGTGTGACGCACGTGCCGTGTCGCGTTGACCTGCTGACCTGTAGCTGCGGCGGCACCGAGTCCTTGGATACGGTTGTCCAGTCTTCTGCTGACGCTGTTGTCTGTCGCGTGGAAGCGGCCAAAGTTGTCGGTGTCGTTCCGTTGCTCTAGGGGTCCAGCGACGACCAGCTTGTTCTCCTTGTACTACGCCCGCATGCCTTTCTCCCGGTGCAGCCTGATCTGTTCGTGTTGCTGGTTGGTTAAGTCGCCAGCAACGATGACCCCCTTTTGCTTGAGTGCAGCACGACCCTTGGTCAGGACGTACATCTTATTCCTCCATCTCGCGAACTTCACGATCATGGGGCGGGGGCTTGTTGTTGGCTCTGGTACGGTTGGCTGCTACAAAAGCAAAGTCCGCTTTCTTCCCCATTCGGTGTGCGCGTACCAAATCGTCCTCGGTCCAGGTTTTATTTGGCACTGTGCTCTGCAGACATTCCAGTACTTTGGCGGCACAGGAATCAAAGGTCTCGCCAGGCGTTTCCACGATTCCAAAAAATCGCAGATTGTCCCTACGTGAGAACGCCTCTAACTTGTCCAGTTCTTCCACGTAGCGTTTCCGCAGATCTTCCACGTCCTCCTGCAGGTCTTCTACAGATTCGGAAACCTCTTCCTGCTTCTCAGTCAGTTCCTTACAGGTGTCCTCCAGGCTGCGAGCGCGTCGCTTCAAGTCAGCAATGTCGGTGCCAATCGCCTGTACGGAGGTTAGCACACCACTAAGGTCAGCACGAAGAGACCCCAGTTTCTCGTCAATCACCTGTGTCTGCTTGTCGATTATACGCTGAATGTCACAGACAGTAACTAAAGGTGATGTAATTCCAGAGACCTCGGGTGAACCTGCGGGTGAAGTTTCTTTGTCTGCCATCGTAGCACAGTTCGATTGTCACAACAGTGCTACACAGTAATCGAGAGAGAGAGAGAGAGAGAGAGAGAGAGAGAGAGAGAGAGAGAGAGAGAGAGAGAGAGAGAGAGAGAGAGAGAGAGAGAGAGAGAGAGAGAGAGAGAGACTCAGACTCAGACTCAGACAGTTTATTGTTCAGACAAAATGTCCATACAATGGAGTGAGACATTACATAATTTATAATTCAGGTGTATATATAAAAGCCATAAGGCGATGTTTATAACAACACACACAGACACACACACACACACACACACACACACACATTTCCATTCGATCTACGCCAGCACATAATAGCCACTTTTGACCTACATGTAAAATGCGGTATCCAAATCCAGGCCACAGCCGTGTACTACACAGACCAGGTCGGAGTAAGAACCACAGTTTGCACGTGGAATCATAAAAGCATGCTGCTACGGAGTTTAAATGCATGAAATACAAATCTTGCTAAATCGGCAATAGACTGCGGGTTGGTAGTGTCTAGGATACACAATTCTTTCTTTTTGAGTTCCATAAGGTCAAACTTACATAGGTATTTGACACGCAGTTCATCGTAGAATGGACAGTAAAACATAAAGTGAATTTCATCTTCCACAGCCTTGGCACACAATGGACACACTTTCGTTACAGCATTGAGAGTACTATATCTTTGTTTGTTACTTTGCAATTCAGTTATTCCAAGTCTAAATTTAATGTATAGATTTTTGACATAGGTTGGCTTAACCAGTTCAAAATAATTTTCTTGGAACAGTGTATGCTTAAAACTACGATACACAGTAACACGTTCACTCTCAGAAAGCTTCGATGACCAGTTTTGTATGGAACAATCAACCATCCTTTGTTTAAACTTGTTTATAAAAGCATTCCTGTTTCCAACACCTTGTGAAATCCATACATGACCAAACCCATTTCGAAAAAGCAAATTCTTTATCTTTGACACCCATGTTTCTTTCCCTTTATCGTCTAAATCCTTAAGCATATGATAAGCCATATTTGCAAATCTAGTAACAGGTAAAGCACAGAGTCGAAGCCAGTAGGAAACACATCTTACTGACGTTAATACTGACAGGGGATATCGACCAAGTTCACCATAAACCATCAGGTTCGGTGTGCGGAAGTTGACATTAAGAAAACGTTTACATGCAAATGTATGGACTCTTTCAATTTCGGCACACTCGTTTATACCCCAAATTTCCGAGGCATACAACACAATTGGGACAACCTGCGCATCAAACAGCTTGAAAAAAACATCAGGACTAGCGCAGTTGATTTTCTTCAACATACAGAAAATATCGATTACAGATTTTTTGGCCTTAGTCACTAAGTCATCGACGGATGTGTTTAAACTCAAACGTGTGGTAAAGTTTAACCCAAGGTACTTATACATATTGACAACTTCTACTCTCGTTCCCCCGTAAATCCATTTTTCATATTTTGACAAATATCCACCATTTCGAAAAACAATTATTTTTGTCTTGTCTAGGTTAACAGACAAACCAAGTTTAGATGCTTCTTTGTATAAATTGTTCAGCTGAGTCTGAAGGCCATTGGGGGTTGATGAAAACAAAGCAATGTCATTTGCAAACATCAACAAAAACAGTTCTGCTGCATCGGATTTTAGTTGGAAACCATGTTTACCATTTTCAATAATGTACACAGCAAGCTCGTTAATCAAAAAGGAGAACAATGTCGGCGATGCTAAACATCCTTGTTTTAAACCTTGGAAACACTCAAAAAACGCTGTACAATTCAGGCTGTCTCTAACACAAAATTTCACTGCGTCATACATTGCCTTCATAGCTGAAAGCATTTTGCCGCGCACTCCAACCTTCAGTAAAATATTCCAAAGCACACCTCTTTTAACAGTATCGAAGGCTTTGCGAAAGTCAACAAAAGCCACATAGACTTTCTTATTTTGTAGAAGTTGTTTTTGAACAATAGCGTAAAGTGTAAATATATGGTCCACAGTAGAATAGGATTTCCTAAACCCAGCTTGTGTTTCAGACAGAATATTGTGTTCCTCAGCCCATTCTGTTAACCTTCTGTTCAAAATGTAGGTATACAGTTTTACTAACACAGCTAATCAGAGCAATACCACGATAATTATCTGGATTATTTACATCTCCTTTCTTGTGGAGTGGGAAAATAATAGCTTTAGACCATTCGCTTGGGAACAACCCTTTGTTGAATAAAGCATTAAAATACTTAGTGAGAAAGGAGATGATAGCTGGGTTAGAGACTTTAAGAACTTCATTTATAATTCCATCAGGCCCGGGGGCCTTTCCTGCTTTGGCATGTTTTAAAGCAGCAATAACTTCTGCTTCTTCTATGTTAATATCTAGGTCATGAAATAAGGCTTCTTCAGACTCAGAGTCTTCTGAAGAAAATACAACATCATTATTCTCTTGCTGTGCTATGTTTTCATTTAAAATGCTAGAGAAGTGATCAAACCACTGCTTCTTTGTTATATTGTTTTTTAAACGACGTTTTCTTTTCCATTTCTTTATTTCCTTCCAAAATGCCTGAGAGTTATGTCTATACTCAAGAATTTTGTCAACAGTTTCCCTCTTAAAATTAACTTCTTTAGCTCTAAGTAATCTCTTGTATTGTTTTCTGTCATTAACAAACGTTGCTTTATTTTCCATGGTTTTATTTTTTGTGTATGTAGGTAAGGCTTTACGCGTTCGCGTTTTTGCATTTCTGCATTCCTGGTCAAACCAAGGGTGACTAGCGGTGTTTGATTTGTGTGTGTTGCCTGTGGAGGAATGACATTGTTTTGTCATGCAACTAGCAGCGTCTTTGATAGCACATGTGAAAAAGTCTAATGCACTATTAATATCATCATCGATCTCAGCAGTAGCAGCTACTAGAGCATCCTGGAATGCAGGAGTAGTTAAACTGTCGCTGAGCGTTTGGGCCTTAGCAGGTTCCCAGATAATCTTATCAAAAGAAAAACACTGCGTATCATCATCAGAAACATCGTTGTGGGGTGATACACGTACACAAGACACAGTAAGGACCAGCGGCAAGTGCACAGACTCTATCCTCTCGCCAACTTCAAGTTTGTCACACAAACAAATAAAGTCAGGAGATGCAACAAAATAATCATTAATACTACAACCAGTGGGTGAGATAAATGTCAGGTGCTTTGACAGATCAGGGCTACAGAACCCATTCAAAATCATCAGTTCAAAACATGCGCACAAATCTAATAGTTTTCTTCCAAATGTATTTACAGTCATATCTTCAGTAAATCGGTAAGGTTCAACTAGAGCGGTAATAGTTAGTAGCGTTTCATCAGGATCAAGCTGAAACAAATATGGATTAGGCTGCAAATCCCCAGTTCTACCATTAAAATCACCACACATTAAGAAATGAATGTCTCCAAATTGCTCGAGGGCACTAGCAAGACACAGTTCTAATTCTTCTAACAGGCAATGGTAATTGTCTATAAAATGGTGTATCCTTGGGCGGAACATAGCTCGCGACCAAAAGCACATCGCATTCAGTACCAAACAATGATCTGTCAAGTTTGAGGAAGACACTTTGAGCGCATGTCATATTTACTTTCAAAACAAACTTAGCATGCACATTTTTTACTAACACAACAACACCTCCCGAGCTTCTTCCTTGACGTGACAGTTTGCAGGTAAAGAAAAACACGTGAAATCAGACCAGCAGTCAGGCGGGACGAAAGCATTGTCTAAAAATGTTTCAAACAAACACAAAATGTCATAATTACTTACATATTATAGAACGTCTGGGTCAGGTAGCTTGCTCCACAGTCCATCAACATTCCATGACAGAAAGGTAAGAGTATGCAACACACTATCTACTGGCTGCTCTACAACACACGCGCGCATCGGCGACACATCCCGTGCAATTGAGGTGGGAGACGCGGCTTGGCCGACATATCACGGGTCACTGGATTCGTCCCCGACCTCAATTGTAGGGGACCTGTGTGGCCGGCGCCGTTTCGCTGGTTTAGGTGAAGGCTGTAGCGGGATACTGAGTATGACGCACGTGCCGGTGTTGCGTTGACCTGCTGACCAGTAGCTGCGGCGGCACCGAGTCCTTGGGTACGGTTGTCCGGTCTTCTGTTGACGCTGTTGTCTGTCGCATGGCGGCGGCCGAAGTTGTCGGTGTCGTAGTTCCGTTGCTCTAGGGGTCCAGCAACGACCAGCTTGTTCCCCTTGTAGTACGTCCACAAGCCTTTCTCCCGGTGCAGTCTGATCTGTTCGTGTTGCCGGTTGGTTAAGTCACCAGCAACGTTAATCCCCTTTTGCTTGAGTGCAGCACGACCCTTGGTCAGGACGTCCATCTTGTCCCTCCATCTCGCGAACTTCACGATCATGGGGCGGGGCTTGTTGTTGGCTCTAGCACGGTTGGCTGCTACAGAAGCAAAGTCCGGTTTGTTCCCCACCCGGTGTGCGCGTACCAAATCGTCCTCAGTCCAGGTTTTATTTGGCACTGTGCCCTGCAGACATTCCAGTACTTTGGTGGCACAGGAATCGAAGGTCTCGCCTGGCGTTTCCACGACTCCAAAAAGTCGCAGATTATCCCTACGTGAGAACGCCTCTAGCTTGTCTAGTTCTTCCTCGTAGCGTTTCCTCAGATCTTCCATGTCCTCCTGCAAGTCTTCTACAGACTCGGAAACCTCCTCCTGCTTCTCAGTCAGTTCCTTGCAGGTGTCCTCCAGGCTGCGAGCGCGTTGCTTCAAGTCAGCAATGTCGGTGCCAATCGCCTGTATAGAGGTCAACACATCACAAAGGTCAGCACGAAGAGACCCCAGTTTCTCGTCAATCACCTGTGTCTGCTTGTCGATTATGCGCTGAATGTCACTGACAGTAACTAAAGGTGATGTAGTTCCAGAGACCTCGAGTGGATCTGCGGATAGAGCTTCTTTGTCTGCCATCTTAGTACAGTTCGATTGACACAACAGTGCTACACAGTAATACACAGTACTACACAGTACACGTAGCTGACAGTGTTGTACTAACAGTCACCCCGACGATCGCCGTACTCAGTTCAATGGCGATATAGGAAAACCAGTCAGATAGCATAAGTCTGTGGTCGCACAAAGTCCAAATTTACACCGTTATGATCAGCGTAGATAGGCCAAGACACTGGTGGTAAACTCCGAACTGTTGAAGCTTGATTAGTGACGAAATAGCCTAATTTTGCATCGCTAATTGACTCTGAACATTTTTTGGTGTGCTACATTCGTGAGCTCGAACTCACTCCTGAGAGAGAGAGAGAGAGAGAGAGAGAGAGAGAGAGAGAGAGAGAGAGAGAGAGAGAGAGAGAGAGAGAGAGAGAGAGAGAGAGAGAGAGAGTACCTCTGATGTCACGCTTTGTGGCCGGACTATCTGCACGTGCCGCACAGCCATGTACACATCAACGTCATGATCATACGTCATACGGCTGATGACGTCGCAGATCACCCGAAAAAGTCCACTTTTTGTCGCTCCATCCCTAAACAAACAGTTTGTTAAAGGTTATCGATAAGGTCTTCGTGAACAAACATATATTTATCCCAATGTCGGCAAACGTTTCTTTGATCTTTACACGTCTCTTTTTGCATGGTAATAATCCAAACGAAAAACGCATATCGTCATAAACAATGGCCACAGTGCCCGATAAGATGGGCTTCAAAGTGTACCATAGTATGTCATGAGATGTTTAAGCCATGTTCCTATAAAATCCGTGGGAGCACCCTAATTTGCTCTTTGCGGATGCTAAATGTGCTACAGAAACACCTTCCTCTAAATAAATCAGAATTCATTACAGAAGCCAAAATGAGTTATTATTGTGTTAAGGCACATCTTCGGCATCCTCTGCACTCACGCACACACACACACACGCACACACACACACACGCACGCACGCACGCACGCACGCACACACACACACACACACACACACACACACACACACACACACACACAGACACAAACAAACAAACAGCATGACAAAATATGTAATCTCTGGCTCACAGTGACGGCATTTGTGCACCCAGTACACAGGGGGGAGGGGGGAGGGTGCGCGGTAGTCAGGTCTGGCTCATGGAGTATTTGTCGTTCAGGGACCTGTTTGGTTTATTGACTGTAATGACAGGGGTTAAATATGATAAAATTGCTTTCAACTTCAAGATATCTGATTTGACGAAAAAAATGGTTTGGCAACATCAAGTCCGAGAAAAGTTCTCGAGATTTTCGGAAAACAGGGCTATTTTCCTTATTTTTGGAGCGCTAAAAATTTGTACCATTTCAAGTGCAAAAACAGCTATACTAATGGTCAAAACTTAAGGACCACTTTTTATCGCAGACCCACCGACAATACCACACAAATATTGAAACAATACTTGGAGTCAGTACTTTGCTAATTTAATCAGTAACAATTTCATTTAAGTTTGAGTAAATCAAGCAAATGTAAAATAATAATAATAATAATAACAATAATAATAATAGTAATTACGGTATTTATAATGTTCTTATCTTATAATAATTATAACTCTAAGCGCGCACTCACAACTCACGCACGCATGCGCACGCTTTAGACAACGACTCAAGTATCACAAATAGTGAAATACATTACGACAGTCAGCTTGGGGTGGGGAGTGTGGTGGTATAGTGCTAGAACTATTGAAAGAGGTGAGTTTTGAGGACGGACTGGAAGGAGGAGAGAGAGTGTTTCTGACGGAGAGAGAGTGGGAGAGTGTTCCAGGTGGATGGACCGTATACTGAGAAGGAGCGGGGGCCGAAAGTGCTGAGTTTAGTGCGGGGGATGTGGAGGCGGAGAGGGTCAGAGGCAGAGCGGATGGAGCGGGCAGGGGTGTAGGGGTGAAGTAAGTTGGAGAGATAAGCATGAACGCAGTTGTTCAGGGATTTGTAGCACAGGGACAGAATCTTGTATTGGGTGCGTTGGGGGATGGGAAGCCAGTGAAGGAGTTTGAGCAGGGGAGTGAGGTGGTCGGATTTTTTCTTTCTGAGGACGAGGCCGGCAGTATTGTTCTGGACGCGCTGGAGAGTGAAGGTGGTGGAGTGAGGGAGGCCGGAAAGGAGAGAGTTGCAATAGTCGATGCGAGATGGGATGAGAGAGACAGCAAGTTTGGTGGCAGCTTCGGTAGTGAGGTATTTTCTGATCTGACTGATGCGGCGGAGGTGGAAGTAGCATGCCTGGGCCGTGGCGGAGACGAAGCTGGTTATGGAAAGAGATGAATCGAGGATAACGCCGAGGTTTTTGGCCGAGTCAGAGAGGGAGATGGGGGTGCTGTCGAGTTGAAGGTGGAGAGAGGGAGGGAGTTGGGAAAGTTTCTGGCGAGTGCCTACCAGCATGGCGTCCGTTTTGTCGTCATTCAGTTTAAGCTTGTTTGCTGTCATCCAGTTTTTTCACGTCTTCGTAGCAGTCAGCCGTGCGAGTCAGTAGTGACTGAGTATTGTCGAGTTTGTCTTTGTCTAGTAGTTTGAGTCGTCGGCGTAGAGGTGGTGGTGTATGTGGTGAGACTGGATGATGTTGGACAGGGGAGAGGTGTAGAGTGAGAAAAGGACCGGGCCAAGGACGGACCCCTGTGGAACTCCGCAGGAGAGCGTGACTGGGTTGGAGGAGACGCCGTCGATGGTGACGGACTGCTGTCTGTCGGAGAGGTAGGAGGGAAACCAGGAGTGAGCAGAGTTACTGATGCCAAAGGAGTGTTGAAGGCGTTGGAGGAGGATAGAGTGGTCTATAGTGTCGAAGGCGGCAGAGAGGTCGAGTAGCGTAAGAAGGGAGATGTTGCCCGAGTCGGTGGAGAGAAGCAGGTCGTTTAAGATATGTAGAAGGGCTGTTTCAGTGCTGTGATGTTTGCGATAGGCAGACTGGAAGGGCATGAGGAGGTTGTTGTCGGTGAGGTGGAGGTTGAGCTGGTTGAGAACGACCTTCTCAAGAAGCTTGGACAGGAAAGAGAGATTGGAAACTGGGCGATAGTTTTTGAGTTCGTTTGGGTCGAGGTTGTGTTTTTTTGAGGAGAGGACGGACGATGGCGGACTTGAAGATATCAGGGACGGAGCCGTTCTCTAGAAATGTGTTGGTGATGTCGGTAATGAAGGGCAGAAGTTTTGGAAGGCCAAAAAAATGTAACAACAGCAGTACGTTAGAATGTTCACTCACCCTCATTTGAAAGTCACACAAAACTTGTCCAGACAGTAGCGAGCGTACCCACCGTTTTCAGCCAAGCATTCAATGCAGCGTTGACGCATGGTGTTCACAAGGGTTCGGAGAACATGTTGTGGGGTCGCTTCCCACTCTTGAAGCAGAAAGTGAGTCAGCTGGGGACGATTTGAGGTGGGGGGTGGTTGGTGACTACACGTATGCCCAGCACGTCCCAGACGTGCTCGATGGGAGCCAGATCAGGAGAACGAGCTGGCCACTCCATCCTCATGATGCCCTGTTGCTCAATGTATTAATCCAACACACGGGCGCGATGGGGTCGAGCGTTGTCGTCCTGCAGAACAGCAATGTCGCCTGTGGCTTGGGGAGCTGGCTGGATTAGGGGCTGTACAACCTCGTCCCGATAACGCAGTCGAGTCAGGGTGCCTCGGGTGACGTGGAAGGGGTCCTGGCTTCCCTGTTGAAGCCTGCCCAGACCATGACTTAGCCTCCTCCGTAGCGATCCACGTCTTGGACGCATCCATCCGTGAATCGCTCCCCCTGGCGTCTCCAGACCTTCACCCTGCCGTCGTTGAAGGACACAGTGAACCGTGACTCATCAGCAAACAGAATCTGAGTCCACTGGAGTCTGTTACACCTCACATGTTGACGACACCAGGCAAACCGGGCTCTGCGATGAGCTGGAGTGAGGGTTTATTATCATTGCTGCTCTGCATGAAGCCAGGCCAATTTCGCGAAGACGTCGGCAGACTGTGCACCTGCTGACTTTAACGTATGCAGCTTGCATCACTTGACGTCGCAGAGTGGTTGACGTGTCAGTTTGCTCGCGCAGAGCCGCCACACAGAGGTGTCTGTCCTCCCTTCTGCATGTGCAGCGTGGGCGTCCTGAGCATGCTCACAAACTAGATATGTGGGTTATACACGAGACATGATGCATCCTTTTTGAGGATGCAGATGATCGTCTCGTTTTACACCTGCGTATTTCTCTGTGGGCTGGCGATTTGGTGCCTGATAGGCGGGGGCAGGGGATCTAACCGTTTGTCTGTCCAGCGCTGAGTGAATCCCCTTGGTTTGTGTACAGTCCTGATCATGGTCATCATTCTGCCCTTCCAGTTTCTTGGAATCGTGCCATCAGCCTCTGAATCACTGAATGGGACACCCGAAAACGCCTCCTGACTTCACGTACGGAAATTCCATCCTGCAGCCATACTAGCGCCCGGCCTTGGTCTACTGAGAGAGGCGCCATCTTGGATGTGTGACTACCGCGTGGTTTTTCGCTCCAAGCGTTTAAGTGGTTTTTCGTTTGATATACTCTGTTTACGTGTGCTGAAAGTCTGCTGAGTGTCATATAAGAGTGCGCCGATGAGGACTGTATGCTTGTTTTTCGTCGGATGTGGTTGCTGTTTTAGTGGTATCGTATTCAATACTGTCTGTCGTTTCAACTTTGTTTACGTCGCCATTTTGGCGTTTTCGCAGCGTGGGTCCGGCACTGCTCAGCAGAGCAGGCCTTCCGCCGTCATGTTTTTGTTCTGCTCGTTAGTGTGTGAAGTTTTTACTGTGTGAGTTCGAGTGTCACCCGTGGTTGCTTCTGTTGCTGTGTTCTTGTTCGTGTTCCTGCCGTCCTATTGGTTTTACGTGCGCTGCCCCAAATTTGTATCTCCCGTCGCCATCTTTCCCTCCCCGTTTTGGCGCCTTCGTCTGATCTCGCCGCTATCTGACCGGGATTGTCTGTTGGTTGTTAATTTTCTTCCGTATCTATTTTGCTCTTTCAGTGTTGGTATTGTGTATTGTGTATTATCAGCGTCGCTCCCCTACCACAATCACACACACACCGGCACACCCTTCTGCACATTTTCTCCTATCCTCCATTTCGCACCCTCTCCCCGTCTTTCTTTCTCTTGTTCTCACAAATGCCGTGAGATGGCCTTAGTTGCCTGCTCGGCGTTAAACTCAAATAACTAGCTAACTAATTGTTCTAAAAAACAACCATGCTCATCAGATACACACGCCAACAACTGCTACATCTATGTCGCCACGCCACCAACTGCGCGGCCGGTGCTGCCGACAGTGTTGCAGATGCCTTACGCGGCATCCGATTGCAAAAGAGAGGCCGCAGGGGCGGAACAAGCAGAACTCACCACCACACACACAAACACACACTTCTTCTTTCCCTATACTCGTCCACCCCTTCCATCTCCCCCCACCTCCTCATCTTCTCCCCCTCCACCTCCCTTCCTTCTTCTCCCATTTCTTTTCCTCTCTTCCTCGTCCACTGCTCCCTCCTCCCCTTAGCCGCCTCCTCCTTCACCCTCCTCCCCTTCCCTACTCACACCCCCTAGTCCTTCGCCCGCTTTTTCTTCCTCATTTCCTCCTCCCCCTTTGTGCTCCCCTTCACCCTCACCCTCCCTCTTCCCCATATTTTCCTACTCCCCTTCCTCCTCTCCCCTCCCCCTCTTCTCCCATCTTTCTTGTCCGGTTCTCCTTTCTCATCTTTTCCTCCTCCTCCCTCCCTCCTGTTTCCTTCCTCCCAACCCTCCTCCTCCTTTGTCCTCTTCTTCGTCCGTTTCTTCTCCCACTTCTTCTTCTGCTTACCCCAACCTAAAACTGTGTCTGCTCAATGCACAGTCTGTCTGCAAAGATGGCAAAGCCGACGTGATTTCATATAATGACCTAGATGTTGTCGTGATCACCGAAAGGTTGCTCCGCCCAGCTGGCGATGAACCCATCATCACCAGCGTCACTACGAGTGGCTACCGCCTGGCCACCTTCCCGCGCGCTTCCAGAGGTGATGGCATTGCCATCATCTACAGGGACTGTCTTTCTACTAACTTCTCATTCTCTCAGTCTCTCCCTTTTGCTCATCCCTCCATTGAATCTGTCGAGGCCGTAGCAACACTCCTTGGCCATTATCTCATCTTCTCATGTATCTATTGCCCCCCTCCAAGCTCTCAAAACAAACTCACAAAGTCCATGTTCCTCACCGAGTTCGAACTCCTCCTCTACCATTACAGCACACGATCCGTAAAACACATGCTTCATGGCGACTTTAACTTCCGTTTCGACAAACCCGACCACCTTGACACAAAACGCCTTCGCACGTTACTTTTAAACCACAATCTTACACAACACATCACTAAACCCACCCACCGACTCGGCCACACCCTCGACTGGATCATCACCCGCACCTCCGATCAACGCTTTGTCGACTCTGACACTTCCTCTGTGCTCCCCTCTGACCACCTCGCTATTCTCGTCTCCCTCAACCTACCTCCCGCGATAACCCACGGTCCTTGTCTCTCGTCGCAAACTAAATTCTGTCAACCGAGAGAGCTTCTTCGACGAAGCTGTTGACCTTCTCTTGGACCCCGCCCCCTCTCCTGGTCTTGCATCCCACTTCAATTCCTCCCTTCGAAAACGCCTAGACACCTATACCCCTGTCACCACCTGCTCCATGCCCACCCAATTTCCCTCCACCTGGCTCACTGACGATATAGCAAAGGCCAAGCGTGAGCGCCGACAAGCGGAACGAGAATGATCACCGACTCCAAACGTAAACACCTTCAAAACAAAATCCTGGAATCCACTTCTTCCAAAACCCTCTTCGCTACCATGAACACACTCCTAGGCACTTCTAAAGACTCTCCTCTCCCCAAAACAGACAAAAAAGAAGAACTCCTGTCCGCTTTTTACACCTATTTTTCTGACAAAATCCAAACTCTGCGCAACACACTTGATACTCTGCCTTCTCCGCCTTGCCCCCCCCCCCCCACCCGCCTTTTCCGGCACTCCCCTCTCGTTCTTCCGCCCTGTCTCTCAGAAAGAAGTTCTCAAGACCATAAAGTCTAAGCCTTTCAAAACCTGCGAACTAGACCCTCTCCCAGCTTCTCTCTAACGGGACGGCCTTCCAAAACTTTGCCCTTCATTACCGACATCATCAACACATCTCTAGAGAATGGCTCTGTCCCCGATATCTTCAAGTCCGTCATCGTCCGTCCTCTCCTCAAAAAACATAACCTCGACCCAAACAAACTCAAGAACTATCGCCCAGTCTCCAATCTCTCTTTCCTGTCCAAGCTTCTTGAGAAGGCTGTACTCAACCAGCTCAACCTCTACCTCGCCGACAACAATCTCCTCAGTCCCTTCCAGTCTGCCTATCGCAAACATCACAGCACTGAAACAGCCCTTTTAAATATCCTAAACGATCTGCTCCTCTCCACCGACTCGGGCAACATCTCCCTGGTTATGCTACTCTGCCGCCTTCGACACTATAGATCACTCTATCCTCCTCCACCGCCTTCACCACTCCTTTGGAATCACTGACTCTGCTCACTCCTGGTTTCTCTCCTACCTCTCCGACAGTCCGTCACCATCGACGGCGTCTCCTCTAACCCAGTCAGGCTCTCCTGCGGAGTTCCACAGGGGTCCGTCCTGTGCCCGGTCCTTTTCACACTCTACACCTCTCCCCTGTCCAACATCATCCAGTCTCAGCACATACACTACCACCTCTACGCTAACGACTCACAACTACTAGACACAGACAAACTCGACAACACTCAGTCACTACTGATTCGCACGGCTGACTGCTACGAAGATGTGAAAAACTGGATGACAGCAAACAAACTTAAACTGACTGACGACAAAACGGAAGCCATGCTGGTAGGCACTCTCCAAAAACACTCTGAGCTCCCTCCCTTTCTCCAACTTCAACTCGACAGCACCCCCATCCCCCTCTCTGACTCGGCCAAAAACCTCGGCGTTATCCTCGATTCCTCTCTTTCCATGACCAGCTTTGTCTCCGCCAAGGCCCAGGCATGCTATTTCCACCTTCGTCGCATCAGTCAGATCAGAAAATACCTCAACACTGAATCTGCCACCAATCATTCCGTCTCTCTCATCTTATCTCGCATCGACTATTGCAACTCTTCTCCTTTCCGGCCTCCGTCACTCCACCACTTTCACTCTCCAGCGCGTCCAGAACGATGCTGCACGCCAAGTCCTCAGAAAGAAAAAATCCGACCACTACTTTTCAGCTCAAACTCCTTCACTGGCTCCCCATCCCCCAACGCATCCAATACAAGATTCTGTCTCTCTCCTACAAATCCCTTAAACAATTACGCTCCTGCCTATCTCTCCAACTTACTTCACCCCTACACTCCTTCCCGCTCCCTCCGCTCCGCCTTCGACCCTCTCCGCCTCCACATCCCCCGCACCAAACTTAGCACTTTCGGTCCCCGCTTCTTCTCCGTCTACGGTCCATCGACCTGGAACACTCTCCCACTCTCTCTCCGTCAGAAACACTCTCTCTCCTCCTTCCAGTCCGCCCTCAAAACGCACCTCTTTCAACAGTTCTAGCACTATAACACCACCACACTCCCCACCCCAAGCTGACTGTCGTAATGTATTTGTGGTACGTGAGTCATTGTCAAAAGCGTGCGCATGTGTGCGCGAATTGTGAGTGCGCGCTTAGAGTTATAATTATAATAATATAAGCGCATTATAAACACCGTAATTATTATTATTATTATTATTATTATTATTATTATTATTATTATTATTATTATTATTATTATTATTATTATTATTACTGGCGTTAGGCTTCGTCGTGGTGACATGGTTAAGAAAGTGACAATTATGCCTCTACTGTGCCGGTATTTGTAGCGAAACAGAGGTGCTCAGTGTTTACGACTGACCCCTTTAGCTCGTGCATCACGACTTTACTGAGGTTTTCCGCCTGCCTGCTTTTGGTACCTTGCCAAAATCGCACAGCTTTTCACAAAAATTGACGATGTTTTACGTGCATTGACACGTTCGTGAAAATTGATGGATTGTTGTCTATTGTTCCCTGTACAGTGGACTCTCTAATGTCAATTTTAAACTCGTTTGGATTGGAAAAAAACATTGTATTTTATTTAGTGTACTTGCGACGAGGAACAGTGACACAAAAAGTGGGGTGGTCCTTAAATTGTGACCATTAGTATAATTTACACTATTTTCTTCTCACTGATGTCCTGCCACACACAAATTTCTTCTGAGGCAAAAGTTTTAGGAGCGTTTTTAGACATTCTATGGTTTGAAGCGCTGGCGTATTCATTTGAGTGTTGTCCACCGTAAACAACATTCGAAGTTACTGTAGCAGCAGCCAGTAATACCTTTGACGCTGCTGAATTTCTGCTTTAATGTTTTAACTATCTTTTCTGTAAAATTACCGCTCTGCGTGTTCGCGGTGGCTTAGTGGCACAATGGTACAGGTCTGCCGCCAAAGCTTAAGGTGCAAGGTTCGATACCGGGTTACGGCGTCGTACTTTTCTCCTCTAGTAAATGTCACCGTCGGGAGTTGTTACTCCTGGCTCCGAGCTCTTCCTCCCTCTCCACTTTGGTACCGGTTTCAGGCCACTTTATCAATTTCAAATACAAGCGATCAAAATATCCGAAACCTCAGTAGCTGAGCTGACCCTTCGCACCATGTGAATGTCCTGTACTGTGTCTTGTACTGTGTTTGTCTCCAGAGTGTATTAGTCCACAAGCTAGGAAGGTCTACCGTGCAACCCCCCCCCCCCCCCCAGTACTCAATAAGATGGTTTCAAAGTGTTCCTTAGTATGTCCTGAATGTTTAAGCCATGTTTCCCTAAAATCCTTAGGAACACACGAGAGATATAGCCGATGGCGCAAGGGTACCCCAATTCACGCTCTTCGCCGGTGCTAAAATGAGGTTGAGAAACATTTTCCTCTAAATAAATCAGAATTCATTCCAGAAGCCCAAATCAGGCAATATTATGTTAAGGCATAGGTTCTGCAGCCTCTGCAAAAAAAAAAAAGAATGAAAAACATTGAATCTCTGGCTCACAGTGAAGGTATTTGTGCACCAAGCAAACGACCATTACCACGAAATCGCAAGAAAAAGACAAAAATAATGTGTCAGATGCCTTCAGACATTTTCTATAGCGCTGGCAATCCATTTTCAGGCTTACATCATTAAAACAGGATGTCACAATTATTATAAACTTGACTAGGTAATGCTGTGATCACTGTGAGTGCCACAGTGGTTGATTTTGTCTCCCTACCCCCAAGTTGTAAAAATACACAAAATTAATTAGACAAAAATTACTAAAGTTATTCCATTTCATTTTGACCTCTCTTTACCTATTAAGTTTCAACAATGTGAGCATAAAGTGCAAGAAAATAAGGAAAGTCGGCATCCTTTACGGTACATTCGTGGTAAATCATAGCTTTTTCCCAGTTAAAATTGCCGAATTGGGAAACGTACGTTTTTTCTGATGCCCTCAGAATTTTTGTATACAACCGATAGGTCTTTGTTAGGTTTTATTGGTTAGGATAGAGTACCACAGTTACTCCCAACCTGATTTTGTGATGCTATGATGCATTTAGGGGCCACAGTGGCTGAATCTGCTGCCCTACCCCCATTTTACCAGTACGCAAAGTAACGCAAAATAATCATAAAAATTGCTTACGTCATACTCCTCTGTTTAAATATTTGTTGTTGCCAGTTTTGTTTTTAAAGTATGCATATTGAGCATAAAAAGTTGTGATCATTTCATTAATTTCAATGTAACCCACCAATTTAATTGTAACTATTTTTAACTGGCTGGTCTTTTAGTTGATATTTTACCTAGCCAAAAAGCGGGTCTAGTAAGATCTCCCCTTTTCCTTTCATTTATTTTCATCTAGAAATGTGTAAATATGAATATGCGTAATAAAATTTCATGGTTCCTAATAGCCAAAACAATGCTATCAAAATACTTAGTTTCCACTTGTTGACCACGAGATCTCCACTTCCACCTTCTGCAACGTTCAAATTTTTTATGGCCGTCTTTAAATCTTATATTGTTCTGGCTGCCAATAAGTGAGCTGTCAAGAGCTAGGCAGCATGTGTTCAGAGTTTGGTGTACAGGGGCGTGTCTTCTGGTGAGAACTGCAGAAACTGCTTCTCTGTAAGGACATGTTTGGAGAATGTGTTAAGGAGACTGATTTTCTACGCCAAATTCGCATAGGGCTGTTTCCGCATGACCCAGTCTCACGAGGTGAGTCCAGCAGGGTCCTTACGGTCTGTGAATATTTGTGAAAGTTTTTAAAAAATGACAAGGCTTTTTCAGGGCCCTGGAAAGTCTGTCAATTTCAGTCCTTTCCCTTAAAGTCTGTGAAAGTTTGTAAAAGAAAATGGCAATGTGCTGTGCCAGCCGCCATTCTGCTGTTGCCAATCACTTTGTTGTTGTAGTGTCTCCATTCCCATCTAGTCCAGAATGCACTGGAATCCACTGCAGCACTATGTTGGTGGACAGGGCATCTAGTCTATCTTGAAGCTTCCTGGTGAGATCAGTGGATCAAGCTGCTGCCTTTCCCTAGCTAGTGCTCTGCACCTGCAGATCTGTACGATAGTTGGAGCTGCTGCCACCAGCTGGTAAGGAGAGGGAGGTAGTAGTGCGGTCTGCACAACAGATGTACACGCCACTTCCTTCATTCCGCACGGCATCTTGTGTGGTATCACAGCTGCTGTGAGGGTAGCGCTTGTGCACAACCTCCAGCAAGATGGCTTTGTGCAGTGCCGCGACCTTTGGCAAAGAGTCCTGGAACATTGTTTATGTTGTCTTGAAGGCTCTTTAGAGATGTCCAGGTATCTGAAGGGAGCTCTTCACACATCTTTGTTCTTGGTTCCAGGACGTCAGTGTTAGCCCTTTGCAGGACCTTCTGTTGGCGGTTCAGACTTGGGCATTTCTGACGGTTCTTGGTCTGCTCCTGTAGTCTCCCATGCTGTCAGTGTTTAGTGTCTCTTCATCGTGTGTGCTGTTCTGCATTCCAGTGGCTCCATTGTCCTCCATTTCATAAATTGGGGTGCTCCAGATGGCTCTAAGAATGTCACTGCATCATGAGTATGACTTATGTTCTGCATGTTGTCAAGCCTGGCTTTTGGGGTTTTGCAGGCAGTGTTTCATGTTGTGGATGTATCTTGGTACCGCACAACTGGTCTGACCGAGCAGGTGTTTGCTTGTGCCAGGATGCTGTAATTTGCGCCAATGTGGACCCCACCAGTTTCTTTATCAGAGACTTTTTTTTTTGCAGCTCTAGCTTCCATGGCTTCAATGTGAGGCCTCCACGTGAATCCAGTAATTTATTTGTTGTCAGTAAAGTTGGCCTGTCTGTCTTTGGTACTGGAAGGTCTCCAGTTTTGAGGTGACCTCTTCCGTCTGATTGAAAGAGATGGTCTAGCTCAGTTTGAGTGGCCTCTTTCAGTCCAGTTGCTGACTCTATTGGCAGCATCCTGGATTCTGGAGGATGCTATTTTTTATGTTCTGCTGCGCTCCACACTGCAAAGTCATCTGCATGGAGGATGTTCGAGACGAGCCTTGGTACTGTTGTACTAATGTCATTAATGTAGACCAAAAACAGCATCAGACACAACATCTCCCTGAGGTACACCTTCCCCGAGTTTGACAAGAGAGCTGGAATGTGCAGACGGTAGAAGCTTCAGCGGCAGCCCCTGTTAAGCATGCCTTAAATAAAAAATAAATTACAATTAAATTGATGGGTCACATTGAAATTAATGAAATTATCACAAATGTTTATGCTCAATATGCATATTTTGTAAAGAAAACTGGCAACAAAAATATTTAATCAGAGGAGCAATTGTTATGATAATTTTTTGTTCCTTTGCGTACAGGTAAAATGAGGGTAGGGCAGCAGATTCAGCCACTGTGGCCCCTAAATGCATCGCAGCATCCAAACATCAGGTTGGGAGTAACTGTGGTACTCTATCCTAACCAATAAAACCTAAAAAAGACCTATCAGTTGTATACAAAATTTCTGAGGGCATCAGAAACAACGTACGTTTCCCAATTCGTCAATTTTAAATGGGAAAAAGCTATCATTCACCACGAACATACCGTAAAAGATGCCGAATTTTCTTATTTTCTTGCGCCTTGTGCTCACATTATTGAAACTTAATCGGTAAAGAGAGGTCAAAATAAAATGGAATAACTTAAGTAATTTTTTTCTAATTAATTTTGTGTATTTTTACAACTTGGGGGTAGGGAAACAAAATCAACCACTGTGGCACTCACAGTGATCACAGCATCACCTAGTCAAGTTTATAATAATTGTGACATCCTGTTTTCATGATGTAAGCCTGAAAATGGTATGTCAGTGCTATAGAAAATGTCTGAAGGCATCTTACACATTATTTTTGTCTTTTTTTTGCGATTTCGCGGAAATGGTCGTTTACTGGGTGCACAAATACCTTCACTGTGAGCCAGAGATTCAATATATTTTTCATTCTGTTTTTGCAGAGGATGCAGAAGGTGTGCCTGGACATAATATTGCCTGATTTGGTCTTCTGGAATGAATTCTGATTTATTTAGAGGAAAATGTTTCTCAACCTCATTTTAGCACCTGCGAAGAGTGTGAATGGGGGTACTCTTGCGCCATCGGTTATATCTCTGGTGTGTTCCTAAGGATTTTCGGGGAACATGGCTTAAACATCTCAGGACATACTAAGGAATACTTTGCAACCCATCTTATTGAGTACTGGGGGGGGGGGGGGGTCGAGGGGGGGGGGGGGGGGGGGGTGCACGGTAGACCTTGCTAGCTTGTGGACTATATGTGTGTGTGTCACGGGAGCGCTTTGAGCCGATTCTCAGAATTCGGCAAAGCGCATATATAATAACCATTATTATTATTATTATTATTATTATTATTATAGTAGTAGTAGTAGTAGTAGTAGTAGTAGTAGTGGTTTTGGCTCAAACGCTATCGAGTTTCGTGATCTGAGTATAATTTGTGTCGCCGAGAAAATTCCTACGTTAAAGTTAGCACAAACGACGGACATTGGAAGACGGACGATAGAAGACGACTACTGGGCCATTACACAGACTCGCTTATACTATAGCACGTGAGCCGAAAATGGGGGTAAACGAAAGGACAGAAACAAACCTATAGACGGCATTATTCATAAAGATTTTTCAAAGGGGCTGCTTTATTTAATTGTAAATGTCGCAGTCGTATTGTTCTCCCCTAATTTGCAAAGCATTTTGAGGCATATTTCACCAGTAAATCTTAGGAATAATTAGCTATCACAAGTACACGCTAGAACCATGTCGGGATTGTGCAAATTCATTAATTTATTTCATTTAACGATTACGGACCCGACTGAAGAATGAAAGTATTTAAAGCAAAATGCTAACTCAAGACACATTGGATCCTTAAAAATGGTAAAGACATCTTTCACTCACAAGCACTGCACGACGACTGGACTGGCTTCCTTGTCCTCATCATCTTCGTGGTCTCTAACTGAGCGACTGTTGACGAGGTCCACCAGCTGCAGAAGGTCCAGGGTGGAGTCAGGTACCTCGCCCGTCCACCCTCTGTATTGTAGAAGGGAAACCTTGCGGGATTCGGCCGAGTTCTAACCAATAATAATAATAGTAATAATAATAATAATAATAATAATAATAATAATAATAATAATAATAATAATAATAATAAAATAATGACTTAGAAAATCACCGCTAAATAGGTAAAATAGATAAAAGTAAATGGTGATGGGTTGCCTTTGCATCATTATAATCGTTTCAGTCCTGTGGAGTAATGTGATCGTTTTTAATTTAATACATTACTCTGTTTGAATATCCATGAATAAAATGATGGCGAAACATTACTAGTCCCTTTAACATACAGAACGAACGGGTGTTAAAGGCTCTCTTTGTTTCCATTTTACGGTATAAAAAGAATGTAAAAATATTAACTAACACATTTTCTTATTCACATGCACACAGCTCTGTTGTACTCTCTCATTCGTGACACTAAAAAGCAGATTTGAACATTTGTACAGTGCCATACGCTTAAGTCAAAAACGGATAAATCAAAAAGGCATAAGTAGAATAATGAAGTTATATATTAGTTATGTTATAATTAAGGTGGTGACTGTTTATGCGAGAGCGACTGTCTAATAGCCCGCGCTGTTCTTATGGTAACTGTGAAAGTATAATTCGTCTTTTTTTTTTTTTTCTTGTTTTTGTTGTTTATAATGCGTATTTCTCATTTGTGTAACTAGTCTCAGCCAAGCAGAAAGTTTAAAAACATTATATTACGTGTTTAAGAGATACTATAATAGGGCTGTCTGTAATCTGCTTTGTGTCGGGGAGGTTCAGGTCGGGTTGGGGCCGCTGGCGCCGGCCGCATGACACGCCTTGGCGACGGGCTTCATCCGTCATTGTCCATTTGTTGTTTGTGAACTGTTGTGTGAGTGCGGGTGATTGAGAGGTGCACCTGAGGTGGCAAGGCAAATTCTCCTGTTAGTGGCAACATGTATTTGGAACAATAAAGTTTGCTGATTGATTGAAAACGTTTTTTTACCCGGCCAAAAGCTGCTCAAACATCACTTTCGTCGCTATGTACACAGCGTCGTGGGTAATACAGGTAATACATTTGTTCAATCCAATGAGTTCTAAAGAAATTAGATTGAAGAAAATCAACTGAGGTGAAATGAACTAAAAGAAGTTCAAAGCATATCAACTAATTAATGATGTCCTGTTCGTACCTTCAGCTGGACGGACAGTTCATAGCTTATCAGATGTTTACCAGGTGTAGTTTTCGACTTCAGAGTTATCGTGAACGGTCCGAACTTTGTGCTCTCTCCGTCTTTCCGTGGCCAGTAGCAACACTTGACCTGCACACACACACACACACACACACACACACACACACACACACACACACACACACACACACACACACACACACACACACACACACACACACACACACACTACCACTACTGGTGAATCAGTTACCTCCGGAGAAGGAGGCAGTGGGTGGGAGCAATATTTGGTTAAGAACATTTTATCTATAGCCTGGACGACCTTGACGAGATTGTTCCCGGACGAAAGATCAAACGACAGGAGAGGGGAAGAAAAAACGGAAAGAAAAATACACCTTAGCACTGACAACACTCCTTCGCAGATTGCGAGGACTCATGATAATCTGTCTCTTACTGGCTCGCGTCTCCATGAGAACGTTTTTGTTTGTGTAGAATGTAAACTCGCTAAATCGGACCTAAAATGTCTGCGCGAAAGAAAAAAAAGCAAACAAACAAATAAACAAACAACAACCCAAAAACACCGCACTGGCAAAACGTTCAACAGCTGCAAGAGACACAGATGCTAAAAGGTGTAGTACATCCCAAAAAATGTACGACTACTCTTGGCTATTATGTTTTTCCGTGATCTATCGAATGTTCAGTTACCCACTATAATAAAGGTACAGCTTTGAAAAAAAAAAAAAAAACTAAAGAGGAGGGGAGGGATACTGCATCAGCCATTGTGCAGCATCTCACGGTATCTTTTCTTTCGTTTGTTTCCATTACACTTTCCA
>BTPG01000003.1:89283582-89441082 GCA_036245525.1 Semisulcospira habei
TATAAATTTTGGGCTCGGCTCTATTTATAAACATAACATGACCAAGTACAGGTAATGGGAAAGTGGTCACTGACAGCTAGTGAAGGGACGTCAGTTTCATTGATAGCTTGAGGGTTGTTAGTATAAATGTGGTCAATCAAAGTAGACGAAGAATGTGTTACTCTGGTGGCAGTGGTAATCATCTGTTTTAGTCCAAACATCATTGTTGTACATTGCCACATCAAATGACGTTTTGAGATGTCAATGTTAAAATCGCCGAGAATGAGTATATCCCTGCCTGTGTCATTCACTTTATCCATCACCTGTACAAAGTCATCAATCCACTCGGCGGTGGATGCTGGATTCCTATACACAAAGCCAACTAGCAGTGGCGAAGTTTTAGGAAGCTTGACTTCCAACCACACGCATTCAACCTTCCTGGTCTCAAGATCAAGACGTCTGCGTACCCTGTGCTGAACAGTGCTGTGCGCATAAACAGCTAGCCCAGTATGTCCAGGAGAAGTTGCATCACGTCGAATAAGAGAAAAATTCGGAATACTGACACATGCGTCAGTGATTCGAGAGTCCAGACGAGATTCAGTGAGACCAAAGAGATGGAAATGTGACGGATGGTTCAGAAACAGGGAGACATCATGTACTTTCGGATATAAATGATACACCTTTAAATGTCCGACTTTAAGTCCTTGAGTGGCTGAGCCAGTGGATCCACTCGTCATATTGTTCGTTGTATATAGAAGACACACGACGACAAAATACCTTTTTTAAAAAGTCAATAGGCAACAGTTATCCTTTCTTTCACAAGTCTGTACGACTGACTGTTGTACAGAAGAAGAAAAACAATTTAGATAACTAAGAGTTAACAAAAACTTTCACTATACAGTCACACTCCGGCCTCAAATGAGTACGTTATAGCCGGCGCTATTCAGTGTACACATTAATTAAAAAAACAACAATTTACTAGTTTTACTTTCCAAAGGGCAGATTCACCGTCAGGCACAGTGGATATAACAATGAAACAAATTCGTGGGTCCCTTTTCACGCCGCTTCTCGAAATAGCCGCTTAATGTCACACTGAGAAATGAAATGAAATGAAATGGAATGAAACTTTGAAATGAAACTTTATTTCTGAACGGAAGAAGCAGTTAGCACATGTGCCATTTTTCACGCTTGCCGTTCCTATTCTACAAAGGTACAGAAAAAAAGATAGTCTTTAAACCTCCTTCTTTCACTGAAATCAAACACGCGCGCAAGCTCGCGCCGCACGCTCTCTCACACACACACGCACGCACGCACGCACGCGCGCGCGCGCACACACACACACACACACACACACACATACACGCACACGTGTGCGCGGAGGTTAATATCAAGGCTTTAGGCGATGGAGATACCCGAACCAGTCAATGAGCTGTTAGATAGCAGGTACTTGAAGAGGCTTTCCTTGAAAGAGGGGAGTGAACCAGTGTGTGTTAAGTGCGCTGGGAGTTTATTCCAAAACGAGGCGCCCGAGAATGAGAGGGTGGTTTTAAATAAATCTATCCTCGGGCGTGGTGTGATGAAGTTTCGCCTTGATGTTGAATAGCCTGAAGCTGCCTTGGTGAAGCGCTTACACAAGTATTCTGGGTGGATTTCATTCCAAATTTTATACATGACTACCCCTTTGTTAAAGAGACGGTGCTTGTCAAGAGGAAGCAGTTTTAGTTTTTCAAATCTTTGGTCAGTAGAAAGAGCTTGTTCAGGCAGGATCTGCTTCACTGCCCTGCAATGCAAGGAGTTAAGCCTCTTCATGTGTATGTCACCGCTGCCGTCCCATGTCGTGGAGGCATAATCGAGGTGGGATTTGACATGGGCATTGTAAAATAGTTTGCGAGTGTCGACATCAATAAACTATTTTCCTTAGACAGTGAAAGTGAACAGCAACATTAAAAAGGTGGTATCTTGTGAGGAGGAAAGAGATTTAGGTGTAGTCTTCGACAAAGTTCTATCTTTTGACCCCCATATTCAGAACTGCATCAATAAGGCCAACAAAATGGTTGGAGTAATTAAGAGAGCTTTTAATTATTTGGACAAGGACATTTTTAGTAAACTGTATAAATCACTAGTCAGACCACATTTAGAATATGCAAACACTGTATGGTACCCAGGTTTAAAGAGACAATCAGCTGCACTCGAAAGGGTACAGAGACGAGCAACAAAGCTGGTCAAAGAATGTAGAAATATGACTTACTCAGACAGACTCAGATACTTTGGATTACACTCCTTACGCGGACGTAGAATACGTGGAGACTTAATCCAAGTTTTTAAAATTTATAATGGCATCGACGACCTAAAGTGGAACGACTTTTTTGCAACACCATTCTGTGACAGAACCCGAAATTCTGAAGGGAACATCTTTGTACAGCACTGTAACACTAACCTGCGGAAGTTTTGTTTTACTAACAGAGTTGCCATTGTTTGGAATGACTTACCAGTTTCATTAAAAAAAAAGCATCTAATATAAATTCTTTTAAAAACCAGCTGGACGAATTACCAAAATTTAAAGAGATTTTTTTTATTCCTATGATGAATGATTTTATAGGAAAATTGCATGCATAGCAGACCCATAAAGGAACTAAAGAAAGAAAGGACATTTATAAAGGCCTCACTGCCTATTTTGTCCTCACAATACCACTACTACTACTACTACTATTACTACTACTACTACTACTACTACTACTCTACTACTACTACTACTACTACTAGACAGCATAAAAACATTTCTGGACACAGTTTTACAGACAACATTGATGTGAGATTGCCATTTCATCCGGTTATCAACAATTAGATCCAAAGTCTGCAGAATGATCTCCGACTCCAAACGTAAACACCTTCAAAACCAAATCCTGGAATCCACTTCTTCCAAAACCCTTTACGCAACCATGAACACACTCGTAGGCACTTCTAAAGACTCTCCTCTGCCCAACACACACAGCAAAGAAGAATTCCCGTCCGCTTTTTCCACTTTTTTTCCCCGAAAAAATCCAAACTCTGCGCAACACACTCGACACTCTGCCTTCTTCGCCTTGCCCTCCCGACACCCCTTTTTCCGGCACCCCACTCTCGTCCTTCAGCCCCGTCTCTCAGGATGAAGTCCTCAAGACCATAACGTCCATGCCTCTCAAAACCTGCGAACTAGACCCCCTCCCAACTTCTCTCTATCGGGACGGCCTTCCAAAACTTCTGCCCTTCATTACCGACATCATCAACACATCTCTAGAGAACGGCTCCGTCCCCGATATCTTCAAGTCAGCCATCGTCCGTCCTCTCCTCGAAAAACACAACCTTGACCCAAACAAACTAAAAAACTATCGCCCAGTCTCCAATCTCTCTTCCTGCCCAAGCTTCTTGAGAAGGTTGTTCTCAACCAGCTCAACCTCCACCTCGCCGACAACAACCTCCTCAGTCCCTTCCAGTCTGCCTATCGCAAACATCACAGCACTGAAACAGCCCTTCTACATATCTTAAACGACCTGCTTCTCTCCACCGACTCGGGAAACAACTCCCTTCTTAAGCTACTCGACCTCTCTGCCGCCTTCGACACTATAGACCACTCTATCCTCCTCCACCGCCTTCAGCACTCCTTTGGCATCACTGACTCTGCTAATTCCTGGTTCCTCTCCTACCTCTCCAACCTTTGCCCGGTATTATAACAGATGCTTATGAATGTGTCGTTCAAGGGGTTTACTTAAGACAGACAAAAGTGAAATGGGGCGATAATTGTTAACATCGGACATTTCTTTTGTTTTAGGTAGGGGAATAACTTTAGCCTTTTTTAGTTCTTTTGGGAAAACATTTTTTCTGTATACATAAATTGTAGACATAAGTTATTGTTTCTACAACATAGGGAAGTGATAGTTTCAGTGGTTTGGGGCTTATTCCATCTGGCCCGGAAGATTTTTTTTATTCTTCATGGAACTTATTGTCTTACCAACCTCGTGAACTGCCAGAGGTGGAATAGCAAAAGGATGAAATCTCGCAGTTCGCGTTCTACAGAAATCAATCAGGGTGTCAGGACAGGTATAGGGCCGAGAGTTTGTTTTAGGAGGGACCAGGGACTCGGCAATTGAAAGGAAATGATCGTTAACATTATTGGCAGTCAGGGTAGACGGGATTACAGGGGATTTCCTACTCTTCCCTCCAGTCACTACGGCCATAGCGCGCCAGAGCGTGGACATATCTTTGTCTTGTTTAATCAAACGATCAATAAAAGATTTTTTAGCCTGCCGCACTAAACATTTGACACGATTGCGCTCACGTTTAAATTCAGCAACACACTTCTGTTTTATCAGATCATCTCTAACCCTCATGGCCTGAATGATGTCTTGAGTCAGCCACGGCGGAAGTGATGCGTGTTTGACTCGCCTCCGCCGCACAGGCGCGTGTTTATTTAAAATAGTAAGAAAAATGCTATACCAGACAGACAGAGCGCTGTCATGGTCAGTTTCACTAAGCACGTCCTCAAAAGATGCGTTATTAAGGTCAGATAAAATGTCGCTCTCACTATTTTTTTTTTAAAAGAGCGATAGGTGATATACGTATGACATCCTTTCTTTTGCTTTTGGAAACTTAGTGGACCACCTACAGCTGATGGGAAAGTGATCACTGATGCCAAGGTTACCGACAGACACATTATGAACAGACCCCGGCTTTGTGGCATAGATGTGGTCTATGAGTGTAGATGCTGTTGGTGTTATTCGTGTCGGCGAAGTGACTAACTGTTTAAGACCCAGCAACGTCATCGTAAAGTCCCATGCATGATGAGACCTTAACATGTCTATGTTGAAATCTCCCATAAGAATGACATTAGAATTAGGTTTACAGGCTTTATCAAATATACTAAGAAAATTATCGAACCACTCAAAGTTTGCAGCAGGGTTGCGATACAGAAAACCGATAAGAAATGATGGTGATTCGGGGGCTTTCAACTCAAGCCACATACACTCAACTTGCTCAGTTTCTAAGTCATGTCGTCTACGTGTAAGAGCTTGAACAGACGTGTGAATATAAGCAGCTAATCCTGTCTGTCCGTGTGCTGTTGGATCACGTCTTAGGACAGAAAAGCAAGGAACCTGAATTGATTCATCAGACACATTAGTACAAAGACGTGTCTCTGAAAATCCAAAAATATGAAACGGGTTTGAGTCATTCAGGTAAACGGAAATATCAGCAAGTTTGGCATATAGATGGTACACATGTAAATGCCCAATGCGAAGATCTTTTACTTTCACGTCTGCTTGATTCATCGTGACAGATGAGAAAGAAACGAAGGTGGCAAAAATGAAAGAACAATAAGTACGCTTAACGTAATACAGCTGCTGAAGTATAATAATCAGTACACAAACACAACTAAAAATAAAGCCAAACAATGAAAGCGACAATGATATTGAATTAAAGCAAACAAAGATTATGCTTAGAAGTTATGAAGAAGAACTGTAATTTTAAGAGGAACAAAAATTATGATGTTGCAGTAGCAAAAAAAGTAGAACCAGTATTCAGTCGGCGAAAACGTTTTCAAAATGAGAGTAAACACCTTTTATGAACAGAAAGAGGATATTGCGTGTGGTTGCTGAGGCTGTCCGTATAGTACTGTTATAGCTTAGAACAAGTCCCTCCCACAGTCCACACGATCGCGGTCCACACAGCGTGCGGCTTAATTGTGAAGCATCAATATGAAAGTACAACTGTCCAGGTTTCACTTAAGTGCTGGTCAGAGAAAACATTGCGCAACACACTCAGGCAAAGTTATCCGGCGTTGGATTGTCAGTGAGATGATGCAGAAATCCACAAAACTATATAAGACACAAACTTCATAATAAGGCTGGTGGTAACCAACCCGAGAAGAGTACAGTCCGTTGTCTGCAAACAAATAACGAAATAACGTAATGCACAAGCTTAAACTGGCTACATGTGTAGCAACTACCACAAAATCAGGAAAATGATCTCACCACAAAATCAGGAATATTATGTCACCACGTTGATTGACTCATTGAGCCCTGAGGCTAAAATACCCAAGAACAGTAGTTATGATCTACGGATCATATTACATTAAAGGAAACAGATAAACCGTGACAGCATAAAGAATAGCATGGCAATCTGGGCACCACGCTATTGGGCGCCGCCCCCGCACTATCAGGAGTCAATGGGTCCGTCAATAATAGGTAAAATAAAGCTGGACGAAAATGCGATAAAGGGTCACATAGTGACGGGTGCCGGTGACAAAAGTTGAAATGATTGAAGACGGTCCGCGAACTAATTATGTCCCATAATCCATTTCCAACAAGAGACATACATTGACACGAGCTCCTTCATCCGCAGGGACTCATGATAATGCAGTCCTCCTGCTAACTGAGCAGGCTGGCTGACGGAGACTACTTCTCCTTCATGATCTCGACAAAACCGGTTACTGTTAACAGTAAAATTGAGCAATCGCTTGTGCGATGCTGACACTCAGAGCTTGAATGTTGTCCAGAGAGGCCGGGGCGGCTAAGCCGCTTTTCTCCCACCCTCTGTTTCTTGGTGCCAACATGGTCGGGGAGCTGGTCGTTCAGTGGAGGAAATTGCGTGTCGTTACGGGTGTTAGGTGGTGGCCTGATGGCGTGACCGCGCGTGGCTGAGTGGAGATCGTCTTCGCCTCCTCCTGCGGACGGTGACTCGGAGCGACGACGACGATTTACGGCACGGTGATCGTAACGCCTCGTATCCTGAGAGTCCTCACCTGAAGACAAGTGCGATCTGACGAAACGGTTCATGTTCCACTCCAGCGCATGCACGCCATGCTCGCTAGGGTGCAGTTTGTCAAAGTACATAGCCTGCTTTGGAGCGCCTCTAGTGGACAGGAAAGATGACATGTGGTCGATCAGCGTGATCTTTTCCTGTTTGCAAACTGCTTGCAGGGCTTTGTTTGACTCGTAGGCAGGTTTTTGGAGAGGGTGGCAGCGGCCGCGAGTTGGGAGGAGGGTGGACATCTGCAGTCTGGCTTTGGGGAAACACACTACCAGCATGCGGCACAGCTTCAGCCAGGTCTGCTGGCTGATGGGCCCATGCCAGTAGCTGTTGATGCCGATGTGAACGGTGACGGTACGGATGTTGGGGTTGTGGGGCAGTGTGTTCAGCCACTGCGTCAGATGATCCACCTGAGATCAGACACCGACAAGTTTTGCCTGATCGACTCATGAGTAGACATTCTCTTCTCATCGATGTATTTAGTGACTGAGTCCCCAATGAGAAGAGTGTTGACCTCAGGGCGGATTTTCATGGCGAGGAGTCTCTCCAGCGGTGTCAGGTTTTCATTGTCGCGTCGACTGGCAGGTCTTCCGTCATTGTTCTTGGGGATGGGTGAACAACCAGGAGAGTCAAGTTCTTGCTCCGGGTTTAACGCTTCGTACCTGTTAGTAACAGGAATAGGTGTCCCTACGTTGCTATTGTTAGAGTGGAACCCATATGGATGAGGCGTAGTACCGGATGCTGGCGGAGAAGGGGGGGGGGTTTATTTTGCGAGGACAGATTGGTGGGCGAATGTTCTGTCGTACTGACTCTCACACTCTTTTTTGTGATGGGGTCCACGTATCTAGCCGCTTGCAAATTTCCTCTAATTTCCCAACGTGAGAGTCCCTAGAGGAAACAAGCTTGCTGATTTTCTTACTGAGCGTTGTTTGACTCTTTCTTAGCGCCTCTGCAGTTTTATCGATGTTTTCCCTCAAACTCGTTTCCACAGCCTTGATCTCATTCTTGGCCTTCACCTCGCCATCCAGGACAAGTGAGGTCAAGGCGTCGTGACCCTCTTTGAGGTCAGCAAACTAATTTTTGACTCCAGGCAGCTCAGCACGGCACTGGCGGAGCTCTGAGTGGAGAGTGGTGATGGTGGCTGAAGCCTCAGCTAGTTGGTGCTGCAGAGCGATGATCAGTCTCATGGCCGTGCTGTCAGATACAGGAACGAGTGAGGTTCTGGTGCGCGAAAGTTGACCTTAAGGCGGCATACCGATCTGTGTGTATCCATCCAGACAATTACCAAGTCACAGGCCTAAAATGGATTTTTAACGGAGAGCAGAAGCCCACATACATGTTCGATAGTAGGCTACCCGTTGGTAGTAATGTGGGCCCTTCGCACTTTCACATACTCCCGCATGCAGTTCGCAGATGTATGATACGGCGCAGCATGACATGGATAGTAGCGTATATTGACGATTTCTTGATAGCAGCTAAGTCCAAAGAGGAATGCACTCAAATGATGATGACGCTCATTGCCCTTTTACGTATATTAGGGTTCAACATTAGCAGGTCTAAGGTGGTGGGGCCTACACAAACCATTTTATTTCTCGGGATCCAGATCTGCAACCGCACAAGCACCTTGTCATTGGGCGACGACAAGCTACAGCAACTTCACCAACGCTTGCAGCAGTTTCATGGCAAAACACGCGCGACAAAGCAAAGCTTGCAGTCACTAGCAGGGTCCCTTAACTGGGCGTGTCAAGCCGTCAAGGGAGGCAAATGTTTTCTCAGGCGGATTCTTGATACAATTAAACCCCTTCAGCAGGAAAGGCATAAAGCGAGACTCTCACGGGAGTTTCATGCAGACTTACAGTGGTGGCTATCTTACATGCATGTTTTTAATGGCACTGTGTATTATGACTCGCTGGAAATTTGTGGTTAGCTGAGAGGAGACATGTTTGGTGCTTTGATTCATACCATCCTGAGCCGTTATCCCGCAGTGGACAATTGTGGGCCTATGTTGAGTTGCCTTTGACGTAGTGATTTGAGGGGCACGCTGATTTCAGCTGTGCTTGGGTGTGGGGTTGGTAAGGAACCAGTTTCATAGCCAAGAAATGAGACGGGTGATGTGCTGTGTTTTTTTTTTTTTTTTTTTTTTTTTTTTTGTGCATGGGCAAATGTGCAGCTGGTGGGCGGCAGTGTTTTTTAGGGAATGACTGGGACTGACTAAGGCTAAGAGACTGGACAGTACGGAAACAACACTGTGGTCCGTGGCCGACAGGCGAG
This sequence comes from Semisulcospira habei, assembly GCA_036245525.1. Taxonomy (NCBI): domain Eukaryota; kingdom Metazoa; phylum Mollusca; class Gastropoda; family Semisulcospiridae; genus Semisulcospira; species Semisulcospira habei. The sequence continues at coordinate 89,292,616 of BTPG01000003.1, forward strand.
CGGAGTTGAACCAGCCTTTTCGTGTTTTGTAGATCATTTGCAAATTATAAGAATTACAGTTTCCCCATTGATTATTCTAAACTACAAAAATGTGTTTTCTTCAGTTCTAAAAGATAATTGAAGATAATATCACAAAATTACACACATTGAAAACCGATTGACAAGCTCCACTAAAAGCCTGTTGAGAGAGTCCGCCTGAACTGAAGCAAGCCAGTAAGTACTATTCTCAAATATTGTAATTCTTTGACATAGACGACCCCGCCCTCCACGAGTCGCCTGCTGCCTCGCAGGCCTGGCCGCTTGGCTGCGGAAAGGCTAAGGGAGGAAACCCCTGACATCAAAGCCCCCGTGTCTCCGGGGAAGGCTTTTGAGCCAGAGACTAGGACAAGGACAGTCTGATATTAAACCTACGACCCGAGGACCTCGATGCCATCGTCCCAGCTTGCTAGGCCATGGCAGATGAACCAAGGGTTTAAAGGGTGGGGCCAGTACTGCGCACACTGCACTCCACCAAAAAGCTCCACCGCGCAGGCTTTAGGAAACGTCCACGGACCATGACACTGACCATTCCAAGTCCTGTAGCGACGGGCGAGGGGCGAAACGGCAGGTGAAAGATGTCACTGGAAGCCGCAGTCTCAAACCTGCATGCAGGCGGTTCAGGATATTGGTCGCCTGATGTTGACCTGGGGATGACAACATCACTCGGCACACCCTGAACGACCAAGCAGCCTTCTCTAGGGACAGCACTGCTTGCTCCACACGGAGAGGGGCCTAGAAAAGGTGGCCTAACCAAAGCTCGTCCCCTCGCAACCCCAGTTGGCTAGCCGCGGTCAACGGGCATCTTCTCCTGCGGACAAAAAACAAGAAAGAATAACGGATCCACTCTCATGACGACCACGACCGGACTCAACGTAGCATGCTGGAATGTCCGTACCATGCTCGACAAAGCAGACAGCGGACGCCCTGAACGTCGCTCCGCCCTCATTGCCCATGAATTGCGGAGGTTAAACATCGACATCGCCGCGCTCAGCGAAGTACGCCTTCCGGACGAAGGCAGCCTCCAAGAACTTGGTGCTGGGTACACCCTCTACTGGTCAGGCAGGCCTGCATCAGAAAGTCGGCTTTCAGGCGTGGGTTTCATGGTCAAGACATCCATTGCGACTAAGCTGGAAAACCTACCAACGGGCCACTCAGACCGCATCATGTCCATGCGCCTCCCACTGAGACACCAGCAGCACGTCACCCTTCTCAGTGTGTACTCCCCAACCCTCCTGGCAGAGCCTGCTGAAAAGGACAAGTTTTACACTAACCTGCGCAGCCTCCTACACAGTACCCCTGCAGACGACAAAGTCATCATCCTTGGCGACTTCAACGCCAGAGTGGGCCAGGACTCTGAAGCCTGGAAAGGAGTCCTCGGCAAGCATGGCGTGGGGAACTGCAATGACAATGGCCGCCTACTGTTGGAGTTCTGTGCGGAGCAGCAACTGGTCATCACCAACACTACTTTTCAGCAAAAGGACAGTCGAAAGACCACCTGGATGCATCCTCGCTCCAAACACTGGCACCTTATCGACTATGTCCTAGTGCGTCAGAGGGACCGCAGTGACGTCCTCCTCACCAGAGTGATGCCCAGCGCAGAGTGCCACACTGACCACCGCCTTGTCCGCTGCAAACTCAGGCTCCACTTCAAGCCAAAACCCAAGAAATGGGGGCCCCCCAAGAAAAAGCTTGATGTTGCCAGCCTTCAGCGTGACGATGTGAAAGCTGCCTTTCAGACAAATTTACAGCGCAGGCTCAAAGACACAGCGGACCCAGTAGACTCCTCCCCTGAAACACTTTGGGAACAACTGAAAACTGCTATTGCAAAATCCTCTGCAGAAGTCTTGGGTTTCGCCAGAAAGAAAAACAAAGACTGGTTTGACGAAAACGATGTAGAGATCCAGGAACACCTAGCAAAAAAAAGAGCCGCCCATCAGGCCCACCTAGCCCAGCCTTCCTGCCCTGTGAAGAAGTCTGCCTTCCGCCTCGTCTGCAGCAGTCTCCAGCGTAAGCTCAGAGATCTCCAGAATGAGTGGTGGACGAGACTTGCACAGAGGACCCAGCTTTGTGCTGACAATGGTGACTACAGGGGCTTCTACGAAGCACTGAAAGCAGTGTATGGCCCCAGGCACCTGGTACAAAGTCCCCTGCGAAGCGCGAATGGCCAGGCACTACTCACAGATAATACCTCCATCTTGAACCGCTGGTCGGAATACTTTCAGAGCCTCTTCAGCGCTGAGCGCACTGTTCAAGAAGCAGTCATCCTACAAATCCCACACCTCCCAGTAAAGGTTGAATTGGACGAACCGCCCACCGCTGAAGAGACCCTCACAGCCATCCACCAGCTCAAGAGTGGCAAAGCAGCAGGCATTGATGGAATACCGCCAGAGATCTGGAAACATGGAGGCACAGCACTGCACAACAAGCTCCATGACCTCTTTCTCTGCTGCTGGGAGGAAGGAACACTACCAAAAGATCTCCGTGATGCAGTCGTTATCACCCTGTACAAGAACAAAGGCGAGAAGTCTGACTGTTCCAACTATCGGGGAATTACCCTGCTGTACATTGCTGGGAAAATCCTTGCAAGGCTGCTCCTGAATCGGCTGGTACCTGCCATCGCTGAAGACCAACTCCCAGAGGGCCAGTGTGGCTTCAGAGCAAACAGGAGCACCACCGATATGGTCTTTGTGCTGAGACAGCTACAGGAGAAGTGCCGCGAGCAGAACAAAGGGCTGTACGTAACATTTGTCGACCTAACAAAAGCGTTCGACACTGTGAGCAGGCAAGGCATGTGGCAGATCCTGGAGCGACTTGGCTGTCCCCCAAAGTTCCTCAACATGATTGTCCAGCTACACGAGGACCAGCAAGGCCAGGTCAGACTCAACAATGACCTCTCAGAACCATTCCCTATTCTCAACGGCGTAAAGCAGGGCTGCGTGCTGGCACCGACCCTCTTCACCATCTTTTTTTAGCATGATGTTGAAGCAGGCCACAGTGGACCTCGATGATGACGATGCAGTGTACATCAGGTATCGTCTCGATGGCAGCCTGTTCAACCTCAGACGACTGCAGGCCCACACGAAAACCCTAGACCAACTGATTCGTGAGCTGCTTTTTGCTGATGATGCTGCCCTCGTTGCACACACAGAGAGAGCCCTGCAGCGCATCACGTCTTGCTTCGCAGATGCTGCCCAGCTCTTTGGACTCGAGGTCAGTCTGAAAAAGACAGAGGTCCTCCATCAGCCGGCACCCAAGACAGTGTATCGCCCTCCTCACATCACCATTGGCGAGTCTGAACTAAAGTCAGTGCACCAGTTTACTTACCTTGGCTGCGTTATCACGTCGGACGCCAAGCTGGACAAGGAGCTTGACAGCAGGCTGGCAAAAGCGAACAGCGCTTTCGGGCGACTTTTCAAGCGGGTGTGGCACAATCAACAGCTGAAAACAGGCACCAAGATCAGCGTGTACAGAGCTGTGGTCCTCACCACCCTGCTGTATGGTTCCGAGTCCTGGGCCCTCTACCGCAGCCAACTACGACTCCTCGAACGCTTCCACCAGCGCTGCCTGCGTACCATCCTGGGCATTCACTGGAGTGACTATGTCACCAACGTCGAGGTCCTTGAACAGGCTGAAACTGTGAGCATCGAGGCTTTGCTGCTGCGGACACAGCTCCGCTGGGCGGGGCATGTCTCCAGGATGGAGGATCATCGCCTACCAAAGATCACCCTGTTCGGCGAGCTTGCTACTGGACACCGTGACAGAGGGGCACCAAAGAAGAGATACAAAGACTGTCTCAAGAAGTCACTTAGTGCCTGCCAAATCGACCACCACCAGTGGTCTTCGCTTGTTGCGGACCGTGACACCTGGCGCTCCACCATTTACAAGGCAGCTGTCTCCTTTGAGGACTCTCACAGAGCTAGCCTTAAGGACAAGCGGCTCAGGAGAAAAAACAGAGATGCCGCAGCTCAGAACCCTGGCCATACCTTCCCCTGCAGCCACTGCGGTCGAACCTGCCTGTCTCGGATTGGCCTCCGCAGCCACGAACAAGCCTGCAGACGTCGTGGGCAACTCCTATAAAATCTTCGTTCGCGAAGTCAAGCCAAGTTAGTATTATGACTCGCACAGCAAGGAACATGTCCATGTTGATGCATGCAACCTGGCGGCAGGCGCGTTCTGGAAATGAGATTGGAATTATAAACTGTTCTCTTCAGACATGCCAAGGACTTGCATATTAAGTATAAAGAGGTGTGCGCGGTGGTGCAGGCAGTCAACCGGTGGGCCCCCTCATGGCGAGGGAAACAGGTGGTCATTCATACGGACAAGCACGGTGACAAAGCTGTCATTAACAAAGGGCGCTCAAAAGACCGCTATGGCAATCGTCTGTTGAGGAAGATGGCATGGGAGTGTGTGAGAATGAATTGCAGCGTGTCATCGATGCACGTGGCTGGCAGTGTAAATGTGTTTGCCGATACTATTTCGCACCTGCACGAAGGACGGCTGCCCATGCTAGGACAATTGCTAACGAATTGGCAGCGAGGCCGACCGCCTGACACCTACCTTCTGAATCACATGTCACAGTCAGCTCCTGCTTTTGTGCTGTCTAGGTGCCGGGTCTAGGCTCAGACACCTGCAGGAGGTGGCAGGATATCATGCCAGTGTCTTTGCCGACAACACCAAGAAAACATATCAGACTCACTTGCGCTCTTATCTCAGTTTTTGTGACCAAATGAACATCCAGCCGGTACCGGTGTGTGAGAGAACAGTGGCACAGTACGCGGCATTTTTGGCCAGGACACTTCAGCCCAGCTCCGTGGCACAATACCTCAACATTGTTTGCCTTTTGCAGTTAGAATGCGGGGAACCGCACCCATACAAGGACTCATGGATGGTGAAAAGCACATTGCGGGGAATTGAGCGAACAAAAGGCTGTCCTCCTAACCCCAAGACGCCGATGAGCTCGCAACTTCTTCTTCATATTAAACAAAACCTTGATTTGTGCAGCTCTAAGGACTGTGTCTTCAGGGCAGCTATAGTGGTTATGTTTTTCGGACTGCTTCGGCGATCCAATCTTTTCCAAGAGGGTGCAGGCTTCGATCCTGGAAAACAACTCACTAGAGACTGCTTTGTTGTGAATGACAACAGTAGTGTCAAGATACTGGTTAGGTGGTGTAAGACAATTCAGAAACGCGAAAAAATCTCTAGTGATCGCGCTACCCGTCATGTTGCGTCACCCTCTGTGCCCCGTGACGGCAGTGATCAGTATGTTTAGAGCGCTAGGCCCAGCGCCGCCTAAGGCATCGACCTTCCCCATTTGGAAATCAGAGTTCAACAAACGGTTGCGAGAACTGACCTCTACTGCTGAAGGGGTTTATACAAGCCACAGCTTGAGGCGTGGCGAGGCTGCCTGGGCCCTGTCTTGTGGAGTGCCTGGCGAGGTGGTGAAGTGTTTGGGGGACTGGAAAAGCACTGCATACCTATCATACCTGGACCAAATACCGCAAAATATTCAAGATTTATACAGAAGTGTACTTATTCAGAAAGTACCGACACCTTGAACACTCAACTTTTCTCTCAAATGGGTGAGAAAAAAAAACTGGCGTTTTCCAGTTAGGTTTGGGCAGGAAACAACCAGTAAACCTACTGGTTGGGATAGATGTTGTCATACATGTTTGACAAGTGAGAGTCACGGGAATAAAACGCCTCCGTTATTTTGCCCAACTGACAGGAAAGTGTTGCCGGGTTCAGTGGATACGCGTGAGGAAGTTGTGTGGAGTTGAGCGTGAGATTGAGGTGTTGAATCCATCTCCAAGTGTCATATGGCTGTATATGCGTGGTACTGTGGTTTATTAGAGTGCGCTGTGCAGCCCAGTACCTCCGTCTTCAGCACTCGGGGTTTCTGTCGGGGCTACCTCACCCTTAACTCCTGGTCAAAAAGGCCTTTCCTGGGAGCACAGGATGGTTTGGCTTTGGAGTGTCCTTCTCCTAGATGGGTTGCCGACCAAGGCTTACGAGTCCCATCTACTCAGGTTTTTCCTCGGAGTTTTCCTTCTCGAAGGAGATCTGCCAAACAAGGCTATCGAGCATCCCTGCCCGGATTTGTATAGGGTTTACTCCCCTTTGCCTCTCCAAAGGCACCCACAAGGCAGTGGGGCTATTTACCCATAGCTGGGGATCTGGTTCATGGGCATCAGGGCTTGTCAACATATCGATGGGCCTGCGTGCCGCATGTCTGGGGGCCAGACCTCCTCCGAGTCCTCTGTAGTTCAGCCCGAGTCCGTAAGGTGCTCGGTTACCGTGAGTCGCCACGAGGAGACACTACATGAGGCTTGTTGTTGGAGAGGCTGTGTACTGGCAGGGAGAGACTGACATACTCTGCTCCCCTTTTCGCAAAACTGCTAGCCAGCGGTTGGAGCTGAAAGCGAGAGCGACAAGCACAGACGCTACACTACCACACTAGACGCATCACAACAACCATTTGACCCACAGATTGAGATGTGATAGTGAAAGCTTGTGGGTGGATGCAGAACGGGAGCGGTGCGCGCTGTTCTGATTAAACCTCGCCCAGGTTCAGGTCCGGAACTCTTGCCAGCCCTTACTTGGCCGAGAGGGGCGATGATATCAGAACAGGGGCGCACTGCTCGGAAGGAGAGAGTGAGGTCTGGGAAAGGGGAGAGAGGGGGACATAAGAGCGGAGTTTAAGTGGTGTTTAGGCGAGGTATGAGTGATAAACATATTTTAAACGGAGGGAAAGAGGACTGAATGCGTGGGTGGGGGGCGGGGGAGGGGGGGGGGGGGCGGTGTCCGGTGGTAGCCGAAGTACTGAGTATGACTAGGCGGGGGAATTTCCCGACTGTGGAATGCTATGATGAGATATGGAGACTGAGAGAGAGATAGAAGGTGGGAAAGTCTGGAGGGGGTGAGTGCGTAGGCGGAATGAGAGGCGTGAGAGTATGTGAGAGGTAGATGCGTGGGCGGTACAGGAGTGACTAGGGAACGGTACCGAGGTTTATGACAGTCATTCTGATCGGCGGAGCCACAGCAGCCGCAGGCGACAGCTAGAATTTGAAAGCCCACCATACAACCCCAAACAACCACCATTGCAATCTGCTGCATATAAAGTGTCATTAATTCTTTTTCTTTTTTTGATAAGCCTGTTCTCTGTAGCACATGATAAGTCTGACAACTAACTGTACATTTATTTGGTGGTTTTATTATGAGATAGTACTATACATTAAATGCCTCGGCTCAGTTGTACGCAGGTGTTTTATGGAGGTCCTTTTTGTGTTCGGATTTGTTGTTTTGTTTTTAGTTTTGTGTGTAGTGTTGCGTGGGAGGGGGGGGGGGAACAACCAGTAAACCTACTGGTTGGGTTAGATGTTGTCTTACATGTTTGATAAGTGAGAGTCACGGGAATAAAACGCCTCCGTTATTTTTGTCCAACTGACAGGAAAGTGTTGCAGGGTTCAGTGTATAAAGAGTAAGGAAGTAGTGTGGAGTTTAGCGTGAGACTGAGGTGTGATAGTGAGATGATGATTAAAAAGTGTTTATTCAGGATAAAAAGTTTTAGGCATAGCAATGACTATGTTCCAAACTGTACTGCTACTCTACACATGTAAAAATACATCAGGCGATACAGCAAAAAATACAACATATGTAAGTAAAAAGACCAATCCCCCCCCCACCACCCCCCACCCCCCCACCCTCAGAAAAAAATGAATAAAAAAAATAGAAATTAAACCCAATAAAAACCCAAACTATATATATATATATATATATATATATATATATATATATATATATATATATATATATATATATATATATATGTATATATATATATATGTATAGTATATATATATATATATATATATATATATATATATATATATATATATATATATATATATATATATATACTATACATATATATATACATATATATATATATATATATATATATATATATATATATATATATATATATATATATACACATATATATAATATATATATATACATATATATATGTATATACATATATATATATATATATGTATATACATATATATATATATATATATATATATATATATATATATATATATATTATATATATGTGTATATATATATATATATATATATATATATATATATATATATATATATATATATATATATATATATATATATATATATATATATATATATATATATATATGTGTGTGTGTGTGTGTGTGTGTGTGTGTGTGTGAGGACTGGATATTCTCCAGCGGATGGCGGGGCGCATGGGGGTAGTCCCTACTGCTCTATGTAGTAGGTGTTCAGTGGAAGGCTCAAAAGATCTTGTGAGCGATGCAGTCATAAAAAATGACAGCTGATGTCCTGATGACACAATGCAAGCTTACCAGCCTGGAATTCCATGGCTTTAGTACAGCATTCTCAGAATTTAATGAAAAATTACGTCCCTTGGAGCTAATCTGATTGAGAGCATTTTTCGGCTTTGGGCGACGCCTTTGTTAAAAGTAAAGAATAAGTGCACCACAAAATTGCCTAGGTGTTGCCGTTTCAAAATTAGTTTTCTTCCACTGCAACACCTTATAACGCTTTAGGGGTGCAATCCACGCTGTACTAGTGGTACTTTACTTACTTACTTACGCCTGTCACCCCTTACCCGGGTATAGGCCGTCGACGAGAGACCTCCAGCAACTCCTGTCCTGTCCTTCTCCTTCGAATCTACTCCAGGTGGTTCCCAGTCTCTTGATGTCTGCTTGGAGGTCTCGACGCCAGGAGTTTCTCGGCCTACCTCTTTTCCTCTTTCCCTGGGGGTTCCATGACAATGCCTGCCTAGTGATACTGGAAGCTGGCTTTCTCAGACTGTGACCAATCCATCCCCATCTTCTTCGTCCAATTTCATTCTCTGCTGTTATCTGCTCTGTTCTCTCCCAGAGTCTGACGTTGCTGATCTTCTCTGGCCAGTGGATTTTCAACATTTTTCTAAGGCAACTGTTCATGAAGGTCTGTACTCTGTTGACTGTGGTTTTTGTCAATCTCCAAGTCTCTGCTCCATATAGGAGAACTGCTTTTACATTGGAGTTGAAAATCCGGACTTTGGTGTGTTGTGACAGCTCTCTGGAACTCCACACTTTTTTCAACTGTAGAAAGGCTGCTCTGGCTTTACCGATTCGTGCTCTGACATCTGCATCAGTGCCGCCTTTTTTTGTCTATGATGCTCCCGAGATAGATGAAGGACTCCACTAGTGGTGCTACCAGTAAATTCTGGAGGCGGCTTCTAGTACATGCGTTGTGTTTGCAATTTCAGGTTACGAAGAGTCCGAAATAGCTCAGGCGGTTAAACGTCAGAGCAGGAGAGCGAAGGGAATCGCCGGGTCGTGGGTTCGAATCCCGTCCCGACCCCGGTAGCTGGACTCACAATCCAGGGAGAAAAACGGATTTGTTCAATAGCATGTCCGTTGAAAGGTCCTGGTAAATCAAAGTGGCACAGTTGGAGTTCGCCTGAGTTGATCAGTGTTCAGGTCGTACTCCATAGTCAATAGATTTCCCTGTCCCCCATAACCCGCCCGTCAGGGCCGTCCATGATCACATCGGTGCTGTGGACGTTAAACCCGAACTAACTAACTTCAGGTTACGCCGTATGCCTACCTGAAGAGCCCCCCTTGGGGCGAAACCGGTCGTGGGCGGCAAAAACTTTAAATCTACTCAGCAGGTCCAATATCTGTTTGGGAATATTTTTTTAGCATCCCCACCTAGGATGGGGGGGGGGGGGGCGTGGAGGGGTGGGGAGGACTGGATATTCTCCAGCGGATGGCGGGGCGCCTGGGGGTAGTACCTACTGATCTATGTATTAGGTGTTTAGAGGAAGGTTCAAAAGATCTTTGAGCGATGCAGTCTTAAAAAGGACACCTGATGACACAATGCAAGCTTAGCAGCCTGGAATTCCATGGCTTTAGTACAGCATTCTCAGAATTTAATTAAAAATTACGTCCCTTGAAGATAATCTTATTGAGAGCATTTTTTGGCTTTGGGCGACGCCTTTGTTAAAAGTAAAGAATAATTGCACCACAAAATTGCCTAGGTGTTGCCTTTTCAAAATTAGTTATTCTTCTTCCACTGCAACACCTCATAAAGCTTTAGGCGTGCAATCCACGCTGTACTAGAGGTGTTACCAGTAAATTCTGGAGGCGGCTTCTAGTACATGCGTTGTGTTTGCAAATTCAGGTTACGCCGTATGTCTACCTGAAGAGCCCCCCTTGGGGCGAAACTGGTCGTGGGTGGCAGAAACTTTAAATCTACTCAGCAGGTTCAATATCTGTTTGGGAATATTTTCTAGCATCCTCCCCCCCCCCCCCACCCCTCTCGAGTTGGAGGACTGGATATTCTCCAGCAGATGGCGCGGGCGCTTGGGGGTAGTCCCTACTGCTCTATGTAGTAGGTGTTCAGTGGAAGGCTCAAAAGATCTTGTGAGCGATGCAGTCATAAAAAAGGACAGCTGAAATCCAGATGACACAATGCAAGCTTACCATCCTGGAATTCCATGGCTTTAGTACAGCATTCTCAGAATTTAATGAAAAATTACGTCCCTTGGAGATAATCTGATTGAGAAAGGTTTTTGGCTTCGGGCGACGCCTTAGTTAAAAGTAAGGTATATATATATATATATATATATATATATATATATATATATATATATATATATATATATATATATATATATATATATATATATATATATATATATATATATAATATATATATATATATATATATATATATATATATATATATATATATATATATATATGTGTGTGAACCTGACATGTTAATGCAGACAGTCGAACTATTACATAATCTGCAGCAATAGTAGAAGAGTATTAGGTAATAGGAAACTTGTCACTAACTATACGAATACTAGCACAAGGGAGGCGAACATACTATTACTTTTGAAGTAAATATTTATGGAGGCGATCTTTGAAGACGCTAATCTTACAAATTGATTTCAGGTGTGGAGGTAAAATATTCCACGCTTTTTAGCGCCTGAAAAGGACAGGCTGGTTTTACAGATGTCTAATCTAATTTTTGGAGGGTGGATTGAGCTATTTCTCGTGTTTTTCCTATATTGAGAGCTTTTAATTTTTCGTCAGTCGAAGTAGGACCGGGAAGTATTAATTTAATGCCCTGACGATATAAGGAATTAACTTTTTTCATTTGAACTTCACTGCATCCATTCCAGAGGGTAGAACTGTAGTCACAATACGTTTTGATAATGTGCATGGAAAAAGAGTTTATGAATATCAGTATTAACTATATGTTGTAGTCTTGATAACAGGAACAGATTTTTGGAAATTGTTTTGCATATAGAGTCAGTATACCGCTCCCAGCATAACTGGCTGTCCACTATAACGCCTAGTAAGCAATGATTAGTTTAAAAAAGCGTGTAGGTGGATGCAGAACAGGAGCGGTGCGCGTTATTCTGACCAAACATCGCCCAAGTTCTGGTCTAGAACTCTGGCCAGCCCTTAATTGGCCGAGAGGGGCGTTGATATCAGAACAGGGGCGCACTGGTGGGAAGGAATGAGTGAGGTCGGGGAAAGGGGAGGGAGGGGGGCATGATATTGACTGAAGTTTATATATAATATACGTAGTCCGTTCAGGTAGTAAGTTAGTGTAACTAGATGTTATATAAACGAGTTTTGAAGGTTCTAGAGTTAGAAATGGATTTAATTTGGGGTGGTAGTTCGTCCCAGGCTTTGGCACCTGAGAACGAAAGGCTGGTTTTATATATATATCGAGCCTGGGCCATGGTAGCTGTAACAAACTGTTCCTCGTGTTTTGTCTTTGACTATCCAAAAATAACATACGAAGGTAAGATGGGGTTTTATGGTGAAAACTTTTAAGGATAAGAATGCATCGATTAAATGTGAATGGTTAGGTTTAGCAGTCGGATGCTTCTAAACATTTCGTCGGTGGGAGAGGGACCAGGCACAGTTAACTTTACCCCTCGACGATACAATGAGTTAAGTTTCTTTAAATGTACCTCACTGTATCCATCCCAGATAGTGGAACGGTAATCACAGAGTGTCTTAATATGGGCATGGAGAAAGAGTCTTCTAGTGTCAGTGTTAATTATTTGACTTAGTTTTGATAGCAGGAATAGACTTTTAGATATTGTTTTGCGTGTGGTTTTGATATGTGGTTCCCAGGTGAGCTGGTTATCTACTGTGACTCCAAGCAAACGATGCTTTTTTTTTCACTTGATCAAGGGGCTCAGAGTTCAGGTATAATGTTAAGGGCAGGAGACCACGTTGATTTTTGGGCGTGAAGTAATCAACAGACTCTTTGTCTTTTGGACACTAATTATCATATGATTATGATGGCACCAGCTTTAAACCTCAACAAGACTTTGCTGGAGAACTTCGTTTATTTTTGGCAATTTGCTGTTTGGTGTATGTATGGTAGTGTCATCAGCAAATAAGTCACATGTTGCATCATGATGTGAGATAGAGAATGGTAAATCCTTGATCAATATGTTGAATAACAATGGGCCGAAAATTGATCCCTGAGGAACACCACACGTTACTAAACCTTCACTCGAGTAATTACCATTAAGCAAAATTTTCTGTCTTCTGTCACTTAGATAGGATGATATCAGATGTATGGTATTGAAATCGATTTGATACATCGGTAGTTATTTTTAATAAGATAGAGTGGTTGACTAAATCAAAGGCTTTTTTAAGATAAAAAACTGCACCTGATAACTGAGAATTATTAATGGCTGTAAGCCATTTATCAATGATAAGTATAAGGGCATTTTGGCAAGAGTGCTGCGGGTGAAACCCAGACTGCATTTTACTGTGTAGACAGTTCTGTTCTAGAAAATTTTGCAGAAGTGTATGGATATGTTTTTCAATAGGTTTTGAGATGACAAGAATCATAAGACACTCTATGCCTGTCACATTTGTATTGTATTGAGTATGAATGCCTCGCATAGCCTGACATTAGATAAGTCGACAGGCAGACAATGAAAACTTCTAGTGATTCTGATGTTGTAAATATCACCAAAGAATTAAAATAAATAGAGTCATAGTCTATTCTATGCTCACCGCCAATCTCGTATAATGTGTATGAGTGACGATAAAGATGATGATGATGATTATGTCCACTTGTAATGCGCATCCACTCCATGCTAGCAGCATGTTAAGGGTGCCAAACAGAATAAATCAGTGCACGTCAAGACAATACAGTAACGGGGAAAAAAGCGATGGGCATAAAATAAAGTATGCTACTGACATGCTGAAAAGATCCTGCCGAGAATATCATTTCAAACGCAGACAGAGGTCATATTCAGTTTCATGCTTAACACCTCCGACAAGTTAAAAGTCTCAGATATGCATCATTAGTAAAGCAGCAACATATGCTAGTAAAGCAATATTTCATTTTCTTTCTCAGAAGCACCTCACAATCAACGGTCGATGAAGATCTTGAATCGGCATCACATCGGAATATATTGTTAGAACTACAGGGTCATACCCTATTCTATTCCCTGCGCCTTTCAACATGTATTGGACGGTGAGTGTCTAGACATGTAAATTTCCAGTTGGGCTAATGCGTGGGGCATAAGATGGAGTAAGCCAGTGACAAAACTGTGATTGAGACTACCAAAATAAAACAAGAAGGCCATACTCAAGTCTATACCCATCATCTTTCTCACACAGAGATATGAGGTGTATGAAGGTTATGAGCATAGAGTGGGGCATGCCACCGTGTATCGTACTGCAAACTCAGCTCATAATGTAGGGTTTTAGGAGTACTGCAACAGGCTGCAGGGGGTAAAAGGGTTGTGCAGATGGAGCTGAAGGGGTTATAAAGCCAGGTAAGTACACAGGCTGCCCCATCTCCAAAGGGTTAACGCTGGGCTGAAAGTGTGTGTGTGTGGCTCGCACCATCTGTGGTGGTGTAGGCCGGTAGACATGATGGGCAGAAATACCCATCTCAGAGTTGTGGTTGTTGAGGGGGTGTGACGCCATGTGATGAGTACGAGGCAGGTAGAATTGCTGACCTGCAGAAGGTGATTTAGTAGCAGGGTCATAGTGTGGGGGTGTCAACATGTGTGCATCTGTTATACTCTGAGCCCCAGTAGACGTATGCTGGGGAGAGGGCGCTCCAGCAACCACCGCACTGTATAGACGTGTCTGGCAGAGCTCTTCAGACCGCTGAGGAGTCTCTGACTGCAGAGACTGCTGAGATTGTGGAGTGTGCCCCCAGGCGTTACAGCTGTGTTGTCGACAGTAATTGTTTCGAGCGGGCGTGTGCTCTGATTCTCTGCCCACTGTAACTCTGTACGAGCGATTTCCGGTGTGGGGGTTGTCACTGGATGGAGGCGCGAATACAGCAGCTACGTTGAGTGCCAAGTACCTTGTGCCACGGGGGCTGGGGTGTAGTGAGTCTCGGTAGAGAGCTTGACGCGGTGCTTGATTAGCAGTGAGAAATATGCTGCTATGATCTAGGAACTCAACGCTAAGTTTCTTGCAAGCAGTGCTCAAGTTCACATTTGACGTCAGGGTTGCTGGCTTTTTTAGATGTGCACCTGTCCCTGGTACAATGGAAGACATGTGTAGTCTGGCAGCAGAAAAGGTTTTCTTGCATGTCTGAAGGAGATGGAACCACCTGCGTTCCTCCGCAGCTGACTTGTCAGTGCAGTCATTAACCCCAACATGAATGGTGATATGCTGCACGTGGTGATGTGGGCCTGGCTGGGCAGTTACCCACTTCTCAATGTCGGCAATTTGTTGACCAGGGACTGCACATTTTTGGACTCTACTGCCTGCCGGCACCATCCTGTAGACATCAACTGGACGAAGCACGGAGTCTCCAACAAAGAGGAAGGTAACCTCGCCCATGATAGGCTGCTGGCGAAGCTGTTCGCATGATGAGAGGAAGTCATTATGTGTAGAGGACGTAGCTGGCCGATCATTGTTGACGGGGATTGCACCTTTTCCCGGTATAGCTGATTTCATCCAGCCAGTGCAGTTCCCGCTCTTAGGAACAATAGGGTTTGAGTCTTCACTGTTGTCATCTAGGACGGAAAAGCTATTACCTGTTGAGACAGTGGCAGCCACTTCACACGTTGTAGGCTTCTCAGTGGACAGTGAGGACCTGCAGGCTCCTGACGGCTTGAAATCAGTGACCTAGACGCCCGATGAAGCCACATATTGTTGCTGTGCTTGCAGTGCTGTGATGTCCTTAATAGCGGCGACAAGCTGACTAGCCAGAGTGATGTTCTCTTTTTCCAGATCAGCGACCCGGGACTCGAGAGCTTTCAGAGTGGCCCCAAGCTGACTGGCTAGCGTTACCTTCTCCCTTTCACGGCCTGCGACGCCATGATGTTTGGTTACCATGTATGCATACGTTTCAATTATCTGCGTACGCTTCAGAACCTTCATAAAAACTAGTTACAAATCCAAACTCCTGGTCCTTGTGAAAACAGAAAGTAGCCGGCGATCTAAGATAACGGCCTTTGTGGGGCTATATTGTAGTCAGGTCTCTTAATTAATATGTCCGTGAGTGAAACAAGCTGTTATCAATGTAACAGGTTTGTACGGTCACCGCGAACGCCTACTTAGTTTTTATTGTGCCTATTAAAAAAAAAAAATAGGAAAAACTTTGAAATGGGACTCGTTGGAGCACATTTCGGAGCATGCACATGACGTGTTTGGCGTGCGAGGCAAAAATTATGGCAAAAACGTAACAAGATAAAAATGACGTCACGTCTAGCTACGGGAAAACTTTCTAGAGAACGTCTTTTGGGCGCCAAAGAGCCGCGCGCGCATGCGCGCGCGCGCGCGCGCGCGTGTGTGTGTGTGTGTGTGTGTGTGTGTGTGTGTGTGTGTGTGTGTGTGTGTGTGTGTGTGTGTGTGTGTGCGTGTGTGTTGTGTGTGTGTGTTGTGTGTGTGTGTGTGTGTGACAGAGACTAGAGCCCGCGTGTGAGGAAGGACAAGCTGGAAATCGTATGATATTGTACATAAAAGAATAATCTCGACGTCGTTTTTATTTTTATTTTTTTTTATATTAAGATTCTTATTGGCGCGAAAATGGCCGTTTCATAAATCCGGTTCATCCACACTGGAGTCCGTAATTTTTCTTATTTATACTCAATATTTTGTATACTGCTAGATAAAAGGGAGATATTTAATGAGTTCGTTAACCACATCGTACCTCTAGAACGTTTTGAGTGATAATTAAATATTTTTTGAAAAAAACAAGTATTCACGTTTTCGGGATTAATTTAACGAATTATTTGGTATTAATCGTAAAACAATTTAATCTTTTGTACGAACAAAGCAATCTTCTCATTAATAATCGCATGATTTTCATATACAGTTTGTCTCAGCTGTCAATTGCGACCAGTAGGTATGACACACTAGGCGTGAGAATCAAATACTTTTGTACACTGCTTTTTCGGAGTTATTTTTAAAACAGTTACATAATTTTGATTTTCCCTTACAAAAAAAAAAAAAATAAATAAATTTAAAAAAAAAATCTTCCTGTTAATATCCGCATGCTTTTTCATAAACAGTGTTTGAATTAGCCTGCTGTTTGTCCCGGCTCTGGGGTAGTATTCTGTAAAATTGTGACCTTTAAGCCCTAGGTGTGAAAATCAGCAAGAAAATTGCAAAGTTTGATCCTGTAATACGTTAAACGTTAGTACTGCGATGAGTGACGTATAACTTAGCACTATGAACACGGCGTCGTTGGACTAATGATGCCATGACGTGAAGCTTTAATTAACGTCATTTCGTTGCTCGTGCTATCATTCTTCTTCAGAATAGCTATCCCTATGCCAGACCACAGAGCTTACGATTGGCGGGAATTGCGTGTGTCCAAGGAGACTCCACGGAGAAAGAAACACGCTTATATAAAACAGTTACAAAACAGTTTATTAGTTTTTCAGGTATTTTCAAAATAGACAAACAAACAAGTAATGATCAGTCGCTACTTATCACAGAATGTGCCAACTCTGGATTTCTGTGTCCGTCTATATGTATGTGTGCCAGTGTGTGTGGATCAGAGGGTGGGTTAGAGTAGGAGACGGATCTGAAGGATAAGCTTGAAAATAGGAACAACTCTAGGCTGGGGTCCCATCTTGTTAATATAGATTTGAAACTCCCTCTCCCTCTCTTCTTTTTTCACTGAAGATGGCGTCAAGTCAGTTGTGCTGTGTTTACATCCTGGGCATTAACACCTTATTTCCATTGATTAACGAAAGTGTGTTAAATGATATTTGGTGTGTGACTCTATGAGTGAAGGAGGATTTCGGTGATGTGTTTTTTGTTAAAATTGGTGTTACATTTGTGGTTGTGTTGTCCTGTCAGAGCATGCATGTGTTAATCGTAGGAAACGATCTGATATTTATTTGAGCTATCATGGTTACGAATCACGTACCTTTTCAGTAAGATTTTCTTTCGTTGGCACGTAGAGCGGATTTCGCTTTGTTATGTTACGCTAAGTTTAGTCCATAAAGTTCTAGAAAGGTCGCACTGTCTAGTGACCTTGTATGTGTGACGTTGGTGAATAGAGAAAATTTTGCTACATTGTATAATCATAGTTGTTTACAGTGCGCGTGATTATCGTGGAATTACCCTGCTGTCCATTGCCGGGAAAATTCTCGCAAGGTTGCTCCTGAATCGGCTGGTACCTGCCATCGCTGAAGACCACCTCCCAAAGGGCCAGTGTGGCTTCAGAGCCAACAGGAGTATCACCGACATGGTCTTTGTGCTGAGACAGCTTCAGGAGAAGTGCCGCGAGCAGAACAAAGGGCTGTACATAACGTTTGTCGACCTAACAAAAGCGTTTGACACTGTGAGCAGGCAAGGTATGTGGCAGATCCTGGAGCGACTAGGCTGTCCCCCAAAGTTCCTCAACATGATCGTCCACGAGGACCAGCAAGGCCAGGTCAGACTAAACAGTGACCTCTCAGAACCATTCCCCATTCGCAATGGCGTGAAGCAAGGCTGCGTGCTGGCACCGACCCTCTTCACCATCTTCTTCAGCATGATGTTGAAGCAGGCCACAGTGGACCTCGACGATGACAACGCAGTGTACATCAGGTATCGTCTCGATGGCAGCCTGTTCAACCTCAGATGACTGCAGGCCCACACGAAAACCCTAGACCAACTGATTCGTGAGCTGCTCTTTGCTGATGACGCTGCCCTCGTTGCACACACAGAGAGAGCCTTGCAGCGCATTGCGTACTGCTTCGCAGATGCCGCCCAGCTCTTTGGACTTGAGGTCAGTCTGAAAAAGACAGAGGTCCTTCATCAGCCAGCACCCAAGGAAGAGCATCGCCCTCCCAACATCACCATCGGCGAGTCAGAACTGAAGTCTGTACACCAGTTTACCTACCTCGGCTGCATCATCACGTCAGACGCCAAGCTGGACAAGGAGCTGGACAACAGGCTGGCAAAAGCGAACAGTGCTTTCGGGTGACTATTCAAGCGGGTGTGGCACAATCAACAGCTGAAAAAAGGCACCAAGATCAGCGTGTACAGAGCTGTCGTCCTCACCACCCTGCTGTACGGATCCGAGTCCTGGGCCCTCTACCACAGCCAACTACGACTCCTCGAACGCTTTCACCAGCGCTGCGTGCGTGCCATCGTCAGCATTCACTGGAGTGACTATGTCACCAACGTCGAGGTCCTTGAACAGGCGGAAACTTTAAACATCGAGGCTTTGCTGCTGCGGACACAGCTTCGCTGGGCGGGGCACGTCTCCAGGATGGAAGATCATCGCCTACCCAAGATCACTCTGTTCGGCGAGCTCGCCACTGGACACCGAGACAGAGGGGCACCAAAGAAGAGATACAAAGACGGTCTCAAAAAGTCACTTAGTGCCTGCCAAATCGACCACCGCCAGTGGTCTTCGCTTGCTGCGGACCGTGACATCTGGCGCTCCACCATTCACAAGGCAGCCATCTCCTTTGAGGACTCAAACAGAGCCAACCTCAAGGACAAGCGGCTCAGGAGAAAACACAGAGTTGTCGTAACTCAGAACCCTGTGCAGACCTTCCCCTGCAGCCACTGCGGTCGAACCTGCTTGTCACGGATTGGCCTCCGCAGTCACGAAAATGCCTGCAGACGATGTGGGCAAGCCCTATAGAATCTTCGTTTTCGCGAAGTCAAGCCATAATGATGACTGTGCGCGTGAAATTGGCAGCCAGTCAGTGATTTTTTTGAAAGATTGTGAAACTTCTGGAAAGGTCCCGCTTAGTTTGTGAACTGCCTTCCATACTATTGTGTGATATGATTATACAATAGGATTTGTGGCTGAAATGAGTATCTGGATTTTTGTAGCCTATTATAGTTGTTCTAGAAAATTCTTTTCTTAAAATTAATATTTATGAGTGTCAGTTGTGTGTTTCGAGAGATATAAAAAGAGAGATTATTTGGACAATTTGTCGACGTCATAATTTTGCTATTTTTGCTAACAAAACTCACAATGACCACGTCGTTCATTTTTCCCGGATTCTCTTTACTTTACTCGATAAAATAGGAGATTTAAAAGACAATGAAATCAATAAGGCCGCATCGATCATTAAATCTCCTCACTATCGATAATAAACTCTTTGACTCCCCATTAACTCTCTACTATCACCAAAGCACCCCTGTTAATTTGAAAAACTGGCGAGCATGATTGGTGCAGCATTATTGATCTGATTATCTTTTAAATCTCTATTGTTCTCTCTCTATAACTATTGTCTATGTGAACACTAATCAATTACTGATCAAGTGATGCCAAGTGAAACTTAATACTTATTAACAAGTTGCAACTAACTTTTATGAATCTGTAGATGTAACCTTTAAGTTAGTTGCCATAAGAACTTAATAATTACTTACCATAAGAACTTTT
Source organism: Semisulcospira habei (assembly GCA_036245525.1). Classification (NCBI taxonomy): domain Eukaryota; kingdom Metazoa; phylum Mollusca; class Gastropoda; family Semisulcospiridae; genus Semisulcospira; species Semisulcospira habei. The sequence continues at coordinate 89,312,575 of BTPG01000003.1, forward strand.
TAATTACTTACTGTAAGTTCTTATAAAGTACTTACAGCAACTTAACTCTAGTCACAACTTACTCAGTCACTTTTACCAAGATACAAGGACAATAAGAAAACTTTTTTTTCTCAATAATACTCTGGTGATGGAGCGGATGGGGCTAAATAATCAGGCACAAGTGGTGTAAATGATGTGTCATCTCTCTGCGAAGCATATGACAAAAATATTGATTGATTACCAAATCTGATTTTTATTTGCTTAAAGGATTTTGAAGTTTTTCTGTGGTTTCCTGAACACGGATCTTTTTCCTTCTGCTAAAAAACTGGCCTTCAGTTCTTTAATATTCACAGTAGATTGACTATGCATCTTATTTTGTATTTCAGATTTCAGTTTTTTGTAATTGTTCAAATCATCCTGCATTCTCTTTAATTCTTCATCACTAATAAAATTATCGTCCAATGCCTTACTAATAATAAGTTTCATACTTCTCAACTTCGCACCAGCCAGCATACTCAATGCTTCATGTTTCTGTAACTTTGTATGAAATCTTTGGTTTATGGCTTTCAAACCAAAGCAAGCCAGGCATGTAGCAACGCTAACACCCTCAATTGCTATTCCAATTAAACTTCAAATTCCTGTTGCAAACAGAACAATACCTCCTACAGAACATCCAGCACCAACAGCCATAGATGTGTTTTGTACATAATTGAAAACTGCCTTATACCTCCTTTTACATCTGGAGTACCTCGCCTCCTCTTCTTCGAAATATTTAATTGCTTCTGTAATATTATTTAATCGAAATGTGTCTGCCTGTAATGTTTTATCTGATGCAATTGGCACATGTGGATTAGGTGCAAGCAACGTTACAAGTGTCTCAGTCATTAGCTGTGGATACAATTTTTTTCATTTTTTTTATGACAAATATATATATATATATATATATATATTTATTTAATCAGCAATTACATTTTGCAACTCGTCAAAAGTACAATTTGCTAGCATAATCAAATGCAACAAGATCAATGTGTTCTAGTTTTATGTAACTTAGACGAACAAAAGTTGTTTTGTCGACTACCACCTTAACAGCAGGAACACTGCTCGAAACTTCTATATCAATGCCTTTTTTTAAATAACAATAAAGACCTTTGATGACTCTGCTACTGAGTCATCCCATGTAAGTTTTGTACCCTGTGCGAAATCCGCCTCTTTGGCAGCATTTACTGATCTCATGATAATTTCAAAACCTATTGTGGCTTCTCTAGCAATGACAAAGCTTGCTGGTGAAAACACAACTTCTTTATCAGATCTACCCTTCCTATTTGTAAAAGAAGATACCGTCGTTTCTCATACTCCTGTACTTTCAGTTTTTCTCTGCTATTGTTACTTGAAGAAAAGCTTGGAACAAGGCTTACAATTAACGGCCCAGAGTTAACAACTTTTCTGAATACTAAGGCCCCTTCATCATCAGTGTATACATAAGGACTAATAAATTCAAACTTTATGTCCCAGTCAATTGGGGGTGCTGGTGGATCAGGCGCAAGAGAAACTACCCACTTATTACCCACAGGTTTTAAGTTGTAGGGCACATTATTTACAGGAGCAGTAGGCACAGTAACATCATGTAATATACCAAGTTTATGAATCGGCCTTCCACCATCTTTCATGACTTCATCGATTACTTTCCTCTTGTACATGCCAAAAGAATCAAGTTCAAAACCATACACCTCTCCAATTTCCCCCTCTTTATCAAAATCTTGTACATCAGCCAAGTCTTTCAACTCTGTTACCGGACACGCAACTGGTATTATTCTCGGCTTTGGACCAGCACTCATTTTTTTTTATAAACAAATATAAAATTATTTAACTTCTAACACAACACTAAAATCATGCATTACAACTGGTTTGTCATCTTGATTAGTTACAGATATACTTAGTGACTCAAAGAAACTGGAACCTAATTTCTTAAACTGTACATTAGGAAATCTAGCAACCACACTTTCACAATACAGAGCAGTTCCAGTTGGCACACATCTCAACAAAGTTGAAGGCTTTCCATTGTGAACATTTTCAGTTGTGTCTAGTTCTATCAAATGAACATTTAGCAATGCTTACAAAGTAGAGTAGGTAAGAGCACTCTCAGGGGAGAGAAGTGTGCATGATCGACCAGTGATCATAGATCTACAGTGGCCAAAGCACACACACACAAAAAAGAGATAGGAAAGAGAGGGTGCGCTAAGAAAGTTACTGAAAGCAATATGGAAGCCCCCCTCTCCCCCCCCCCCCCCCGAAGGGGGGCGTATCACATATCCCACTGTTCCAGCCACTTAGTGCATGGAAATTTAAATCTAGGTCCCCCCCAAGGGGGGTCCAGATATTAAGCCGGTGTGGACAGCTGTTTCAGTCTTGGCGACTTCTTCAGCACACCATCGGCAATACTGGAGGAAGGCAGGAATTTCTGCTTACCTGCAATGACAGCCACATTTTACTGTGGTGTCTGCAGGGGCATACATCCCATGCCACCACCTAGAGCTAAATTTCCATGCACCCTAAAATAGAACCTACCAAAAAGGGGGAAGGGGTTGCAGTCGATATTGTAGTAATAAATGAAAAGAAAAGGGGAGACTGCCAGTGCTCATATTTTAGGAAGTTTAAAAAGTAATGGAAATTTAGCTCTAGGTGGTGGCATGGGATGCATGCCCCTGCAGACACCACAGTAAAATATGGCTGTCATTGCAGGTAAGCAAAAATTCCTGCCTTCCTCCAGTATTGCCGATGGTGTGCTGAAGTGGTCGCCAAGACCGAAACAGCTGTCCACACCAGCTTAATATCTGGACCTTCCCTTGGGGGGGACCTAGATTTAAATTTCCATGCACTAAGTGGCTGGAACAGTGGGATATGTGATACGCCCGCCCCCCCCCCCCCCCTGGGGGGGGCTTCCATATGCATTGCTTTCAGTCACTTTCTTAGTGCACCCTCTCTTTCCTATCTCTTTTTTTTTTTGTGTGTGTGTGCTTTGGCCACTGTAGATCTATGATCACTGGTCGATCATGCACACTTCTCTCCCCTGACAGTGCTCTTACCTACTCTACTTTGTAAACTTCCTAAAATATGAGCACTGGCAGTCTCCCCTTTTCTTAACATTTAGCAATGTGTGTACTGACAAATGAACAGGATGTCTTCCTGTTATTTTTAGTTTGTTTGGCATTAAAAGTTTTTCGTTTATTTTATTATTTTTAATTGTTTCTTCTTTATCTGTATCTAATGACCAATCTTCATCATCGTCTTTAAATAAAATATGTTCTAAAAGCAATATGTCATCTTTGTTTATAAAACCAAGTAGTAATAAAAGTCTATCTGATAATAAATACTTATTATCCTTTGGAAATTCCAATGTAACAAGTAAGTTGGCCGGATTTAAAGTTTGCTTTAATTTTAAAATAATTTTGTGGCCATTCAGCTATAGTACGCAAATCATAATACCCAGGCATTAATTTAGCAATGGAAAGAGCCTCTATACTCCCCAAATATATGTGCACATAATATTCATCTGTTACATAAACCACTTTACTGTGTAAAACATTTCATGGATAGGTACAGCCTTGCTACCATCACAATTATCAATCCCATTAGTTAACCACACTGGTTTGCTTGTGTCAAGATTTGTTAAGGTAATAAACATTTTTATTATCTCATAAAAAAGAAGAATGGAATTTAAATCACCAATCATTACCAGTACAACGCATTTTAATTTAATGTAGATGCCAAGTACAATGTCGCACCTACTTATGAACAGAAAATAATTCAATTAAATCAGCTCGACATAGCTGTGTCGGAACCATATTTATTCCAAGTGAAAGTACCCAACCCCTTTGATCATTACCTAAACCCTCCAATAACAGACGATGCAACTGCAAGAAAGTGGTCTACAAGTCCATTACAGATGTTTCAAAACCAACTTAACTTTGCTATACAATGCTCAACTACAGGCTGTGGTGTTTCTTTTACAGACCACTTGAATCACTCAAACAAACTGATTAGGACTGTGTATCGTTTCCACACTTATTACCAGCTTAGACGTATTCTGTCAGAACTGCATACCCCACTACCAACTGGATCCAGTTTTAACAGGTATAACAACCCCATGGATATGAAAGCGTTTGAACGGATTTGTAATGAATTTAACATCAGTCCCGGCACCGGGTTGACTTCACACAAAATCTTGATGATCACAACGGCATGGGTACATTGTATTATGCTATGAGTAACAGACAATATCCTCAAGATTACTACCCCAGTTACACTTCATTCTCATCAAAATCACAAGTCTGGTTAGGCTCAATTGAACAGAAACAGACTAATGCGTGGACCACGTTTGTCTTAGAAAGGAGTGATGGATTTACTCAAGCGGGAGTCGAGCGCGTAAATGAATCTATCAGAACATATGTGTGGTGTATACTAGGAGCACAATCACTAACAAAATCAAACATTTTGAATGGGAGTGGGAAATTTGAAGCACAAAAACAGTTTCTTGCAAACCTTGAAGACTCAGTTAACTCAGTGGTTGATCTCCCATCAAGCATACAACATTACCAAGATGTACTCAGATATGCCAGATCGAAAGTTGACTTTGTAGTTGGCATCGGGTTATACATGTTACCATCTGACCTTCAACTCCAAATGGGGACAATAACAAATTATAATAATGAAATCATTGTTGCAGGTGTTGGTCAAAAATTAGGACTCAATCAATCTGTGAACTTAGGGGCCACAACCACACATGTACAGTCATTAAAATCATTACAGACACCTCCAGTAACACCCCCGACACCGGCACCCGTACAGGCGGTAACGCCAGTAACACCAGTACCACCCCAACACCAACCCCTGGCACTCACGAGTCAGAGAGAACAGCATTGGTAATAGGCCTTACTGGATTAGGGTTATTTCTTCTTTATCTTTTTCATTAAATACCCAGTTATTAAACCACCTACTGTAACCAAAAAGACCCACACATGCTCTGCCATAAACCCCACTACCTTCGCTGCTGTACTGATACGCCAACTGACAACTGTGCCTATTATACCAGGCAACGCGTCCATTGCTTTCACAGCCAATTTCTTAAGCAAGTCTGAAATGTGAGACAATTGTTTCTTTACACATGACTGTAAATCTTTTGGGTCAGTGGGGGCCGGGGTTGGTGGGCCTGGTGGACTTGGTGTAAAAGAACCACCGCCACCAGAGAAAGATAATAGGAGACCCGTAAGACAATGAATTCAATAGAGCCGCATCCATCATTAATTTACGCCATTTTTAATATCAAAATTTTGACCCCAATTTTACCCCCGTTAATTCTAAATCAACCCTTTGATTTTTAAAAAGTGACGAGCATGACGGATGCGGCCTTATTGATCTGATTATCTTACAGGTCTCCTATTATCTTTCTCTATAACTATTGTCTCTATAAAAACCTAATCATGAACCTGATCAAGTGATGCCAAGTGAAACTTAATACTTATTAACAAGTTGCAACTAACTTTTAGGAACCTGCAGAGGTAACCTTTAAGTGTGTTGCCATAAGAACTTATTAATTACTTACCATAAGTTCTTACAAGTACTTACCCTAAGTTCTTACAACAACTTGACTTAAGTCACAACTTACTCGGTCAGATTTGACAAGATACAAGGACAATAAAAAAAACTTTTTTTTCTCAGTAGTACTCTGGTGGTGGTGCAGATGGGGTTAAATAATCAGGCACAAGTGTTGTAAGTGGCATGGCATTTTTCTGTGAAGTGTATGACATTAATAAACGATTACCAAATCTGATTTTTATTTGTTTAAAAGATTGTGTAGTTTTTCTGTGGTTTCCTGTACCCCTATCTTTTTTCCCTCTGCTAAAAAACTAGCCTTTAGTTCTTCAACATTCACGGGTGATTGACTACGCATTTTATTCTGTATTTCTGACTTCTGTTTCTTGTAATTATTTAAATCATCCTGGACTCTCTTAAATTCCTCGTCATCAATACAATTATCATTTAATGCCTTACTGATAATAAGTTTCATACTGCTCAGCTTTGCACCAGCAAGCGTACTCAATGCTTCATGTTTCTGTAATTTTGTGTGAAACCTCTTGTTCAAGGCCTCCAAACCAAAGCAAGCCAGGCATGTAGCAATGCTAACACCCTCAACTGCTATTCCAGCCAAACTCCCAATTCCTGTGGCGAACAGAACGATACCCCCTACAGAACATGAAGCTGAAACTGCACCAATAGCCATAGAAGTGTTTTGAACAGAATTAAAAACGGTCTTATACCGTCTTTTGCACCGTGAGTATTTCGCCTCCTCACTCTCCAAATATTTCAAAGCTTCTGTAATATTATTTAATCTGAATGCATCTGCCTGTAATGTTTTATCTGAAGCAATTGGCACAGCTGTCACCTGAGGATCAGGCGCAAGTGTTGTTTTAGTCATCACATTTGTTTCAGTCGGCTCAAGCGTCGGTAGTTGCGGATAGAAGTTTACCATTTTTTTTATTGACAAATATTTTTTTTATTTAATCAGCAATTACATTTTGCAACTCTTCAAAAGTATACAATTTGCTGGCATAATAAAATGCAACAAGATCAATGTGTTCAAGGTTTATGTAAGTTAGACGAACAAAAGTTGTTTTGTCGACCACCACCTTGACAGCTGGAACACTGCTCGAAACATTAATAACATCATTATTTTTTGTAATAGCAATAAAGACCTTTGTTGATTCTGATACTGTGTCATTCCATGTAAGTTTAATTCCTTGTGCAATTTGAGCCTCTTTAGCAGTAGTTACTGATCTCATGATAATTTCAAATACTATTGTCGCTTCTCTTGCGATGGGAAAGTTTATTGGTGCAAACACGACCTTCGCATCAGACCTACCCTTCCTATGTGTAAGAAGATATCTCCGTCTCTCATAATTTTCAACTTTCAGTTTTTCTCTGCTATTGTCGTCTGTGTGCATGTGTGTGTGTGTCAGTGTGTGTCTGTGTTGTGTGTGTGTCTGTGTTGTGTGGGGGGGGGGGAGTGGGGGGTATCTTAAAGATCTGTTGTATTATGTACTCAGTCGGTGTCTGTATAAAGCAAGGTATGATTTTCTGAGGTGTCTCTTTTCACCTTATTTACAGTCTAGTCATGTACACCAGTCCAGCCCACAGGGCGTGAAATTGAATAAGAGTTATTATCTCTCACGGGCTGGTGGTTTTCAATGACTCGCGTCAGGCTTGTTTAGACAGTATGCACCCGGAAGAAAAATCTCGGTGCAGACAGACAGGTGTTTATGACTCACTGTAGGCAAACAAGTCTACAGCTTTTTCATGTTACTGTACACTGGATTAAAGTCACAGGTACGTAATAGCACATCTATATAGACTTTTAAATCAGACCTCTTTCTCTATGTGAGGTGGCTATGAAGACATGTATGTTACCTACAGACGGCACCAAGGGTAACAACACAAACATTAGTAAGCAGACGACAGGCCTATTCAGCCAAACAAAAGAGCGACGACATTATCGCTTGAATATTATGTCGTTACAATTATTCATAAATCTTAGAGCCTTCACGAGTTCGGCAGAGTATTCGAAACTGAAATAAGATAAGATAAGATAAGATGGTTTATTGCCATATGTTTCCATGTACAAAACAATAAAAACATTGGAATTTGTCTTGATGTCAGTTACTAAGACTAAACACACACACACACACACACACACACACACACACACACACACACACACACACAGAGAGAGAGAGAGAGAGAGAGAGAGAGAGAGAGAGAGAGAGAGAGAGAGAGAGAGAGAGAGAGAGAGAGAAAAAACATCTGATACAGTTAAAAACTGACTGTACACAATCATTCTCACTCGCCACTCGCGCTCTCTCCAATTAGTCCGGTTGATCAGAGAGAGCGTGAACAGCAAGAGGGAAAAAACTGTTGCGGAATCTGCTGGTCCTGGTACTGATGGACCTGTACCTGCGCCCTGATGGTAAAATTTGAAAAAGCTCATTGCCGGGGTGGGTGGAATCACTGGAGATAAGACGTGCTCTATGTAAGAGACGCTGCTGGTACAGTGAGTCCAGGCTAGGAAGATCTCTGCCTATGATTTTTGAAGCGGTCTTGACCACCCTACTCAGTCTGATTTTCTCTTTGGCCGTGATGGAACCATACCAAACCGTGATCGAAAAGGTGAGCACGCTCTCAATCACAGCTCGGTAGAATTGCATCAACATGTGGGCACCGAGACCGAAACTTTTCAGACGTCGCAGGAAGAACAAGCGCTGCTGTGCTTTTTGGACGATAAGGCGAGTGTTTTCCTCCCACTTCAGGTCACATGACAGGGTAGTGCCAAGAAACTTAAAGTTCTGGACTGTTTCAATGAGTTCACTATTGATCACAAGAGGGGGAGGGGGAGGGGACTGTTTCTTTCTAAAGTCCACAATCATTTCTTTTGTTTTGCCAGAGTTCAGTTCAAGGTTGTTGTTATTACACCAACTAATTAGAGTCTCAACCTGACTACGGTAAGCGGATTCGTCTGAGTTTGTAATGCACCCTTCCACTGTGGTGTCATCTGCAAATTTCAGAACTTTAGTACTGGCATGGCATGAAGCACAGTCATAAGTAAACAGGGAGTAGAGCATAGGGGAGAGCACGCACCCCTGAGGCGTGCCCGTGGATAAAGTGAGGGTGGATGACACATTTCCACCAATTTTAACGACCTGTGGTCTCATCAACAGGAAATCGAGGGTCCAGAGGCACAATGTCTCTGGAACTCCGATTTGCTGGATCTTCTGGTACAATTTGGATGGAATAATGGTGTTAAAAGCAGAACTGTAATCAACAAATAAAATTCTGGCATAGGTGTTTGGGATTTCAAGGTGTTGTAAAACATAAAACAAACCAAGTGACACCGCATCCTCCACGGAACGTTTTTCGCGATACGCGAATTGAAAACAATCCAGCAGAGGGTCGGTAAATGTTCTCAGAAACCGGAGGACGAGGCGCTCAAGCGTCTTCATGACAACTGAGGTCAGAGCGACCGGTCTGTAGTCATTTAGGGAGGACACTTTTGATTTTTTCGGAACAGGAATGATGGTGGACCTTTTGAAACACTGAGGAACAGTGCACTGAGAGAGAGACATGTTGAAAATGTCAGTAAAGACGCCCGAGAGCTGGTCCGCACAGTTTCTGAGTAAGCGTGGAGAAATGTTATCTGGACCGGCAGCTTTCCTGCTGTCTAGACGCTGAAACATGCACCTGACATCGGCGTCTAGAATAATGAAAGGTGGGTTCTCAGTATGACTCCTCTCCACAGAAGGAGGTGGGGTCATATTCTTTTTGTCAAAACGACTATAAAAGTCATTCAGAGTGTCTGGAAGAGACGCATCAGTAACATCAGCAGTCTTGGAAGCTGGTTTATAGTTTGTAATGTCTTTGAGGCCTTGCCAAATATCTCTAGGGTTACTAGCTGCGATTTTCTGTTCTAGTCTGTATCTGAAGTTGCGCTTGGCAGTCTTAATTGCTTTTAGTACTGCATACCTGGCTTGTTTGTACCTTTCTGGGACTTGGGTGGGGTTAGGTATTTTTTAGTTCCCAGGGTCACCCTGGTCAGCCCCACAGGGTGGGTTTTTCTCTCTATTCTGGGGCATGTGTTTCTGTCTACCCTTTGTCCATTCACCTGTATTTGCCTTTTTAAAACTCTCCCTACTGTCTGCACTGCCTGTAGCTCTTGATATTGGATGTGTGATGCTAAATGGTCTTGGCTTTATTTAGCCCTTGTGTTAGGTTTATTTAACGTATTTGACCGGCTGGCGACATACATTCAATGTTCTGTTTATTGTATTTTTTTTCACAAGCAGTGCAGGCACGTCCTGAGAAAGCCTTGTTGCTGTCGGGACGTTAAGCAATGTACAATCAATACAATCAATGTACCTTTCTCTGTCATTGTCTTTGTATGCATCATGTTTTTCGTGGAGTTTGTGTTTAATGTCTACTGTAAACCATGGCTTGTCATTAGGAAAACTCTTGCAGGTCTTGGTGGGAATACAGAGGCTCTCACAGAAGGCAATGTAGTCAGTGACAGCCTCTGTGTACTCGTGAATGTCTGATGTTACCTCCTTAAACAAATCCCAGTCAGTGCACTCTAGACAGCCACGGAGTGTTTCAGCTGCCTCAGGTGACCATTGTTTGATTGATTTTACTTTTGCTTTTGCACTTTTGAGTTGTTGCTTGTATGCTGGCACAAGATAAATCATGGCATGGTCTGACTGTCCGAGTGGAGCACGGGCGATGGAACGGTAAGCGCCTTTCATGGTTGAGTAACAGTGATCTAAAATTTTACCGTCTCTAGTGGGGCACGATACTTGCTGTGCAAACTTAGGCATCTCTTTGCTAAGATTAGCTTTATTGAAATCGCCAGCGACTACAACAAAAGAGTCCGGGTTTGAGTTCTCCGCCTGTGTAACAACATCACACAGCTGCGCTATCGCGGCTTCCGTGTTCGCTTGTGGTGGGATGTACACGGCAGTCAAAATGACACGTGAGAACTCCCTCGGCAGGTAGAATGGGCGGCAGGCAATAGTCAGTGTTTCTAGGGCAACACTACATGTTTTTGACAAAACCTGCACGTCTGTAGCCCAGCGATCGTTGACCAGAAAACACACACCCCCTCCACGAGATTTACCAGTAGCGTCTTGAGAGCGGTCGCCATGGAAGATGGAAAAGCCAGGTGGCTGAACAGCAGAGTCGGGAACCGTCGAATCGAGCCACGTTTCAGTAAAACAAAATAAAGAGCAGTCCTTGAAATCTCGTTTAGTCTGTAGATGGCACAATAGTTCGTCAGATTTATTTCGCAGAGAACGAACGTTAGAAAGAAACATGGCGGGTAACGGGGGGGCGTAAATTGCGATGGCGAAGTCTCACAAGAGCTCCACTCCTACGACCCCATTTCCGCACGTGCCGGCCACGATCTGTGTCAGAGTGAGATGCTGTGACCCATGCTAACCTATACGTTGCTCGTGGCAAATGATCACAGTCAAGACCCTCAGTCTACTCATAATGTGAGTCCTGAGAGTACAGCTGACTGAAACGTTTTACAACGGAAGTCAAGCCTGGAGTCTTGGGGGCTCTTGAGGATCTGTTGTTTATGTACTCAGACAGGTGTCTGTTTAAAGCAGTGAGTAATGTGTCTATTTTCAGCTTGAAAGCGTAGTAACAGACTAAAACATGTACACCACCCACGGGCGCGTGAACTATAGCTCGAGTCAGGCATCAGTTATGCACCCAAAAAAAATATCTTACAATCTGTGTGTGTGCGTGTGTGCGTGCGGGCCCTGTGTATGTGTGTGTGTAGTTATATGTGTCTGAGTGTGTCTGCGTGTGTGTGCGTGCGTGCGCGTGCATGCGCGTGCGTGCGCGTGTGGGTGTATGTATGTCTGTTTATGTGTATGTGTGTCTCTTCATGTGTGTGTGTGTGTGTGTGTGTGTGTGTGTGTGTGTGTGTGTGTGTGTGTGTGTGCATGTGTGTGTCAGTGCGTGTGTGTGTGTGTGTAAGATATCACTTGTTAGTTTTCCAACTGGCTGTTTTTAGTGCAGAGTATGACCTCCGTTTTGATTTATCGGGAACCAGTCATAAGTATATATGAAGTCGACTTCACAAAGCCTTAGGCTTATTCATAGAGTGTCAGGTCTCGCGGCGCGCTACTGTGCCAGCTGGCTTGCAACGCGTCGTGTCCTGCCTAAAGTGCTGGCGACGGGCTGTGTTTACGTACATAGTAGCATTGCGACGTTAGTCATATGAGCTAATTAAGAGAGAGAGGAATACTGAGTGAACTGAAGTATTATTAACACAATGACTGAGTTAACCCCTTAAGTATTATTTTTGATTTTCATAAAAATGTGGCTGTTTAAATAATAATGATTAGGGGATAACTTCCAATGGTATTTACTCTGTGCGGGAGACATGGAAAATGAAGGGTCAAAAACTTATAATCAAGGGGGTTAACTCAGTCATTGTGTTAATGCTGGTTCAGACCACTCAGTATTCCTCTCTCTCCACCAGGTCCCCCAGAGACAGCCAACAGAACAGTACTGATAATAAATCCAAGAGCAGTAATTAAACTCGCAATAGTGATACCCTGTTCTCTGAAAAGTGTTTTTAATCTCTCAGCCAAGGTTGTGTCTTTGTAAAGTATTTTTTGAATAGTTTCCCTAATCATGTTGACCTGTGCTTTTAGTTTTTCTCTTCCAATACTAATCGTTTCTAATCGTCCAGATCTTTCTAAATAAAAATCATTTAATCTGTGTTGGATTCTTTCTTTTACTCCTGTGTCAAGATTCCCATTGTCAGCTTCAGCTATTTTTTTTTTTTTTTCTCGTTCTATGTGTTTATCAAGCTCACCTAGTTTGGCAACGTTATTTACCATTTCACCTCTGATAGACTGTAGTGACTTATCCAAGCCCATAATCTCTCTCATTGACAAAGGTGGGTCGTCTATTGTTTTCATAGCGTCATTTATTTGTCCTTCAGTAAATGAGGTTTCTTGTATCACTGTGTTTGCTATTTCTGGTAGTCTTGTTACTGCTGCCATTTCAATTTCTTGTCCCATTGGTAACTTTGTTTGCGTGTCATGAAGGGTACTAACCAGCCTAGGTGCAAGCGGAGGGAACTTTTTACTAGTACCAACACCAAGGTAACGCTGCAGTGCTGCCTCACCATCTACATCAGTTTTGATTGTAATTAAAGCTCTAAACCTAGAAGGGTTATTTTTATGGGTTAGATTTATTTTCCCTCTGTCTGTATTTACAAATAAGTGACCTTTATCGTATTCAAACTGATTAGGATCTATTACATCTGGGCGCGCACCAACACTGTCATAAAATGAGTTTACTTTGTCTTTTAACAGTTTGTGATACATACTACTACTAGTTACCATTCCAGTTATTCCAGTCATATCTGTGGTACTAGTATCTGAGACATTCATGTCATCCATTTCAAAATCTTCGTGAATAAATCCTCCCACTGCCATTGTTTTTATTAATTACTATTTTTTTTATTGTGCATTATAAAAATGACACAGTCTTATGGATCAAAGTTAGACCCATATAGAAATCTATGTGAACCTCTTGGTGTTAAGGGCATTAGACAATCAATTGTCGTCACTAACAATCCTAGCTCCATAGATCAAAACCAAATTCTTACTGTCAAATTTCCTAACTTAGGCCCAGTGACGTTATTGTTCCTGGTACTGCTCGTCTTGCTTTTAATATTGAACTTTCATCAAACACAGATGACAAAAGAACACTAATTGGCAACCTAGGCAGAGCAATTATTAAAACTATTAAAGTTAAACTTGAAGGACAGGAAGTGTTTAGTCTTGACGATGCTGATGTGTTCTACTGTTACAAAGATCTGTGACTAACTCAAGAAGAAAGAGAAGACCGCATTTATCAAGGTATACAGTCCGATAATGTTGCCAAACTCAGAATCAATGCAGCAAATAAATCAACAACAGAAGTCAAGGACGTTATTGTGGCCGAAACATATGGAAATAGATTTTGCATTCCACTTGAATTTGAAATCCTAACAGCGCATTTGCCTTATTACCAAGGAGCACTGAAAGACCGTCTGAGTTTTGAACTAATCTTTAATGACTACTCCAAAGTTATTACATCAAGTGACACAGATGCAACGTTCAAGATCTCTAACATTTCCTTGGAATATGAAATTGTCACACATACTCATCTATCTACTCTCATTCAAAATCAGTACCAGTCAAGACTGCCGATTTATTATGATCGTGTAATAAGACACAGTTTGATTCATAAAGACAAAAGTGATCCAATGTGGAAGATCAACTTGAACATACCTGCTAGGTCACTGAAAGGCATTCTTATGTTGTTTGTTAAACCAGCGAGTCCATACAGTCGGGATTCAGAAAAATTCTATAATCCAAAAATTACACATTTATCTTGTACTATTGATGGGCGCCCTAATCAAGTCTTTGCTTCAGGCATGTTACCTTACCAGCACTATGAAGAGATCACAAAGTATTTTGCTGGTGGAAGGCTTAGGGAAAAACCTGCAAACATAACTTGCAAAGATCTACATCTGTATGACGTAAGAATCACCCAAAACATGACAGACAAGTATGCACTTTGGCTAGACCTGCGTAGTACAGATGATGACTACCTACATGGGTCAGGTCGAACTGTTGAAAACGGCAGTGACGGAATAACAATTCAGATACAAAAAAAGGTTGAAACCGCTTCAGCAATAAATATATATTTGTACCTGATTTATGACGCACAACTCAATATTGCACAAAGCAGACTAAGTGGGCACTTGTATTAAATTATATTCTGTATAAAAATGAACTTGATGACACTCGACCCACACTGTGGATTATTTTGTGGTGCCACTGGGTGTGGTAAAACTGAATTTGTACTTAATCTATTACAAACAAGATACATCCATCATTTTGAAAACATTGTGATATTTTGTCCTACTACCAAACACAACAAAGCTTATCACAACCGTTTATTTATTTGGACTGATCACAATATTTACTTAGTTGTCCCTGAGAAAAAACTGAATGAGTACCTACAATATTTATATAAGCAATTTGAAGGACAGCCAACCCTGTTTATTGTTGATGACTGTTCTGCAGAGAAAGACATTGTTAAGAAGAGAAACACTCTAGCAGAACTTGCCTTTAGTGGTAGACATGCAAATGTAAGTGTATGGATTCTCACTCAGAAAAATAATGATGTACTGAAAGATTTTCGAGAACAGTTAAAGTTTATCTGTTTGTTTTACTGTAAGGATCGTGACAGCTTTGAAGACTGTCTCAGAGAAAACGATGTTATCCCAAATAAGCATGAACGTGACATTGTAAAAAATAAACTGACATCAACTAAGCATCTAAAACTTATTTTAAAGACAGATCAGCCCACAGCGTATGGGTTAGTAAATTAATTTATTCTTTTGTTTGGACAATAAAAATGACAGATGGACAAATGCAAGTGGTTGATGTTACAAAGTGCTTCAAAGATGTTAAGTGTTTTTATGACTTAAAATCACATGTGTTTGAACCCAGCTTTAAACTCTCAACACCGCCGCTTGCGCCAATGAAGATATACATGACATATAATGTTACTTTGGAATATTCTGATGGATCACCATGTTATGATTATGAGACTGTTGATCTTAAGACAAATGCTTTTAAAGTTTATGATGATAACTGCTTGCGCTGGTTTGAGACACTGTGTAAAGAGATATTTGATCAGCTAAGAAAACTACATTGTTATATTGAAAGTGTTACATTCAATAAAGTGATATTACACCTGCAGGACAAGGCTTCAAGACACACACCAGGGAAGTGGTTGATTTGTTTATCATAACTACAGATAATACAGTATTACATAAGGTGCGTCAGTGCTAACTTTTTTCCCATTTATTATTTTGTAGGACAAATAAAAATGACAGACAATACACAAAGCCCAACAAGCTCATCTGGCTTAAGAAACGTGTTTCACACAAAAGACTTGCCTATATCTAATAGTAACAATGTCCATGTATCAATAGAAAACTCTTTTTCTGTCATACAAGATAATCTTCTTACAGGTAGTGTAAAGATTCAGGTTGTTGCTAAAATAGAATTTACTAGAGTAGACGGTAAAGTGATTGTATCGTATATATCAACAAGACAACACACAGTTAACACAAGAAGGGAATTAGAGAACGTGTTTAGAGACAGACTATTACCTGACTTCCTCCAAGCAATTGACAGTGCAAAAATGAAGGGGTCTGGTTGGCACGAAGGTCATGAACATGAACTACAATTAAAACAGTCAAGATATCATCCAATATTAGGTAAATCATGGTGGTCACTGCCAACAGAGGTTGCAAACAAAAAGGCTGTAGTCAATATACAGAACAATGACCACTATTGTTTCATGTGGTGTGTGCTAGCTAAACTACAGTATGTAAAAACGAAACCTGAACATGTATCTAACTACACCAAATTTGTAAATGAACTTGATTTCAGTGGTATTGATTTTCCTGTTAAATAGAAGACTTAGACTTGTTTGAAAAACTAAATCCTTGCATATCTGTGAATGTGTATGTGTGGAATAATGAGTCTGTTGACAAGTTACAACCCATTAGAGTATCACCACTTGCTCCAACCTATGGTCATTCAGAAGATAAACATGTTGACATGTTATTAATAGGAGATAATGATAACTTTTACTACACAATTATCAGAAATATGTCACGTCTAATTCATAATCATACAACAAAACACAATGGAAAACAGGAAGTGTGTAAAAGATGATTACAAAGATTCTCCTCTATAAACGTAGCACATAAGCATGTTTTGCATTGTAGGTCAGCTGATGATATACAAACAGTACTTGTGTATCCAGATCCTGGTAGTTTAGTATTTTTTAAGAACTACGGGAATCAACAAATGCTGCCATTTGTAGTGTATGCTGATTTTGAATCACTGGTTGTACCATATGAAGGACCTGTTCCAGAATCATTACCAAAGACTATAAAACTAAGTGACCAAGTGGTGTGTTCTTTTGGATACATTCTTGTTAGGTCAGACGGGCAGCATTTAGAACCTGTTATCTACAGAGGAGAAAATGCAGCATGTCTGTTTTTAACAAAAATGAGACATCTGTATAGTCAAGTAGTACAGTATCTCACAACATGTCAGATGCCTTTGGTGATGACAGAAGAAGACAAACTAAATTTTGAAACAGCTGTGACATGTTGGATTTGTAAACAACCTTTAGTGGGTGATAAAGTTCATGACCATGACCACATAACTGGGCGTTACAGAGGTGCTGCACATAACAATTGTAACTTGTTATTAAAAACCGATCCTAAGACATATAAGTTACCAATCGTTTTTCACAGTCTCAAAGGATATGATTCACACATTATCATGTGTGCTGTAGACGAGTTTTACAAAAACATAAGTTATTGCACAGACAACTGAAAAATATCTGACCTTTAGGCTAGACAGCAAATTAGCATTTTATGACTCGATGCAACATTTGTCCTTAGGGTTGGCTAGTCTGGCAGAAGGACTGACTGAGTATCCAATAACAAGTAAATATTTTGAGTCAGACTTGATTAAGAAAGGTGTGTATCCATACGAGTATATTAATCACTGGGTTGTGTTTGAGAAAGGAGACTGCCACCAAAAGATAATTTTATTCCACACTTAATTGGAGAAGGTATTTCTGACTCTGATTACAACACGCTCTTGATGCATGGGATAAACTAGGGTGTCAGACAATTGGTGACTATCATGACCAGTACTTAAAAGCTGACGTTTGTTTGCTAGCAGACGTATTTGAAAGTTACCGTGAAAAGGGTTTGTTGCATTACAGTCTTGACCTTGCCTGCTACATAACTAGTCCTGGCATGACATGGGATGCATTTTTGAAATCCAGTAAGATATTTATTGACCTGTTGTCTGATCGTACGATGGGTGAAATGGTGGAACGCGGATTGAGGGGTGGCATTAGTATTGCAGCAAACAATTATGCCAAAGCAAATAATAAATATATTGATGGGTTTGACCCCTCAAGCAATGGGTCAAGGTCATTCATTACGTACCTTGATGCTAATAACCTTATGGATTCGCGATGTGTGAGTTATTGCCCTTGAAAAACTTCTGTCTGTATGATTTGTAACAGTATGACATAACAGAGTCAGGGTTAACAAACACTATTATGAATCTTGACGGAAACGATGCAAAGGGTTGGATCTTTGAAGTTGACCTGGAGTACCCACATCATCGACACAATTACCACAATGATTATCCCTTAGATGTTGAGAAAATGAATATGACAGGGAAAAAAGAAGACACTAAACTTGTACCAAATCTGAATGACAAATTCAATTACGTTTGACACTATCGCTTGTTACAGTTTTACATCAGACATGGGTTAGTACTAAAGAAAGTTCACAGAGGTATTCAATTTGATCAAAGTGCTTTCATGAACGATTACATAATGAAGAACACAATATTGCATGTGATAGATGGCAACACTGCATTTGACAAAGTTTTTTTAAAGCTTATGAACAATTCCTGTTTTGGCAAGATGATGGAAAATCTTCATCACCGCAAAGTAATGAGACTGGTCACAACTGAATCGGGTGCAATTAAACTTACAGGCAAACCTCAATACACAGAATATACAGAGTTTCATTCATCATTGTATGCCGTGTCACTCCAACAACAAAAAAAAAAAGATTGTTAAACTGGACAAGCCAGTATTCATTGGTATGGCAATTCTTGAGTTATCTAAACTGTTGATGCTTGACTTTTATTATGATTACTTCAAACCAAAGTATCCTGAGTGTCATCTGCTATACACTGACACTGACTCTATGATCATAGATGTGCCTATTGAAGACTTTTATGAAGACATGAAAACAGAGTTACACATGTATGACACGTCTGATTATCCTAAAGACCATCCACTGTACAGCACACAAAACAAGAAAATGCCTGGAAAGTTTAAGGATGAACTAAATGGTGTGCCTATAGTTGAGTACGTTGGTCTGAGATCAAAAATGTATTCTATACTGCACCAAAGGGGAAGCCAGTCGAAAGCCAAAGGCATAAAAAAACAGCAATAAAAAATAAAGACATCCGTCATGAGCATTACAAACAAGTATTAGATGGGGGCATTAATGCCTGATTATCCAAACAAGTCACTGAGATAAAAAAAAAATAATGTTCAAATGATCCAAACACACAAAAAGTCACTTGCAGTTCGGGATACAAAATGAGTGTTTCACAGTAAAGAAAAGCTTATGCGCCTGGACATTACAAACATAAGTTATCTGAACAATTAGCCGATGAACTGGTCAAAGAATTAATCGACGAGTTAGTTACTGAAATGATTAAAGGTGTCTGGAGGAATAATCTGTAATTCTTCTCTGACAAATGCCCTCTGAGGGGCTTGTTCATATAAATAATATATTGATGCGTCAGCACCGGGAATATTTTTTTTTGTATATTATGTACGGACGTGGACCAGAGGATGTCGGTTGCTCTGCGTCTGACATCATTCTCAGACTCGCCGGGCTGATATAAATATCTTACCTGCTTTGTAAATAAACTTGTGTCTGGAGGTGGGCTCTGGGTTGTTTTTGGTTCTGTAATCGTTTTCAATTTAATAGCATCTGCGGATTTTACATGTCTTTCATTATTCATTGCTTTTATCACAGATGGTAATCTCTTTACCCACTCAGTATTACGCATGTCATGCATGAGTTCCTTTGAATACTGGTAACTGAAAAGTCTCTCTGATAACTGTTTATTAAAATTTTCAACAATTGCCTGTGATCTGTGCACACCTGGAATGCCGTGTCTAACCAGTATGCCATGCTTTGCAAATAACTGATTAATGGTGCCTTTAAAAACAGATTCGTCATCAACTTGTACTAGTCTGGGGTATCTTAAAGGACCTCGACTATATATTTTTGTTAACGCTGTAGCAACTGTACTGGCAGTTTTGTCAGATATGGGTTCTGCGTCCTTATACCTTGAAGCTATGTCAACAACAGTTAGAGTGTACTTGTATCATTTCTTTCTTATTGTGTCATGAGGTAAGAACAATAGATACATTTGATGTGTGTCATTTGGTATAGTGTTTTCAAAATGAGGTCTAGATATTTTTCTTGGAGCAGGGAGGTATATCTGCCAAATTGCCTGTTTTTGTAACCATTGTTTTATTTCATTGAGTGATACATCTCCACCTATGGTCGCGTGTAAATTCTGAATAGCGGAGCTCCCTTTCCAGTACCCAATTGGAGAGTAATATATTTTTTATAGTTTAGCATCTGTCATTTTTTCTAGCAATATAAAGTCCAGTAAAAAATACAAATGTCATTCCCACTAGAACAAAAATTATCTCTCCATTTTTTTTGTTGTAGACATGGTTGGTAATAGTCGCTAAGTTTCGGTTTTGGGATGGTCATGTCATTACCCGTGACGAGAAAATATTCATGGATTGCATCATCGATATTTGAAAACGAATGTTGTGCGTCACCTTCTAGTCAAAGTGTTGTATTAATAAAATCAAGTTTCTCTATTCTTTGTTTTTCGTAATCTTGTTGCGCTTGTACAAGTTTTTCGGATGCCTCATTGTGTCGCTTTAATTCTTCTGCTGATTCTTCTCTATCTACTTTTGAAAAGAGATAATTTGACCCACTGAATGCCATGGCGTTAAACATTGCTCCCCCAATTATTACTGCTAAAGTCGCCATACTTTTTATTTACATAGAAACATTTTCAGGAATAATTCTGTGCTTGACGAGAAAGTCTTTTGTCGCAATTGAAGCTGTTACAACTGCTATTAGCTTAGCACTGTCTTCGAAATCCAATCTACTCAGGTCTGCTGATTTCATTTTCAGAAGACCTTTCCCAAGCATAGAGTAAGCTACTGCTAGTCCACTTATTATGGCAGAATGATTGACAAGGTTTATAAAGATCTTGTGTCGCTCATTTTCTTAGGCAATAAAAATTAAAATAAAAAATGTATTCACTGCATATGAAATGGGTTAATGACTTTGGATGTTACTGGTAATGTGGCGACTTCTGGTTTTGTTTTTGGAGTGTCTGATTTTTGGGACACTGTACGAGTCTGTGGTTTGTATTTTTTGTATAATTGGTTACCTACATAACCAAATCCGACAACAAATCCGGCAACTATATATTTTGTTTTTTGAGGTTCGGTGTTAGACTCAATTGTTAGTCTCTCACTTTGATGAGGGTGTGGTGGTCCTGACGATCCTGACGGTTCTGATGGTCCTGGCAGTATTGACACTGGTCCTGACAGTGCTGACGGTGGGTCAGTTACATGAGCCTTTTCTGTTTGCGCTTGAAGCTGTATTTTTTTTTTTTTTTTGGTCTGTTATATTCGGCTAATCTTTTTCCAGCCTCTACCCTTCCTGGACTTTTAGCCTTAGTCACCATTTGAACCTGTGTCAAGACAGTTTTCGGTTGTGGAGTCGTCTGAGTTTCGTCCATTTTCTTCTGCAGTAAAATTTATTTTTGAAAAATCAATATGGCTACCAGTGACAAGCAAATTTACCACAGGGGCAAGGTAATTGCCAAACTTGTAAACATGATGCATGCTAATTTACCAATTGAACTTGAAACAATAGGGTTGCTTTCAAGGTCGTGTGATAGACTGTCAGTGTCTACAGGTAGAAAGTGACTTACTGCTTTTGTGTATAGACATACAAGAGATCGACTTAAATCACAAGTCATTAGTGAAGCGATGTGATTTTCATATTTAGAATGAAGTTTGATTAGTTCATCAGCAGTGATGGATTCTATATCTTCTGTCATGTATTGTTTTCCTAGATAAGCTTTTGATTTGCCTGAAACAATTACAAAGAGAAGACGCTGTTTTTTAGAGTCTAAATCTTTCTTTTCTGCAGCAATGATATCGTTTAAGAGTAGCAATTCATCTTGATTATTTTTTATAATGTAATTTAAAAAGTAAAAACAAAAACAATATTGCAGGTATTTTGAAATTTGTTATCAAGAAAAATCATGTTTTTCTAGAAAGTTACATAACAGTAACTTCATACATTACCACCAGTCAGCTATATAGTCAGTAACTTTTTAAGTTTACCCTGAATACGGCCTTGACTGTCCCAGTAGGCATAAAGCGTGCTTACAGCAGGAAAACAGCATGCCCTAAAATCATGCTTTCCTGATGCCTTCCTGCTGTATTCCAGCTGTATTCATGCTGGGATATTAAATGATTTGAGTGGGTTTCATGAATGGCATTCACAGATTTCAATTGCAGTGTCATGGGCACTGACCCTGTCCCTTAAAGCGAACATACCTGGCACAGTACTGTGGATTATTGTCTTTGCAGTAAATTATAAATCAGCACCCTGGACAAGTGAGAGCCAAGTGGAACATATAGGTTACAATGCCATGCGCGGCATGTGCCGCACTATACGTGGCGTGTGCCGCACCATACTTGGCATGTGCCGCACCATATGCGGCATGTGCCTCACCATACGCGGCATGTGCCGCACCATACGTGGCATGTGCCGCACCATACGCGAAATTGCCGCACCATACGCAGCATGTGCGGCAAGACCATATGCAGCATGTGCGGCAAGACCATACACGGTAATGCCATATGCCATAGAGCTTAAAAAGATAGTCAAACCCCCACACAGTAAAACCTATTTGGCCAAACGTTGGGCTACATGGGATTGCTTTAGATAATAAAAAACAGGTACTTATACATATTGCTGGTGCTCAAAATTTTTTTGTGCATATCGTGTTGAGTGGTACATATCCTTTTATGGTTTCCATCTTTTAATTCAGTGCAAGCGGGTCGTGTACCGAGTTTTTCTTTAGCGACTATGGCTATGAGTCACGTTGCTGAACTGATCATGTTCGCAACAGAGTGTATTTGGTAATTGTCACCATTTTTTAAAATTATAAATGAATGTTTAGGTGTTGTCAGAGACAATAGTTATAGAGAGAGAACAATAGAGATTTTGAAGGGCATTGAATTCAATAATGCTGCACCAATCATGCTCGCCAGTTTTCAAATTAACAGGGGTGATTTGTTGATAGTAGAGAGTTAATGGGGAGTCAAAGAGTTTATTATCGATAGTGGCGAGATTTAATGATCGATGCGGCCTTATTGATTTCATTGTTTTTTAAATCTCCTATTTTACCAAGTAAAATAAAGAGAATCCAGGAAAAATGAGCGACGTGGTCATTGTGAGTTTTGTTAGCAAAAATAGCAAAATTATGACGTCGACAAAAATTGTCCAAATAATCTCTCTTTTTATATCTCTGTTTCATTCTAATTGGTTGCGTTACATGATTTCTTTTAAGATTATTCTGGAAATTGGTTTTTTTTAATAAAAGATTGGTGCAGAAAAGCACATTCGTACATTGTCTTCCATTGTCAGTTGTAGAGACATGCAGTTTATCGTAGGTACGTGGCCCGTATAGGGTGTACAGTGTGAGACGAAGCGGAATACATTGTATGAGAAACTTAGTGTCCTCAGTGTGGACATTTGCAGAAGAGACTTTGTATCAGTGTTTATGCATTTGAAAATGCATTGTGTGGAGATCGCATCGCAGAATTAAAATATTGTTGGAAATGTTACTCCAGTATTGTCTACATCCTTAAGCCAGGTGTGACGGGTTGCAGCTGAATGAAGTTTATTTAAAAGAACCTTAGTGCGTGCGTCTGGTGTGTTTATCATACTACGACTATGACTCAACCACGTAACAATTGGACAGACTGAACGTGAGTAATTTGTATCTATCATTTCTCAAAGATGGTTTATCTTTGTGAACCGTTCTGTGAAAGAGTGTGAAAGCAGCCATGGCGTGGCTGGCCTCGTGTTCTGAAATAACTAGCGCCAGTCCACCTGCACCGTCTTTCAATCCCTCGTGCTGGCACTGCGGCTTTGTGGCGTAACATGTGAAAGTGGGACATGCGCACGAGGGACCAGCCATCTCTCCAGGAAGGAGGTGCACGCAAGCGCAGAGAGGGTGTACATTCCAAAGAATGTCAAACTCTCAGCCAGTGCGGCCAGGTTTATTCATATATTCGGCTTCTTATCCCCTCTCCGGCCGCATGTTAACCTCCCTCCCCCTCCCCGCCAGCTCGGTATAGTCTCTACCAATCACCTCCCATGCCAAGTGACGTTGTTCTGATTATAAATCCCTGTATCCAAAGCTGTACTTACTATTGACCAACACTGAATTTATCAGTCATGGCCCATAGAGGGTCAATGGCGATTGTACAGCAGCCTCCCCCAACCACCCTCCTTCTACCCCCACCAGACGTGAGGAAAATGAACCAACGCTTACCCAGCCAGCACACCAATATATGTCCAATATTGGCCCAATATTGGCTTAGATATTGGGCCGATATATGGGTGGCAATATTGGTTCAATATTGGAAGTGCAAATTTGACCGATGTTGGCCCAATATCGGGTACATGTTAGCTGCCAAGCTGGATCCATTGTTGGCCCAATATCGGGTGAATGTTGGCTTCCAATATAGTGCCAAGCTGGATACATCCTAGAACCAGTATGGTGAATATTGGCTGCCAATATAGTGCCAAGCTGGATCCATCCTAGAGCCATGAGTGAGTGAGTATAGATTGCTTTACGTCCCGCAAGTGACAAAGGCCTTCTCAGGACGTGCCTGCGCTAAATGAAGAAAAGAACTGCAAGAAGCGCAGACAGGAGGGAGAATTTCAAAAGAAAAATACAGATGAATGGACCAGAAAGACAGAAATACAAACCCCCAAAAGAGTAGAACCCACCTTGCAGGGGCTAGACAAGGTGACCCTAGGAACTAAAAAGTAGACAACCACACCAAGGAACCCTAGGGCAGACCCGTGGGGGTTCCAAGGGCCATGATGGTGAATATTGGCTGCCAATATAGTGCCAAGCTTAAGCCATTTTGGTGCCAACATGCAGCAAATATTCTGCCAACCTTTTTCCAACATGAATAGTATTGTCCCAGATTTGGATATTGGTAATTTAATCCAGCTTTTTTCTGAGGAAAAAGACCACCATGCAAACATATATAAATCTGATAGTTAGCTTCATTATGAGCCAACACTAGGCCTGGACAATTGCCATTTTCCCTTCGCAAGGCAAGACCAAGTCAAACGTTCATAAAAATATGTAACACTTACCTCAAAAAACAACTTAATAAGAAAGACCTGAACTCAGATTCACAGTGATGCACAAGTTTAATCCGATTTTCAGTTTTATAAAAAGAAAACACTCTAACTATACCGAATAATTAAGGACAATGATTATCTCAGTTAACCCTTTCCATCGTGATACATTACTGCCTGAAATAATTTGACAATGATAGCTCAAGACTAGTGCCAAAACAGCTTGGTGCACAGCTCTGACACCAACCTTGAACTATATGGTTGATCTATATATCCTTACCCATAACATACCTTTCACAGGGCAATCTGAAGTTTAAAGAAATCACCCTCAGGCATGATTCAATTGATTAAATAACACCCCCCCACACACACACACACACACACGCACACACACACACACACACAAAGAAACCTGTCTTTAACAATACACAATATGTAAAAAAAAAAAAAAAAAAAAAAAAACATGCCCACAATTAACAATACAACTGTTCTGATACATGACATACAAAAACCATCTCTGAATGTACATACACACAGATGTTCAGGTACTGGCAATAGGATCTGTAAACATAACAGATTTTGTAGACAGCACATTTTTTTATCTGCGCCCATAAATAACTTTGATACAGATTAACAGAATATACTGACATAATTCGATTGGAGACAAAATTTCCTCCTAAACATACAGGATTTGTCACAAACAGCATTGGCTATGAAAAAAAAAGGAGAATCTCATATGACTTGTTCTTATTAACCCTTTTCATCCTGATACACACCTGCTTGAAATTAATTTGACTATGAAAATTCAAGGGTGGTGCCAGAATAGCTTGGCGCCCGAGACACCAAGCTATTCTGGCACTACCCATGAATTAAATGGTTGATCTGTCGCAAATTGTGTAATGCAGCCTTCATGGGAAAATAAGCAAATCTGACAAAATCAGCCTCTGGATGTAATGGGTTAAAAAAAGTTACAAATAAAACCTTAAATGTAAAATTCACGTACATAATACTGATCAACTGACTACGGTACAATAAAAATGTAACAACCATGAAACCATAATATTAATAATAAAAGGAAATATGCAGGCATCTAGGATCTGGCACATTGATTCTAGCAACACGGAATTTCAAAAAGTATTTAAAAATTGCCTCCAGTGACATATTTACAGACTAGAGTGTTGGAAGGGCGCTTACCCAAAAACATACACAAAAAACTAAATTGGCACAATAGTTAAAACAAAATAGAAATACCAATGGATGGGTGGTGTGTTTGTGGTGAGTGGGAGGGGGGGGGGGGGAGAGGGGTAAAAGTTAAGCAAACCAAGACAATTATCTTTAAAATCATGCATGCAGCCAGTTAGCATTTTTATAACTTGCAACTAAAAGCAGGTTTGCTCTACGTTGTTTGAAAGCCCTAAACTAGCTGCCATCACTTTTCAAACATAAACACTTCTGCAACAGATGGTTACAAAACATGTGCATGTCTTATTAAAATGTTATGTGCAACAACAAGAAAACATGAGGCAAGCTTAATTGCTCAGGCAGACTATACTTGTAAAAATAAACAATAATATGTAAGATATTCTTGGCCAGACTGACTTAACAGTGTAGCAATCTGAATATTTGAATCAGAATGAAACTTAATATTCCAATCAAAATTAGTTTAATTTTCTTCTGACATGGACAGTTTAGTTGAAATTATTGGGCTCTGCTTGAAGTCGATGTTGCTATGACCGAAAAAAAGTTAATTAGAAATTCTAAGATGATAGACAGAAATGACAGGTCTATACCATATATAACAATTACGCAACATATATTTTATAACGTTTCATAACAAAAGAAATTGTAGTTTTCACAAAATCACAAAACATGCACTACATTCTACTTAATATGATATATCTGATGACAACAGGTATGATTAACCCTTTGGCTGTCTGTATTTCACTTTAAGTCACAATGATTCCTGCAGGAATCAACACAATGTCAGGCAGTACTGATAGCCAGAGGGTTAAGCAGCTTGCAGAGAAACTAAAACTATACTAATCACTGTCAGTGTGTGTGTGCTTGCTTTGCCGCCTCCCTCCTCTGCTTATTCGCATCGCGATCAATTGATCCAGTAACTGAGTAAGCCATTTAGCTAAAACGTGGTCTATGTCTGTGTTTGTTGCACTGCCATGGCGCCTTCTCACACCATCTGAAAATAAAATGCATGTCTGATTACTGAATCCTGTAGAGTTGACCTTTAAGAGAGGTCACTGAAATTGGTGTTTAAATAGGTCTTAGAAAGTACCCTTGGGCCAGGTCTGAACATTTACAGAAGACCGTGGCTTGCTTAGTCTCAGAGAAATACCAATTGATGCATGTTTCATGACGGGCAATAGCTTAAAACCATCTGACATATGACCCAAAACAAAGACTCACTTCGGCCAGTTTGCAATATCCATGCAGTCACTTGAATGTTTTGATCCCATTTTGGATTTCAGTTTTCTTTTTAAGTCCCTTCTATTTATAGAAAGGACCTTTTAGGACAGGTCGCAGTGGGGCGAATTTAATAGCATGTCCATGATGTTAAAGGCGGGCTGGCTAAACCTCTAACAATTGAAGCAACAAGATCAAAATTACGTCATGTCTAGTTACACTAACTTCACTGTTGAACGTACATTTGGCTTGAAGCGCCGTATGTGCGAATGTATGTATGTGCTTGCATATGTATGTAAACAAGAAAATCTTTGATATTTATGTACACACAAGCTTGAAACTTGGCGAAATACTTTCTTACGTGGGTGGTTAAGACAACATCCGAGCATATTGTAATTGAAGGACTCATTGAAGACATAAACAACCGTTTATAGGAAGTCGGTTGACCCAGATTAGAGACCGTAATTTTTGTTATAATTACTTGAACCTTATAGCTAGTTTGGAGAAAGACATTGGATGAGTTCGTTAGCCAGCTTTGCATCCTGTCAACTTCTTTCGTAAAAATTAATTCTTTTCAGAAAGGCATTAAAACACTAAAAAAAAAAAAATTACTTGTACAGAAAGTCAGACAGTGGCGGTGACTACGTAAAAGAGGCAACTCCGTTACTACGTAGATACTGACATAATAATCTAAATATAATAATAATTATATTTATAAAGTGCTAACTCCCTGCAGTGTAGGCTCCAACATCTGAATGGGCTCTAAAATATTCTCTCTCTCACGAGTGACCCTCTCTCTCACACAAACATGTGCGCATCTCCAGGAGAAACAGATCCTCATGCGCCTCTTGGAGATGTTTGGAGCGCGCGTGCATGCACGCACACACACATCGACGCGTTTTAAGAAGTGCATACAGGTGATCAGTGTACTTATATATCATGTAGCTAGGTAAAGTCAACCTGCTTTCACACAAATCATAGCAAGACTGAAATTGTACTATGAAGTTCTAGTTTTGTTAACAATTTTCTCACGCCTATGAAGCGAAAGTGAAACTCATAAAATTACGTAAAACTAAAATATAAAAATACGTAAAAACTAAAACTTACGTCATGACAAATGATGTTTGACAAATCAATGACCACGACTGTTAGGCCCAGCGCTAGAAGTGACTACTTAGTTTGTTCCAGGAGAGCCGAGAAACTGGGTCACAAGTTGTGCTCGCGCGCTGAGGCAGCGAGCATCTTAGCTGTCAGGCTAGCTGATAAGCGGGCTTCATGCTAGGCGCAGAACAGCAGGGAAAATGACTACCTTTTGTTTTTCATGACTTTCTTATTTACCGTTCAAGTGTGTGATGCAAAACTTTGTTTGTTTAAAAGCAGACATTCTGCCCAACACACTGACACCAAACTCACTATAGTTGTGACAAACCAGTAGCCAGCAAGATAAGGTGGAAATAAAGAGAGAGAGAGAAAAAAAAAAAAACAGATCTCACGAAGTTTTGCATCACACACTTGAACGGTAAATAAGAAAGTCAAAAAAACAAAAGGTAGTCATTTTCCCTGCTGTACTGCGCCTAGCAGGAAGCCCGCTCATCAGCTAGCCTGACAGCTGAGAGACTCGCTGCCTCAAGTCGTGCTCGCGCACTGAGGCATTATAGAACTCACTGACGCATTGGCAGATCTGTGAGACTTTTTCAATAGGAGATAATTCAACATCAGAATCAGGTCAAAGACAAAAGCGAGGACAGCTCTCATAGAAGGGACTTTGTGGGTTATGGTTTATCCCATCTTGTTTTAATAGGAATAAAACAGAGCATTACTTAATTATAATTTACCAATGTTGTGCAGGTTGCACAGTCTGCTGAAGGCTTCTTTCCTCTTTTTCCAGTGAGGTTGTACAATATCCAGACACATGTCCTCATCAAAAATTGCATTGTCCTTTGTACACAATCTTTAAAGTCCAAGCCTCCAACATGGGATAAGTACAGAATCTGCAAACACACAGAGAAAAAAAAAAAGACGTTACAAATAATTTTTAAAAAAATGTCAAAAAGAATCACAATCAAAATTTACCTTTCTCTGTAGTTTCCCCTGCATAGAGCAGAAAGCAATAAAACGAAATACAAAACTGCATGTAAATTATAATAAAATATTAGTTTTTAAACCTCCAGCTACATAACTAAATTCATCAACCCAAGCAGCACACCACAGAACAAGAAAATGCAAACAATTTCAAATGTATAATTACCATGTTGTTCCTGGTCCCCGCGCGTTGTCCAGGACTGTGCTGAGGCGCTCCAGCTCTGCACGATCTTATAGTTGTAGTGGGAATTGCTGATTTTTCTCCTCTTCACCCAGTACGACTCATCTTTAAAATCCATCTTTTCTCAAGGAGAAGTTTAAAATCGTACTATACACGTGCGTATACCTTAATCAGCAAGTGCACCTGGCGTCAGCGAAAGAAATATAGAAGAAAGAAAGGTGAAACTTGGTCTGGCAATGGAATTTGTAGCCTTGATCTGCAGTCAAATTTGGCGCTATACCGGCATGCAAGGCAGCGTCTGACAAAACATAGAATGTGGCGAATAAATGTTATATATAAAAAATTAATTTTTGTTTTTTTAAGTCACGGCGTGCCAAAACTATGGTAAAAGACTGTGTTGTATTTATTTTCAAGAGAAATGTCGGTTAGATTTAAACTTTCATCTGTCAATGTTGCGAATTAGGCCAGACTGGCTCGCCTGTCGTGTGCCAACATTTGCAGTCGAAGCAGCGCGCGGGCGCGGCACGGCCTCCGGCGGCTCGCGTGATTGTTCCAGCTTGGCACCAAGATTGATTATACCGGCGCGCGCGCGGGCTCACGCGATACCGGCGCGCGTGTTGATTTCAGCATGGCGCTAAGCTCTCGCATACTGGCCCAATGTATCAGACATTATCCAGCAATGGACCAATATTTGCAGAAGATACTGTGCGCGCTGGGAAGAGACACAAGAGACCATCTACAAACACGATTCACGGAAGCTGGTGTTAGTGCTGTAGCATTTCTGAAGTGTTGGCGGAATGCACTGTACGTTCGCTACGTAGAACAGCTGAAACGTTTAAATCCAGGACAGTTTTTAATTACATGGTCAGAAACAGACTTCGACCTCACTAAAGCAGAACATCTGTCCCTGACACAATCACCTCCTTGGCTTGACTTCGCGAACGAAGATTTTATAGGAGTTGCCCACGACGTCTGCAGGCTTGTTCGTGGCTGCGGAGGCCAATCCGAGACAGGCAGGTTCGACCGCAGTGGCTGCAGGGGAAGGTATGGCCGGGGTTCTGAGCTGCGGCATCTCTGTTTTTTCTCCTGAGCCGCTTGTCCTTAAGGCTAGCTCTGTGAGAGTCTTCAAAGGAGACAGCTGCCTTGTAAATGGTGGAGCGCCAGGTGTCACGGTCCGCAGCAAGCGAAGACCACTGGTGGTGGTCGATTTGGCAGGCACTAAGTGACTTCTTGAGACAGTCTTTGTATCTCTTCTTTGGTGCCCCTCTGTCACGGTGTCCAGTAGCAAGCTCGCCGAACAGGGTGATCTTTGGTAGGCGATGATCCTCCATCCTGGAGACATGCCCCGCCCAGCGGAGCTGTGTCCGCAGCAGCAAAGCCTCGATGCTCACAGTTTCAGCCTGTTCAAGGACCTCGACGTTGGTGACATAGTCACTCCAGTGAATGCCCAGGATGGTACTTCGACCTCACTAAAGCAGAACATCTGTCCCTGACACAATCACCTACAAATTAGCAGAAACCCGTGTGAGGATATTTGACGGTGCTTTGAAACTTATCACAATAACTTTTACTACCGCAAACGAAGGAGTACGGGTGGCACTCTCCTTATTCAAGGGAAGAAGAAACACGGATGGGCGAGGGAGGAGTACAGGGCGCTGTGCCGCTATGTTCAGCAACTCCGCGCAGGCACGGCTAGCATTATGTCATCAGTGGCGGGCAGCCATCGTGCTCCTTACCCAGCTGCCAATGGACGACCAGCCTGCACTGCATTGCGATATCAACGCAGCCACGCCTTTGCCACGCCCCTATCTTGTGGACGTAACGACGTTGTCGACGTCCGGGGGCGCGGGTACAAGTACTCCACCCGGCCTTTATCGCACCCCCTCCCCCCGACCGCTTGCCCAGCCAGTCCCCTCTCCTCCTGGCATCAGTGAGCAAGACTTAAGCCCCATTTTGGAGGCGACCTCGTCTACACAGCCATTGTCCGCTAGTCCCCATCCACTGTGCCCTACAGCAGTTGACACACCAGACAGGGTGTTGGAACAACACTCCGGCTTGTCTCCCCTGTCTAATGTTATGCCCACCGTACCCAGCAATACAAACAGCGACATAGCGGCCTATCAATCCTCGCTCCAACTGCCGATAACTCTTGATATCAATCTTCAACTCGCCAGTGCACACGAACTCATCGCTACGCTCCGCACTGAAATGTCATCGCTGAAGAGCGACCTTACGTGTGCACTGGCCAGGATCAACCAGCTTGACAGCGCGATCAAAGACAATGCTGTCAAAGTGGCCAACGACCTGAAGGTGTCAAACAGCATTCTGTCAGAGCTGGATGACACCGTCTCTACGTTGACCACTCAAGTCACGCAGCTATCATCAACGCCGGCAATCAGAGTCAGGTTATCCAGGATGTAAGGAAGCAGGTGAAAAAACTGACCTCGCACCAGTCGACCCCTCCACTCGCTATAACGTAAGATGACGTAACATCGCCACACGCCGCCAGTGAGCCATCTGCTGCTGTCAGTGGTGACGTGGACCACGCTAGCGGTGCCCGCATTTCTGTGCTGATTAGCGCTGACCATGCCCCGCAGAAGATCGAAGCCGGTCCCCACTCCGCCATCACCCCACCGCGCTCTCACCATTTAGGCCTGATCAGCTTATATTTCAACAGACAATACACGCTGACACCACTACCTTGATGACTCTACGGTCAAGCACCTGAAGGGCAACAAGATGGCTACCTACGAGGGCGACACAGTGCAAGGGTTATCAGTTTCAGGCATGACCACGACTCACCTGACACACTGGCTTAAGACGCTGCCAGTGTTCTCCCCCATCAGCTGTGTCACCCTACATGTAGGCATTAACGACTGTAAATCCAGCGAGGTGACCAGCCAGATGTGGGAGAACCTTATTCATAACTGCAAACGAGTGTTCCCCGAGGCGCGATTCAAGCAGGCTTCGTCCATTCTGCCTGCCAGGCGTTGTCCCAAACATGCCATGAACATCGCAATTGGCCAGTCCAATGCCAATCTATGCCATGTTTGTCGCAAGTTTGGGGCCACGTTCCTAGACAACACGCAGTCCTTCACTACTACAAAAGGGCTACCTAGGAAGGCACTTTATATGGACACAATCCACCCCAGTGGCCAGGGAATTGTTCGACTGGCCTACAGCATAAAATAGGGTGGGCACACTGCCGACGACAACCACTCCCAGACTGCTGTGAAAGAGGCTCACTCGCAAACTGAAATAAAACAAACATATTCTAGTGTGGTCAAACACCAGCCGCAGCCGCACAGCCAGTCCCACAGCGAATCATCATACTCTG
Organism: Semisulcospira habei; assembly: GCA_036245525.1. Taxonomy (NCBI): domain Eukaryota; kingdom Metazoa; phylum Mollusca; class Gastropoda; family Semisulcospiridae; genus Semisulcospira; species Semisulcospira habei. Next base: position 89,345,323 of record BTPG01000003.1, read on the forward strand.
CAGCGAGTACGGACGTACTGTCACAGACACATATAGAGGTCGACCAACAAAACAGACCACCTAACCATAAGCAACAACAGCAGCATGAGTCCTTTCTGCAACCGCAGTGGTACCCGACACCCTGGCTTCACCAGATCCCGAACCCCTACGGCCTCTACATTTTGTCGCCTACACGCCAGTATCCCTGGACCCCGTCCCGTGACTTTCAGTACAGTGTTTTATCGATGTACCCTCCATTCAACGAGACCTTGCAGCCTGTCTGTTACGATTGTGGTTGTGTTATCCTGTGAGAGCGTGCGTGTGTTATTCGTAGGTAACGATGCGTTGTTTGTTTGAGCTATCACAGTTACGTTTCACGTGCCTTTTTAGTAAGATTTTCTTTTGTTCGTGAGTAGAGCCGATTTCGTTTTGTTGTGTTTAGTCCGGTGCGTTCTGGAGAGGTCGCACTGTCTTGTGACATCGTAAGTGTCACGTCGGGTAGTTGGCATCGCAACATTTTCGCTACTTTTTGTTTTCCTGTGCGCGTGAATTGAGCAGCTTTTATTTTGTTTTGGGAATGTTTTCGTACCTTTTTGAGCTATCATGGAACGTGGTGATAGGGATACCATACTTTTATGTGACTTAATTATACGCTAGAATTTAGAGCTGAAGTGAGCAGCCGAGTTTTTGTAGCCTGTTATAGTTTTATGGGAAAGTTTATTTTAATGAGCTTCGGCTGCGTGTTTCGTTCTGATTGGTTGAGTTGTATGTTTTCCGTAGACGATTCTAGATTTTTGTAGTATATATAAGGAGGGCGCTTGGAAAGCCCGTTCGTACATTGTCTTGCTTTGTCAGTTGTAGAGACACGTAGTTTATTGCGAGAGACGCTGTGTATGAGAAACTTTGTGTGGCAGTGTGGACATCGCAGAAGAGACTTTGTATCAGTAGTTTGTGCATTTGAAAGTGCATTACTGTGTGGATATCGCATCGCTGAATTAAATATTGTTGGAACTGTTACTCCAGTATTGTCTACATTTTTAAGCCACGTGTGACGGACTGCAGCTGAACGAGGTTTACTTTAAAGAACTCTACGTGTGTGTGTGTCTGGTGTGTTTATCATACTTCGACTACAACTCCACCACGTAACACTGTCTCACTGTTTATAGCTGGTTCTATTAACTTTTTGTGCTTCCCTTTGCCGTAGACTTTACGACTGTGAAACCGCTGGACTATTGACTTTCATGTGTTAGACTGCGAAACTCGGCGTGGACACTGATCCAGTTTCAACTCGATTTTCTTGTCATTGTTTTTAAATTACATGACAGTGCTTTACTGTGACAAACATTTGGCGTTACTGCTAGTCCTTGTGATCCTTATTAGGTTTATTGCCTGTACAGCTCAGTGTGTATTACCTGTTTCTGAACTGTTTTGTTCACAGTATTTCTCTTTTCAACATGTCAGACTCCTCTAATATTCATATGTCATCTCAATATTTATCATCTATGTAACAAGACTCCCGATGTGTGTGTTCTTTTGAGTCAACCCAACCCTTTCCACTTGTTTGGTTTCACGGAAACCCGTCTTAACTCCAATATCAGCGATGACGTCATTTTTATACCTGATTTTTCCCTTATACGCCGCGACCCACAAAGCCCCACACATACCGGCATTGCAGTGTATATTCATGATTCTATAAAAAAAAAAAAAAAAAAAAAAAAAAAAAAATCACCCGTAGAAGACCGGACATGGAATCAGACACAGTGGAAAGTGTTTGGATTGAAATAAAAAACAAGTCAAGCCCTGTATTAGTTGGTGTTATTTACAGAAAACCCCTCTGCACCAAATGTATGGCTTTATGATTTCACCGACTTGGTAGATTAAGTTAAAAACTGTACATCAGATGTGCATTTGTTAGGGGATTTTAACATTAACATTTTTTCCGCTAACCCTACATGGGAGTCCACTATTACTTGTTTTTAGACTCAAACAGCTGATAACATCTCCAACTCGTGTTACGCCTACGTCCTCTGCACTCATTGATCATATAATATACAACGAACAAGAGCCGAGTGTTCGAAACGGAAGTACTACAAGTTGGAATCAGCGACCATTATCCTGTGTGCTGTAACTGGACCGTGAAAGCAGATAAACCTATCCGTAAACACCAGCACACTACCATCAAGTATATATCGCTTAAACATTTTAACAAAGAGGCTTTTTTATTTGACCTTAGTTCCGTTCCTTTTGATACTGTTTATCATCATTGCGAGCCTGATGGTGCGTTGTCTGAGTGGTACAGATTGTTCCTCAGTGTTCTTGATAGGCACGCCCCGATTAGGGAAAAACGAGAAGAAAAAAAAAACCTCAACTGCCGCCTTGGCTAAACAAAGGTTTGGTCGATGCCATGCAACTGAGAGATAAATTAAAACAGAAAAAAAGATTTCCCTGCTTACCGTAAGCAACGCAATCGCGTTAAAAAATTAGTTCTTGATGCCAAAAATGTCACTCTTTAAACGAATAATGAATAACAAAAAGGATACAGTCTCTGTTTGGAGAGCGCTTAATGCCCTTACAAAATCTAACTATATCCCTACACATACCTCTATTTCTGCAGAAACTTTTAATAATCATTTTCTTTTTGCCGCCCAATCGTTGCTGCAAAACATTACGTTCAAGGCACCCTTTGTATCCCCAAACCTTGTCAAATTTTGTGATGGCAACTTTCTTCTCGTTCATTATTCCACATTCCTTGCATGACAGTGCACGATGTCGGTAAAGCGACTGAATGTCCCAGAAGTAAGCGCACTTTAAGACATGATGAAATTAGTACTGCTGTGATAAAACTAGCACTACCTTTCATAGTAGAATATTTAACGTACATCTACAACCGTTGTATCGAGCGTGGCGAATTCCCCTCTGATCTGAAAAAAGCCAAAGGTATTCCGCTTCCTAAGAACAAAGATCTTACAGATCCGAATAAATTCAGGCCAATTTCTATCTTGTCTTCATTTTCAAAACCCATAGAAAATCACATACACAAACACTTAGAGCACTTTCATGACACAAACGACCTTATTCATCCCTTACAGTCAGGATTTCGCCCGCGGCACTCTTGTCAAACAGCTCCCTCACATTTAACGGATTGTTGGCTTACAACAATGAAAAAAGCACTGTTGACTGGAGTGATCTTTTTAGTCTTTACCAAAGCCTTCGACTTAGTTAACCATACCCTCCTTACCGAAAAACTCTCAGTCTACCGCGTATGTGATCGAGCTGTATCTTTTTTAAAAATCCTACCTTGAAGGCCGACGACAGTATGTCAGCGTACATGGCAAATCATCCCCTGAGAGGCTGATTATGCATGGCGTGCCCCAAGGATCTATTCTCGGGCCATTATTGTTCACACTTTACATAAATGACGTACCTTTACATATCTCACAGCCTGACGTTACCTATAGCTTATTTGCAGATTATGCAACTTTGGATGTGTCTGCGCCAGACGTGCCCACAATCACTATGTCACTCCAGCAAACAATAAATGAAGTCTTTGATTGGTGCCAGTCTAATTCCAAGATTCCAAATCCATCAAAGACGGAATGAATGCTTGTGACAACACGGCAAAAGCATCATCTGAGCCCGCCGCCACTCAAACTTTCCCTTTAACAGCAACCAATAGCGCAAGTTAGAGAACATCGTTTGCTTGGTGTCACTGTAGACGACCAGCTCAGTTGGCACTCGCATACTAATCTATTTGTAAGGTTTTGTCCAAAAAACTATATCTGTTATCTCTTGGCTTGACTTCCCGAACGAAGATTCTATAGGGCTTGCCCACGTCGTCTGCAGGCATTTTCGTGGCTGCGGAGGCCAATCCGGGACAGGCAGGTTCGACCGCAGTGGCTGCAAGGGAAGGTCTGTTCAGGGTTCTGAGTTACGACAACTCTGTTTTTTCTTCTGAGCCACTTGTCCTTAAGGTTAGCTCTGCGAGAGTCCTCAAAGGAGACGGCTGCCTTGTGAATGGTGGAGCGCCAGGTGTCACGGTCTGCAGCAAGCAAAGACCACTGGCGGTGGTCGATTTGGCAGGCACTGAGTGACTTCTTGGGACCGTCTTTATATCTCTTCTTTGGTGCCCCTCTGTCTCGGTGTCCAGTGGCGAGTTCGCCAAACAGAGTGATCTTGGGTAGGCGATGATCCTCCATCCTGGAGACGTGCCCCGCCCAGCAAAGCCTCGATGCTCACAGTTTCCGCCTGTTCAAGGACCTCGACGTTGGTGACATTGTCACTCCAGTGAATGCTGAGGATGGTACGCAGGCAGCGCTGGTGAAAGCGTTCGAGGAGTCGTAGTTGGCTGCGGTAGAGGACCCAGGACTCAGAACCGTACAGCAGGGTGGTGAGGACGACAGCTCTGTACACGCTGATCTTGGTGCCTTTTTTCAGCTGTTGATTGTGCCACACCCGCTTGAATAGTCGCCCGAAAGCACTGTTCGCTTTTGCCAGCCTGTTGTCCAGCTCCTTGTCCAGCTTGGCGTCTGACGTGATGATGCAGCCAAGGTAGGTAAACTGGTGTACAGACTTCAGTTCGGACTCGCCGATGGTGATGTGGGGAGGGCGATGCTCTTTCTTGGGTGCCGGCTGATGAAAGACCTCTGTCTTTTTCAGATTGACCTCAAGTCCACAGAGCTGGGTGGCATCTGCGAAGCAGGACGTAATGCGCTGCAAGGCTCTCTCTGTGTGTGCAACGAGGGCAGCGTCATCAGCAAAGAGCAGCTCACGAATCAGTTGGTCTAGGGTTTTCGTGTGGGCCTGCAGTCGTCTGAGGTTGAACAGGCTGCCATCGAGACGATACCTGATGTACACTGCGTCGTCATCGTCGAGGTTCACTGTGGCCTGCTTCAACATCATGCTGAAGAAGATGGTAAAGAGGGTCGGTGCCAGCACGCAGCCTTGCTTCACGCCGTTGCGAATGGGGAATGGTTCTGAGAGGTCACTGTTTAGTCTGACCTGGCCTTGCGGTCCTCGTGGAGCTGGACGATCATGTTGAGGAACTTTGGGGGACAGCCAAGTCGCTCCAGGATCTGCCACATACCTTGCCTGCTCATAGTGTCAAACGCTTTTGTTAGGTCGACAAACGTTACGTACAGCCCTTTGTTCTGCTCGCGGCACTTCTCCTGAAGCTGTCTCAGCACAAAGATCATGTCGGTGGTACTCCTGTTGGCTCTGAAGCCACACTGGCCCTCTGGGAGGTGGTCTTCAGCGATGGCATGTACCAGCCGATTCAGGAGCAACCTTGCGAGCATTTTCCCGGCAATGGACAACAGGGTAATTCCACGATAATAAGAGCAGGCAGACTTCTCTCCTTGGTTCTTGTACAGGGTGATGATGACTGCATCACGGAGATCCTTTGGTAGTGTTCCTTTTTCCCAGCAGCAGAGAAAGAGGACGTAAAGCTTGTGCAGTGCTGTGCCTCCATGTTTCCAGATCTCTGGCGGGATTCCTTCAATGCCTGCTGCTTTGCCACTCTTGAGCTGGTGGATGGCTGTGAGGGTCTCATCGGCGGTGGGCGGTTTGTCCAATTGAACCTTTAGTGGAAGGTGTGGGACTTAGAGGATGACTGTTTCTTGAACAGTGCGCTCAACGCCGAAGAGGTCCTGAAAGTATTCCGACCAGCGGTTCAAGATGGAGGTATTATCTGTGAGGAGTGCCTGTCCATCAGCGCTTCGCAGGGGACTTTGTACCAGGTGCCTAGGGCCATACACTGCTTTCAGTGCTTCGTAGAAGCCCCTGTAGTCACCGTTGTCAGCGCAGAGCTGGGTCCTCTGTGCGAGTCTGGACCACCACTCGTTCTGGAGCTCTCTAATCTTGAGCTGGAGACTGCTGCAGATGAGGTGGAAGGCAGACTTCTTCACAGGGCAGGAAGGCTGGGCTAGGTGGGCCTGGTGGGCGGCTCTTTATTTTTGCTATAAGTTCCTGGATCTCTACGTCGTTTTCGTCAAACCAGTCTTTGTTCCTCTTTCTAGCAAAGCCCAAGACTTCCACAGAGGATTTTACAATAGCAGTTTTCCGTTGTTTCCAGAGTGTTTCAGGGGAGGAGTCTGCTGGATCAACTGTGTCTTTGAGCATGCGCTGTAAATCGGCCTGAAGGGCAGCTTTCTTGTCGTCACGCTGAAGGCTGGCAACATCAAGCTTTTACTTGGGGGGGGGGGGGGGGGCTTTCTTGGGTTTTAGCTTGAGGCGGAGCCTGAGTTTGCAGCGAACAAGGCGGTGGTCAGTGTGGCACTCTGCGCTGGGCATCACTCTGGTGAGGAGGACGTCACTGCGGTCCCTCTGACGCACTAGGACATAGTCGATAAGGTGCCAGTGCTTGGAGTGAGGATGCATCCAGGTGGTCTTTCGACTGTCCTTTTGCTGGAAAGTAGTGTTGGTGATGACAAGTTGCTGCTCTGAACAGAGCTCCAACAGTAGGCGACCATTGTCATTGCAGTTCCCAACGCCATGCTTGCCGAGGACTCCTTTCCAAGCTTCAGAGTCTTGGCCCACTCTGGCGTTTAAGTCGCCAAGGATGATGACTTTGTCGTCTGCAGGGGTGCTCTGCAAGAGGCTGCGCAGGTCAGAGTAGAACTTGTTTTTTCTGCAGGGTCTGCCAGGAGGGTTGGGGAGTACACACTGAGAAGGGTGACGTATTGCTGGTGTCTCAGTGGGAGGCGCATAGACATGATGCGGTCGGAGTGACCCATTGGTAGGTTTTCCAACTTAGTCGCAATGGGGGTCTTCACCATGAAGCCCACGCCTGAGAGCCGTCTTTTTGATGCAGGCCTGCCTGACCAGTAGAGGGTGTAGCCAGAGCCAAGTTCTTGGAGGCTGCCTTCCTCCGGAAGGCGTACTTCGCTGAGCACGGCGATGTCGATGTTTAACCTCCGCAATTCATGGGCAATGAGGGCGGAGCGACGTTCAGGGCGTCCGCTGTCTGCTGTGTCGAGCATGGTTCGGATGTTCCAGCATGCTACGTTGAGTCCGGTCGTGGTCGTCATGAGAGTGGATCCATTGCTTTTTCTTGTTTTCTGACCGCATGAGAAGATGCCCGTTGACCGCGGCTAGCCAATTGGGGTTACGAGGGGATGAGCTTTGGTTAGGCCACCTTTTCTAGGTCCCTCTCTGTTATCTAGACTAGTTCTATTCACCGACGTTTCAACCAGGCAGTTGTTTTATAATGCACACATAAAATCCCATCTAGATTACACATCGACAGTATGGGATGGATGCAACGATGTTTCTTTAAAAAGAATAAATTCACTTCATAGACGAGCTGCAAAGCTTATCCTAAAAGATTCCCACACCCCTTTGACTACCGACGATAAACTAACAAAATTAAATATGTTTCCCTTTCGTAAGCACTTTTTATTCAACAAATGTGTATTTATGCGTAAGATCACTCTTTCCAAATCACCTGGATATCTCGCTGCTCTCTTTAAGGCTCCCCACACTCCGTAACGACACTGAGGAACGACCACGTAGTGCCTAGGCCCCGCCTTAACATCTTTAAATCGGCCTTGTCATATTCAGCAGCAAAAGAATGGAATTTACTTCCAAAAGAAATAAAATCTATCACGACCATAAATGCTTTCAAGACACGGCTTCATCAGCATTTGATACAAATACAAGCGTAAACTGCTTTTGTTTTAGAATGACATGGTATTTCGAATTTGTCTATCTGATTGTTGTTGTTTTTTTGTTTGTTGTTATTGTTGTGATCTTATGGTACATTTGATAGATGGTAGTGCATGTTTATCTCATTACGTGTATTAAGTGTGTTTATGATGTTTTTGTATATGATCGCCTACACACTGGTTGAATCCTTACTGTCGCTTTCGAGCGGCAGCTGATGGTGGGGGGCAACCTGTATGACTCGCCTTGTTGGGCGTATAAGGTGTGTCAGTGCGTGCGGCCCCGTGAGTGTTTGTGTAAGTAGTTTAGCAAGGACACGATGGAAGAAATGTCTTCAGACGTAAATCTTTTTATCCTTGAAAAATAAAGATTCATTGTCATTGTCATTGTCTCTGAAGACACTCTTAACCGCCTTCATAGATCTCTTTAGCAGGGGTGCCATCTTTAAGATCTTGGAGATCGTTGTGTTTGGGCGTTTTATTTTGTAATATTCTTTTAGTGTGTATGTAGCCATATTCATTCGACCATACTCCGATAAGGTTAAGGGGATATAAGGGTGACGGGTGCGGGGTGGGGGGGTGGGGGGGGGGCAAGGGGGGAGGGTAGATGATGGAGGTGGGGGTGCGGGGCGGGGGGGAGGGAGGCGGGGAAGGGGGTAGTGTTTTGATGACTCCTCATTTCCCCATCGGTCCGTCCCTATCAATTGGGTGCTTACCAGGGAATACGAATGTCCTGTTTTTCGTCAAGTTCTCATCACTTGAGGCCACTGTATGGGACGGCGTATGCAGCAACACCTTCATCTGGTTCAGCAGCTGCACAAACAGACAGTATTTTGTGGTCGCGAAGACTGACACATATGACAAGCACGTTAACTTAAATTGCAGATTAGACAAAACCGCCAACAATACTGCAAATTTGCCCGAGACTTATGAAATTTCGCATCTAAGTACAGTTTAATGCAGTTTCCATTGGTACCAATTCAGTGCGTGTGACCGTCAAAATAATTAGAAAACAATTCTTACGTGTAATTTTAGAGCCAATCCATATTTTATGGAATAAAAATATATTTTGTTAAAACTGGGTGACAAAGTGCGTGTCTCAACCACGTGCATTACAGTTGGCATGGCAATAGTCGATAAGGGGCGCAACTCTATTCGTCGACCCTCGGCTCGTCACTGTCCCTGTTATTTGTGGCGTTTTGTATGAACACAGAGTGCTAGTGTGTATGAAAGTGTGCAAGCATCCGTGCAATGATGGGAGGACATTACATATCGACCATGGTAACTTTGTGCCTCTTTAGCGACGTGTGGGTTGTGACTTTAGTCTTGGGCCAGCATGGACCGACCGTTTCATCCGCCATTTTGCCTGTGTACAGTTGTGAGTTTTTGATCGCTTTGCAACACACGGGTGTAAACCATGATTTGAACTTGAGCTTGATCAATCTTTCTGAATGTGGGGGAAAGAAGAAGAAGCCGAAAAAGAGAGGGTCGAGAGGCGGAGTGAGGGAGAGACTGAAGAGACGGGGTAGTAGACACCCCCTCCCTACCATAACATTATGAAATGTCCGCTCCCTGCAGAATAAGATGGATGAATTAACAGCTCTAAAGCAGTTTGACGGCGACTTTAGGCGGACAAATTTATTCTGTTTTACCGAAACATGGCTGACAGAGGATTCTGTGGAAGTGACATTGCCTGGTTTCACAACTGTACAGGCTGACATGGACAGGGCTAAGATTCAGAAGAATGTGGAGGGTGGTGTGTGTATGCTCGTCAGCGAGAAGTGGGCTACATAGATGACTGTCCGTGAGCGGGTGTGTACACGCAACCTTGAACTGCTAACCGTGTCGCTGCGACCACACTACTTGCCACGTGAGTTCGGCCAGCTGACTATAATTACTGTTTATGTTCCGGGTCCCGACTTCAAAGCTGCAGCTGAGACGATCGCTGACTGTTATTCCAGAGTGGTGTCAAACTATTCTGACCAGCCAGTATTTATTCTTGGCGACTTCAATCAGTGCGATTTAACACCACACCTACTTCTACAACAGTACATTACATGTCCTACAAGACTTAATCGCACCATTGATCTCTGCTTTGGCAACATTGACGATGCGTTTAAGCCGTTGTGTAGGCCCCAACTGGGGCGCTCGGACCACAACGTCATACACTTGTTGCCAAAGTATAGACAAAAAATAAAGACGTCCAAGACTGTAACAAAAACCACTCAGCTGTGGACCCCGGACAGCATGGAGGAGCTCCGTGGGTGCTTTGAGGCGACAGATGGGGATATGTTTACTCATAACTGTGATGATCCTAATAAACATGTTGAGACAGTCACATCTTACGTAAGATTTTGTGAGAACACTAATTAAAACCAAGACAGTGAAGGTGTTTGCCTACAATAAACCATGGGTCAGCAAGGAACTAAAGGTGTATTTGAACCAAAAGAAACTTGCTTTCTTACAGGGTAAAAATGATGAATTTCGAGAAAAGGAGAGGGATTTTAGAAGGGCTGCTATGACTGCTAGACTGAACTATAAAAGCAAGATCGAAACAACATTCTCTTATGGCAACGCTAGAGATGCATGGAATGGTCTGAACAGCATGATGGGTAGGCAGCAAAAGAAACAAGCCAGGCTCTGCACTGAGAATCCAGTTGAGATGGTAAATGATCTAAATCGTTTTTACTCACGGTTCGACGGCAGAAACATTAGTGATAGCTGTGATGAATTGTGCCAGTCCATTGTGCCGGAACCTTTGTCAATTACTGAAGAGGAGATAGTGAACATCTTCTCTAAGCTGAATGCACACAAAGCACCTGCACCAGATGGGTTGGGTGGAAAAGTATTGAAAACCTGTGCAGGTCAATTGGGGAAGAGCTTCACTACTATCTTTCAGTTCCTGCTTGATCTTCATACTGTCCCTACTGCTTGGAAATCATCAATCATTGTCCCGATTCCTAAAAAACCCAATGCTCATGAATTTAACGATTTCCGCCCAGTTGCATTGACTTCTATTATGTCAAAATGTATGGAAAAAGTGGTGCGGAGGCATCTATTAAATGATATTGCCGAACTCCTGGATCCATTCCAATTTGCTTACAAAAATCATAGGGGTGTGGAGGATGCATGCCTTACTCTGTACAATCTTGTATTTCAACATCTTGAAAAATCCAAAGGACATGTGAGAATTCTTTTTATTGACTTTTCTAATGCTTTTAATACTGTTGAACCACTGATGCTTTTGCAGCGTATGATGGACTTTAATGTGAACACAAACATTATTCTGTGGGTGCGAGACTTTTTGAAAGACAGGCCACAACGCGTAAATGTACACGGCAGTCTGTCTGACCAAATGGTGTTAAATTCAGGCTGCCCTCAAGGTTGTGTCCTCTCTCCGACATTGTTTTCTATATACACAGACCATATGCGTTGTCACACTGCCACTTCTCGTCTCTTAAAGTTCTCAGACGGCATGGCCCTTGTACGCCTACTACAAAAAGAAGACAGTCTGGCTGAGTACTTTGCACAGATAGCAGTATTAGAGTCATGGTGCAAAGACAGTTTTCTGGAAATGAATGTACAGAAAACCAAGGAACTCGTCACTGATGACAGGAAAGTTGATGACATTATTGTACCTGTCTCAATTAATGATCAACCTGTAGAGGTGGTCACTGAATTTAAATACCTTGGCACAGTCGTGGATAGTGGGCTGTCCTTTACTGGAAACACCGATCTGATTGTGAAAAAGGCAAACCAGCGTCTGTACCTTCTTAGGAAACTGAGAAGTTTTGATGTCAGTTCCAAGGTTTTAGAATCCGTTTATAGAAGCCTGATTGAAAGCATACTGACTTTTAACATCACTGTTTGGTATGGCAACCTCAGTATGAAAAACAGGGGCAGACTGTCACGTATGAACAGCTGAGGAGATCATTGGCCTAGGACAGTACCCAGTAGATGATCTGTACCATATAGCTGTCTGAAGGATAGCTGCTAGCATTGTCAATGATCCTCGTCACCCACTATCTGATCAGTTTCAAATGCTACCATCAGGCAGACGTTTCAACATGCCACTTGCCAAAAAGAATGTCTTTAAGGAGTCTTTTATTCCAACTGCTGTCTCGATTTTGAACTCTCGTCTATAACGCCGCAATAAGTATGATCTACTTAACATTACCTCCCATCTTGTGACAGATTGCTTGTGATAGATTGCTGCAATGATAATTTTTCATGGTATGTTCATGTAGCGTTTGTTAATGTCTTATATTTTTGTTTCATGACGAGCCGAAAGGCAAATTTCTGTCGTGCTTTGACTCGAACAGACAATAAAGTTGTATTGTATTGTATTGTATTGTACAACCCGTATTAACGCACTAAACGGAATTACCTCTATACAAGACGAAGGTCGCAAGAGGTCAATTAAAATTATATATATATATATATATATATATATATATATATATATATATATATATATATATATATATATATATATATATATATATATATATATATATATATATATATATATATATATATATATTTCTAAAAAAAAAAAAGGCGTCGCCCAAAGCCCAAAAATGCACTCAATCAGTTTAGCTCCAAGGGACGTAATTTTTCATCAATTCTGAGAATGCTGTGCTAATGCCATGGAATTCCAGGCTGGGAAGCTTGCATTATGTCATCAGGACATCAGCTGCCCTTTTTTGGACTGCATCGCTTATTAGATCTTTTGAGCCTTCCACTGAACACCTACTACATAAAGCAGTAAGGATTACCCCCAGGCGCCCCGCCATCCGCTGGAGAATATCCAGTCCTCGGATAAGAGTCAAGACATTTTTTTTGTGCATATCATTTAAAATTTCAATCATACAAGAATAATTTATTTATTTACTTACATACTTATTTATTAAGTATTATTTAATTATGAACAGAAGGAATTCCTTGATGCACACAATCACTAGTGGTATAGAGGTGGCCACCAAGGAGAGGAAAAGAAGAATTTTGTCAATACGCATACATCTGTGCATTTTCACAATCTATCCTCTCCTTAGCATACACATTCGTATGTCCCAGGTATTTCTGACTTATTTTTATTTATTTGTTTTCTTTGTTTGTGATGTAGGTTTGTACATACACATCAGTGTACTATATCAGAATATTCATGTACACATATATAGTAATAGATGCCATACCACCCACCCCAAACCCCACCCCACATACACAAACAAAACCGCAGAACACGCACCAAAGGACATGCACATCTGTGCATTTTCATAATATAACCATTGCTTAGCATTCACATGTTCCAGGTATCTTTGACTTTATTTTATTTATTTTATTTAAATTATTTATTTATTTTTGTTTGTTTGTAATGTAGTTTTTGTACATACACATCAGCGTACAACATGAGAATATACACATATATGGTAATAGGTGCCATACCGCCCGCTCCCAACCCCACCCCACATACACACACAACACCGCAGAATACCCACCAAAAGACATGCACATCTGTGCATGCTCATAATCTATCCTTTACTTCCTGGTATCTTTGACTTAGTTTATTTATTTATTTTTTTACATATTTATATATTTATTATTCATTTAAATTATTTATTTATTTTTCGTTGTTTGTAATGTAGGTTTTGTACATACACATCAGCATACAACATGAGAACATATACATACATGGTAATAGGTGCCATACCGCCCGCTCCCAGCCCCACCCCACATAAACACACAAAACCGCAGAACATCCAGCACAAGACATGCACAAATGTGTACTGATGGGCAATAGTGGACTGTAAAACCTATATAGAAACTTGAGGTTAAGAAAGTGGCTTGGATTGACTGCCTTTATTTTATCTGCCCACCTACAAATCTCATTTTTACAGTTAATCCACACTGCACATGTGAACAGTACTATTGGCCTCATGCACAGGTGCACCAAACTTTAGAAATGAGGTCAAACCTGATAACAATAACAGAACTAATATGCATATGCAACCATTAGTTCTGTAAATAGCACCTTTGTAATCAGCACCAGTGGCCAAATGTACAAAGTCATCACGGATGATGCCACCACTGATCACTTCAAACAACAGGCTACCCAATACACATTGACCAGTGATACTGTGAACTAGCCTGCACATGCAGCCATCAGTTCTTTAAATAGTACCGGTGGCTACATGCACAGGGGCACCAAACTGATAGATGAGACCGCAACTGACATCTGAAACAAAAGGCTATACCTATCAATCTCCGTGTGTGTTAGGCTGGACAGGCTTAAAGTCTGGGACTGTAAATCTTCAAGCGAAATGACAAAGCCAATAAGAAAATAAGAAAACAGCAGCAAGTACATGTATTGTGTAACTCATTCAAATAAAACATAAGAACTCGTTGAGCCCAATGGTGATATGAGCAGCTGATGAAAACAGTGAAAGAAATAGTATATGTACAGTATGCAGTACGTAGATCCCCCCCCCCACCCACCCCCCTCCCCCCCACCCCCCCCCCCCCACCCTGCCCTAAAACTAGCTGTTCATCATAAAACATATCCCATTGATTGATCACTAGATTGACTGATTTATTAAATCATCTCAGTGTAACCCTTCCCCGTTTCCTTTCTTGTTTTAATCCAAACATATATATGTGCAGCTAGGCTACTTCAGTGAGATAGGGTTTAATTTTAAACAAAACATAGCATTAACGTTCAAGCGTGTTCACATTGTGTTGTATATTTTTTCAATGCATAGTGTACTGTACCATCATACTGTACCATCAGTGATCACTGGGACTGCATGGCATTGACCACATCACAACATAGCTTACCCGTGCAACTGATTGGGTTACTTGTTACAGTAATATATAATTGTTATCAATACAGCAACACCTACCTGTAAGGTAAAGCTAATTGCAAATTCTTACGAATTTGTTGTAGACCAAGTGCACTTGAGAAACGAGCGCTTCCTATCCCCTCAGTATTGAAAGACAGCTCGTTACCACTGACGGAACCCCGGAACAAGTGCACCTTACAACGAAGTGCAAGGGCATGGTAGAGCGCAGTGCTTTTCATCACAATGTGGGGTGGGCAAGTGCACTAGTTCCTGTCTACAACGAATTCGTAAAAATTTGCAATCAGCTTCACCTTACAGGTAAGTCTCGCTGTATTGCTAACAATTCTTACTCATTTCCTGTATCCCGTCATTAAGATCACTTGAGATTTGAGAGCACTTGAGATTTGATAGCAACAGTGGTAATGAGCGTAAAGGCTAAGTCATGCTGAAATGACAAGCAGCCTTATCTCTACTTCTTTATCAGATATCTATCCATCAACACCCGACCTAAGGTGGATTTCTCCTCAAAACCGGGCAAAAATAACGTGAAAATGTGGAGGCGTTTGTCCATCCCGCAGCTTTTATGATGACATCTATGGAAGCACCCATATCTTTTGCTGCTGAGGCGCTGGCCAGTCTGGTGGAGTGAGCAGAATAATGCACAGTGTCCACCTGTGCTCTCTTTAGAGTCTATTTTAGCCACCTGGCCACAGTATTTGAGCTTGGCCTGTTGTGCGGAGCGAGGATTGCAACAAACAAACCTGTTTTGTCCGTCAGCTTTACTCTGTCTTTTTGTTTCAAATATTTGTAACGTATGAATCACGTAAAAAGAATTGACTGTTGGAAAAGCATGAAGTTCAATGGGTTCCTGATGTTTTCCCCTTATTGAATTTTTTAACAGCTTAGTTACATAAAATATACACGAGTTCTGACAAGTTAAGTGCATGTTAGTAACATTTAGCGC
The DNA here is from genome assembly GCA_036245525.1 of Semisulcospira habei. Taxonomy (NCBI): domain Eukaryota; kingdom Metazoa; phylum Mollusca; class Gastropoda; family Semisulcospiridae; genus Semisulcospira; species Semisulcospira habei. The sequence goes on from BTPG01000003.1 coordinate 89,360,763, forward strand.
TCGTAGCGTTTGGCACCTCTATCCAGAAAGCAAAGCAATAAGCATTACACGTTTAGCGTGAGTTCTTTGAACGTAAGTTTCTTTAGAGGTCTTTAGCATGTGCAACACTACATTCACATCCCATATGCTATGGTATTTGGGAAACACTGGTTTTCTCTAAAAAAAAAAAATACCCTTCATGAATCTCTTAATCACTTCTGTAGACCCTAGCAGCACTCCATCTACACAAATAACAGCTGAGCGCTGACCCTTCTGTAGCTATAGTATTATACTTTATAGAACATGTCACTGAGTGCCAATGACGCAAGAAAGTTGACTGCCTCGGCTAGCGGCGGTGAGACATGATCCACCGATCTCTCACTCGCGTACCGTCTAGAAGGAGTGATGTATCCTTCATACAAGCAACGGGTGGCCGGTCGCCACGATAACATGATGATGTCGGTTGCATCTGAAGAAACTCCCTCACTTCTGTATCTATCCCTGACTCCTTGCAAATGAGTAGTTTCATTTTTTTTACGCAGGGGATGTCTGTGTTAAGTCGCTTGATTGACATAACAAAGTCTCTCTTGCTGACAGTAGTACTGGTTTTCATACCAGCATTTACATCAGCACTGGCCAAAACACTCTGGTTTCGCCACGATTGTGCCACTACCACTCCCCTGGGTTTGTCTTTTTTTTTATCTTTGCCAGGACCACCGGTAACAGACTCGACTGAAAGGGGGAAAAACATAGTACAATCACCCCAACCAATGGAGAAAGCATCCACAGCTAAAGCCCTAGGGGCTGGGAGAAAGGATATATACTTGGGAAAACAGTTACGTTCAGGGTCAATTCTCCACTCTGTGTCACTGTGCAACTGTCTAAACAGACGGTCTGCTTTTACATTCTCGGTACCTGGTACGTGTGCTGCAGTCAGCCACAGTCTCCTCTGATCACACCAGAGCCAGACATCCCGAGTAACTTCATTTAGCTAACTCACTTTCATTGGGCCCATCTTGTTTATGCAAGCACAGACATGGTGTTGTCTGTCAGTACACGCACATGTATGTCTCTCATTTCTCGTAGGAGCAATTTTAATCCAAACAGAATAGCTTTCAGCTCAAGAAAGTGTGTTGTTGTTTTTTGGTCATTTTTATTCCAAAGCCCCTTAGCTGTCCGGCGAGTAGGCAAGTAGTGCCATCAACCACAGCCCCCGACCAGTCTGAAAGTGAGTTGTTTCTTTTCAGCGTAAGGGTAGTGTCTTCCCTCTGTAAAGGAGCTTTTTGGTGTCCGATGTTATCACCCCACCATTGCAGCCCAAGAACCGCGTCTTGTGTTATAGGCATGATTTTCTCCCAGTTTCTTGTGTTTTCTGTGAGAGCTCCGGTTTTCCTTTGTTCAAGGGCCCTATAATAGAGGGGGCCTAGGAGTACCGCCAAAAATTCGAGAAAAAACTTGCTACCATCAGCCCTATGACAGAAGTAACTGCTCTAATTTTGGCTACTGGTTTTCTCATTATTTCGGAGCACGCTTCGCTCAGTTTCTGCTTACGTTCGTTCGTCAGTATCACAAACATGTCGATAGAATCAATCACAAATCCCAAGTATGTAATCTCTTGCGTGGGTTGAATTGAGATTTGTCCCCGTGGACCGTGAAAACCACTGCATCAAACAGTTGAACCGTATCGATAACATTTCGAACTGTGTCCTCTTTTGTCGTGCCCATTAAGATGTTGTCGTCAATGAAGGACGTGATTGGATGTTTCAAATCACGCAGCCTTCCCAGGATTGGTTTTGCGAGTTTCGTAAACTTCTTGGGTATCGGGCCAAGGCCCACTGGCGATGCTTGGAAACAATACAATATGTCTCTCCGGCGAAATTGTCGGTACTTCTGGTATTCAGTTCGGTATGTACAGAGACGGAGTAGTAGGCATCTCGAAGATCATGTGATGCGAAATAGCAGTCCTTAGTGACAATATAAAGTGCAGTATGAATGGTTTCCATTTTGAATTTCTGAGTGGTACTCAATGTCCTTGTTCAGAAACCGAAATATATAACCCGGTGGGTATGGTCACGTTTTTCTCTGAGACAAATGTAAGAGACAAATTGATCTATTTCAGTGCGAGACTCTTTAATGACCCCTTTTCGTAGCAGGTCTTTGATTTCTGTATTCATCGTTTTGTTTTCTGCTTCACTGAGGTATAACTGTGCTTTACAGAGCTTTTTAGTGTCAGGTGTCTGATCAAAACTAAGTTTCACACCTATGACCGTTTCTAGTACTTCCTTCTCAGAGGTAAGGGTTTCACAAATTTTCAATTTTGTATCAATATGGCCGGTTTTGAAAGACAAATGTTTCCAGTTCAGGTACTCACGCACCCAAGGTATGCACAGTTAACAAATACTGACCTCGTTTGTAGTGGGGAGTGGCAGGTGTTCGTCTAGAACTTCCGGGGAAAACTCTCCGCGCGGGGGGGTAGGCTTTTCCGCCCTGCACCCGCTTCCAGCCGACATTTCTGTGTCGGCCTAAAAAGAGTCGTCACCATTGGTCCTTCCAGCTTGTGGCTGGCTGTGATGCCAGCCATGACTACGCATATCTTGACCGATTTTGTCATTTTTGCGGGCTTCTTGTGGATCTCGCAAAATCTGTGCCATGAGGTTAGAGCCAGCCACTCAGAGGTCATTGCAATGTGCGGAGCACAGATGCCGGCAATTTTGTGCGGCGAATGCGCTGCAAGTCTCTCGGTCAGAGGCACCAGGTCACCACGACAGCTGCTTTAGAAAAGATAGTTTCAGTATTGTACATTCGTACGTCCGTCTGTCCGGTGGGGTTTTAGCACAAGAAACACCACTTCATTTGTGCGGAGCACACTCATATTTTTGCAATTTTTGGGAATTTTGTACAGTTTTCCATTTTTTCTTTGAGATTGTTTATGCGAAAGCCGCTTCAAACCAAAACGGGAATTAAATAGGGTTGCCTATCTTTCTTTGACCGATAGTCCCGCCTCTTCCGAAACACCAAAGGCTGCCTCCATATCGGCCAAAATATCATCTCCTATAATCTCCTCAGTCTCATGCCCCCCCCCCCCCCCCCTACGTCAAGCGGTTCCCTTTCTATATTTTCTGCCTCTGCATCTCGCCGTTCAGCTTATCCACCAGCGGTGCTGGCACTTGAGGAGGAAAAACATCTGCGTTTAGCTGAAGGACCAGTGGACGGTATCCTACGGTCTTTTGCTTTTTTCCAAAGTGTTAACGCCCTTTCTCGGTGAGAAGTTGCACCGCTTTACAGAGGGTTGCAAAACTGTTCGTTTCGCTCTGAGTCTCGTGTCCGTGACACTTGGTCGGGGGGCCCAGTGTTGGAAAACTCACCTTCGCCAACAAAATCTCCTCATCCACGTCTAAGACGTTGTCGTCCAAAATCATGTTAACTCTTCTAAATCCGACATCACAACCACGACTACACAGCCCAATAATCCACACAGGGAAATATCCTCCTACGTTACAAGTACTTCACACGCCGTACACACGACAATCAACAAACGCGGTACCAGAGTGAAAGTCGGTCACAAGACACGGGCGGCAAGTAATGGTCGGCGGCTAGGCGCGAACTGAGGGGATAGGCAGCGCGCGTTTCTCAAGTAACGGGATACAGGAAATGAGTAAGAATGAATCAAGTCCCAAAACATTGTTCAGATATGACAGTTAAAACCAAGTGGTGCGGTATTCTCTCTTTTACAGCATGCAACATGTTGCACTTTGGACATCTGCATGAGTCCTTTACAATCACAAACACTTTGGATCAGTAGGCAGTTTATTGAGTGTTTGGCGCATTAGCTGTTGTAAACGGGGCTCTACGCCACCAGGGAGGAGGGGGGCCCAATGAAATGAAAGGGGGTGCCAGAATATCTCTTAATCCCAACATCTTTGGAAAACAAATGCGGAAATATGATTTGACAAACAAAACAATGGAATGTATTTGTATTAGGTGATGAAAATATTCTTGGAGAAGAAAATATGAAGATTTTGATTCCTATGGTTAATTTTTGTGAGGCTGGACTGTCACTTGCCTTCGCTGTAACTGAATCAAATAAAACATAAGAACTCATTGAACCCAGTGGTTATATGAGCGGCTGATAGAAACTGAAAGAAATAGTATGTGTACAGTATGCAGTACGTAGATTCTCCCCCTCCCCCCGCCCCCTTTACCCCCCTCCCCCCGCCCCCTTCCCCCCCCCTCCCCACTGCGCAACAAGGATGTACTGTCAAGAATCAATATGTAATAAGCTGTTTAACATTAATTTAATAATTATGTGCATGGGGTGTACTTCTATCAATTTTGTGAAAATAAGTCAGTTTGTTAACACATTTCACAATGTAATTTAGCAGTGACAGTGAAAGGCAAGAATTAACCTGGCAAACGTATGGATGTGCAGCTAACTTCATTTTAATTGCCAGCTATTGATGATTAATGTGCATCCGTATACGTTTCGTATGGGGATATTGCATTGGGAATGATACATATATGGGCGGTATGATGGTCCACAACATTTGGAGTCGGAATATCCTGTGTAAATCAAATATCAGCGACATAATCACTCTTTTGAATAGTACAGATCGTATTTCCCTCGGAACACTACATAAAACAAATTAATCACATTGTTTTGAGAGGATATGCGTGCCGTTACATCTCCCCGCACATTACCGTTCACTGCGCCATCGGGGCCACATGCGAAGAATGCCGAGTGTAAACAGATAGGAGCGCTAATTATTTGAATGCATTAGCACATGTTGTTTTCCGCAAAGTACAAATTATTTTTTAGTCATTTATTGTGAGTTATCTCCAACAAAGTGTTCACAATATTATTATATTAAACTGTGACTCCAGGCGGTCTAATTTATTGAAGCAACGTTTCTAATGTGGATAGCGTAAACAGCTGGTCCCCCAAAATAAAACTGCAAATGGCGGAAAATCGTCTGTCGGTAACGTCGGTACAAACGTAGCTACAGAAAAATGTCTCCATCCTCCGGCGGCACAATTTTGACATGGGGGTTATGTATTCATCCCATACTTCATTTTGATATACCCAAACCTTTGTTACTCTGAAGAAAATCACTATCTCGTAAACGGCTGATCGTCTATGAAGGGCATCTGCTAGACTATTACAGTTCACAATTTGACCTAATCCTACCCTAGGGCATGGACAAATAGCAGGCTTATGCAAACAGTGTTTATGAAAAATCATGCGGGCATTATTGAGAAGATAGCTTTATTTCATAAAAGTAAAATACAGTTATGTTAGCTGTTTTAAAATCGACTCCTAAAAGGTGGTGCTAAAAACTGCATGATTTTCACACCTAGGTCATACAGCTCATAATTGATCTGATCATACCGGACAGCCGAGACAAACTGCAGGCTTGTGTAAATACCGTTTACGAAAAATCATGCGAATATTAATGAGAAGATCGTGGATTTGTTTCGTAAAATGATTCAGATGTTTTAAGATTAACACATATAATTCGTGAAAAAACGTGAAAATATATTTTTTTCAATAAATATTTAATTATCACTCAAAACGTTCTAAAGGTGCAATGCTGGTTAACAATAAGAAAAAGTACGGACTCCAATGTGAATCAACCGGTTTTTGTGAAACGGACATTTTCTCTTAATCAAAACATTTTAAAAAAATTGTCCAGAAATAATTCTTTTAGGGACAATATCCAAAAATTTCAAGCTTGTCCGTCCTCAAACGCGGGCTCTAGTCACTGTCACATCCTCACACACACAAACACACACACACACACACACACACACACACACACACACACACACACACACACGCACACACGCACACACACACACACACACACACACACAAACTCACACACACACACACACACACACACACACAAACACACACACACACACACACACACACACACACACATGGAGACAAAAGCCTCAGAGTGGGTTACCTACCATTTTATGTGAGAATGGGTTCCCATATTTCTATTTATTCTAGAATTGATGCGAATGTTTAGAACTAACCTATTACTAAGCTCTTTAACTTAAAATAAAATAGACATTTTCTAGAAACAGAGTCACTGGATGGAGAAAAAAATGGGTTTCTACCAATAACGTGTGTGCCTCTCACATAAAAACTGACATTACAGTGAAAATGGGTGTCGCTTCAAATCAGTCATTTACGCATGGAGTTGTATGTATGCATTAACATTTTTAACATTTTATTGTCCAAAATTAAATGAACACTGGCCCCTAACCTTTAGATTATGATTTTCACAGAGGAAATCTTTTAATCATTGCTACGTTTTGTCCCTCTGAAGCACAACAGTTTATCTTGGCATTCTGGAACTTAAGGGACATTTATAATGTGCTCTGGAGTTTGAGACAATCAGCAACAGAGCATTTTGAATATTAACCCTTATCATTCGGAATACATCAGTGTGTGAAACAAGTGTGATAAAATAGTTAAAGGGTAGTGCCAGAATAGCTTGGCGTCTCTATGCGCCAAGCTGTTCTGGCACCACCCTTGAACTAAAGCCATTGGTCTATGTCCTTATCTGTAAGTACTGTCATGTAGCTTGCATATGACAGTGTACAAATTTGAAGCTTTCAGCGTCAGTATGATACGGGTTAAATATTGTGGAAAATATGAAAGAGAGGAAAAGACTCGGAGGAAGAAATTAACACTAAAAATGACAAAACAGAACACTGACATTAATTATATAACTGACAACATAAGAGATCACTTGAAACTTCAGCCTTTATTAATCACATCAAAGGTGCATACATATAAAATCAACGTAATTGTTTGTAAACACCTCAATTCAAACAATCAAGAGCAGTCAAACATTTGACCCGCAACTTTGTGATGAGGAAAACTAGTTCTTGCTTTCGAGACGTAATTGTTTCAGTGACTTCTGTGCCTCTATTCATAAAATGGCAAAATATACTGAGTTTTAGCAAGGGTGACAATATAAGTTATTGGTCACAGGGGTCCGTGCGGCAAGCACCTGCTACCAATAACGTCTTTGTTTTCATTCCTCCACTATTGTCGTACATAGAAATCAAGAAGACATCTTAAGACCTGGATCACACCAGACATGACTGAGGTCAAAGGAATATACATTTATACATAATAGACTTATAATGTAATTTAAAATATATCAAGACGTTGCCGTCTCCAGTACTGAGTGTGCTTGTTGTTTCGAACAACACTAAGTAACCTTTTACTTTAAAAACGTTTTGGTGATCTTTACTATGACAAAACTCGCATCCAAGATGCATCACAAAGAGGGCTACAATATAAGTTATTGGTCGCAGGGGTCCGTGCGGCAAGCATATTTGTTTTCATTCCTCCACTATTTTCGTAAAAGAAATCAAGAAGACATCTTCCGACCTGAATCACGCCAGACATGACTGACGTCAAAGAAATATACATTTATAAATAATAGACTTATGCTGTAATTTAAAACCAAGCCCAAGCTGTTTGGATGCCTGTGACTGTTTGATCTGTTAACATTTTTTCAAGGCATGGCCTATGCACATTGCGAGATTGCATTTTTTGAACTGATGTGTGTCCTCATCAAATTCGGCGAGCTCTTTTACAGACATGACAACATGATCAAAGCTAGCTCAATCGATCACACCATTGAAACTGGCGATTTTCAATTCTGACATCACTGAGAGTCTTTAGTAGTCTCCCCAACTCTCCGCATCATGGAACTTATTTGTCCAGCCGTGTGTTCTTCAATGTCCCTACGGTCAAATAACCTCTTTCCATACTCAAGAAGCAAGGGGTCAGTTCTAATGACCATCTCATCATCTCTCATCATCTCTCTGTCTGGCTAATACCTTATGATAGAAGGAAGAGTCACCATCTAAAGGTATTTAAAGCATTAGCCTCCCAAGTCTTGTTTGCGTCACCTATTTCAGCGAAATGAAACTCTCCAGGTTTCTCAAAGCAATGATTTGAGTGTACAGAGATCAGTTTTTTTGGATAGAGCCCTTCGAAATGGTTACATGCAAGAAGGTCTTCCAGCATACTGCTATCTGTGTGATACTTAGGAATCAAACATCCTGATTTCTTTTCAAGAACTGCAATGTTATGCATGTAATCTCCCACATCTTTCGACCTGGATCACGCCAGACATAACTGACGTAAAAGGAATATACATTAATACATAATAGTTAAAACGATTGTGGTTGTGTTGTTCTGCGAGAGGATGCATGTGTTAATCGTATGAAATGATTCGATATTTATTTGAGCCATCATGGTTACGTATCATGTACCTTTCCAGTAAGATTTTCTATTGTTCGTGCGTAGAGCAGAATAGGTTTTGTTATGAGACGCTAAGATTAGTCTGGAAGCTTTTAGAAAAGTCGCTCGGAGAAGAGCAGTCAGTTTTTGTTTGCGTAGTTTCGCTGAGAATAGACTAAAACGTTCGAACAAAGTTGCACTCTGTCGAGTGACCTTACATGTGACATCAAAGTGAAGAGCCGCTCTATTTTTATGTTTAGTCATTTGTTTCCTGTGCGCGTGAATTTAGCAGCCAGTCGGTGTGTATTGTAAAAGATCGTGAAACTTCTAGAAAGAGTGGGCTAGGTCGTGAACGGTCTGCCATACTTTTGTGAGACGTCATTAGGCGCCGGGATTTCCCAAAATAGGGGCTGAAATGAGCAGTCGAATTTTGTAGACCAGTGTAGTTAGTCTAGAAAGTTCCTTTTTTTTAAAATAATATTTATGAGTTTCCGTTTCGTGTTTCGTTTTGATTGGTTGCATTGTGTGATTTTCTTTGGATTATTCTAGAAAGTTGTTTACTATAAAAAAAATGGTGCTAGGAAGCACGTGTGTACATTGTCATGCATTGTCAGTTGTAGGGACACACAGTTTATCGTAGGTGCGTGGCCCGTATAGGACGTACATTGTGAGAGACGCAGCGTAACGGTGGTGTGTTGTATGAGGAACTTTGTGTCGCCAGTATTGACATTTGCAGAGGAGACATTGTATCAGTGTTGGTGCATTTGGGAATGCATTGTGTGAAGATCGCATCGCTGAATTAAAATATTGTTGGTACTGTTACTCCAGAGTAGCCTACTTACTTAAGCCACGTGTGGCGGGTTGCAGCTGAATGAAGTTTATTTAAAAGAACCTTGTGTGCATACGCTTGGTGTGTTTATCATACTACGACTACGACTCAACACGTAACAATAGACTTATGATGTAATTTAAAATATATCATGACGTTGCCGTCTCCAGTACCGAGTGTGCTTGTTGTTTCGAACAACACTAAGTAACCTTTTACTTTATAACGTTTTGGTGATCTTTACTAGGACAAAACTCGCACTAAGATGCATCACGAAGAGGGCTACAATATAAGTTATTGGTCGCAGGGGTCCGTGCGGCGAGCACCTACCACCAATAACGTATTTGTTTTCATTCCTCTACTATTTTCGTAAAAGAAATCAAGAAGACATCTTCGGACCTGGATCACGCCAGACATGACTGACGTCAAAGGGAATATACAATTATACATATTTGACTTTTGATGTAATTTAAAACCAAGCCAAAGCTGTTTGGGTGCCTGTGACTGTTTGATCTATGAACATTTTGCAAGGCATGGCCTATGGGCATTGCGAGATTGACTTTTTTGAACTGATGTGTCCTCATCAACTAACACCTCCCTACCCTGAACCTGCCACTTTCAATCGAACAAAGAAAATACAATACTGTCTGTCTCAGAGTTCCCAGAGATTGATGACGGCACGCAGTCTGAATCTTGTGAACTGGAGCCGGGAACAAAGTCATCGTCATCACTGTCTTTAGGTACAGGGCGAGGTATACCAACTCCACTAAAGTTTATGCTTCCTGTGTCTTTTGAAAGAGTTAGTTAGTTCTAAGTTGAGTTTAACTCCAAGCAGGCAACTAAGGCCATCCCACGGCGGACTTCTGATGTGGCTGATGTTGACGTAATTCTGTTGGGGGATGTCACCATTTGTTGGAGACCGACTAAGGTAGTAGTACACTCCCATGATGGATGAGGTTTAAGAAAGGCAATATTAAAATCTCCAAGAAGCAGAACATCTTTGGTCTGAATGTCTGTTTTATCGATCATGTGTAAAAAGCTACCGTACCACTCAAAGGTGGCTACAGGGTTTAGATATAGAAACCCGACAAGTAAAGGAGGGGATTTAGAGTGTTTGATTTCTACCCAAATACAATCTACATCAGCCGTTTCTAGGTCTTGTCTCCAGCGGGTTATGCGTAGAATGGATTGATGGATGTAAACCGCTACACCTGTCTCACCCTGGACTGACGGATCTCTCCTAATAATAGAATAATTTGGGATGGTGATGGCTTCTTTACTGATGTGGGAGGCTAACCGAGTTTCAGTTAAACCCAAACCCACGGGGCGGTCCGTGGCGCAGTGGTTAAGGCGCCTGCCACCAATGCCAAAGGCGCGAGGTTCGAAAACGGGTTCCGGCGTCGGACTTTTCTCCTCTGGTAAGTGTCACCGTTAATTCGGGCGGACCGTCTGGGGTTCTTTCTCCGGGTACTCAGGTTCTTCCACCCCCCCCCTCCCTTGGGTGCGGTTAGGTATTTTTTAGTTCCCAGGGTCACCCTGGTCAGCCCCACAGGGTGGGTTTATCTCTCTATTCTGGGGCATGTGTTTCTGTCTACCCTTTGTCCATTCACCTGTATTTGCCATTTTAAAACTCTCCCTACTGTCTGCACTGCCTGTAGCTCTTGATATTGGATGTGTGTTGCTAAATGGTCTTAGCTTTATTTAGGCCCATGTGTTAGGTTTATTTAATGTATTTGACCGGCTGGCGACATACATTCAATGTTCTGTTTAGTTTTTTTTTTTTTTTTTTCACAAGCAGTGCAGGCACGTCCTGAGAAAGCCTTGTTGCTGTCGGGACGTTAAGCAATGTACAATCAACCACCCCCTCCCACCCTCCTCCCTCACCCCCCACACTTTGGTACCGGTTTCAGACCACTTTACAAATTTCAAATACAAGCTATCAAATATCTCTGTAACTTCAGTAGCTGAACTGGCCCTTCGTCTGTCTTGTACTGTGTTTGTCTTCGGCGTAAATACGTGTCTGTTACGTGAGTGTGCGTGTTGGGTTTTAGTTCGCGGCGATTTGAGTCGATTCGCCCAAAAATTGAGAAAAAGCGCCTATATAATAACGGTATTATTATTATTATTATTATTATTATTATTATTATTATTATTATTATTATTATTATTATTATTATTATTATTATAGGTGAAAATAGTCGAGGGAATTAACACAAACACAAACATCCTGAACTTTGTTTGCTAGGTGGTAGACATTGAGCTGACCGATACGGAATCTGTGTCCTTTTTTTCGATGGTCCGCGCATGGCTTTACAATGTTTAAAGTTAAAAACCTGGTAACAAAATATCAACACAAAGTACAGAAGCAAAAACTAGAAAACGAATACACATACAAGTAAATATCAACAGAAAAAAACACACAACTAAAATGAAATTAAACATGGTAAGTAATCTGAACGGTTAACTTCAAGAACCGTGTGATGTAGCACCCCCGAAATAAAAATGGAAGTAAAAGATTAATAGCTACAAGTACAAAATCTAAGAAACAGACAAAAGTTAATGTCAAAGTTCACTTGAAGAGAGAGAGAGAGAGAGAATCAATGAATCAATGAATCAATGAAACTTTATTTTACAACGGTTTAGGCATTGACATCGTCATCGACACAGCCATTTTACAAACCTGCCGTTGCTAACAACTACAAGACTAACTACAAATATACATACATATAAATAAACATAATACTTGCAAAGCGATGACAACACTATTCACATAGACAGACATACTCATAGACTCACAGACACCCCCCACCCCACCCACCCCCCTTCACACATAGACAGAGCTAAGTAGTCCAAATGATAATTGAAAAGGATAACAGACTTAATTGGGAATAAATTGGACCCAGCATAAAAAGAAACATATAATACAAGTGGTTGAGTCATCCCTACGAGTGATCCACAAAATATTTGAAGAGACCCTTTTTAAAACAGGCTAGCGAGGAGGCGGATTTTACATGGTCTGGAAGGGCATTCCAGATAAGTGCCCCTGAGAAGGATAAGCTAGTTTTATATAGATCGATCCTTGGTTTTGGGACTATGAAAAGCTTTCTGATGTTTCCAAGCTTGGACTCAGACTTACGGAACAAAGTGGAGATGTACTCAGGTGTTTTGCGTTTCCACACTTTGAACATAAAGATTGCTTTGTTATATTTAAAATGATCTTGAAGTGGCAGGAGACCTGCTTTTGAGAGCTTTTCTTCAGTGCTAAGGTGTTGATCAGGGCAGATTATTTTGGCCGCTCGTCTGTGTAGGGAATTGAGTCTCTTTAAATGGACCTCACTACACCCATCCCATACCGATGACGCGTAATCGATATAAGAACGTATGTGAGCGTTATAAAATAGTTTACGGGTATCTGAATCAGTATAATATTTCAGTTTTGATAACATAAAGAGATTTTTGGCTACTATTTTGCATAAGGCGTCTGTATGAGCTTGCCATTTTAGCTGACTGTCGATTTTAATCCCCAGTACTCGATGTTCATTTACCTGTTCTACCTGACTACCTTTAAGTGAAAGGTTAAGTAATAGAGGCATTATCTGCTGTTTTTGGCGCGTGGCGACTACCATCGATTTCGTTTTGGCTGGATGAACAACCATAGAATTGTTTATACACCAAGCTGATACTTCATGAAGACTTTGTTGTAGGTTGTCGGAAATTACCTGTATATCTTTACTAGTAGTATGAACTGAGGTGTCGTCAGCAAAAAGGTCGCATTGTACATCTTGGCAAGTAATATGTAGAGGCAAATCATTGATAAATAAGCAAAACAGTAGAGGGCCCAGTACAGACCCTTGGGGCACACCGAAGCTTACATCTTTGAGAGAGGAGTATGAGCCATGAACAAGAACCTTTTGTTTTCTTTTAGTAAGGTAAGATGTGAAAAAAGCAACTGCGTCTCCGTTATTGAGGTATGTGTGAAGCTTAGCAGTCAGAATAGTACGGTTAATCAGATCAAAAGCATTCTTAAAATCCAGATAGACTACTCCTGTTAACTGTGACTTATTCATACCCTTGAGCCATGTGTCAACAAGGCGTGTAAGTGCTGTGTGGCATGAATGCTGCGGACGAAATCCGGATTGGAAAGGGTGGAAGAGCTTACGGTTTTCTAGGTAAGCAAGCAGGTGTTTATGAACGTGCCTTTCCAGTGGTTTGGACAAAACAGATAATAAAGAAATAGGCCGATAATTATTAGGATCAGAACGATCTTTTGTTTTTGGAAGTGGAATTACTTTGGCATATTTAAGTTCGTTAGGAAAAGTGTTATGCTGGATACAGAGATTATAAATATAAGTTAAGGATTCTACAATGTATGGGAGAGACAGTTTAAGTATTTTCGGGCTGATGTCATCAGGCCCCGAGGACTTTTTATTTGGAAGGTTACTTATAAGTAAACCCACTTCATGAACAGCTAACATAGGGATGTTGAAGGGGGCTGTGCCCATTGTTCTTTGTTGACAAAACTCAGACAGCAAATTTGAACGGTGATAAGTGTTATCCTGGCTTGGCGATATTAGAGATTTGGCAATCGAAAGAAAATGGTCATTGAATGTATCAGCAGTAAGATTAGTGGGAATGGTAGTTGCGGTACTTGGAGACCCCCTAGTAAGTGTGTTTAGAAGGCGCCATATAGTAGAGGTATCTTTGCTGTCTTTAACCGTGTCACGAACTAACTTTTTTCTTGCCTCTCTGATCATGTATTTAACACGGTTACGCTGTTGCTTATATTCAGTGAACATTTTATTGCTACGTAGATCGTTTCTAAGCGCCATCGCCTGCATGATTTCCGGAGTAAGCCAGGGAGGAAGAGTGTTAGATTTTACCCTCCTCTCGCGTAGAGGAGCATGTTTATTAAGTACATTTAGGAAAAGAGAGTACCAAATACTGAGGGCGGTATTAGGATCATAGGACAGGAGCACGTCATTAAAAGGAGTATTTTCTAGATCAAATAGAAATTCGTCTTTCCTGAAGTGTTTGAATGTCCTATACGTTATAGTTGTATGGCCGTTCTTTTTTGGTTTAGGGAGTTTAGAAGACCAGGAGCAAGCCACAGGATAATGATCACTAACACTAAGATTTGAGACATCAACGTCAGAGACGGCTTTGGGTTTATTAGTATATATGTGGTCAATAAGCGTGGAAGTAGTTGGAGTAATTCTGGTGGGTGATTTCACTAACTGTACTAAGCCAAACAGAGATGACGTTGAGCCCCAGGCGGGGTGCGGCTTAAGTAAATCTATATTAAAATCGCCCAATAGAAGAATGTCGGCCTTCTTTTTTAAAGCTCTGTCAAGGTTATGACTAAACTGATCGTACCACTCAAAAGTTGAGGCGGGATTTCTATATAAGAACCCAATTAATACCGGTTTTGATTTCGGACACTTGACTTCGACCCATACGCACTCCACCCCCATCATTTCTAGGTCGACGCGTCGATGAACTAAATGCTGGATAGAATTATGAATATAGACAGCGATGCCAGTTTGACCGGGAGACAAGGGGTCTCGTCTAATAACTGAAAAATTGGGGATACTGATTGCTGCATCGCTTACACAGGAACTCAGACGCGTCTCACTGAGTCCAAACAGGTGGAACGGTGTAGGATCGTTAATATATACAGATATGTCGGCTAGTTTGTTGTACAAATGAAACACATTGAGGTGCCCTATTCTCATAACTGCACCTTTGATGGAAAATTCGCTTGGACTTATTACAAAATACAGAGTGCACAAGATAAACAATGAAGAAACAATTGAATACAGAAAAACACGGAAATAACAAATACTATAAAACTATAAAACGATAAAAGGCCACGTAATTGAATAAAAGTCCTCCAGAGAACAAGTAGCCGTTAAGCTACTGAGCTCTCAAAAAAACTCGCTGCGGGAGTGACTGAACCACAAGAAAAAAGTGACGCAACTTGAAACGCCGCATGGAACACCTGTATGTTCGGCTGTCACTAAGTTCCCTTCTTTGTCGTTCCAGTACAATTTTAATTAAATCACTCAAGCTAATAGTCTGTCTCACTGTAAAGACACGAAAGAGGCTGAAAATTAAGTCTTTCTTAAATGAGCACAATCTTTACAGTGTAAACTAACACAGTCTCTGGTGGTAACACTCAATGTTACTGTCACATCAGTTTATGACCAACGCGGCTAGAAGGTAGAACCAAAGTAATCAATAAACAGCACAGTGGATGCAGACAATAACGTTGGTAGTCACTCTAACTGATTTACGGTAAGAACAAGTTACATCTGTAACAATAGCAGTCAGCTTGCCGTGCTCGTGTTCACAATCACCAAATATAAACGTCTAATTAAAGCGTCAGTAAGTCAGTGATGAACTAGTTCAACAAATGAAAATTAACCCTTTTGTTCATGCATCCACCGGTGCTGTTTGCAGCATCGGTGGTTGCATGCACAACGGGGTTAAGCAAGTTAGTGGCAGATAAATCCCTGTATGAAAGGCTGCGGTTAACTTGTCAGTTGATATCGCAGCTAATCAGTTAATAGTAGACACCACCTATTAACCCAACAATGGACAATTAATCCTCCTGTTCATGCATCCATCGGTACTGTTTGCAGCATGTACTGTTTGCAGCATGTACTGTTTGCAGCACCGGTGGTTGCATGCACAGGAGGGTTAATGAGATTATTAGCCGGTAAAGCCCTGAATGAATGGCTGTAGGAGCTGCGCAAGCATGCGCATCCTCTGCGTTGCGTCTAATCCGGGTGTAATGGCAGGGCTCTCCCACCCTCTGGTCGGTGTGGGAGTAGCGGTGGCGAGAGAGAGAGAGAGAGAGAGAGAGAGAGAGAGAGAGAGAGAGAGAGAGAGAGAGAGAGAGAGAGAGAGAGAGAGAGAGAGAGAGAGAGAGAGAGAGATATATTAAATGATTCAATTATTCAATGAAGTTTTATTTATCAAAATATAAGGGACCAAGCACGGATCCTTGGGGAACTCTATATTTATATCTTTTAGAGAAGAGTAAGATCCACTCACTAGAACGCTTTGTTTACGATCATTTAGGTATGATCTAAAAATGCAACTACTTCTGTACTATTCAAGTATTTCTGAATCTTTGTCTTTAAAGTGGTGTGATCGATTAGGTCAAATGCCTTTTTAAAGTCTAAGTAAACGTCACCTGTTATCTGGGATTTGTTCATACCCTGGAGCTATACGTCAACGAGGCGCGTGAGTGCAGTGTGGCGCTATTGCTGTTGGCGAAATCCGGATTGAAACGGGTGGAGGAGCTTGCGGTTTTCTAAGTAGGCAAGCAGGTGTTTGTGGACAAGCCTTTCAAGCGGCTTTAATAGAACTGATAATAATGAAATCGGCCAATAGTTGTTAGAGTCACAACGATCTTTAGTTTTTCGAAGTGGAATTATTTTAGCGTATTTTAGTTTGTTAGGGAAAGTATGTTGCTTGCTACAGAGGTTGTAAATGTAAGTAATAGTAAACGTTTCTGCAGTAAGACTGCTGAGATTGGTTGTTGAAGTGCCAAGGGAGCCTTTAGTTAGAGTGTTCAATAGGCGCCAAATAGTGCAAGAATCCTTAATGTCGTTCACTGTGTCACGGATTAACCTTTTCCTTGCCTCTCTGATCGTGTACTTAACACGGTTACGTTGTTGCTTGAATTCAGTAAATAATTTTTGACTACGCAAATCATCTCTAAGCGCCATCGCTTGCATTATTTCTGGCGTTAATCATGGAGGAAGAGTGATCGATTGAACCCTTCTCTCACGAAGGGGTGCGTGAGAGAGAGAGAGAGAGAGAGAGAGAGAGAGAGAGAGAGAGAGAGAGAGAGAGAGAGAGAGAGAGAGAGAGAGAGAGACAGAGAGAGAGAGAGACAGAGAGAGAGAGAGAGAGATTGGTTGGTTGTACATTGCTTAACGTCCCGAAAGCAACAAGACTTTCTCACGACGTGCCTGCACTGCTTGTGAAAAAAAAAAAAAAAAAAAAAAAGAATATTGAATGTATGTCGCCAGCCGGTTAATATGCTAAATAAACCTAAGACCATTTAGCCACAGACATCCAATATCAAGAGCTACAGGCAGCGCAGACAGCATGGAGAGTTTAAAAGAGGAAAATACAGGAGAATTGACCAAGGGTAGACAGAAATACATGCCCCAGAATAGAGAGAAAACCCACCCTGTGGGCTAACCAGGGTGACCCTGGAAACTAAAAAGTAGTTAACTCCACTGAAGTCCCCCAGGGCAGACCCGGGTGTGTGTGTGGGAGAGAGAGAGAGAGAGAGAGAGAGAGAGAGAGAGAGAGAGAGAGAGAGAGAGAGAGAGAGAGAGAGGAGAGAGAGAGAGACAGACAGACAGACAGACAGACAGACAGACAGACAGACAGAGAGCGTTTGAGGACGGGCAAGCTTGAAATTTTATATTTTCTCTAAAAAGAATAATCTCGAGGCAGTTAAAAAAAAATGTTGATTAAAATGGACATTTGCGAAAAAAATGGCCGTTTCACCAAAACCGGTTGATCCACACTGGAGTCCGCAATTTCTCTTATTATTAATAGATATTTTGCATATCGCTAGAAGGGAGACATTAAATGAGTCTGTTAACCAGCATTGTAGCTCTACCATTTTTTTCAGTGATTATTAAATATTGTTTGAAAAAAAAATATTTTGGGGGATTAATTTCAGGAATTATTTGGTATTAATAATAAAACAATTGAATTTATTTTCAGGAAAAAATAATCTTCTCATTAATAGTAGCATGATTTTGCATAAACGGTATTTGCATAAGCGTACAGTTTGTCTCGGCTGTCGGGTACCATTGGGTAAAATTGTGACCTGTAAGCCGAAGGTGTGAAAATCAACAATTTTTCGGCACCACGTTTTTTTTTAATACATCTAACATAGCTTTGATTTTTCGTTTACGAAAAAATATATCTTCTGCTTAAAGCATGTTCTTAATTAAACGAACTTTTGATCGGAAAACCTAGATCGGAGAAGATCGGCGATCTTTTGGTTTGTTTCTTAATTGTGGTTGAATGAACCTAGGCGAACTTCAGCAAAACAGGTTTGCCATGGTTCTCTTTCTTAACTGAAATGCTTGATTCGGCGTACTTACTGTCTGCGAAGGAGTTCAAAATGGCTGCCGCTATACCGTTTCGCGATTTGGATGCTTTTTGTTTTTGTACTCCTTTGCAGTAGCGATCCCACAAACAGCGTTCCGCCTCCCACAAATCAATAAAAATAGGTCTTGTTCTTCGCACGAGTGAAATATCGCCGTCTGCCATAGTTGTTTTAATCGGTGACTATCTTCTTATCTCCTACGCAGAAGAGGGTAAAAGTTTTGCCCAATCAGAGAAAAGGCTCGCCTTGGTTTGCTCATAGACCATAAATAACCGGACCGCTCTCTCTCCTGCTTCCGGTCTCTGCACTCGTCGCGCAACTATTCTTGCGCATCAGTCAACTCATTATTCCGGTTCAGTACATCGGAGAGCTTTTCACGTGGATTGTTTCTATGATTTTGGTTAGTGGTGCAGTTTGTAAAGTGTCTTTTGTCTTGCATTATGCCTGGTGCAAGTTGTACGATTGTGGGCTGTGGTGCATGCAACGGAAAGCACAAGGGGCTGTCGTTTTTCTCCATTCGCCAACCAAAGGACTTGAAGTGGGAGAGAGAGCTTGTTCACGCCGTGAATCGTGCAGACAGCAATTTTAACAAAGACACTGCAAAGATTTGTTCTAGACACTTTCGACAGGAATGCGTGAAGTTGGGTAAGTATTATTTACCTAGAATATAAGCTCGTTCTAATCATATTAAGTTCAATTCACTATACAAAAGTTTTATCCTGCGATTTATTCGGGACTCTTGCATGATGTTAATATCGTAAGCAAAAGTAGCAGTACTCCCCAGTAGCACACGTGTGTACTTTCAGTAAGTATTCAGTTCTGAGTCTTATTCGGTTTGCTACTTCATGCAGAGGAACGATAGAACGGAATAGAAATCACAGGAGTATAATTAACTGTCAATTTTGTTTATGGTTGATCACTATATAATTTGTGTCTTTGCAAATTTCTTATTTTTCTGGTATTATGTTGCTGTAGGTCCTGGTGGGAAAAAACGGTATCTTCTACCCGGGAGCCTTCCAACAGAGTGTATACTTTTCAAGTCCATTGTCACAAGGCAACCTCCTCCAAGAAAAGAACCTGTAAGTGTCTATTTATCTTATAAAATCCTGTTGACAGTGTTGTATGACATTTGATAACATCCCATGGAGCAGTAGATCCATATCCGATGAACAGTTGTGCACTTGCCCATGCAGTTATGTCGATTTTGTACTTTAGACTTGGGCATTCATTTCTCCATTGTGGCATAAATCTGGTTTTGCCTTTGGCATTGATTTCTCCAGGGTTTATGATCAAATTGCAATAAAATTAATTTATGACTATATTAAGAGGATAGTCCTGTAACTTTCCCAGGGCATGTGCAGTGCGCATAACTCTGTTTAAAGGGGTCACACAATTACATGGAAATGTCACATGTTTATATAAAATATATTTCCATTGGATTGAGGTCAAATTTAAAATTTGGTGTATAGTGACCTTATGAGGTGGTATTGTCAGTGCAATAATTCAGACTAGGCCAGTAGGGGCTAAACTGTTTAACAAAAGTGTGCTCATATCCTCAGTGCTTTTGGACCGATTTCATGGACATTTCACTTGAAGTGGCCACGACAACGTTTGTCACCCAGGTCATGGCCACAGGGTCAAGATGACTGAATTTCTTTGTACTGTCACATGAAGGCAAATTTGTTTTATTGGCAGTACACTTTTCGCAGACAGCAATTATGTCTCTTGTGCATAAAAGGATGCTATGGGGTGGGGATGTAATTTTTGTTTATTGGCAAAACCTGTTATAATAATAATAATGATATAATAGAATATTATTGTTATCTATTTGGTAACATTATGCATCATAATACAACTTCACACTTTTTAAAGGGATTACTCTGATACCTGAATTTCTTTGTGTGTATTTCAGGTAGCACGTGAACCACCTCTGGTGCCTGTCAAGGTTGTCTACAATAACTTCAGTGATGTTAGAAAAGCTGCATCAAAATTGCAAGCTCCATGGTGTGTAGTTCTGCACTCCGATGCCCAAGTTGTAGCTGTTTCACTAACGCCAACTGGTATTGGACATCTGCAAGTTAGCATCACCCCAGATCTATCCGCAGTGGTTTCTGTTTTTGGACTGCAAGCACCCCACCTGACGGCCAATATTGAATCAACTCACCTCTCTAAACATCTAACAGCTTTGATTGGTCTGCATGTATGTCCAGGTGTAGTGGACCATGCCCTGCAGAAATTTGCCGAGCTCCCAACTGGACAGGATCTATATTACAGACATGTACTCTATGTCTCAGAGACTTCTTCTATAACACATTCTTCTACTGCTCGATCAAGTACCTGTCATTTGCTGGTGAAAGAATCCTCCAAGATCTGTAACGACTGCCTTGAAGTAAAGAACTTACTACTGCGAAAACAGGCAAGAGCACATGCAAACGAAAAGACGCCAATTCTAAACAACAATCCATTGGTGTCAGTGTCACACAAAAAGCTGAAGCAAGCGTTCAAGACCATTCGCAAGCAAGCTGCTACGCTGAAACTACAACTGGAAAACTTCAAAAAATCTCTGAAGACGGACTCCGTTATAGTGAGCGACACCTTGCATGAGTCTTTGATCAGTGCCATAAGTTGAATTTGAGCAACCATGACGTTTTTTGATTTCTTATCAAACATCAAAAGAATTACTCATTTTTTTGCCATTCCAAAACAAAGGGAAGTAATGAAGTATGAATTATAAATAAAATAATAAACCGACCAACGCTTCTTATTTTTTGAGGGGGGAGGGGTGGTCATGTCACCCTTAATACAATATTTTGTTTTTATTTGGCCTAACAGTGAAAGCATTTGTGTCATTTGTCGCACAGTAAGCAGACTGCTAATTATTTAGACCACAAGCACTTTTCAGTGAAAATCAGAGGTATATTATTTGCTTTTATGTTCATATAACTTATAATTTTTTTGGGTGGTAAAAGTTTCGGTTCTCTTAATTAAAATTGACTAAAGCGAACTGTTCTGGCTCTAATACTGCACGTTCATATTTAGATTCATTGTGTGTTAACAATAGTTTATGTTGTAGCTATGTTGTAAACTTGTATGTTACAGTTGGAATGGTGTTGGAAGAATACATTATATATATTTTAATTCTGTCTTTCATTTTGGTGTGTTGTTCCTCTAATGTTCTCTGCTTAACTCATTCTACCCCGGACACACCACAGCAAGATAAAGATCGACCATGATAGTTCAAGGGTGATGCCAGAATAGCTTGGCGCCTATGGGCGCCAAGCTATTCTGGCATCACCCTTGAACTATCATGGTCGATCTGTGTCCTGCGCTACGCTAGAGTCTTCAGAAGACAACAGCAAAATGTGGGGATTTCGGTGTTGGGGTAGAATGGGTTAACATGCACTAATACACCATAAAACAAGAGCACCCAATACGAGACATATTCAAACGAGTCATGCTTTCTAACACTGGTGGGACAGGTACTAGAAACATTTATTGTATAAATATCAATACATTGTAGAAATACAATACAATATAACTTTATTGTCTGATGTTCATCACATACAGAAATTTGTCTTTGGCTCGTCGTTCGCAAGAAGCATGCAATAATGCCAATAATTATATCCTTTTTATATACACAATCAGCAGAGACACATTCATTTCTAATGACACAGCAGCAACCCTAAATTCCAATCGAATACATTCATAATCTAAACCCCACATCAATAATAACTAATAATTTTACATTCATGCAGAAAAAGCACACGCACACACACCCACACACAACATAATCTAATAACAGCACAAGTTAAGTGTTGTCTTAAACTATACATATCACGGCCTATACATGATTATAATGGCAGTGCTTAAAAGGTAGAGGCATGACTAGAACATTCTACATTTACCTATACATAGACAGTCAACAAGCAATTACATAATACAGTGCAGTAACAACATTCTTAAAACATTAGTAATAAAAAACACAGCAAAGACACAACTGAGCCTTTCTCATAACTAGATTAAATTTAAGAGTACCATAACAATGGTTAGGATCATTAAAATAACAAGATACATGTTATGTGACTAGAACAAGTTCATTCAATCTACTAATTAAGAATGTCATAGCTCAGCAAATTACATCCAAGCATTCGTGACAATTATGATGTTAAGTAAAATGAATATATATATATGTCATACTGCTATACAACATTCACCCATTACCCCATCGCTTACCCCCCACTCCCACCCACACAGTCTACATTGGCACACCCTATGGATGCAGCACATACAAAAGCAACGCTGCACGTTCACGCCTATAATAATAATAAATTCATGGAAAGCATCAAAAACACTAAAACTTAGGTATGCTCAATGCAGCGCACAAAAGCAAGGCAATAATGCACTCACATGATTGAGAAAAAATTCTGTTGCGAAGATGATTGGTTGAGTAAAATTGTTAAAACACCTAAAAGCTGTTGGGGGGAAAAAAAAGGTCGGAATAATGGTTCCTGATGGATTTGGGGGAACTACTTAAGCTGTTTACGGATACCCTTTGCTTTTTTTGTTGTCTTAGTTCTTCGCCTAAACGAGTCCATGATTGTCTTGCATTTGTGATACATCCTCACCTTGAAATAGAGGTGAACAACATCTTCCAAGATCTTTTCTTTCGTACTGTCTGACACATCAGTCTTGCATAAAATATCATACAAGCAAGTAGACACAGACTCTGACTGACTGCATCTTTCAAGATATGTTTTAAATGAAGCATTCACACTTGATGCATCTCCAAACAACTCCCTGAAACACATTTCAAGACCCAGAAAAATCTGAACGCTATTTGGTTTCAGTTTGATCAAACCACCTCTGTCGAGAATGCTTGTCAGTGTCTTTCTGGTACCTGCAGTAGCATCAATTCCAGTTTTAGTAGTACTGTCACCATCACTGCATGTTAGTTTTTCCAGGCACTTGATGATCCTTGCCCCAACATCTTTATCTTGGAGTCTTCTTGCCTTTTGTCTGAGTTTTTGGATTACAAAACCACCAATGTACTCGACAATGTCATGCTCAGTGTCAAGAAGGGGCATGCTTATTTCAGAACACACTTGTTCAGGTTCATATTGAAGCTGAATTAACAGCTCAAATGTTTTCAGACACAACCATGGGGCTACAATTTCTGATGATCTTTCTGCAACAGTGGACATGTTTTCTGTGCACATTTGATGAAACTTGGTGTAGGCACGTTCCTTTGCTGTATTTTTAAATTTGTGTCGTGGTACCAAGCAGTTGTTCAGGAACTGGAGAACAGGCAGCATCACACTGCCTAAAAAAAAACCAACAACAACATCGTATTAGAGAACAGGTTGACATTCACTTTGCAGCAACAGTAAAACCAATTTCTTGTTCCTTTTATAATGTAAGCTCTTGCTCAAATAGAAAGATATTAAAATAATGCCTGTTTCTATCAGAATCAAAATGCTTTTTGGATACCACACAGGAATCAATTGATAATTAATTAAAATAGACAGCAATAGCACTGTCACATGGCTAAAATGTAAAAAGACATCCTGATCACACACAATTCATACACCTACACCACATTTACAATAACATTTTAATAAATATATACTGCACAATATTATGTATCCACACTAATATAATTATCAAGTACTAAAACTCATTCAGACAAATTACAGCAAGCACATTCACTTCGATTTTCATTAAATAAAATAAAAAATGCAACAGTCAAAAAGGGATTATAAGAGTCATCACAGAACACATCTCACTACAGAACAATGAAAAATGGTAACAAAAATAAAAACAATGCTTGCACTACTCACACTCACATTGTGCATGTGAGTGTGAGTACTGCAAGCATTGTTTTTATTTAATGCTTTGTGAACCAGTACATCCACACCAATAGTAGATATTTAGATGTGCATTTTGTGTCATCCCACTGATTTCTGAACACTGTAGAAAGGTGAAAGGCAGGGATAATGGGGGAACATATGATGGTACGTACTGTCTAAGTTTTTGCAGATTTCACGAACGCTCTCTGGCATACAGTCATCTCTTTGCAGCTCTCCGCAAGCCTGGTTAACAATATTCACCGTCAGCTAGGAAAAAAAAAGGTTAACAGCGCCATTAATACATTAGGCAATTAAAGAGAATGCGACATGTATACCCATTGATTAAAAAACAGGCACAGACTAAGTTAAACCAAGAACAATTAAAATGTTAGCCTTCATGCTCCCTGACAATTTATTTAGTTCTTTTGTGTTGTATAGTTATTTTATTTTTTTGTTGAGGGGGAAGGGAGGAGGAACGTACGTGTTACTTTAACCAAAAGTTTGTCACTTTCCCTCAACCCTTACTGTTGTACACGTGAGAGATTAAAAATCAGTTCTTTGTAATGGTACAAATATTATTGATTAATACTTTTTGCACTAATATGTACCTTGACAACGTTGGAAGTGGCGGGTAACGCCGAACTGGCAGCATGCAGACACTCTCCAACATCTTGGTCCTGATCGAATTCCTGGTTTAGATATTATAAGAATGTTAATACAGCTCGGCAGAATTATAGTGGAAAGAATAATTACAGATCTGTCTAGATAGAAGCTACAGACTAATTTATGACATATTTACAATACAGTCAATTATATTTCAACAGTTTCCATCTCGTGTAAACGTGAAACTAATACTAGAACACTTCACTTGATCTACTCCAGCAGCCTATCACGTGTGACACAAATAAACGATAGAATGCACAAAGGAAGACTTCAATCGAAATATAAACCGTCAAAAAACAAAAAAAGGCTACCATGTATGCCCCTATTTATTGAATAAGTGTTCAAGGTAGAAAATCTTGGGAATGTTTGCTCCTCTTTACCTGCAAAACAGTGTCGATCTCCATCTGTTGTTGTGTGTGGAAACAAAAGCGGATGCGTATGATGACTAAATCAATTGACGCATGCGCGACGGGAGTTCGGCCTGCGGTTCGTCTGTTTCTCGGCAAAGAGATGCTTGTCCGGTTATTGTGGTCTATGGTTTGCTCAACACGTTCGGCGAACCTTTTCCGACAGCGAACTATGGTTTGCCGAGGTTCGTGAACTACTTCGAACTAGGTTCGCCGTATCTTTAGATCGTCCAATTAAGAACCAACCTGGTTCGTTCGAGATCGTGAACTCTAGTTCGTCAGAGTTCGCGAACTAAATTTCGTTTAATTAAGAACATGCTTAATACCCGCATGATTTTTCATAAACAAAGCCTCTGTTTGTCCCGGCTGTCGGGTAGGATTATGTCAAATTGTGACCTCTAAGCCCTAGATGTGAAACTCAGGAAATTGCAAAGTTTGATTCTCTAATACTTAAAATGTTAGTACTGCGATAAGTGACGTATGACATCAAGTCGTCACTATGAACACGGCGTCGTGGGACTAACGATGTCATAACGTGAAGCTTGAAGTGCCGTCATTTCGATGCAAGTTCTATTCTTCTTCTTCAGAATAGCTATCGCTACACCAGCCAACTGGCACAGAGCTTACGAATGGCGGGAGGCGCGGTGTGTTCGTCTTTATTATATGTGCCAGTGTATGTGGATCAGAGGGTGTGTATGGGTAGAAGGAGATGGATCAGAAGGATAAACTTGAAAAAAAGAACAACTTTGGGGTAGGGTTGCATCATGTTAACCCTCATGCAGAACGCCATTTTATACTTATTTTGCGCTTTTACGTGCAGTTTCGGCTTGTACAAGTAGTCATTTTGTTCGGGGCCTATTAGAAAAGTCGAGAGTGATCGGCGGCAGCGACTTTGGTGATCTTTGTAGGTCGTTATTTCCAGGGAATTAATGAAAATGAACTGCACACACCTTGAACTCGTGGTCTATTTTGTCGATACGCTTGTTGGGGTCAATGTCATTGGGGAAGAAACTGTTAAAGGCCAGCAACGCCAGCCGAGCGTGACGACTTGTATAGGCCTCTAGGATCGCCTCATGCACAAACCGGTACTGTGACTACAGGACAGATGAACAGAAGGAAAAACAGCGAATAATTTGTAAAGTAATAACATTATTGAAAATACCATATTAATCGTTTAGCTCACAGTGTCATTTGTATTGAAAATATGAAAATACTTCCTTTTGATACCATTGTAGGTACGTCTGTAAAATACGGCGCTACTATTAAAACAAAAGAAGCAAACACAAAGCAATAACCTCTCAATGTGAGTATCATAATCAACATTCAGATAAGAACAGGAAATCATTTCATGTGGCAAAGAGAAGCTGGTCCTTAAACTGTAACCTAAAAATGCACACACACACACACACACACACACACACACACACACACACACACACACACACACACACACACATGCACTCACAAACATTCACTTACTGCTGTTTGCACCATGTTGATACGATCCTCGCGCATGCGCTGAATAATGTGGAATACACCAATTTCCTTTCCGTCCCGAACTGTATCCATGGCGATATCCAGTGCAATAAACGTGCCTGTCCTTCCTACACCAGCACTGTGGACATTCATACAAATGAAGAAATGCCGGTTGACAACTGAATGTTTCCAGCTGTCGTGTATTGTGTGCATTGCTGGGAAGAGATATTATATAAGAGAATACAAGCCCACCTAAAATTGATAATGCTGCATCGACCCACTAAAACCACAAAATTTGACAATTACTCACCATTGCCTACCAACACACACCCTCAGAGATTTAAAAACCAAAAAAAAAAAAAAAAAATCGAGCTCAAAATTACGGCAATTTTGGCAATGACCTATCGTTGACCCACCACCGGTCCGCCATCTAAAAACATCATGATGATTTTAAAATAAAATGCCCATGACCGGTATTCAGCAAAGTTCACAGTAATCTTCTACCTGTTATCTATCTAAGCAAACTCGTCATTTGCAGTACATATCATGACATAAGCAGGATTAGCAATGATATCGTTTAAAGTACAGTCATATGCTAAACTCGACACCCGACACCGTTATGGGCTCAAGTCAGTCTTCCATTGCGTCAGCCTGGCTCCCGTTTTATCTGCTTGCCACCCCCCCCCTCCCTCCCTCCACACACACACACACACTAACACACACACACACACACACACACACACACACACACACACTAACACACACCCACTAACACACACACACACACACACTAACACACACACACACACTAACACACATACTAACACACACACACTAACACACACACACAAACACACACTAACACACACACACGCACACACTAACACACATACACACTGACACACACACACACTAGCACACACACACACACACACACACTAGCACACACACTAACACACTAATACACACACAAACACACACACACACACATACACACACGCACTAACAAACCAGTAAATTTTAAACTAACCGGACACTAAAAGTCCTATCCTGTCATGCCTGAGACTGAGGTGTAATCTCCAACGACCCAACTGCTTACCACGTATGTCTTGTTGACTGTTACACTGACTAAAAACAGATTGATTGTACATTGATTGCACATTGCTTAACGTCCCGACAGCAACAAGGCTTTCTCAGGACGTGCCTGCACTGCTTGTGAAAAAAAAAACTAAACAGAACATTGAATGTATGTCGCCAGCCGGTCAAATACATTAAATAAACCTAACACATGGGGCCTAAATAAAGCGAAGACCATTTAGCAACACACATCCAATATCAAGAGCTACAGGCAGTGCAGACAGTAGGGAGAGGTTTAAAAAGGCAAATACAGGTGAATGGACAAAGGGTAGACAGAAACACATGCCCCAGAATAGAGAGAAAAACCCACCCTGTGGGGCTGACCAGGGTGACCCTGGGAACTAAAAAATACCTAACCCCACCCAAGTCCCCCAGGGCAGACCCGGGTGGGGTACTAAAAACAGGATGGGTAATAACACATGTATACTGCCTTGAAATCAGGTCTCTTTCTCTGTAAGGTAGATTTGATAATACTTGTTTGCTAATTGGACCACACGCACTATTTTTTTTTTAAATAGTCCTTATGTCAAACTTATCACCTGACAAACTTATCGCCATGTCGTCAAATGAGGAAAGTGCCGTCAACTCGACACACTTTATGGAGAGTGTGCGGGACTGTGAGAGTGGGTTGAAACGTTAGATTATGTCATGACAAGTGGCAAATGTATGCTGTCAAGCCCTGTCAATCGACTCGCAATGAGAGACCTAACGGTACTGTTTACTGAAACCTTGTAAAACGGAAGCCAGGCTCTTGAGAATCTGATCCGGTTTCAGCTCATAAGAATCTAAGCCTGCAGGGGGGTACGGGCTCCTGAGGATCTCAACCTCTTCTAAAACCCCATGTTTTTTTATGTACTCATTACGAGGTAGCCAGATAGCGGAGTTTTTGTTTAAGCTAGAGGCTATCAAGGGATGTACAGATATTGTTTTACATCTACGTGTTGGGCGTCTTTCTTTGTGGAGTAATCAGATATGCGTTTATATTCACATACAATGACAATCCACTTAAATGCTTATTCATAAGCTATGCGGTGGCTGGTTTCTGGAAAAACTGAAATCAATCTCCTCATACTGCACTATACAGAGGCACACGATAACAAACTTACAAACAGCTGGATAAGATACTAACTTTTCAGAAATTACTCTAGTTGTGCAAAAATCAGATGCCTGTGTAGTTTATTCTTTGTCACACGTCACAGTTGAAAGCAAACTCGACACCCGACACCTTAGCAGGCTCAAGCCAGTCTTTCATTGCGGCAGTTTTTTTAGACATTGCATCAGTCTAATTTTATTAGCTCAAAGATTTTATCCAATCGGTGATGAGAACTTTCTAAATAAGACACGGCTCCTAACACGCACTGTCAAATCATGACACAACATTTTTGAGTGCAAGCTGAAATTCTTCGTAAGCAGCTTATCGATTGTAAAAAAGTCAGTCATCTCAAAAATGAATTAAAACGCCTGGAAAATAAAGCACAGGAGTTTAAAAGAGATTTAACTGATAATGAAAATGAGATGATGACTTCTACAGCTTTTTTGATAAAGTGCAAAGATGAAGCAAATAAGGTGGCGTTTTCAAATGAGCTAGTATTTTATAGCGAACTTGAGAAACAAATAGAGAAAATTAAAGAAAATATCAGTAGATTAGTTCAAAAGATACGTCATCAAAAGAGTTTAATAGAGCTGACTGAAATGAAAGCAAAAGCTCTCAATCAAGAATTGACACAAATTGAAAAGAGCCCCTCAATTCAAAATGCGGTTGCATCTATGAATAAAATGAGAACAAAGATGCAATCAATGGGTACAACAGGCTAATTTTACAGTGCTAAGCCACTTACTAAGAACCAAAATGCAAGTGGTTTTTACAACGCTCTCAGGATTTTGTGCATACCATCAAATTTAACACATCACATCATACTCTTTTAAATTAACGTGATGTGTTGGGATAACACATACACACAGTATAAGTTTTGAACTTAGCCCGGGAGTGCTGTGTGTATGTTTTTTTTTCTCTAGGATGCAACGACAGCCAGCACACAGACACATACACAAACCACACCTGAGAGCTAACACGTTTGGATTTTGACATGTAGTTTGGTGCAGTGTAGAAGACCACAGAAATTTGTCATCGAAAATGGGCTGTCAAGAGTTAAATATACTCTTTTGACGAGGCTAATAAAGTTGAAACAGCCCCTCAACCCAAAGGTAAGTACTCAAATTTTGTTTCACTTTTTATTTTTGATTATAAAATGAATCAGGACGAACTATTACTCCTAAGTGATATCAGCATTGTAGAGATCAAAGACTTAGACTCTAAAAAACAGCGTCTTCTGTCTGTAGTTGTTTCTGGTAACTCAAAAAGCTTATCTCGGAAAATGTTATTCCACAAATGATAGTGAATCTCTTACTGGAGGAAAAGTCATCAGACTACACACCAAATATAAAAATCACATTGCTTCACTAATGGCTCGTGATATCAGTTGGTCTCTCGTGTCTCTTTATGCAAAGTCTGTTAGTCAATTGTTTTCAGTCGATACTGACAGTCTGACACACGGTCTTGAAGGTAACCCAATCTTTTCAAGTGCAATAGGCAAATTAGCATGCGTCATGTATTACAAGTTTGGAAATTACCTTGCACCCGTGGTAACTTTGCTTGTTACTGGGAGTCATGTTGAGTTTTCAAGAAATAATTTTAAATTAGTAGAAAATGGACCAAATGAACTGAACGGATGACACCCTGATGACCCCACAACCAAGCCCCGACCCTGCCCTGATGCAGGTTCAAACTGTGACTAAGGTTAAATCCCAGGCAGGGTTAAGCTGGAAAATGAGTAGCTGCGTTGAACAAACAAAGAAAGTTAGAACTACTGCAAAAGGCTCATGTAAATGACTCAATGCCAGGACCACTATCAACAGCATCACCATCACCCCCAAAACCACTACCAACACCCTCACCCCCTCAACAAAGTGAGAGGCAAACAACTAAGCCTAAACCTGAAATAACAAATTATATAGTTGTTGGATTTGTTGTCGGATGTGGTTACGTAGGATACCAATTATACAATAAATACAAACCACACACTCAAACAGTGTCCAAAAAAATCAAACACTCCAAAAATAAAAGAAGAAGTCGCCATATTACCAACAGCATCAAAACCTTTCGAACCATTTTACATGCAGTAAATAAATTTATTATTTTAATTTTTGTGGCATAAGAAAATGAGCGACGCAAAGAACATAATGAACCTTGTCTATCACTCTGCCATAATAAGCGAACTAGCAGTTGCTTACACTATGTTGGGAAAAAGTCTCCTCAAAATGAGATCTGCTGATCTCAGTAGATTAGATTTTGAAGATACCGCTAAGCTAGTTGCAGTTGTAACAGTGTCAATTGCAACAAAAGACTTTCTTGTCAAGCAAGGAATTATTCCCGAAAATATTTAATGTAAATAAAAAAGTATGGCGACTTTAGCTATTATGATTGGGGGCACAGTTGTTAATGCATTAGCATTTAGCGGCTCAAACTATCTCTTTTCAAAAATGGGTAGAGAGGAATCGGCAGAAGAAATGAGGCAACACAATGAGGCATCTGAAAACCTTTCACAAGTGCAACATGATTATGAAAAGCAAAGAATAGAGAAACTTGATTTTATCAACGAAAAACTCAGGCTAGAAGGTCATGCACAGCATACATTTTCAAATTTTGATGACGCTATAAAACAATATTATCTTGTAACTGGCAAAGATATGACCATCCCACAGACGAAACTTAGCGATTACTATCAACCAAGTCCAGAACAAAAAAACGGCGAAATAATCTTTGTTCTAGTGGGAATGACATTTGTTTATTTCACAGAAGTTTTTATTGCTAGAAAAAAATGAACAAAGCAAACACTGACTCTAAGCTATAAAAAATATATTACTCTCCAATTGGCTACTGGAAAGGAAAGACTGCAATAGTAAAGTTACATGCAGCTGTGGGCGGTGATGTTACACTCGACCAAATAAAACAGTGGCTACAAAAACAGGCAATTTGGCAAATATATCTTCCTGCTCCCTGAAAAATATTAAGACCTCATTTTGTAAACAATACACACAATTACACTCATCAAATGGACCTCCTGTTCTTACCGCACAACACAATAAGAAAGAAGCGATACAAATATGCACTAACTGTTGTTGACATTGCTTCAATGCACAAGGATGCCGAACCCATCACTGAGAAAAACGCCACCACTGTAGCGACAGTGTTATCAAATATCAATAAAATAGGCCCTTTAAAATTTCCCAGGCTTGTGCAAGTTGATGATGGATCTGAGTTTAAAAAAGCAGTTAATCAATTATTTGCAAAGCATGGAGTGCTCTTTAGATGCGGGATAATGAGCGTGCACAGATCACAGGCAATTGTCAAAAACTTTAACAAACAATTATCAGAGATACTTTTTAGTTACCAGTATTCTAAAGAACTCATGCATGACGCAGGTAACACTGAGTGGGTTAAGAGTTAGTTATTTTGTGTTTAACGCCGAGCAGGTGACTAAGGCCATCTCATGGCGGGATGGGTAAAAATCTGGTCAGCCAGATGAAAAGCAAGGTCTTAAGACAAGATGTAAATATATCTAAAAAATATGTCAGGCTAAAATGTCACACGAGTCTTTAAAATAAATGTCTACAGACTCTCAAAAAGGGCAAAATAAAGAAATTCACAGTCTATGAATGCTCAGATCTTATTAAAAAAAATATTGCATTCTCTCAAGAAATTGAAGATTTTATCTGGAGGAACTTCCCAGAACAAAACCTTCAAGGAGTCTCTGCTGTGAAGTGTTTATATCTCGTGTCAATTAGATCGGCACAATACAGCAAAAAGTGTCCAACAGAAAACTGCTCATCACAGGCAAAACACCATGGACGCTCATCCTGTTTAAATAAGTAAGAGTGCGTAACATATGTATGCCCGATGTGGAGCCGAGTAAGGACAGTCTCCTCATGGCAGCTGCCCCAGCGGAAAGGTATACTGTCAGACACAGTAGGAAGAGCTTCATGCAGCTTGTTCCCTTCCACTATGTCCCCCTCGGACTGCCACTCGCGGGCTATGTACGCATTAATCACAGGTTTAAAATCACTATAAACAGTCTGTGTGTCAGGGACAGGGTCACTGCGGGCACCGTTGGCAGCAGAATCTGCGATTCTGTTGCCTTCGATGCCCACATGGCCTGGGACCCAAATAAAAATGATGTCATAATATCCTTCATCAAGTCTGTGTAGAGCTCTCTAATCTGCACCAGCAGTGGGTGGTCTGTTCCAGCGCCCTGAAGGGCCTGCAGGGCAGAAAGAGAGTCGGACAGAATCAGGAAGTTCCTTTCCCGAGACTGATAGGCATGCTTGAGTGCCAGCAGAATTGCCTGCAGTTCTGCACTAAATACAGAGGAATGGTCAGGGAGGCGGAGCTTAAATGGGCGTTGAGGATGGCGAGAGGACACTGCAGCCGCAGCCACTGTCCCATCCACAGACTTGGACCCATCCGTATAAAGACGACAATAGCCAGGAAACATTGAAAGGAGTTAATTGAGGCACTGTTGGTATATGGTTGGTCGAGTACAATCCTTCTTGTGGGTGGTCAAGTCCAGCAAGATGTCAGGAACTGGCAGTAGCCATGGTGGAGTGACGTGCTGCAGAGATTCCGAAACTTTGTCCAGGTCCACCCCGGCCACTTGCAGATGAGGACGGACACGGAATGAAAGTGGACGGACAGCTCCCGGATGGGCATCATAAATCTCTGTAAACGACGGGTTAAAAACTAAATCATAGGCAGGATTGTCTGGATGGGCCTTCAGCTTCAGAACGTAGCTGAGCATGAGGGGGATGCGGCGGAGCCTGAGAGAAGGCTCCCCTGCCTCGGCATACAGACTAGGAACTGGAGATGTTCTGAAGGCTTCAAGACACATTCGCAGACCTTGATGGTGAATTGTGTTTAGACGCTGTTGAACAGACTTGGAAGCCGAGCCATATACCACAGAGCCATAATCTAATTTGGACCGAACAAGGGCCCGGTACAGTCGAAGTAAGACAATGCGGTCTGCACCCCAGTCAGTACGACCAACGACACGAAGAATGTTGAGGGCCTTCCGACAAGAGGTTCTAAGGTAGTTAACATGATTGCAGAAGGTCAATGGTTTGTCAAAGATGACCCCCCAAAACTTTGACTCTTCGGCCACCTTAATTGGCACTCCAGCAATGCTCAGGCTAGGGTCTGGAAAAAAATTCGTCTAGTTAGTAAAATGCACACAGACTGTCTTGGAGGGCAAAACCTGAATCCGTTGAGAGACACCCACCCCTGGATGCGATCAACGCACAGCTGCAAGCTCCTCTCAAGAGTCGCAAGCCCTCGACCTCGTGCACACAAAGCAAAGTCGTCCACAAACAAAGAGCATTCAGAATCATCCTTAGGAACTTAGGAAGTAGACAGGGGAGACATACATACACAAACACGAAGGTGCACTACCATATGTGGTCAGGTAAATACCCTAAATTCCCACAGTAGATGCACAGAACATTACACAACAATGTAACGATATAGGATACAAATTTGCCTCGAGTTATAAATACTCACAAACCAGATAGGTGAGGCTAGCGCTGGCAGAATTGTACACAAACCAAGAGGAATCACTCAGCGCCGGACAGACAAACAGTTAGATCCCCTGCCCCCGCCTATCAGGCACCCAATCGCCAGCCCACAGAGAAATACGCAGGTATAGAATAAGACGATCATTTGCATCTTCAAAAAAGATGCATCAGGTCTCTTATATAACCCATGTCTTTCTCCGGAACTTAGGAAGTAGGCAGGGGAAACATACATACACAAACACGAAGGTGCACTACCATATATGGTCAGGTAAATACCCTAATTTCCCACGGTAGATGCACAGAACATTACACAACAATGTAACGATATAGCGACACAAATTTGCCTCGAGTTATAAATGAAATAATTGCTTTCACAGATGCACAAGCAATATATAGAAGTTCAAATTTATCTGACTTAGTTTTAGCGTTATTTTATCTTTCAAAACTACAAACTGACAAAAGCCTTATGGCATACATTTGCAAGGCATGTATGCCATATGTCCAACTAATAGTTTCCTATACACAATGAACTCTGCTTCTGATCTCCGAGGTATGTGACACGTGTCACTTCTGAAAGATATGATTATGCCAGTATAACAGATATGGCAGGCCTTCAAAGTGACTTCTGACACCTATGGTGAGGCGATGCATATAATTACATCCCCAAGCACCATCATTTCAACAGTTGTTCAAACACCATCATTTTAAACAGTCGTTGAGTCATCTTGCTTTCTTTTGTTCTTGAGGGTCAGGCGTTAAATCTTTTTCATAGCTTGAACGTTTCTGGCAACGTAGACTATGATACCTTAAAGGAGTGTTTGCTACACAATTTCCAATGTAGTGCGGAAGAGTTCAAAGTACGCTTGAGAGCTTGTCGGCCGGAAACAAGGGAGTTGTTTGTGTCTTTTGGCCAACGATTATCCCACTTACTTGTACGTTGGGTCGAGCTGGCCAAGATCTACCACAGGTACGAGGAGTTATTCGATTTGTTCTTTGCTGAGCAATTCTTGGCTAGCTTTTCCAAAGATCTTGCTGTTTTCTTGAGGGAGCGTGACTGCAGGGAAACCGAGGACCTGGTTTGGAATGTGGAAGCTTTTCGACTAGCGCATCCACACAAGAATTTAGCGCGCACGGTTGAGTCATCGCCAGTCGGGTTAGTTGCCACTAACTGAGGGTGAGGACAACAGTATTTCAGTACAGCGCGGGAGAATCGACCTTTTAACACCAGAGGTAGTTTTTGTTTTCCAGGTGGAGAAAGGGTCCAGAACATTATCAATCAGGATAATTACACGCGTGGACAAGTTGGGAAACGGTCTGGACGTGGTCATGGACGTGGTCGGCCTGCTCGTTCGGACACTCAGTGTTTCACTTGTCGTGGGTACGGTCCATTGGCGGATCTGGGGGGTCGGGGGGGGGGGGCCCAGGGGGCGATGCCCCCCCCCCACCCCGTCAGCCTTGACCACATTTTTTTGTTGTTGGATGTTTATTTGTGGAAGTTGTGTTTTACTATTAGATGGTTCTTCTTTTCTTGTATGGTGTATTTTACAATTATCTCACGGGATCGGTGGGTGAGCATAATGTGTTCATGGGCCTATAGTCAAATATCCTCACTTGGCACTCCTTACCTGCACCTGTAACAGTACTTCACGCAGACATAGAGTGTCATGTGCCCCGCGCTC
Organism: Semisulcospira habei; assembly: GCA_036245525.1. NCBI lineage: Eukaryota > Metazoa > Mollusca > Gastropoda > Semisulcospiridae > Semisulcospira > Semisulcospira habei. The sequence continues at coordinate 89,396,820 of BTPG01000003.1, forward strand.
ACAGGGGCTCATGTAAATAATAATAATAATAATTGCGTTATTTATAATGCGCTTATCTTATAATAATTATAACTCTAAGCGCGAGCTCACAACTCACGCACGCATGCGCACGCTTAGACAACGGCTCGCCTACCACAAAAAGTGAAATACATTATGATAATCGACTTGGCGTGGGAAGTGTGGTGATATAGGCCTTTTTCTTAATTGACGCGTTTAGAGTTATCCGCCCTTGCGCTATTCGGAAGTGCGCCGATATAGTCGTTCTGGTTTACAGCAAAGCATGGCAGACGAGAACTGTTATTGTGCAAGGAGGAAAACGATATTGCGTATGCTGTTCGAACTACGCTGGGAAAATAGTTGATGGAAAGACTGTATCTCTGCACACGGTGCCTAGAGACCAGACCCTTCGACGAGTTTGGGAGAGACGCCAGCGTTTGGTACGCAAAGATTTCAGCGGTTTCAGGACGAACACGCGCGTCTGTTCAGAGCACTTTGTCAACCAGGAAGGCCCACGCACCGGTGACCGCGTGCCTTCAGTTTTTACAAGCCGCATTTTCAACACGTGTACGGTGAGTACTGTGTTACTACGACATGTAGACTATTTTTACTACATAAAAAACAAAACAGATAAACGTGTCGATGACTTGTTAGATCAGCATGCCGAAGGGATTCCCGACAGCTTTTGATTCATCGCATCTAGGTTTTCCAAAATACGCTTCCAACAGATCGTTAAATACAAACTGATCTATCACATGAAGTATTAATCTAAGCATGGTTCTCTTTGAAGTTTAGATCCTATCACTAGTTTTATTTTAAAACTGATGTTGCAGGTTTGTGCAGTGGTATACTATGTCACAGAGGCAGACAGCTGCATTCTTTTTTCAGCTTATGTTGTTTCGGATGTCACAGCTCAGTGCTGCTCAGTTACCTTCTTTTTTGTTTGACAGTTATCATATGTTAAATGCATGTTTTTCTTTCATCTTCATTTATTTACATATGGCAGAACCAAAGGGTGCCGACAAATTGGTGACTGTAACAGAATCTTGTGGGGAGGTTGAAGACCACTCAGAGCAGCTTCGTTTTCAGCAGCCTTCGACTTCTGTCATGCTACACGACTATGCTGGTAAAGTGAATGTGGCCTCAATAATCCAGCATACATATTGTACAGCTGCCTGTCAGACAGAAAACAACCAAGTGGATGCAAAAGTTCAGACTGGGTCTATTGAGGTATCTGGCATGCATACCGGTGGAAAATCAGTTGGAACACAGACTGACAGTGGACTGACAACACATTGATGCCACTCAGATTTGAGCATGTTGCAGACAATCCTGAGATGGTAAGGGCTTACACCGGTATGCCAAATGCAGAGACACTGAAGGCAGTCTTTAATGAGCTGCCCCCTATTGAAGAAATAGAGAACAACACAGACCCTGGACGCAGAACTTCACTCAGGTTAATTGATCAGCTTTTCATGACCCTCATGCGGCTCAAGCTAGGTCTGGTGATTGCTGACCTGAGTTTTCGCTTCAGCGTTTCAAAGGCCACATGCTCCAAGATCATAAACAAGTGGATTGACCACTTGTATATTCATCTTTCCTTTCTGGCTTACTGGCCAACCAGGGAACAGATCAACAATACCATGCCAGCTGACTTCAGGGAGATGTTTCCCAGGACCCGTGTTGTGTTGGACTGCACAGAGCTGTTCACAGAAACCCCCCGCTCGCTGGCTGATAAGTCACTGATGTTCAGCCAGTACAAGACACACATGACATGGAAAGCATTAATCGGGATCAATCCAAATTGTGTGGTGTCTTTTGTGTCTGATTTGTGGGCAGAATCCATCAGTGACAAACAAATTGTACAGAAAGTAAGATTTTGGAACTATGTGAGAAGGGAGATGCAGTGATGGGTGATAAGGGTTTCCTGATTTTTGACATGACAACGCCGATATGGATTGAGCTGATCATTCCACCGAAGAAGTAAAAGAAAAGACAAATGTCAAAGGCAGAGATAACTTTGACAAGGCGAGTTGCAAACTACAGGATCCATGTGGAGCGACACATGAAGCGAGTGAAAAACTACAGGGTTTTGAACAATTTGACAGGTACCATGAAAGCTAACGTATCTAAAATCTGGAAGCTCTGCAATTACCTTTCTGCATTACTGCCCCCTCTTCATCCACATGGCTGTGTTGATAAAGATGGCCCTACCATTGATGAGGATAAATAGAATTTATGTTCCAAGGTTGTGTTTGGTCAGTGACAACTATTATGCTGAAGTAACGCACACAAAAATCCAACCTTTGCCTCAGATCAACATGCTGAGGCACCAGGGCTTAGGTGTGTAGGAAACTTTATGCTTGCCTAGGGTTACAAACACACTGCATTCATAGTATTGAGCAAGCTTAGGGTTTTAAAACTGGACCGAGATGGTTATAGTTTTATATATGGTAATGCCATGGAAATCCAGGCTGGTAAGCTTGCATTGTGTCATCAGGACGTCAGCTGTCCTTTTTGTGACTGCATCGCTTATTATGTATTTTGAGCCTTCCACTGAACACCTACAACATAAAGTAGTAGGGACTACCCCAGGCGCCCCGGCATCCGCTGGAGAATATCCAGTCCTACCCCCGATGGAGGATGCTAGAAAATATTCCCAAACAGATCTTGGACCTGCTGAGTAGATTTAAAGTTTTTTTACGCCCACGACCGATTTCGCCCCAAAGAGGGGGTGGGGGGGGGGGGTCTCCAGGTAGGCATATGGCGTAACCTGAAATTGCAAACGCAACGTTTGTACTAGACAGCAGCATCCAGAATTTACTGGTAGCACCGCCAGCAAAGCGCGGAATGCATCCCTAAAGCTTTATGCGGTGTTGCAGTGAAAGAAGACAGACTAATTTTGAAAAGGCAATTTTGTGGTGCAATTATTCTTTACTTTTAACAAAGGCGTCGCCCAAAGCCCAAAAATGCACTCAGATTAATTCCAAGGGACATAAGTGTTCATTCAACTCTGAGAATGCTGTGCTAATGCCATGGAATTCCAGGCTGGTAAGCTTGCATTGTGTCACCGAGGGGGATGCTAGAAAATAATCCCAAACAGATATTGGACCTGCTGAGTAGACTTAATTTTTTTTCCGCCCACGACTTGGGGCGAAACCGGTGGTATATATATATATATATATATATATATGTATGTATATATATATATATATATATATATATATATATATATATATATATATATAATATATATATATATATATATATATATATATATATATATATATAAAACCACAAGTTTTTATACATAAGCAAGTGAATGAACCCAGGTCATAATCAGGCAATCTTTCTTCCATCTGCATCTTGACTTTCCAGTGTGCAAAGTCCCAGACGTTGTTCCCTGACCATTGAAATTTTGTTAAATGATGCTATAAAAGCACCTTTTCAAATGTGCTGATTATGTTGTCAGTGGTGCACGTGCGACCGACACAGGGATCGTCACAATCACTGCTAGCCGCTCTGTAATGTTATCGGCATTATGCAGGGTACAAGCCATTTCCTGTCTTTTTTGTTATTATTTCTTGAAATGGTACCTGAATTTTCAACTGGTCCTTAACTTTTGTGAAGTCTACATCATTTGTGAAACTGCTGTAAAATCCGATTCAGCATCTAAATGAAAAAGAAAAATGTGTTGTGTCTTTTGCTATTTTATTCTGCGCAAGCACACACACACACACAAAGCTAAAATTCATTCTCAGACTGACAATAGAACTAGAAAAACATGTATTGCTAGAGCAATTGTTCCAAATGATGACCAAACTTCAACTGTTAAATTTCATGGGCATAGTCTGTTTAGCCAAGTGCAATATATTGTAAAGCTCATTATGCAATGTTCCTGGTTATAACAGGTTCAAATCATAAAGAATCCAACCACAATTAGTGTAATGCAGACTATTCAACACGTATGACTGTAGAATGGAAAGAAGACTGACGCATCAAGAAATGAAATTTCAGCTGTAGTGTTAGCACTGCAGACAACTGTAGGTGTTTGGGTTGTTGTTGGTTTTTTTTTTTGTCCTTCAGACTCGGAGGCAGGAAACAGAACTGATCTACCTCCAATAGAGCTTATCCGCAACAGCTTGGCCAGCAACAAAAATAAGAAGAAAAATAATGCCTTTCACCTATTTTACCATTTAGCTCCTCAAAATTCATCAGTGCCTTCAGTCATGTTTTCCATTTCACAGTTGCATTTTGTTACTTACACGTGCACACACACCAACACAATTCTCCATTTCTTCTGCAACACACACACACATAACTTGAGCTACGTTTTGGTGCCACTATCTAGTGACCAAAAGAGAATCACATACTCTGTTGTTATGCGGGGCGGTCCGTGGCGCAGTGGTTAAGGCGCCTGCCACGAATGCCAAAGGTGCGAGGTTCGATACCGGGTTCCGGCGTCGGACTTTTCTCATCTGATAAGTGTCACCGTTAATTCGGGCGGATCGTCGGGGGTTCTTTCTCCGGGTACTCCGGGTCTTCCACCTCCTACCCCCCACACTTTGGTACCGGTTTCAGGCCACTTTACAAATTTCAAACACAAGCGATCAAAAATCTCTGTAACTTCAGTAGCTGAACTGGCTCTTCGTCTCTCTTGTACTGTGTTTGTCTTAAATAGCGTAAATCCGTGTCTGTTACGTGAGTGTGCGTGTTGGGTTCCAGTTCGCGGCGCTTTGAGTCGATTCGCCCAAAAATTGAGAAAAAGCGCCTATATAATAACGGTATTATTATTATTATTATTATTATTATTATTATTATTATTATTATGCAGAGACTCACAGGCATCCATTATGTATGTGTGTAGATGCATGTGAGCTTGAGACAGGTATTCATTTCATATTCTTGCTTCTATCGGTGTTGATAAATAGTATTTTGTTGGCTTTGTTACAGACTTGAAGGTTCTTGCAACCATGTTGCTGCATTGTTATACACCCTAGTAGACATCACACAGAAGAAGAAGGATAGGCTTGACGCATCCACCTCGCATGACTGTAAATGATGGGTACCGCGAAAGCGACGGATCAGCCCGAAGAAGGCACAGCACCTTCATGCCAAAAAAGCACGCCGCATCGAGCCTGAGGGGTACATCCCTTCGGGTGTCGACACCTCTTCTTTTGCTGCTCGACTGAAACTTTCTGCCCCAAAATCTGGACGGCTCACTAACTACTCAGCGTCAAAGGAAGATCCACTGGAAACACAGCTTAACTCATTGTACCCCAAGACAGAAATCCCCAAATGTTGCCGTTGTCTTCTGAAGACTGCATTGCAGTGCAGGACACAGATCGAACAAGATAGTTCAAGAGTGATGCCGGAATAGTTTGGCGCCTATAGGCGCCAAGCTATTCTGGCATCACCATTGAACTGTCATGGTCGATCCATATCTTGCTGTGGTGTGTCTGTTTTAGAATGAGTTAACAGCATCCCAGAACCAACGTTTATGTTTGCAGATGGAACTGATTTGTGGTCACCAACGTGTATGGAGTCATTTAGAGACTTTGTGAACAGTATTCAATGTACAGCATCTGAGCGCACAGAGATTGAAGTGAGCACCAGAGACCAGGGAGACAGCCAGAAATGACACACGGCGAGAACTGGTCGCCTGATCTCCTCTCACTTTTCAGGCGACTACAAAGCCCGACAACCTCCTGAAGGGCTAGGCTACCAAGAGGTCCCAGCCAATGTGCACGTGGTCTGAGGCCGACAGAAAGAGGTAGCAGCTAAACACAGCTACACACTGCACATGAAAGGGCATCCGGGACTAACTGTGAAAAAAAATCTGACCTCATCGTGGATGAAAGGCACCCATTCCTGGCCACCAGTCCTGACGGCTTAGTGACATGCCCGCATTGTGCACCAACCCAGGGTCTGTTGGAGATCAAGTGCTCCTCTTTTCACCGGGACAAAACTCATAAGGAGGCCGCAGCCCAGGACAGAACATTTTGCTGCCATTTTGTAAATGATAAAGTGGTTCTAAAGAGAAATCACCCATATTACTTTCAAGTCCAGGGGCAGTTGGGCATTTCTGGAAGACAGTGGTGTGACTTCTTTGTATGGACGCCAAAGGGGTGTTCAGTAGAAAGAATTCACTTTGATCAGGATCTGTGGGTGAAGATGGTTCAGAAACTTGCTTCCTTTTACTTGGAAGCAGTAGTGCCAGAACTGTTCACGAGGCGAGTCAAAAGAGGTCTCCCTCTCTATCTGTAGAGATGAAATCCTCAGAAACTCCGAAAGGCAGTAGAACATTTCATGTTTTTCATATAACTGTCTTTATGTTAAAGCCGCCAGCTCTAATTTTAAACTTTCTTAAATCGTTTCGAGCTGTTTGTGTTGGTCACTTAGTGGCTCAGAAAGTCACATCCGACAAGTCTATGGGCTTGGATGCTGCCTATTGTAAAAACGGTCCGCTCAGTACAAGTGACCCAGCTGCACAGTGCTTTTTTTTTTTTTTTTTTTTTTTTTTTTTTTTTTTACTAAAAACGTTTTGGGTGGCTGCCGTGATGAGGCATGTTTAGTACTGGTAGGCGCAGTGCATTTTTTTTACTTACGGACCAAAAATATGTCGGATGGGCCTGAAAGCTTTTAGAACTCTAAATGGATATTCATTCTTTGTACCACAAACTTACGAGCTGGAAACGATTTGAGCACTTTGGAAACTTAGAGCCTGTCGCTTTAACTTTTATTTAACAGGCATAGTGTGCTTACTGTTTAGTGCTGCACACCACCCAAGTTTATGCATGCCATCTTAAAGGAAGCATACATGTGGGAAGTGGGATGAATACATTAGTATTTTTTTTTATTTCAGTACTGGGCTTTCCAGATTCCCAGAGATCTTTTGTCCAGGAGTCGCACTTACTGCAAAATTCTGCATAAATATTGTAATTTCAGCATGTACCTAGCAGTTTCTTGTCAAATACAGACTCTTTTGTAAAATCTGCATTCGATGGGAAAACGCTATCGTTACACCATTGATTGTACGCTTGTTTATTTTTCATGTCGGCTGCTAGTGCGACACATTCTTCCAAATACTTTGTGAACAAAGATGCAAGTTGGTGAAAGCTAGTGCCGCCTGTGCTTTGTGCCTGTGGGGTGGGTAGTGACAGTGTAATTAGGAAATCCGTCTCCTCCAGAAGTCTCCCGTCCCCACCCCCCACCCCCTTCCCCATTTTGGTCACTTTATAGTGGCACCAAAACGTGAAACAGATTGAAGACCATATGGAAGGACAGAAACATCACACTCTGCTCCAAGATCAGACTGATGCGTTCCTTAGTCATCTCAGTGTTCTTGTATGCCTGCGAGTCATGGACCCTCACAGCAGACCTTGAAAGGAGGATACAAGCCACTGAAATGAGATGTTTTCGAAGGCTGTTTGGCATTTCATACAGAGATCACATCACAAATGAGGAAGTGGGAAGGAGATTCAGGCAAGCCTTCGGGCCCTATGAAGACTTATTAGCCATTGTGAAAAAAACGCAAACTGAAGTGGTATGGGCATGTCACGCGTTCAGCAGGGCTTGCCAAAACAATCCTGCACGGCACTGTGCAGGGAGGACGAAGGAGATGAAGACAGAGGAAAAGATGGGAGGACAATATCTCAGAGTGGACAGGACTGAAGCTGGGCGATACGCTATGAATGGCATAGAACAGAGAGGAATGGAGGGAGCTGGTTGCCAAGTCATCAGTGGTGCCCCAACGGTCGACAAGACTACGGGATATAGATAGATAGATAGGGAGGTGGGGTGGAGGCGGGGAGGAGGACAAGTGCATGTAGATATGATCAGCTGTGTCCCGAGATGAAAAAAAGAAACGTTTTAACAAATAAAAATCGTAGCCTCTGCAAACTCTAAATATGTCTCAGAAAACCCCAACAACAACAACAACAACAACAAAGGAAAAGAAAGAAACACGCGTAGAGAGAACGGTTACAACACTATAGTACAATGTTAAAGAAAATCCCAAAAAGAAAAGCACCAAGAAAGAATAATTTCAACACAACTTATTTGTATTTGTTCTTTTTAAGCGCGTTTCTTTCTTTGTTATGAATTTATGCTGGCCTGATAGTCACTGTTTTGGTCTTTTTTTTTTTTTTTTTTTTTTTTTTTTTTTTAAGACACAGTTTTGGAAATAGGGGTGGGGGGGGGGGTGAGTTGAAGGGGGGACTGTCGGCCCCCCCCCCCCACAACTCCAACCCCCGTCGAGACATCCCTGGATCCGCCCCTGCGGTCATTGTGCTCGTATCTGTCCTAGCAATAGCGGTCTGGTGAGTGTGCTGAGCAGCTCGCTCTCACGGCCAGTGTTGCAGTGTCAACTGTCAAGGAGGAACCACAGGTGGGCATGTTGTGTTTGGCTCACGGAGGTTGTGGTTACCTACCATTTGTGGACGGGGTTTTGAACCGTTTTCATGCTTCTGTTCTCCGTGACTCTGTGGCAACAACCGCAGAAGGTAGAAGGAGCCTGGTTCGCGATGTCCAATTTACAGGAGAGACACAGAGTGTGATTTCATTCGGAGGGAAGATAGAATCTTTGGCGAAAGTACAGGTTGACACGTCGTTTTTCTCAGGGGATCTGATTTGCTGTGTCCTTGACGAGCCAGTAGATGACTTGATTCTAGGAAACATGAAGTGTATCCAGCCAGTGCCAAAATTCATCGGTATAGTGGGATCGCTTGAGCGAGTTCATGTTCCTCACGAGTCGGTCGCATCAGTCGCGACCAGAGCTCAGGTCAAGCGTGATCCTGATCAAAGGGGTACGTTGCCGTGCGCAGCTAGTTCACCTCTTAATGCAATTTCGCCTGACGATCTCATTAAGTTGCAAAAGGAGGATCAATCATTGCAGTGTTGGTTCAGACAAGCTGCAAGTGGTGATGCTACTTTAAGTGGATCAGACTCGTGTCAGTTTGTGGTGAAGGAGGGTATACTGCAGCGCCAATTTTTCAAAGGAGTTGTATCAGCAACTGTTCAGACGGCTGTACAAATCGCTGTAACTTCCTCGCTGCGTGATAGTTCTGGTGGCGGCTCATGGCGGGTTGTTGGCTGGTCACTATGGTGTGAAGCGGACATTACAGCGTGTTTGTCTCAGGTTTTCATGGCCGGGTGTGTCAGTTTTGCCCATCAGTCACCGGACCAGATTGACCAGATAGTTGGAGTGACTGCGGAATTAGCGGTCGTGGCGATGGTAACACCAGTGGAAGACGACGCTTTGCCATTGCGTACTCTTCCATCTCCACATGCTGTAGGGACGTTCAGAGATATGCAGTACGATTCTAGTCTGTCGGAAACGCAGCAGGACCAGTTACAAGTTACTTTTGCATCATTTCCAGGGCTACTAACTGCTATGCCTGGAACATGCAGAGGTCCGATCGTGCACGAAATTCGTCTCACTGATGTGCCGGTACGACGGAAACTTTATCCTTTACCTTTTGCCTCCAAGCAAGTCATCATTGGAGCAGAGGGTACTCGAACCGTCGTCATCATCATATACTTCGCCCGTGGTACTGGTGAAACAGAAGGATGGTCAATACCGTTTTTTTAATCGATTTCAGAGCTATGGATAAGATCACTGTCTTCGACGCGGAATCTATTCCGGATGTAGACGATGTGTTTGCTCGTCTAGCGAAAGGCGAGTACTTCACCAAGATTGTTTAAGCCGGAGGACCGACCAAAGACAGCGTTTCAAACACCCATCAGCTTGTATCAATGGGTAAGAATGCCTTTTGGACTCATCTCAGCGCCAGCCACATTTGCTAGAATGATGCGATGGTTGTTGAACGAGTCAGCTATCAATTTCTTTGACAATGTTCTTGTTGCAAGTGTTTACCGGGAACAATACTTACTAGACGTCACATCAGTGCTGAGAAAGTCCGAAAGATTCTCACGATCGCAACACCTACAACGAAGCGGCAAGTGCGTTGTCTATTGGGACTAATCAGGTACTATTACCGTTATGTGCCAATCCGTGCGACATTCACCGCAACAATGACAGATCTCCTCGCTGCGAAAATGGGCAGGCATCTGGTTTGGACACAGGAATGCGTTGACTTTTTTTGTGCCGTATCTAAGAGATCCTTTCGACGGGTCCTGTACTCATGTTACCAGATCTAGAACTACCTTTTGTTGTTCAGACAGACGCCAATTCGACTGGGATTGGAGGTGTCTTGCTGCAGGAAAGAAATACCACTCACCACACAGTCTGTAATGTAAGTCGGAACTGTTGGACAGAAAAACTCGCTATAGCACCATTGAGCGAGATTGTTTGACCATTATTTGGGTGATATCCAAATGGGATTATTCTTCCTACAAACCAGATCATCGATCACTGGCATATCATATGTCAGACCATTTCAGGAATGCACGACTGATGCGGTGGTTGTTGACGTTGCAAGAATCTCTGTTCGAAATTGCTGCAACCCCAGGTACGGAAAACACGTTTGCTGATCTACTGTCGCGTTCTCAGTGCAACTAGCGAGTGAGTGTTTGAGATTTAATCATTTGATGGTATCTTGGTTCTGATAATTTCAGTGTCATTCAGTAAGTGAAAAAGAAACTCGGTCTTTTCTTCTTTTTTTTTTCTTCGGGAAGGGTTGGTTGATTGTACATTGCTTAACGTCCCGACTGCAACACGATTTTCTCAGGACGTGAATGTTGAATGTATGTAGCCAGCCGGTCAAATACGCTACATAAACCTAAGACCATTTAGCAACACACATCCAATATCAAGAGCTATAGGCAGCGCAGACAGTAAAGAGAATTTAATAATGGAAAATACAGGTGAATCTACCACGGGCAGACAGAAACACATGCCCCAGAATAGAGGGAAAAACCCACCCTGTGGGGTGACCAGGGTGACTCTGGGAACTAAAAAGTAGTTAACCCCACCCAAGTCCCCCAGGGCAGACCCGGGTGTGGGTTCCTCGGGAAGGGGAAATAGTGATGAAACCCTTAAGTGTTGATCATTAGTATATATACGTTTTATATATATATATATATATATATATATATATATATATATATATATATATATATATATATATATATATATATATATATATATATATATATATATATATATATATATATTGTGATGAAGCTCTATGACAACGCATAAAGTTTCCACAGGGATTCTGCATTATGCTTTGTGTCAGCGGTTTTTCTGGTGACAAATATTCCGTGTATTCACGAATTCCGTGCGTTCGTCAGGTTAGCGATTTGCACGGCGTTTTAATGGCAGAGCTCAGCTTAACAGAGCTCAAGAGTAATTAGTACATACTATTCTGTCATAGAAGACGGACGTATGTTGGAGACACTAGCCGACAAAGTCTTCGAACATGGGACAGCTTTAGAGGCGCCTGTCGCCCAAAGTACAAGCCTAGAGGTGGAGGAACGTGCGAGCTATGTAGAACGATAATAACCATTGAAGAGGTTGGATAATGAGGACATCTTATATAGCCTGGATTATTGTGTGTGGAAGTGATTGTGACGTGTTAGTGTTGATAGTTGTGTATGTTGTGAAGAGTTTTATTGATAGTTAGGATTACACGTTGTGCCACAGAAAATGGTGTTTTGAGTTTATGCTGCACGAATGCGTCCCACTGAGAGTAATAATAATAATAATAATAATACATATTATTTATATGGCGCATTCTCATATTTATAATATAACTCAATGCACAGGCAAAAACGACACACACACACACACACACACACACACACACACACACACACACACACACACACACACACACACACACACACACACACACACAGAGTCTGCAGGGGGGAGGGGGTGTACAGAAAACCGTAGAGATTACACGGAAGTCTGCGAGAAAATGTAAGTTTTTAACTTTGCTTTGAACTGCTTAAGGGGGGAGGCATTTCTGAGCTCAGTCGGTAAGGAATTCCAAATTAGAGGAGCAGTACATATGAAAGAGCGTTCACCGGCAGATTTGAGATGGTACTTTGGAACTTTGAGAAGTTTCTCTCCGGATGAACGCAGTGAGCGGGAGGGCTGGTAGGTACTTAGACTGGAGGAAAGGTATGACGGAAGACTGCCATCAAAGTGGACCGCCAAGGGTCGCAATCTTAAACTTTATGCGGGATTGAAATGGAAGCCAGTGAAGGTCTTTCAGTATAGGGGTTACATGGTCTCGCTTTTGACTGCGCTTCACAAGCCTTGCGGCATTATTTTGAACTCGCTGAAGGCGGCTAATCTGCTCAGATGGAAGACCAAAAAGCAGAGAATTGCAGTAGTCAAGACGGCTCGTGACTAAAGCATTTACTAACTTTGCATTGTCTGATTAAAAAAAGACTGTGTCGGACAGATGCGATGCGTCTCAGAGAGTATGAAGCCCCCCGACAGATTTCACCAACATGATCTTGCATACTCAAAGTCTTATCGAGCTTGACACCAAGATATTTGACTGAAGACTGAAATGGAATATCAGTGTCATCTATGCGTAAAGACTCAGTGTGAATTGTTGAAGCCGGGATGCTGAACCAACGGGCAGCAACTCTGTTTTTTTCTGGGTTTAACATAAGTGTGTTACTGTCCATCCATGTCAACACAAGATTTGATGCCAGTTTCAACAGACTTAAATTTCCCAGGTGGACTACTCTGAGAGATTTCAGTGTCATCTGCATACATATGACAAGAACACTGATGGCTGGAAATAACATCTGACAGCGATTGTGAATACAATGTACACAATACAGGGTCGAAGACAGAGCCCTGAGGCACTCCAAACTCCAGAATGGAAGGTCTAGATATACTGTCTTTTACACCAGCAAAATGGTACCGATCGGAAACGTAAGATTCAAACCAAGAGAGAACCGTTTCATGCAGGCCAAAGGTGATTTCAAGCCTCTACATGACAATGGAATGGTCCAGCGTATCGAAAGCAGCACTCGATCCGACAGGACCACATTTGAGATGGAAGAATAGAGAGAAGAAAAGCAACATTAACACAATGACTGAGTTAACCCCTAAATTATTACTTTTTGAACCCTCATGATCAAGTATCCCCCACAGAGTAAATACCATCAGAATTTACCCCTAAAACATTGCTTTTGAGCAATCACCATTTTATGTACCTCCACGTAGTAATACCAACAGGGGTTACCTCAGTCATTGTGTTAATAACAGTTTTGTTCTCTCTATTCTTCCATCTCTCTTAATTAGCTCATCTGTCCGCAGCCGCAGGGTTACTATGTACATGTACGCTGCCCATTGCTAGCGGGTAACACAGGGAGGTCTGACTGGGACTGGCTTTTGAAAGGAAAGCCATCAATTACCACTGAACACCCTGGCCAAGTGGTGCCAAGTGGAACTTCATACTTATTAACAAGTTGCAACTAACTTTTAGGTAACCTTTAAATTAGTTGTCATAAGAACTTATTAATTACCATAGAACTTATTAATTACTTACCCTAAGTTCTTATAAGTTCTTGTAACAAGATGACTCTAGTCAGCAAATACTCAGTCAATTTTACCAAGATACAAGGACAAAAAATAACTTTTTTTCTCAGTAATAGTCTGGTGGTGGAGCGGATGGGGCTAAATAATCAGGCACAAGTGGCATGAGTGGAGTGAAATTTCTCTGCGAAGCGTATGACAAAAAAAATATATATATATATATTTATTGCCATATCTGTTTTTTATTTGTAAAACAAAAGATTTTGAAGTTTTTCTGTGGTTTCCTTTGCTCCAAGCTGTTTTCCTTTTTCTAAGAAAACTAGCCTTTAGTTCTTCAACATTTACGGGAAATTGACAACGCATCTTATTTTGAATTTCAGGCTTCTCTTGTTTGTAATTTGCCAAATCATCCTAAACTCTCTTAAATTCAATATCGTCAATAAAATTGTCCTCAACGATTTACCGATAATAAGTTTCATACTACTCAACTTTGCTCTAGTGAGCGTACTCAATGCATCATGCTTCTGCAACTTTGTATGAAATCTTTTGTTAAGGCCTTCCAAACCAAAGCATACCAAACCTGTGGCAATGCTAACTCCTTCAAGACCAACTCCAATTAAACTTCCAATTCCAGTTATTATTTTAAAAAAAAACCTACAGAACATCCAGCTGAAACCACACCCACAGCCATAGATGTGTTTTGTACACAATTGAAAACTGTCTTATAACGTCTTTAACTTCTAGAGTATTTTGCCTGTTCTCCTTACAAATATTTTAACGTGTCTGTAATATTTGTTAATCAGAATGAGATGCTTGTCTTGCTGCTTGTGCTGTCTGCCTGTAATGTTTTATCAGATGCAATTAATTCAGGCGCAAGCGTTGACTCAGTCGGCGGTAGTTGTGGTAACAAGTTCACCATTTTTTATGACAAATATTTCTTTTATTTAATCAGCGATTACATTTTGCAGCTCATCAAAAGTATACAATTTGATAGCATAATAAAATGAAACAAGATCAATGTGTTCTAGTTTTATGTAACTTAAACGAACAAAATTGTTTTATCTACTACTATCTTGACAGCGGGAATACTGCTCAAAACGTCTACATCAACACCTTTTCTAATAACAATAAAGAACTTTGTTGACTCTGTCACTTTGTCATCCCACGTAAGTTTGATTCCCTGTGCAATATCTGCTTCTTTGACAGAAACTACAGATCTCATAATAATTTCAAAACCTATTGTCACTTCTCTAGCCATGACGAAGTTTGCTGGCATAAACACAACAGAAGTATCTGATCTACGCTTCCTATTTGTAAGAAGATACCGTCGTCTCTCATACTCTTGTATTTTTAGTTTATCTCTGCTATTGTTGTCTAGTGCAAAGCTCGGAACAAGACTCACAATCAATGGCCCAGAGTTAACAACTTTCCTAAATACTAAGGCCCCTTCATCATCAGTGTATACATAAGGACTAATAAATTCAAACTATATGTCCCAGTCAATTGTTGGCACAGGTGTAAGCACAAGCGAAACGACCCATTTATTACCCACATGTTTTAAGTTGTAGAGCGCATTATTTGCAGGAACAGGCACAGTAGCATCATGCAGCTGTCCAAGGTTAGGAATCGGTATTTCTGTACCGTCTTTCATGTCATTGGTTAATTTTCGCTTATACATGCCAAAAGAATCAAGTTCAAAATCATACACCTCCCACACCTCTCCCTATTTATCAAAATCATGTACATCAGCCAAATCTTTCAACTTTGTTACGGGCACGCAACTGGTATAATTCTCTACTTTGGACCAAAACTCATTTTTATAAACAAAAATAAAATTATTTAACTTCTAACACAACACTAAAATCATGCATCACAACTGGTTCATCATCCTGATTAGTTACAAATAAACACAGTGATTCAAAGAAACTGGAGCCTAATTTCTTAAACTGCAAATTAGGAAATTGAACAACCACACTTTCACAATAGGGTGCAGTTCCAGTTGGTAAGCATTTCAACAAAGTTGAAGGCTTTCCATTGTGTACATTTTCAGTTGTGTTTAGTTAATTTAAATGAACATTTAGTACCATGTGTACTGACAAATGGACAGAATGTTTTCCAGTTGCTTTAAGTATTCTTGTCATCAATGTCATTATATTAGAAAAACCATCATCATTTTCCTTGGATATATACCAATCTTCATCCAAATAAAAACCAAGTAAATATGCAAATTTAACTGACATTTTTAACCAATCTTGTTTCGGAGATTCTAATGTAACAAGTAGGTTAGCTGGATTTAAAGTTATTTTAATATTAAATTTACTTTGAAAAAATTCAGCTATAGTACAAAAGTCATAATACCCAGGTGGTATAGCTTCAGTCTTACCACCAAAAATTACTTTATAATTTATATCATCTTCTACATTAAACCACTTTACAATGTAAAACATTTCATGGATAGCTACAGCCTTGCTACCATCATGATTATCAATCCCATTAGTTAACCACACTGCTTTGTTTGTGTCAAGATTTGTTAAGGTAATAAACATTTTTATTATCTCATAAAAAAGCATGATGGAATTTAAATCACCAACAACAGTTACTACAAACGCATTTCAATTTAATGTGGATGCGAAGTACAATATTGCGCCAACATATGAACAGAAAATAATTCAGCTAAATCAGCTCGATATTGCTGTAAATGAACAAGATTTGTTTCAAGTGAAAGTCCCAACCCTTTTGATCATTACCTAAACCCACCAATTACAGATGATGCAACTACAAGAAAGTGGTCTTCAAGCCCACTACAGATGTTTCAAAACCAGCTCAACTTTGCTATACTGTGTTCAACTACAGGCTGTGGTGTTTCTTTTACAGACCATTTGAATCACTCAAACAAACTGATTAGTCTGTGTATCGTTTCCACATGTATTGTCAGCTTAGAGGAATACTGTCAGAACTCCATGCCCCACTGCCCACTGAATCCAGTTTCAATAGGTATAACAACCACATGGATATGAAAGCGTTTGAATAGATCTGTAATGAATTTAACATCAGCACTAAGTATGACTTTGCACACAAACATGATAATCATCACAGCATGGGTACATTGTATTATGCTATGAGTCACTGACAATACCCTCAAGATTACTACCCTGGTTACACGTCATTCTAATCAAAATCTGAAGTCTGATTAGGCTCAATAGAACAGAAACAGTCCAATGCCTGGACTACATTTGTCTTAGATAAAAGTGACGGGTTTACTCAAGCGGGAGTCGAACTCATAAATAAATCTATCAGAACGTATGTGTGGTGTATACTAGGAGCACAATCGCTAACAAAATCAAATATTTTATATGGGAGTGGCAAATTTGAAGCACAAAAACAGTTTCTTGCAAACCTGGAAGACTCGATAAACTCAGTAGTATATCTCCCATCTAGCATACAATGCTATCAGGACGTTCAAAGGTATGCCAGATCAAAAGTTGACTTTGTAGTTGGCATTGGGTTATACTTGTTGCCATCGGACCTTCATCTCCAAATGGGGACAATAACAAATTATAATAATGAAATAATTGTTGCAGGTGTTTGTCAAAAATTAGGACTCAACCAAACATTAAACTTGGGGGCAACAAACACACATTAACAGTCATTAAAACCATTAATAATGCCAGCCCTGGCTCCTGTCACACCATCTCCCTTACAGTTAGTAATAGCCCCAGCTTTGACACCAGCACCCATACAGGCAGTAACAACCACGACACCAACACCATCACCAAACACACATGAGTCAGAGAGAACTGCATTGGTAATAGGCCTTACTGGACTGGGGATATTACTTCTTCACCTGTTTCATTAAATATCATGTGATTAATCCTCCTACTGTCACCAAAAAGACCCAAACATGCTCTGCCATAAACCCACTGTCTTCCCTGCAGTATTGATCATCCAACTGACAACACTACCAATTATGCCAGGCAAAGCATCCATTGCTTTCACAGCCAATTTCTGAAGCAAGTCTGAAATATGTGTTAATTGTTTCTTTACCCATGTCTGTAAATCTTCTGGGTCAGTAGGACCCAGAGGTGTTGGAGGCAGCGGTCAACCGCTTGTGCCACCGCCACCACCAGAGACAGCCATTACAACAGAACTGATAATAAATCCAAGAGCAGTAATTAAACTTGCAATAGTGATACCCTGCTCTCTAAAATGTGTTTTCAATCTCTCAGCCAAAGTTGTGTCTTCGTGAAGTATTTTCTGAATAGTTTCTGTAATCCTGTTGACCTGTGTTTTCAGTTTTTCTTTCCCAATACTAATCACTTCTAATCACCCTGATCTTTTTATCTGCAATCATTTAATCTGTGTTGTACTCTTTTTTTTTATTTCTCTGTCAAGATTCCCATTGTCTACTGTAGCTAGTTTTTCTTTTTCTCTTTCTATTCGATTATCAAGCTCACCTAGTTTGGCTACATTATTCACCATCTCACCTGTGATTGTCTGCAGTGATTTATCCAAGCCCATTATCTCTCGCATTGACAAAGGAGTCTCTTCTATTGTTTTCATAGCCTCATTTATTTGCCCTTCAGTAAATGAGGTTTCTTGTATCATTGTTTGCTATTTCTGGCAGTCTTTTTACTTCAGTCATTTCAATTTCTTGTCCCGTTGGCAACTTTGTTTGCACATCATGGAGAGTAGTAACCAGTCTAGGCGCAAACAGTGCAAACGGAGGCACTACAGGAGACCCCCCCCCCCCCCCAATACCAAGGTACCTTGCCAAGCCGGAGTTACCACCGACTTCGCCTTTAATTGTGCTTAAAGCTCTAAACTTAGCAGTGTTGTTTTTATGGGTTAGATTTATATCCCTCTGTCTCTGTTTACAAATAAGTGACCTTTATCATATTCAAACTCATTAGTATCTATTACATCTGGGCGGATACCAACACTATCATAAAATGAGTTTACTTTGTCTTTTAACAATTTGTGATACATACTAGAAGTAGTTACCATTCCATTCATATCTGTTGTAATATCAGAGGCATCCATGACATCCACTTCAAAATCTTCATGATTAAATCCTCCCGCTGCCATTGTTTTTATTAATTTAATATTTTTGATTTTCGCATAGTAAAATGACACAGTCTTATGGATCAAAGTTAGACCCATATAGAAAACTACATAAACCTCTTGGTGTTAAGGGCATTAAACAATCAATTATCATAACAAACAATCCAAGTACTATCGATCAAAACCAAACTCTTATTGTCAAGTTTCCAAACCTAGGTCCCAGTGACGTTATTGTTCCTGGTACTGCATGCCTAGCATTAATATCGAACTTACATCAGACAAAGATGCAAACAGAACACTTGTTAAAAACCGTGCAGAGCAATTATAAAGACTATTAAAGTTAAACTTGAAGGTCAGGAAGTGTTTAGTCTTGATGATTCTGATGTATTCTACTGTTACAAAGATTTGTGGCTCACAAGAGAAGAAAGAGAAGACTGTGCTTATCAAGGTATACACTCTAATAACATTACCAAACTCAGAATCGATGCTGGTGACAAAACAACTACTACAACCAAGGACGTTATTGTGGCTGAAACATATGGAAGTAGATTTTACATTCTACTTGAATTTGAAATCCTAACAGAGCATTTGCCTTATTATCAAGGAGCACTGAATGACCGTCTGAGCTTTGATCTAATTTTCTATGAATACTCCAAAGTTATCAAATCAACTGACACAGACGCAACATACAAGATCTCTAACAATTCCTTCGAATATGAAATTGTCACACATGCTCATCTAGCTACTCTCATTTAAAATCAGTACCAGTCAAGACTGCCGATTTATTATGACCGTGTGATAAGGCAGAGTTTAATGCATAAAGACAAAAGCAATCCAATGTGGAACATCAATTTGAACACACCTGCCAGGTCACTGCAAGGTATTCTTATGTTGTTTGTTGATCCCAGTAGTCCATACAAACGGGATTCAGAAAAATTCTTCAATCCACAGATTACACATTTTTCCTGTACTGTTGAAAGGCGTCCTAATCAAATGTATGCTTCTGGTTTGCTGCCTCACCAACACTACGACGAGATCGTAAAATGGTCGGGTGGAAGACTTAGAGAAAAACCCACAAATATGGCATGCAAAGATCTGCATCTGTATGACGTGAGAATCAGTCAATACCTGACAAACAAGTATGCACTGTGGCTAGACCTGCGCAGTACAGACGATGACTACCTACATGGGTCAGGTCGTACTGTTGAAAATGGCAGTGATGGGATTACAATTCAGATTAAAAAAAAAGACTGAAACCACTGGAGCAATAAATATATATTTGTATCTGATTTATGATGCAAAACTCAATATTGCAGAAAGCAGACTAAGTGGTCATGTGTATTAAAATTATAATTAGTATTAAAATGAACTTGATGACACTCGACCCACACTGTGGTTTGTTTTGTGGTGCCACAGGCTGTGGGAAAACTGAATTTGTTCTTAGTCTTTTACAAACAAGATACATGTATCATTTTGAAAACATTGTGATATTTTGTCCTACAATAAAACACAACAAAGCTTATCACAACCATTTATTTATTTGGTCTGACAACAACATTTACATAGTCGACCCTGAGAAATAACTGAATGACTGTTTGATGTCTTTTTACAAGCAATTTGAAGGACAGCCAACTGTGTTTATTGTTGATGACTGCTCAGCAGAAAAAGACACTGTTAGGGAGAGAAACACATTAGCAGAACTTGCTTTTAGTGGCAGACATGCAAATGTCAGTGTATGGATTCTCACTCAAAATGTAATGCTGTACCGAAAGATTTTCGAGAGCAGCTAAAGTTTATCTGTTTGTTTTACTGTAAGGATCGTGACAGCTTTGAAGACTGTCTCAGAGAGAACGATGTTATACCAAATAAGCATGAAAGAGACATTGTGAAAACAAACTGAAATCAGTTAAGCATCTAAAGCTTATCTTAAAGACAGATCAGCCCATAGGTATGGATTAGTAAATTAATTTAGTCTTTTGGTTTGTCCAATAAAAATGACAGATGGACAAGCACTGTTGATATCACACACTGCTTTAAAGATGTTGAGCACTTTACTGACTTAATATCACCTCCCAGACAACCTGACATAAGACTTTCAGTACCAGTAGAGATATACATGGCATATAATGTGAGTTTGGAATTTGTTGATGAGCATTCAATTGTGGAGTGCATGACTGTTGATTTTAGGATGCATTCCTTTAAAGTTAATGATACCAACTGTGACTGGTTTGTAATACTTTGTTTTAACATATTTAAACAACTACGTAACCTAAATGTTTATATTAACTGGCTTACAGTTAATAAAATGGTATTACACATACAGAGTCAGCATTAATATTTTTTATTTAATATTTTGTTGGTCAAATAAAAATGACGGACAATGCTCAAAACACTGGCTCATCAACCCCTGGTCCATCTGGTTTAAGAAACGTGTTTCACACAACAGACTTACCTATATCTAATAGCAACAATGTCAATGAATCAATAGAAAACTCTTTTTCTGTAATACAAGATAATCTTCTTTCTGGTAGCGTAAAGATTCAGGTTGTTGATAAAATAGAATTTAGCAGAGTATATGGTGAAGTGATTGTATCGTATATCTCGACAAGACAACACACAGTCAATTCAAGAAGAGAAACAGAGGCAGAGAACGTGTTTAAACAAAGACTGTTGCCTGACTTCCTCAAAGCAATGCACAGTGCAAGAATAAATAGGTCAGGTTGGCATGAAGGTCGTGTGCATGAACTACAACAAAAGCAGTCAAGGTATCATCCTATATTAGGTAAATCATGGTTACCACTGCCAACTGAGGTTGCAAACAAAAAGGCTGTCATCAATATACAGAACAAAGATAATTTTTGTTTCATGTGGTGTGTGCTTGCTATACTACACTTTGTAAAAACAAGACCTGATCGCGTATCTAACTATACAAAATTTGTAAACGATCTCAACTTTAGTGGCATAGATTTCCGTGTTAAGGTAGAAGACATAGACTTGTTTGAAGCACTAAATCCTGGCATATCTTTAAATGTGTGTGTGTATGGGATATTGAGTATGTTAACAAGTTACAACACATTAGAGTTTCACCACTTGCCCCTACCTATGGTCAGTCAGACGATAAGCATGTTGACATGTTATTAATAGGTGATAATGATAACTTTCACTACACAATTATCAGGTGTATGTCACGTCTAATTCATGATCATACAACAAAACACAATGGCAAACAGGAAGTGTGTAAAAGATGTTTACAAAGATTTTCTTCTATTAAAGTTGCACATAATCATGTCCAGCACTGTAGGTCGGCTGATGACATACAAACAGTACTTAAGTACCCAGATCCTGATAGTCATGTTTATTTTAAGAACTATGGGAATCAGCAAAAGCTGCCGTTTGTAGTGTATGCTGATTTTGAATCACTGGTTGTACCTTATAAAGGTCCTGTTCCAGAATCATTACCAAAAACAGTTAAGTTGAGTGATCAAGTGGTGTGTTCTTTCGGGTACATTCTTGTTAGGTCAGATGGTAAGCATACAGAACCTGTTATCTACAGAGGGAAAAATGCAGCATGTCTGTTTTTAACAGAAATGAGACAACTGTATAGTCAGGTAGTACAATATCTAGGAAACTGTCAGATGTCTTTGGTGATGACAAAAGAAGACAAACTGAATTTTGATACAGCAGTAATGTGTTGGATTTGTGAACAACCTCTACAAAGTCAAAAAGTTCGTGAGCATGACCACATAACTGGGCGTTACAGAGGTGATGCACATAACAATTGTAACTTGTTATTAAAAAAAGATAACAAGACATACAATGATTGATTGTTGGGGTTTAACGCCTGAGCAGGCGACTAAGGCCATCTCACGGCGGCCCAAGACATACAACTGCCTATCTTTTTTTCACAATCTCTAAGGGTCACAATCTCTAAGGGTATGATTCACACATTATCATGCATGCTGTAGATGAGTCTTACAAAAAAATTAGTTGCATTGCCCAGACAACTGAAAAATATCTGACTTTTAGATTGGACAACAAATTAGTGTTTTATGACTCCATGCAACATTTGTCTTTAGGTCTTCCTAGTCTGGCAGAAGGTTTGACATCGTTTCCAATAACAAGTAAATATTTTGAGCCAGACTTAATTAAGAAAGGAGTCTACCCATACGAGTACATAAATGACTGGGTTGTGTTTGAAGAAAGGAGACGGCCACCAAAAGAGAAAGTTTATTCTACACTAAATGGTAAAGGTATTTCTGATGCTGAATACCAACACGCACTCGATGCATGGGGTAAACTAGGGTGTGAAACGATTGGTGACTACCATGACCAGTACTTGAAAGCTGACGTTTGCTTGCTAGCAGACGAATATGAAAGTTATCATGAAAAGGTTTTGTTGCACTACAGTCTTGACCCTGCTTGTTACATAACTAGTCCTGTCATGACAGTCGTGGGATGTATTTTTGAAATCTAGTAAGATGTCTATAGACCTGTTGTCTGATCGTACAATGGGTGAAATGGTGGAACGCGTATTGAGAGGAGGTATAAGCATAGCCGCGAACAACTATGCCAGAGCCAACAACAAATATCTGGACGACCTTGGCTTTGACCCCTCAAGGTCAAGGTCATTCATTACATACTTGGACGCTAACAATTTGAACGGATTCGCGATGTGTGAGTTATTGCTCTTGAAAAACTTTTGTCTGCATGATTTGTCACAGTTCGACATAACAGACTTAACAAACTATATTATGAATCATGATCAAAATGATGCAAAGGGTTGGATCTTTGAAGGCGATCTGGAGTACCCACACTATCTACATGATTACCATAATGATTATCCATTGGCTCTTGAGAAAATGCCTTTGACATGGAAAAAAGAAGACACCAAACTTGTGCCAACTTTGAATGACAAATTCAACTACCCCTTGCTGCAGTTTTACATCAGACACAGGTTAGTACTAAAGAAAGTTCACAGAAGTATTCAATTTGATCTAAGTGCTTTTATGAAAGATTACATAATGAAGAACACAACACTTCGTGCAAGAGATGGCAACACTGCATTTGACAAAGACTTCTTTAAGCTTATGAACAATGCCTGTTTTGGCAAGACGATGGAAAATCCTCATCACCACAAAGGCTTGAGACTAGTCACAACTGAATCAAGTGCAATTAAACTTACTGGTAAGCAACAGTACACAGAGTATAAAGAGTTTCATCCGTCATTGTAAGAAAGTGACACTCAAAAAAAAGTTTGTTAAACTGAACAAGCCAGTATTCATTGGTATGGCAATTCTTGAGTTATCAAAACTGTTGATGTTTGAATTTTACTAAGATTACTTTAAACCGAAGTATCCTGAGTGTCATCTGTTATACACTGACACTGACTCTATGATCATTGACGTGCCTACTGAAAACTTTTATGAAGACATGAAAACAGAGTTACATATGTATGCCATGTCTGACTATCCTAAAGATCACCCGCTGTACAGCACACAAAACAAGAAAGTGCCTGGGAAGTTTAAGGATGAACTAAATGGAGTGCCTATAGTTGAGTACGTTGGACTCAGATCAAAAAATGTATTCTATACTGCACCAGAAGGGCAGTCAGTCAAAAGCAAAAGGTATAAAAAAGTGATAAAAAATAAAGACATCCGTCATAAACATTACAAGCAAGTATTAGATGGAGAACTGATGCTTGATTATCCCAACAAGACACTGAGGTCAAACAAACATAACCTTGAAATGATCCAAACACATAAGAAGTCACTTCCAGTTGGAGACACAAAACGTGTATTTCACACTAAGGAAAAGGCTTATGCACCTGGACATTACAGGATTAAGTTACCTCAGGAAATAGCCGATGAATTAGTTGATGAACTAATTGATGAGTTAGTTGATGAAATGCTAACAGTGTCTGGGGGAATAATCTGTAATTCTTCTCTGACAAATGCCCTCTGTGGGGCAGGCTCATATAGATAATAAATTAATGGGTTACCGGTGACTTTTTTTTATTTTATTGTGAACAGATGTAGACCAAATTGGTTCAGTTGCCCTGCTTCTGACGTCGTTTTCTGATTCTCCAGGTTGATATAGATATCTTACCTGTTTTGTAAACAAGCTTGTGTCTGGAGGTGTTTTTTGTCCTGGTCCCGACACTGACTGTGACGCCGGAGGTCCTGACTGTATTGTTTTCAATTTAATGGCATCAGTGGGTTTTACATGACCCTCGTTATTCATTGCTTTTATCACAGTAATCACGGTAATCTTTTAACCCACTCAGTGTTACGTGCGTCATGCATCAGTTCCTTAGAATATTGGTAGCTGAAAAGTCTTACTGATAATTGTTTGTTAAAGTTCTCAACAATTGCCTGTGATCTGTGCACACCTGGGATTCTGCGTCTAACCAGTACACCATGCTTTGCAAATAATTGATTAACTGCTCCTTTGAATTCAGATCTATCATTGACTTGTACAAGTCTAGCGTATTTTAAAGGTCCTCAACTATATAGGTTTGTTAATGCAGTGGCTACTGTGGTAGCGTTTTTGTCAGTTATGGGTTCAGCGTCCATGTGCCTTGAAGCTATGTCGACAACATTTAGTGCATACTTGTATATTTTCTTTCTTATTATGTCATGTGGTAAGAACAGGAGGTCCATTTGATGGGTGTCATTTGGCATCACATTTTCAAAATGAGGTCTTGATATATTTCTAGGTGCAGGAAGATAAACCTGCCAAATTGCCTGTCTATGTAGCCAGTTTTTTATTTGTTGAAGTGTTACATCACTGTGCACAGCTGCATGTAATTTTCTAATGTAGTTTTTTCTTTTCAGTAACCAATCGGGAAGTAATATATTTTTTAATAGTTTATTTTTGACGCTGGTCATTTTTTCTAGCAATAAAAACTCCTGTGTAATATACAAATGTCATTCCCACTAGAACAAAGATTATCTCCCCATTTCTTTGTTGTGTGCTTGGTTGATAGTAATCACTAATCTTTGCTTGTGGGGTAGACATATCTACGCCTGTAACAAGAAAATATTGTTTGATTGTGTCATCAACATTTGAAAATGTATGTTGTGCATGACCTTCAAGCCTGAGTTTTTCATTGATGAAATCAAGTTTCTCAATTCTTTGCTTCTCATAATCTTGCTGGGCTTCTGCAAGTTTTTCAGATTCCTCATTGTGGCGTCTCATTTCTTCTGCAGATTCCTCTCTACCCACTTTTGAAAAGAAATAATTTGATCCGCTAAATGCAAGTGCATTGACCATGGCGCCCCCAATCATAATAGCCAAAGTTGCCATATTATTTTTTATTTACATAGAAACATTTTTGGGAATAATTCCTTGCTTGACAAGAAAGTATTTTGTTGCAATTGACACTGTGACAACTGCAATTAGCTTAGCCGTATCTTCAAAATCTAATCTACTCAAATCAGCAGATTTCATTTTGAGAATATTTTTTGCCAGCATAGAAAAGGCTACTGCTAGTCCACTTATTATGGCAGAGTGACAGACAAGGTTAATTAAGTTTTTTTGTTTCGTTTATTTTCTTATGCAATAAAAATTTAAATAATATTTTTATTTACTGCATAAGAAATGGGTCCATGGCTTTGGGTGTTGCTGGTAATGCGGCGACTTCTGGTTTTGTTTTTGGAGTGTCTAATTTTTTGGACACTGTTCGAGTCTGTGGTTTGTATTTTTTGTATAATTGGTAACCTATGTAACCAAATCTGACAACAAATCCATCAACTATATTTTTATTTGTTGCTTCTGGTTTAGACTCAGTTATTAGTCTTTTACTTTGATGAGGGTGTGAAGGTCCTGACTGTGTTGGTTCTGATGGTCCTGACGGTAGTAACACTGGTGCTGAAGCTGTTGCTGTTGATGGTCCTGATGGTGGGTCAGTTACATGAGCCTTTTCTGTTAATGCCTTAAAACAGGATTACGCTGTGGAGTCATCTGTGTTTCATCCATTTGGTCCATCATTTTCTTTTTCTAGAAAATTTATTTTCGAAAAATCAATATGGCTCCCAGTAACAAGCAAAGTTACCACAGGTGCAAGGTAATTGCCAAACGTGTAAACATGACGCAAGCTAATTTGCCTCTTGAACTTGGAACAATAGGGTTGCTTTCAAGGTCGTGTGATAGACTGTCATTGTCTACAGGTAGAAAGTGACTCACTGCTTTTGTGTATAGACAGACAAGAGATTGACTTAAATTATGAGTCATTAGTTAGGTTAGGTTATTTGGGTTTAACGCCGAGCAGGCGACTAAGGCCATCTCACGGCGGTGGGTCATTAGTGAAGCGATGTGATTTTCATATTTAGAATGTAGTTTAATTAACTCCTCAGCCGTGAGGGATTATATATCTTCTGTCATGTATTGTTTTCTGAGATAAGCTTTGGAATTGCCTGAAACAACTACAGAGAGAAGGCGCTGTTTTTTAGAGTCTAAGTCTTTGTTTTCTGCAGTGCTGATATCATTTAGAAGAAGTAATTCATCTTGGTTCATTTTATAATAAAAATATTAATTTTTGAAGCTATAATTAAACTCTTAAAATGCACATGTTAGTGTGTAAATGTTTACATTATTGAGTTAACCCCTGTTGGTATTACTATGTGGAGGTACACTAAATGGTGATATTACAAAAGCAATGTTTTAGGAGTAAATTCTGATGGTATTTACTGTGTGGGGGATACGTGGATCATGAGGGTTCAAAAAGTAATAATTTAGCGGTTAACTCAGTCATTGTGTTAATGTCGCTTTTGTTCTCTCTATTCTTCCATCTCTCAAGGAAGACAAGTCTCTCATCTGCTTTACAAAGCAAGTTCATTTAAAACACTCAGCACTGCTGTCTCCAAGCTGTGACCTTTCCTATAGGCGGACTGATACACTTCCAGCAGACCATTTATCTCTAAGTGTTCCAGGAGCTGTTGTAAGACAATTTTCTCCAGTACCTTACAAATGAATGGTAGATTGGATACAGGTCTGTAGTTGTTCAGGGTATTTCTGTCCAAGTCTTGTTGCTTTTTTTTTTTAGCAACGGGGTAACAATAGCCTGTTTGAAAGACTTTTGAACAGTTCCAGCTGACAGAGACTTGTTTACAATAGCAGCAATCAACGGTGCAAAATCGCTGATGCACTGCATTGGAAACAAGTCGGAGCAGGATACAACCTGAAAGAGATGAATAATAGAGAGCACTGCAACACCTAAATCAATAATGCCGTATCGATAGTTATAAATCAGGGTAAATTACGTACGTAATTACGTTACGGTCCAGAATTTCCAATCTTCCGTTATCACAGTTGGCGTACTATTTTCAGTGTAGCTGATTCACTCCAGGTAATATTATATGTCAGCTAATGTGCAAAACAAACTGCGTCATTGACTTAAAATGGTTAGGCAACACCTCTCCCCCCCCCCCCCACACACATCCTGTACACGCCGTCTTACCACCCACCCTTTACCCTATACCCCACACACACATATACCTCACACCCACCCCCCTACCCCCCACACCCCACCCCTACCCCCACTCTACAAAGCCCGACACACTCACACTTCACCCAGCCCACCCTCCACACAGGCACCCACCTCGCACACACAAGCACACACAAACATATCAGGCCAAAGTATTCCGTTTTGTGTCAATGCTTCAAATTTATGTCACTTTGTCACTAGGACAGATTTTTAAAATAGGTTTTTCTCTAAATATAGAGCACCAAGTCATTCCTAAATAATTAGGACTTACCCAGTAAGTAGTTGTGTGGAGGAAAAAGAATTGTTTTTCTGTTTCGACATCTGTGTGGAGAAAGTTTCCCCTCCACACATCGTGAGTCACAGCAGCGACGCATTTGAAATTAAAAGACAAAACCCATAATCTACTCCCAGTGAGAGACCTCAGTGATTCAAAGTCACCCACCCTGTTTTACGAGTGTTTTTAGATTAACAACTCACGCGATTGATTGATTGTACATTGCTTAACGTCCCGACAGCAACAAGGCTTTCTCAGGACGTGCCTGCACTGCTTGTGAAAAAAAAAACACAAAAAAACCCAGAACATTGAATGTATGTCGCCAGCCGGTCAAATACGTTAAATAAACCTAACACATGGGGCCTAAATAAAGCTAAGACCATTTAGCAACACACATCCAATATCAAGAGCTACAGGCAGTGCAGACAGTAGGGAGAGTTTTAAAAAGGCAAATACAGGTGAATGGACAAAGGGTAGACAGAAACACATGCCCCCAGAATAGAGAGAAAAACCCACCCTGTGGGGCTGACCAGGGTGACCCTGGGAACTAAAAAATACCTAACCCCACCCAAGTCCCCCAGGGCAGACCCGGGTGGGGTAACAACTCACGCGAGGAAAATGGGTATGTCAGGTAGTTTTATTACAGGCACACGATAACCCCTTACAAAAGGTTGGATAGGATACTTTTTAGTGAAGATTATGATGACGAAATCGGGTGCCTGTATTTTGTATGGACTGATTTTGCAACCGGATCAGGAAACACCTGCTGGTCGCGTGCGTTTATTACCTTGTTTACCTGACCAGAGCAGGGAGAGAATCAAGCCAGACAAGCTTTTGCGTAGTCATTATATAACACCTGCCGTGTGTGTGTGAGTTTATTAGATTGAGTCCCTTTCATAACCAGAAAGGTATGCATAGTGTTTTGTACACACAGTTTATATATTATGTTTTAAAAATGAACTTAATGACGCTCGACCCACACTGTGGCTTATTTGTTGGTGCCACGGGCTGTGGAAAAACTGAATTTGTACTTAATCTATTACAAACAAGATACATTTATCATTTTGAAAACATTGTGATATTTTGTCCTAATATCAAACACAACAAAGCTTATCACAACCGTTTATTCATTTGGACTGACATCAACATTTACTTAGTTGACCCTGAGAAAAAACTGAACGACTACCTGCAGTATTTTTACAAGCAATTTGAAGGACAGCCAACCCTGTTTATAGTCGATGACTGCTCTGCAGATAATGATATTGTTAAAAAGAGAAACACACTGGCAGAACTGGCCTTCAGTGGCAGACATGCAAACATTAGTGTATGGATTCTCACTCAAAAATATAATGCTGTACTGAAAGATTTTCGTGAGCAGTTAAAGTTTATCTGTTTGTTTTCCTGTAAAGATCATGACAGCTTTGAAGACTGTCTCAGAGAGAACGATGTTATACCAAATAAACATGAACGAGACTGTGTGAAAAATAAACTGAAATTGACTAAGCATCTAAAGCTTATTTTAAAGACAGATCAGCCCACAGGGTATGGATTAGTGAATTAATTTAGCCTTATGGTTTGTCTTTAAAAAATGACAGACAGACAAACCATTGATATCACAGAATGCTTCAAAGATGTTAAGTGCATTTTTGACTTTAAAACGCATGTTAAAAAGCCATTTGAGCTCGGTATAAAACTCTCAACACCGACACTGATAAGCATGGTATATAATGTGACTTTGGGGTATTCTGAATGTTTTCCATGTTATGAGTACGAGACTGTTGATCTTAGGACACATACCTTTAGAGTTAATGATGCTAACTGCGACTGGTTTGAGGCACTGTGTGAACACATATTCAGACAACTATGCAAACTACATGATTATATTGAAGACTTTACAGTCAATAAAGTGGTATTACACCTACAGCGCAAGCAGTAATATTTTTATATTATTATTTTGTCGGACAAATAAAAATGATGCTCAACACAATTGATGTTACAGACTGCTTTAGTTATATCCAGCACTTTGATCAGTTAAGAACAGATTTCAAACAACCGGACATAACACCAGTATCAACACAGGAGATGATTTATGTGTCATATCAAATGGCTTTAGAAATATTTGAGGAGTTACCATTTGTAGAGTACATGCCTGTTGATCTTAAGACACATACCTTTCAAGTTGATGATGACTGGTTTGAGTCAGTGTGTGAGCAAATATTCAGACAACTATGTGAACTGAATTTGTTTATTGTAGGTGTTACAGTCAATAAAGTGGTATTACACAAGGTGTAATTTTTTATTTATTATTTTGTTGGACAAATAAAAATGACGGACAATGTCCAAAGCTTAAGAAACGTGTTTCACACAACTGACTTGCCTATATCCAACACTTACAGTGTCTATGAATCGACAGAAAGGTCTTTTTCTGTCATACAAGATAACCTTCTTTCTGGTAGTGTAAAGATTCAGATTGTTGCTAAAATAGAATTTACCAGGGTAGATGGTGAAGTGATTGTTTCTTATATCTCGACAAGACAAGACACAGTTAATTCAAGAAGGGAATTGGAAAAAGTGTTTAGAGAAAGACTATTGCCTGACTTTCTCGAAGCAATCAACAGAGCAAAAATGCATGGGTCTGGTTGGCATGAAGGTCGTGTACATGAACTGCAACTGAAGCAGTCAAGATATCATCCTATTTTAGGCAAATCATGGTTGCCCCTACCAACTGAGGTTGCAGACAAAAAGGCTGTCGTCAATGTTCAGAACAAAGATAATTTCTGTTTTATGTGGTGTGTGCTTGCTAAACTACACTTTGTAAAAACAAAACCTGAACGTGTATCTAACTATACCAAATTTGTAAATGAACTCAACTTCAGTGGCATAGATTTTCCTGTTAAGGTGGAGGATATAGATCTGTTTGAAAAACTAAATCCTGGGATATCTGTAAATGTGTATGTATGGGATAATGAGTCTGAGAACAAATTAGAACCAATTAGAGTATCACCACTTGCCCCCACCTATGGTCAGCCAGAAGATAAGCATGTTGACATGTTACTAATAAGTTCCGGACATAACTTTCACTACACAATTATTAGGAGTATGTCACGACTAATTCACAACCATGTATCAAAACACAATGGCAAACAGGAAGTATGTAAAAGATGCTTACAAAGGTTCTCCTCTATAAAAGTGGCACATAAACATACCCTGCACTGTAGGTCAGCTGATGACATTCAAACAATACTTAGGTATCCAGATCCTGGTAGCAAGGTATATTTCAAGAACTATGTTAATCAGCAAAAGCTGCCATTTGTAGTGTATGCTGATTTTGAATCACTGGTTGTACCGTATGAGGGTCCTGTTCCAGAATCATTACCAAAGACCATAAAATTGAGTGATTAAGTGGTGTGTTCTTTCAGATATATTCTTGTTAGGTCAGACGGTGTGCACGAAAAACCTGTTATCTATAGGGGTGAAAATGCAGCAGCTGAGTTTTTAACAGAAATGAGACAACTGTATAGTCAGGTAGTACATTATTTGGAAAAGTGTCAGATGCCTTTGGTGATGACAGAAGAAGACAAACAGAATTTTGATACAGCAGTGATGTGTTGGATTTGTGAACAACCTTTAGGAGGTTGTGATCAACTTCTGAAGGGTGATAAAGTTCGTGACCATGACCACATAACTGGGCGTTACAGAGGTGCTGCCCATGGTGATTGTAACTTGAAATTAAAAATAGATCCCAAGGCATATAAGTTGCCTATCTTATTCCACAATCTCAAGGGGTATGATTCACATATGTGACCCTCTCTCACAAAATCAGTCTTAACTCGCATTTTGGATGTTTTGACATATATACATTTCTGCAAACTACAGTGTTTGCTGATTACTGTGAAATATGACTGTATGCTGTAGTGCAAAAATTGTAGAAGTTGTTAGTGTTTAAAGTTGTTAAAGCCTCTGGTGGCCATTTTGAGAAAACAGCCTGGGAAGTTTCTGTGTGCAGCATAATTGGGACCAAGGGCAGACTTTTTAAATCATTTAAAACCTATTTAACTGCATTTTCCATGATAAAGATTTTAACCATACGATACTTTGGTGTATGTAGTATACATTTCTGCAAAAAAGTGAAAATGACCCAGATTGACCCCCACCACATATTATTGCGTGTAGTGATGATTGGCTCCCTGCGAGTTAAGACTGGTTTCATGAGAGAGGGTCACATATTATCATGCAGGCTGTGGATGAGTCTTACAAAAAAATTAGTTGTATTGCCCAGACAACTGAAAAATACTTGACTTTTAGGCTGGACAACAAATTAGCATTTGATGACTCCATGCAACATTTGTTGTTAGGGCTTGCTAGTCTGGCAGAAGGACTGACATCGTTTCCAATAACAAGTAAATATTTTGAGCCAGACTTGATTAAGAAAGGAGTGTATCCGTATGACTGGGTTGTGTTTGAGGAAAGGAGACTGCCACCAAAAGATAAATTTTATTCTACACTAACTGGCAAAGGTATTTCTGACTCTGATTACCAGCACACACTTGATGCATGGGGTAAACTAGGGTGTGAAATGATTGGTGACTACCATGACCAGTACTTGAAAGCTGTCGTTTGCTTACTAGCAGACGTATTTAAAAGTTATCGTGAAAAGGGTTTGTTACACTACAGTCTTGACCCTGCTTGCTACATAACTAGTCCTGGCATGACATGGGATGCATTTTTGAAATCCAGCAAGATATCTATAGACCTGTTGTCGGATCATACGATGGGTGAAATGGTGGAACGTGGATTGAGGGGAGACATTAGTATAGCTGCGAACAATTATGCCAGAGCCAACAACAAATATCTGGACGACCTTGGCTTTGACCCCTCAAGGTCAAGGTCATTCATTACGTACTTGGACGCTAACAATTTGTATGGGTTCGCGATGTGTGAATTATTGCACTTGAAAAACTTTTGTCTGTATGATTTGTCACAGTATGACAGTTAACAAACTATATTATGAGTCATGACCGAAACAACGCGCAGGGTTGGATCTTTGAAGTATACCTGGAGTACCCACATCACCTACATGATTACCACAATGATTATCCGTTGGCTGTTGAGACAATGTCTTTAACAGGGAAAAAAGAAGACACCAAACTTGTGCCAAATTTGAATGACAAATTCAATTACGTTTGCCACTATCACTTGTTACAGTTTTACATCAGACATGGGTTAGTACTAAAGAAAGTTCACAGAGGAATTCAATTCGATCAGAGTGCTTTCATGAAAGATTACATAATGAAAAACACAACATTGCGTGCCAGAGATGGCGACACTGCATTTGACAAAGACTTCTTTAAGCTTATGAACAATACCTGTTTTGGTAAGACATTGGAAAATCCTCATCACCGCAAAGATGTGAGACTGGTCACAACTGAATCAGGTGCTATTAAGCTTACAGGCAAGCCACAGTACACAGGGTACAAAGAGTTTCATTCATCATTGTATGCAGTGTCACTCAAAAGAAAGATTGTCAAACTGGACAAGCCAGTATTCATTGGTATGGCAATACTCGAGTTATCAAAATTGCTGATGCTTGAATTTTACTATGATTACTTTAAACCAAAGTATCCTGAGTGGCGTCTGCTATACACTGACACTGACTCTATGATCATTGACGTGCCTACTGAAGACTTTTACGCAGACATGAAAACAGAGTTGCATATGTATGACACATCTGACTACCCTAAGGATCACACGCTGTACAGCACACAAAACAAGAAAGTGCCTGGAAAGTTTAAAGATGAACTAAATGGTGTGCCTATAGTTGAGTACGTTGGACTGAGGTCAAAAATGTATTCTATACTGCACCAGAAGGGCAGTCAGTCAAAAGCCAAAGGTATCAAGAAAACAGCGATAAAAAATAAAGACATTCGACATGAACATTACAAGCAAGTATTAGAAGGAGAACTAATGCCTGATTATCCAAACAAGACACTGAGGTCAAATAGACACAATATTGAAATGATCATCATCATCATCATCATCATCAGTCCCTTGCCCGAACTGGGCGTTGGGGGGACTGAAAGGCAGCAGCAACAGACAGTGCTCTCCACTGAGTTCTATTTTGGGCGGTGGCAAGCAAGTCTGACATCTCGAGTTCGGTCCATTCTTTTATGATTGCGACCCAACTCTTTCTCTGACGACCTCGCCGACAACTTCCTTCGAGAGTGCCTTGGAGGATAGTCTTGGACAAGGTGTTGTGTCGGGTCACGTGGCCAAACCAAGCAAGCTTGCGCCGTTTCACGGTTGCCAGAAGGGGTTCATGTGGGCCCACCAGGGAAGTGACGATGCTCCGTACATATTCGTTGGTCTTGTGCTCGCGGTACGAGATGCGGAGCAACTTCCTCAGGCACTTGTTCTCAAAGGCCTGGATTTTCTTTTCTGAGTCTGCAAGCAGTGTCCAAGTCTCACAGCCGTAGAGTAGAATAGACACTATGAGGGACTTGTAAAGCCTGTACTTGATGGTGAAGCTGATGGAGTTACTTCGCCATATCCTGTCCAGCCTGGCCATTGCGGATGTTGCTGTACCTATCCTGATACGGATCTCTGCTATGCAACTACCGTCTTTGGACAGGGTGGCTCCCAAGTACTTGAAGCTATTGACCTCTTCTAGCTTTTGGCCATTCATGTGAATGT
This sequence comes from Semisulcospira habei, assembly GCA_036245525.1. Lineage (NCBI taxonomy): Eukaryota > Metazoa > Mollusca > Gastropoda > Semisulcospiridae > Semisulcospira > Semisulcospira habei. The sequence goes on from BTPG01000003.1 coordinate 89,431,794, forward strand.
TGCTGCTGCTGTCGCTTGTGGTGTTGATCATCATTGAAATGATACAAACACATAAAAAGTCTCTAGCAGTAGGGGACACAAAACGAGTGTTTCACACTAAGGAAAAGGCTTATGCACCTGGACATTACAGGCTCAAGTTATCTGAAGAAATAGCTGATGAACTGTTGAACTAATCGATGAATTAGTTGATGAAATGTTTAAAAATGCGTAACAGTGTCTGGGGGAATAATCTGTAATTCTTCTCTAACAAATGCCCTCTTTGGGTCGGGCTCATACAGATAATAAATCGATGCATTAGTGCCAGGAACTATTTTTTTTTTATATTGTGAACAGATGTAGACCAAATTGGATCAGTTGCCCTACGTCTGACGTCATTCTCGGCTTCGCCAGGTTGATACAAATATCTGACCTGTTTTGTAAACAAGCTTGTGTCTGGAGGTGTTGTTTTTATTTCTGACCCTGATGGCAATGTTTTCAATTTAATAGCATCAACAGGTTTAGGGTGACCTTCATTATTCATTGCTTTTATCACAGACGGTAATCTCTTAACCCACTCAGTGTTACGTGAGTCATGCATGAGTTCCTTAGAATACTGATAGCTGAAAAGTCTCTCCGATAATTGCTTGTTAAAGTTTTCAACAATTGACTGTGATCTATGTACACCTGGTATGCCTCGCCGCACTAGCACTCCATGCTTTGCAAATAATTGATTAACAGTGCCTTTAAATTCAGATCCGTCATCAACTTGCACAAGCCTGGGAAATTTTAAAGGACCACGACTATATATCTTTGTTAACGCAGTGGCCACTGTTACAGCATTTTTGTCAGTTGTGGGTTCGGCGTCCTTATACCTTGAAGCTATGTCAACAACAGTTAATGCATACTTGTATCGTTTCTTTCTTATTGTATCGTGTGGTAGGAACAGGAGATCCATTTGATGGGTGTCATTAGGGATAGTGTTTACAAAATGAGGTCTTGTTATTTTTCTTGGAGCAGGAAGATATATTTGCCAAATTGCCTGCTTTTTAAGCCACTGTTTTATTTGGTCTACTGTAACATCCCCACCCACAGCTGCATGTAATTTTTCTATTGCAGTTTTCCCTTTCCTGTAGCCAATAGGGGAGTAATATATTTTTGATAGTTTAGCTTCATCGTCGGTCATTTCTTCTAGCAATAAAAACTCCTGTAAAATAAACAAATGTCATTCCCACTAGAACAAATATTATTTCTCCATTTTTTGGTTCTGGGCTTGGTTGGTAGTAGTCGCTAAGTTTTGGTCGTGGGATGGTCATGTCTTCGACAGTTACAAGAAAATATTCTTTGATCGTGTCATCGACATTTGAAAATGTATGCTGTGCATGACCCTCAAGCCTGAGTTTTTCATTGATGAAATCAAGTTTCTCTATTCTTTGCTTCTCATAATCTTGTTGAGCTTGTGCCAGTTTTTCAGACGCCTCATTGTGACGCTTCATTTCTTCTGCAGATTCCTCTCTACCCATTTTTGAAAAGAGATAGTTTGTACCACTAAATGCAATTGCATTAACAACGGCCCCACCAATCATAATAGCTATTGTTGCCATAGTTTTTATTTACTTAGAAACATTTTCTGGAATAATTCCTTGTTTGATGAGAAGGTCTTTTGTGGCAATCGATGCTGTGAAAACTACTACTAGCTTAGCACTGTCTTTGAAGTCTAATCTACCATGGTCTGCTGATTTCATTTTGAGAAAACTTTTCCCCAGCATAGAATAAGCAACTGTTAGCCCGCTTATTACTGCAGAGTGATAGACGAGGTTCATTATGTTCTTTGTGTCACTCATTTTCTTATACCACAAAAATTAAAATAATAAATTTATTTACTGCATGTAAAATGGGTCCACGGCTTTGGGTGTTGCTGGTAATGTGGCGACTACTTCTTTTATTTTTGGAGTGCTTGATTTTTTGGACACTGTTTGAGTCTGTGGTTTGTATTTTTTGTATAATTGGTTCGGATCGTATTCGTATGGGATTTGTGCTTATCGAACCGTACAACTAATTTAGCATGCGCATGGAAACGTTACAGTTGTTCCGAACAGCAGTAATGAGAGTAAGAACCAAGTTAGGGTGTAAAGAAACGACCATTGCATTTGTCTTATTGTAGCTCACAATATCCGGTCTTTGATTTTATTTCCAACGATAAGCACTGTGGTACATCTCACTCCTTTACTTCACTGCATAACATTGATACAGATTAAATGAAAACAAATGCTCTCATCGAACAGTTTAACATCTCTTGGATGACTCGTCATAGTCAGCGAAATGCGGATTTGTTTATGACTTTCACCAAAATTCTCCATGGAACATACATAGAACCTTATTGTGCAACCAGCCCCTATACCGTGGAAATTCCCACATCCCTTGGGTACTTCCTTGCATTTTACACGCTTGGCAGTCACCTTTTTGGTCTGGGTTGCACATTAAATGGATAAACGTGTGACGTCAAAGTTTGGGACACAAAAGAACGCGTCATCTGAATGGTATCAGCTGCAGAGTCAGGTTATATTGGACGTACATGACGTCAATTGTTTCAATGCAGGTTTTGCCAAATAAACTGCGTCACCAGAACAAAAATGTCCACAGAGTGCAGTCCACACACGGTGACATTCCGACAACCAGTGCTAAAGTTTGCACACTTCGACTCTTGTTTCCAACATTTCACGGACAACGATGTAAAGGTAAACCTTCTTCACAACCGTAGAATAGTCCGTAACACCGAGTGTTTGCAAAACAGAAAATGTTTGAAGGAAAATGTGTGTACAGTGAGTAAAAAGCATCTGGTTTGGAATCTGTTTTCACAACTTGAACAAATACCAAATCTCCCAAAATTGGAGCAGTATACTAGAAACTCCAAGAAAGCTTAGCGCGTTAAGACTAGGAAACATAGTGTGGGGATTCTATCTATGTAAATTTGGTTTTTAAAGGTTCTATAGTTTGATGCAGTAGATTCACGTGTCACGCTGAGTGTGATATTATAAGTGATTGGTTGCAGGGGTTTGCTGTACGGACCCGTGTAGGCCTTCGGGAGGTGAAAGGAACCATTGTTCCCCGAAGGCCTGAGGGGTACAATGGTCCCTTTGACTTCGCAAAGGCCTACAAGGGTCCGTACAGCAAGCCCCCGCTACAATAACGTATTTGGTTTCCTTCCTCCACTATTTTCGTAAAGGACATCAAGAAGACATCTTCGGACCTGGATTTTCGCCGGACATGACTGACGTCAAAGGAATATACATATATACATTAATAGACTATGACGTAATTTAAAATAGTTCATAACGTTGCCCTCTCCAGTACTGAGTGTATTTGTTGTTTCAAACAACACTCAGTAACGTTTACTTTAGAACGTTTTGGTGATCTATAATAAACAAAACTCAATTCCAAGATGCGCTACAAAGAGGGCTACAATAAGTCCACCATTTGTCGCTACAAGGGTTTTTGTATCACGGTCACATGGTACGGTTTGCGCTAAAGTGACTGGTCGTGTGACGTAGAGATGAAACAAAATATATGAGAGAGGTATTAGTGGGTTATGAGAGAGGAATAGCTGTACATATTCAGTGGTCTACACGTTTCTATGTGTTCTTACCTGTTTAGACTATCCCACTCATACATATAATATCTTTATTTTGACTAGAGTAAACTAATAAATTAGTCTACTTTGGACAAAACAAAAGAGCAAATTATAAGTTGCATTTCAATGATATGTATACTTGCAAATGTTGTTTACATGCATAGGTTACTGTCAATCGTGACACCCATGCTTTTGACAAGGATGGGAGGGATTGAAGGGAACAGTAGTACTACAGATCTGTGAAGACATGACGTATTTTTTTTTAAATTTTTTTTTGTTACGACCTTATCACAATTTGAATCCTATCCTCCAATGACGTCATGTATATCATATTGAAAAAAAATCTACTTAGTGTAAATAAACACAGTCTAACGTTCACGCAGCATGAATGAACACAGGCCTGAATCCATCCAATTAAAGTTGTTGGTGGAATATCCGCAGCACAAATCTACAGCCTATAACAATAGGTCAATCAAGTGTTTCAATGGCAATAGTGTCGACTAAGACAAGACGCACTTTCGGATAGACACCACACTCCCTCTAACCGCCCCCCCCCCCCCCCCCGCCGCCCCAATCAACCCCCTTCCACCCCCCACCCCCGCCCCCCACCCCCAATCCCCCTAACTCTCCGAGTTCCCCTTATTGCCACCCCGCTCAACTCTAGGGCCCGCTTCTTCTGTACATCTGGTAGATTATATGTCTGGGGGACGCAAAACAACACATAACAGAATCAAAGTTTGCATGGGTGCGTCTGAGACAAAATTAACTATTAAAAATTATCTTTAGTCACAAGCAACTTGTTGTTTTTGGCTCATGTGAGAAACAAGAGTGAGTATGTTCTGGTCTAGTGGTCGTCCGTCCGTCGTCCGTCCGCCGTCGTCCGTCGTCCATGGTAAACTTAAAGTTATGTTACCCAGGATCAAGCATATCAGCACAGTCAGAAAACTGTCTGCAACAGATACTGCTGTCAGTATATGTATGGGTTCTTTGTGTACTAACTTAGAGCTTTATGATGTAAATATGATGCCAAATGTCCAAATTCTTCGTTTGGCGGGTGTGTTGCTTTTGTACCAGAGAGCGCAGATTATCGTCTGCATCGGCATCGTTTTCAATATGTGCATATTTACTAGCTACGTCACAAGGCAGAACCCGGTCAATACTGCAGGTCACGAGGTCATCGGTGTGGTACACACGTGTCAGTGTACACGTCTAGTACTGATGTTCGCCGGCATCCCTTTGACATAATTTTCCACGAGAATGTACAATAAACTTTCCATACTCGCTATGCTGTCAAAATCACAATGCGTGTTCCGCTCGACCTGCTAATATTTACTAGTAACGGTCGTGCTGCGCGGCGGCATCGTCGGTAAACGGCCAGGGGCGTGGCTTGTTCGACTCAGTCTCCGCGCTACGCCAGCGTCCAGGGTGACTAGTTTGACCAAACCGCCTTTATCCCTCGGAAACACGAAACAGAACATTGCTATTTATACCCAATTTCTGCATTGCAATTTCACATCTCACACATCGAAGTCTACGTAGCTGAAAGCATCAGGCTGGTTATTTCGGGGTTTAACGTCCACGGCACCAAAGTGATAATGGACGGCCCTCACGGGCGGGTTATAGGGGACAGGGAAATCTATTGCCTATGGAGTTCGACCTGAACACTGATCAACTCAGGCGCACTCCAACTGTGCCACTTTGATTTACCAGGACCTTCCGTCGGACATGTTATTGAACAAGCCCGTCTTTTCCCCCTGGATTGCGAGTCCAGCCACCGGGGCCGATGTTATTGAATAAGCCCGTCTTTTCCCCCTGGATTGCGAGTCCAGCTACCGGGGCCTGGACGGGATTCAAACCCACGACCCGGCGATTCCCTTCGCTCTCCTGCTCCGACGCTTAACCGCCTGAGCAATTTCGGACTCTCTCTGAAAGCATCACTGGAAACGACAAATGCACCATCGCAGCAGAAACACTACCTCTGGTGAATCGTGGAGTGAATGAGAGCCCGCACAGACAAAAAAAAAAAAAAAAAAAAAAAAAAAAAAAACGTGTCCCGACCAGCGATGTGCCGCAATTTTGACACACGTCGTAGTTTTCAGATCCTTGCAGCGTAAAATCTGAAAACTAGCTCGTAACTTTATGATAAACCAGGTTTAAAATCTTGCGAAATCAGTAAGAGAAAAATTCTAATGAAGATCATGAATTCTGAAAATCACCAGCGCTCGCGGAACTATAGGAAGATCGACAAAGACCGTATATTACTCACTGATTCAGCAGGAAAGGGACAAATTCTACGTGGGCGGCAACGGCCAAGCTCATGCTTTATGCGTTGCCAATGTCCATATTCCCTTGTCCGATGTCAGTTCTACTTAGGGATATCTTGTCTCTCTTCCTCTTTCTTCTCTTCAATTCCGAGTCTGTCATTGTCGGTGCGAGTCGATGATACTTTTCTTCGCTGGTTCATCCGCCATCTTGTCTCTGGTTGGTTATAATTATGCAGATGTCCTAAGGTCGTATAGAATAGTTATGACGTCAGCTACCATCGCATATCAAAAGCAATCTTTTGACCGGGTCCAATCACAAGATTACAGTGGCCTCTTTTCGCTTTGAACGGACGAAAGAAAGCATTTGGTGGGACTATAGGGTGGTCATTGTCTAAGTGGATGTGTATATTGAATCCCAGTAAAAGCTTTTTTTGCGAACTGAAGCATTAAAAAAGGTCAGGAGTGCCCCTTTAAACGTTGTGATTTTCTCGGAGACTATTCAAGCTACAGTCTTCAAACCAATTTCATTGACCTCTCACAAAGATCAAGGTCACAGGAGATCGGAAAATATATCAAAAATAGAAACATTTTGACATAATGTATTTTTCTCAAATACTATTCACAACTTCAAACCCCAAATTGATAATAAAGATACCTGATGGTAAGACTTTCTATGCATTCTAATTTGTTTGATCCCTCGGAAAGGTCAAGGGTCACAAAAACGCAGGAAGTGGGTCCAAAATAGTCATATTTTGACAAAAGTATTTTTTTTCTCAAATACTATTCACAACTTCAAATCAAAACTTGCTACAGACATACCTGATCGTAAGACCTATCTATGCATACTAATTTGGATAACCCCTTCGAAAGGTCAAGGGTCACAAGAGCTCAGGAAATAGGTTAACAATAGCCATATTTTAACAAGAATTAGTTTTTCTCAATTACTATTCACAACTTCAAACCCACACTTTTTACAGAGATACCTGATGATAAGACCTTTTTATGCATACTAATTTGAATGACCCATTGGAAAAGGTCAAAAGTCACAAGAGGTCGGCAAATGTGTATACAATGCCAATATTCGATAGAATTGTAGTTATTATCAACATTTTTGCACACTTTTCCATCAAATTTGGCAGAAAGGTAGCTGACGAAAAGACCTTTCTATGTATACTAATTTTGTCGACACATCGCAAATTCCAAGGGTCACGGGGGGTTGACAGATGTGAAAACTGATTAAATTTTGATCAAACATGGATTTTGTTGGTGCAGAAACCATCCCTTTACTTATTGTCATAAGGTCATACACGTTAGCTCTAAGGGCTTTGCCTTTCTTGTTACACTTATTTTTGTTGACGTTATTGTTTTGTCAACATGAAGCGCTAAAAATTATTATGTTGTGAATTAGACACGTGTGGAATATTTGTCAATTTTTGTGTTCTTCCGTCAATGCACAAAACTATATCATGTGTGTGAGTGTGTGTGTGTGTGTGTGTGTGTGTGTGTGTGTGTGTGTGTGTGTGTGTGTCTATATGTGTGCGTGAGTGTGTGTGTGTGCGTGCGTGCATGTGTGTGTGTGTGTGTGTGTGTGTGTGTGTGTGTGTGTGTGTGTATGTGCGTGCGCGCGCGCGCGACGTCAATTCCCGCGCAACTGTGTTCATTAAATGCTTTACGCCTTTGAATTACAAACTTCATGCCCTTTACCTGCAGTGGACCAGCAGCGGTGAGTGTGATGTCTGGTTGCCGTGACTGGTGCTGACAGTCCGCCAGAAGTCCACCAGCGCTGTTGCTGAAGGGATGGAGTGATCCAACCAGGTGATGAAGTGGTACTGGCTCACATGACGACATGAACCATCCTAATAAAAAAGCATTATTCAACACTCAAACAATGAAAGGAATTCGAGAAATACATTAAGTGGTCGTATATTCTCTGCACATTCATCAGTGGCAAAGATTTGTGTTTAGATTCTGGAATGCCTGGATTCATTTACTTTTGTTGACATATACTGTTCGCAAAATATAGATGTTAACGTTTGAGGAGTGAGTACAAATTATAATAACCGGTGATAATATTACTTATTTCTTCAAACGCAGAACGAATTTCACACAGATATCTCGGTGTCTTACCATGTGATTATTTCTTTTATAATAAGATAATATATAAGTACAAAACTAGACCGAAAGGGTTGACTGCCTGTGCTTGTAATTTAGAAAAAAACTACCAGGTGAGTAGGAAAAGCACTGTCAAGGGAGAGAAGTGTGCATGATAGACCAATGATCATAGATCTACTTTGGTCCAAGCACAGTATTGCCGATGGTGTGCTGAGGAGGTCGCCAAGACCGAAACAGCTGTCCACACCGGCTCAATATCTGGACCCCCACTTGGGGGACCTAGATTTAAATTTCCATGCACCTAGGGGCTGGAACAGTGGGATATGTGATACGCCCCCCTTCGGGGGGGGGGGGGGGGCTTCCATATGCATTGCTTTCAGTCTCTTATTTAGCGGCCCCCTCTTTCCTATCTTTTTTTTTAATGTGCTTGGACCAAAGTAGATCTATGATCATTGGTCTATCATGCACACTTCTCTCCCTTGACAGTGCTTTTCCTACTCACTTGGTAGTTTTTTCTAAATTACAAGCACAGGCAGTCAACCCTTTCGGTCTAGTTTTTTACTACAATTTCGACTGCAAACCCTTCCCCCTTTTTAGTAGGTTCTCTCTTAGGGTGCATGGAAATTTGGCTCTAGGTGGAGGCATGGAATGTATGCCCCTGCAGAAACCACAGTAAAATGTGGTCTTCTTTGCAGGTAAGCAGAAGTTCCTTCTCTTCCTCCAGTATTGCCGATGGTGTGCTGAGGAGGTCGCCAAGACCGAAACAGCTGTCCACACCGGCTCAATATCTGGACCCCCACTTGGGGGACCTAGATTTAAATTTCCATGCACCTAGGGGCTGGAACAGTGGGATATGTGATACGCCCCCCTTCGGGGGGGGGGGGGGGGGGGCTTCCATATGCATTGCTTTCAGTCTCTTATTTAGCGGCCCCCTCTTTCCTATCTTTTTTTTATGTGTTTGGACCAAAGTAGATCTATGATCATTGGTCTATCATGCACACTTCTCTCCCTTGACAGTGCTTTTCCTACTCACTTGGTAGTTTTTTCTAATATCTAAGTCCACTTAGGTCGGAAATACATCGGACTATTTCGAGTTTGGCAGGCACGCTGCTTCTTCAAGGTGGCTTGGTGATCGTAATAAAAGGCTTGGTCTTCGCAACTTTTCAACAAAAAGAAAGCAAATTAAAGGACAAGTTTACTGTATGGATTTGACAACATGAAACTTTCAATACGCCCTTTTGCGACCTTTTATGGACTTTTAGAAAAAAGTTTCTCATTTTGTAGACGCCTCATGCGCCCGACTCCA
>BTPG01000003.1:89443582-89501082 GCA_036245525.1 Semisulcospira habei
TGATCCGTATTAGGGTCCTGAATTTGTTTTTTTCCGATATAGCTGTGCTTTGTATTTCTGATCAAGAAAACAACAGCAAAAGCGAACAAATAAAACAGAAAATCTTTCATAGACGCATTGGAAACTATGATATTATGAATTGGAGGGGAAAAAAAAGGGGGGGGGGGGGGGCTGTTAACCTGTACAATTTCATCCAATTTAGCATTTTCACTGTCAATTTACTCAGTTGGCCCCTTCATCGGTGCTCACTATGTTTCAAGTAGATCCAGTGAGAAATACACATTCTGAATGCGCAAAATTGGGAACTTAATTTTGCCCAGACCAAAAGTCACAAAAATAATTTTAAAAACTTATCCAGGTCCTTCTTCAGCATATTACTTGATCAGTACGGTTTGTGTAATGGTGATTCACAATGCTAGTAAAGACCAAAAGGTAAAAATGCAGAAACAAACAAAACATCTTCATAGACGCGATTGTAAACTATATATTAAGACTTCGAGAGCAGTTGAGAGTCACACCCAGAAAGCCGTTTCAACCAGCTGACTTTCAGAACCGTCAGAAAAGAAAAGATGTTCAGCATACGTAAACCACCTTTCACATATGCCGAACGTACAACAGACTTACTGATTTTACCACGTTTACCGTCCCACAGAAAAGATAATAAAATTTTATTAAGTTCCATGAGAAAAAGTGTAGGTGAGTCAGTAAGTTTGTGAAAATATGAACAGTAATAATAATAATACATAGTTCTTGTATAGGCTGTTCTCCATGAAAACACTGGACTCACTGCGCATGCACAACGGCACACCTTTTCTCTCAGACACACACGCACAATTATACAGTACTTTAAACCACCCCGTCCCTTCCCAACACCTTACATTCACTTCCTCTAGGATCAGAATAAATGGCAATCAGTCAACAGTTAGCTAAATATGAGCTAAGTGTTAAATGCCCGACAAAAAAAGTGTTTAAGTGAGCTTTGAACTGTGACAATGTCGGCAGATTCCGCATTTCAGTTGGCAGCGAGCTCCACACATTTGGGGCTAAAAAGGTGAAAGACTGCTCCCCGACAGTTTCCATGTTAATTTTCGGGATTTTTAAAAGTTTATCACTGGAGGAACGGAGGGTGCATGATGGCTGATAAGCAGACAGCTTGGCAGAGAGGTACGGCTTGAGAGATCCGTCACAATACCGATAGGCAAAAATTGCAATTTTGTACTGGCAGCGGAATTTGACGGGCAGCCAGTGCAGCTGCTTGAGTAGAGGCGTAACGTGGTCTCTCTTTCGTTTTTTTCAAGATGAGACGCGCCGCATTGTTTTGAATCATCTACAAGCATGAAATCTGATCTGCCGGTAAACCTGCCAGTACAGAATTGCAATAATCACGCCTGGAAGTAATGAATGCATTTACAAATCTTGATACCGCACTTTCTGTGAGATACGGTCTGAAGGAAAAAATTCTGCGCAGCTCAAGGAAACCAGCTCGGAAGACGCTACTGATATGATCATGCATGGAGAGCGTCGAATCAATCTTCACACCCAGATATTTGACACATTTCTGGAAGGGAACGCTGCTGCCACCAATGTTTGCGAACTCGCCGTTAATGGGACTAAGTAGAGACTGAGAGCCGGCAGGCATGACTTCGGTTTTGTAAGTGTTAAGCTTAAGTTTGTTGCTAGTCATCTAGGACAGGACGTCATCAGCAAAAAGCAGCTCACGAATCAGTTGGTCTAGGGTTATCGTGTGGGACTGCAGTCGTCTGAGGTTGAACAGGCTGCCATCGAGACGATACCTGATGTACACTGCATCGTCATCATCGAGGTCCACTGTGGCCTGCTTCAACATCATGCTAAAAAAGATGGTGAAGAGGGTCGGTGCCAGCACGCAGCCCTGCTTTACGCCGTTGAGAATAGGGAATGGTTCTGAGAGGTCATTGTTGAGTCTGACCTGGCTTGCTGGTCCTCGTGTAGCTGGATAATCATGCTGAGGAACTTTGGGGGACAGCCAAGTCGCTCCAGGATCTGCCACATGCCTTGCCTGCTCACAGTGTCGAACGCTTTTGTTAGGTCGACAAACGTTACGTACAGCCCTTTGTTCTGCTCGCGGCACTTCTCCTGAAGATGTCTCAGCACAAAGACCATATCGGTGGGGCTCCTGTTTCCTCTGAAGCCACACTGGCCCTCTGGGAGGTGGTCTTCAGCGATGGCAGGTACCAGCCGATCCAGGAGCAGCCTTGCAAGAATTTTCCCAGCAATGGACAGCAGGGTGATTCCCCGATAAATGGAACAGTCAGACTTCTCGCCTTTGTTTTTGTACAGGGTGATAACGACAGCATCACGGAGATCCTTTGGTAGTGTTCATTCCTCCCAGCAGCAGAGAAAGAGGTCATGGAGCTTGTTGTGCAGTGCTGTGCCTCCATGTTTCCAGATCTCTGGCGGTATTCCATCAATGCCTGCTGCTTTGCCACTCTTGAGCTGGTGGATGGCTGTGAGGGTCTCTTCAGCGGTGGGCGGTTCGTCCAATTCAACCTTTACTGGGAATTGTGGGATTTGTAGGACGACTGCTTCTTGAACAGTGCGCTCAGCGCTGAAGAGGCTCTGAAAGTACTCCGACCAGCGGTTCAAGATGGAGGTATTATCTGTGAGGAGTGCCTGGCCATTCGCGCTTCGCAGGTGACTTTGTACCAGGTGCCTGGGGCCATACACTGCTTTCAGTGCTTCGTAGAAGCCCCTGTAGTCACCATTGTCAGCGCAAAGCTGGGTCCTCTGTGCAAGTCTGGTCCACCACTCATTCTGGAGATCTCTGAGCTTGCGCTGGAGACTGCTGCAGACGAGGCGGAAGGCAGACTTCTTCACAGGGCAGGAAGGCTGGGCTAGGTGGGCCTGATGGGCGGCTCTTTTTTTTTGCTAGGTGTTCCTGGATCTCAACATCGTTTTCATCAAACCAATCTTTGTTCTTCTTTCTAACGAAACCCAAGACTTCTGCAGAGGATTTTGCAATAGCAGTTTTCAGTTGTTCCCAGAGTGTTTCAGGGGAGGAGTCTGCTGGGTCCGCTGTGTCTTTGAGCCTGCGCTGTAAATCTGTCTGAAAGGCAGCTTTCACGTCGTCACGCTGAAGGCTGGCAACATCAAGCTTTTTCTTGGGGGGCCCCCATTTCTTGGGTTTTGGCTTGACATGGAGCCTGAGTTTGCAGCGGACAAGGCGGTGGTCAGTGTGGCACTCTGCGCTGGGCATCACTTTGGTGAGGAGGACATCACTGAGGTCCCTCTGACGCACTAGGACATAGTCGATAAGGTGCCAGTGTTTGGAGCGAGGATGCATCCAGGTGGTCTTTCGACTGTCCTTTTGCTGAAAAGTAGTGTTGGTGATGACCAGTTGCTGCTCTGCACAGAACTCCAACAGTAGGCGGCCATTGTCATTGCAGTTCCCGACGCCATGCTTGCCGAGGAATCCCTTCCAGGCTTCAGAGTCTTGGCCCACTCTGGCGTTGAAGTCGCCAAGGATGATGACTTTGTCGTCTGCAGGGGTGCTCTGTATGAGGCTGCGCAGGTCAGTGTAAAACTTGTCCTTTTCAGCAGGCTCTGCCAGGAGGGTTGGGGAGTACACACTGAGAAGGGTGACGTGCTGCTGGTGTCTCAGTGGGAGGCGCATGGATATGATGCGGTCTGAGTGACCCGTTGGTAGGTTTTCCAGCTTAGTCGCAATGGAGTTCTTGACCATGAAACCCACGCCTGAGAGCCGTCTTTCTGATTCAGGCCTGCCTGACCAGTAGAGGGTGTACCCAGCGCCAAGCTCTTGGAGGCTGCCTTCGTCCGGAAGGCGTACTTCACTGAGCGCGGCGATGTCGATGTTTAACCTCCGCAATTCATGGGCAATGAGGGCGGAGCGACGTTCAGGGCGTCCGCTGTCTGTTTTGTCGAGCATGGTTGGGATGTTCCAGCATGCTACGTTGAGTCCGGTCGTGGTCGTCATGAGAGTGGATCCGTTATTCTTTTTTGTTTTTTGACCGCAGGAGAAGATGCCCGTTGACCGCGGCTAGCGAACTGGGGTTGCGAGGGGACGAGCTTTGGTTAGGCCACCTTTTCTAGGCCCCTCTCCGTGTGGAGCAAGCAGTGCTGTCCCTAGAGAAGGCTGCTTGGTCGTTCAGGGTGTGCCGAGTGATGTTGTCATCCCCAGGTCAACATCAGGCGACCAATATCCTGAACCGCCTGCATGCAGGTTTGAGACTGCGGCTTCCAGTGACATCTTTCACCTGCCGTTTCGCTCCTCGTCCATCGCTACAGGACTTGGAATGGTCTGTGTCATGGTCCGTGGACGTTTCCTAAAGCCTGCGCGGTGGAGCTTTTTGGTGGAGTGCAGTGTGCGCAGTACTGGCCCCACCCTTTAAACCCTTGGTTCATCTGCCATGGCCTAGCAAGCTGGGACGATGGCATCGAGGTCCTCGGGTCGTAGGTTTTATATCAGACTGTCCTTGTCCTAGTCTCTGGCTCAAAGGCCTTCCCAGGAGACACGGGGGCTTTGATGTCAGGGGTTTCCTCCCTTAGCCTTTCCGCAGCCAAGCGGCCAGGCCTCCAAGGCAGCAGGGGACTCGTGGAGGGCGTGGTCGTCTATGTCCCGTGCAGATGTGAACATCTGCCCACTGCCCACTGCCAACTGATTCGTGAGCTGCTTTTTGCTGATGACTCTGCCCTCGTTGCACACACAGAGAGAGCCCTGCAGCGCATCACGTCCTGCTTCGCAGACGCTGTCCAGGTCTTTGGACTCTAGGTCAGTCTGAAAAAGACAGAGGTCCTCCATCAGCCGGCACCCAAGACAGTGTATCGCCCTCCTCACATCACCATTGGCGAGTCTGAACTAAAGTCAGTGCACCAGTTTACCTACCTTGGCTGCATTATCACGTCGGATGCCAAGCTGGACAAGGAGCTTGACAGAAGGCTGGCAAAAGCGAACAGCGCTTTCGGGCGACTTTTCAAGCGGGTGTGGCACAATCAACAGCTGAAAACAGGCACCAAGATCAGCGTGTACAGAGCTGTGGTCCTCACCACCCTGCTGTATGGTTCCGAGTCCTGGGCCCTCTACCGCAGCCAACTACGACTCCTCGAACGCTTCCACCAGCGCTGCCTGCGCACCATCCTGGGCATTCACTGGAGTGACTGTGTCACCAACGTCGAGGTCCTTGAACAGGCTGAAACTGTGAGCATCGAGGCTTTGCTGCTGCGGACACAGCTCCGCTGGGCGGGGCATGTCTCCAGGATGGAGGATCATCGCCTACCAAAGATCACCCTTTTCGGCGAGCTTGCTACTGGACACCGTGACAGAGGGGCACCAAAGAAGTGATACAAAGACTGTCTCAAGAAGTCACTTAGTGCCTGCCAAATCGACTACCACCAGTGGTCTTCGCTTGCTGTGGACCGTGACACCTGGCGCTCCACCATTTACAAGGCAGCTGTCTCCTTTGAGGACTCTCGCAGAGCTAGCCTTAAAGACAAGCGGCTCAGGAGAAAAAACAGAGATGCCGCAACTCAGAACCCTTGCCATACCTCCCCCTGCAGCCACTGCGGTTGAACCTGCCTGTCCCGGATTGGCCTCCGCAGCCACGAACAAGCCTGCAGACGTCGTGGGCAACTCCTATAAAATCTTCGTTCGCGAAGTCAAGCCAAGAGAGGACAGGACGTCGTCTATATAACACTGTACTCTCATCTTAGCGGAGCTGAAATGGCAAGGCGCGCTACTTCTTGACAAATCAGTGTCGTCAGCATATTTGTGAAAATCACACACATGGGCGGCAATTACATCAGATAGAGGTAGTGAATCCGTGGGCGTTTCCTAAAGCCTACGCGGTGGAGCTTTTTGGTGGAGTGCAGTGTGCGCAGTACTGGCCGCACCCTTTAAACCCTTGGTTCGTCTGCCATGGCCTAGCAAGCTAGGACGGTGACATCGAGGTCCTCGGGTCGTAGGTTTTATATCAAACTGTCCTTGTCCTAGTCTCTGGCTCAAAAACCTTCCCCGGAGACACGGGGGCTTTGATGTCAGGGTTTTCCTCCCTTAGCCTTTCCGCAGCCAAGCGGCCAGTCCTGCAAGGCAGCAGGGGACTCGTGGAGGGCGGGGTCGTCTATGTCCCGTGCATATGTGAACATCTGCCCACTGCCCACGAATATAGAGTGAACAAAACAGGCCCTAATACAGAGCCCTGAGGGACTGCATACAACAAAAGACTAGAAGCAGATAGCTGGCCATTAACAATAACAGCCTGAGAACGATCCTTAACGTATGAAGTGAACCAGGCCAAGGCGGTACCACGGATGCCAAAAGTTACCTGAAACCTCTTCAGCAAAACAGAATGATCGAGCGTGTCGAATGCTGCGCTGAGGTCCAGCAGAGCAATGAGAGAGGCAAGTCTCTCATCTGCCTTCACTAGCAGACTATCCAGGACGCTCAGCACGGCAGTCTCCGTGCTGTGAACCTTTCTGTATGCCGACTTGTGCATTTCTAAAAGACCGTTTCCATACAAATGGCTTTGTAGCTGTTTCAAAACAACCTTCTCCAAAATCTTTGAAATAAACGGAAGGTTAGAGACAGGTCTAAAATGCTTCAAGTCGTTTAGGTCCAGTCCAGTCTTTTTCAAGAGTGGTGTCACAACTGCATGTTTAAACTGAGTAGGCACTGTGCCTGTATAGACAGTCTTGACACAGCAAGTGTTTTAATAACCGCGACCTTACCTAAAGGAGTAAGCTGTCGCTTAGACCATACAAATAGGTCCCGTCGAATTTCTTCCAGCTTTCCTTCAAAATTGATGTTGGTGATACTATTCACATCTGCAGAAAATGTAATGCCAAGTACCTAAAAGATCCCAGGATCCCAGATAAAGTTGGAATCTGGCATATAGCCTGTGTGCATTTTTTTTCATTGATCCAAGCCAAATCACTTGCGTATTTTCTAGAATAATTTTCAGACCAGAAAAGGACGCAAAATAACGTAAGGTATGAATGCTTTCCTCAAACGATTTTCTGCTACCATCCACGAACACTGACGTATCATCTGCAAACTGCGAGAGAATTAGCTCAATGTCCCTAATCTTTAGACCCTTAATAGTTTTGTTTTGACGTAGAATAGAAGCCAAAATTCCTGCACAAAGTAGGTAGGTATATGGCGAGCTTGGGTCACCTTGCCGACATCCCCAGAATAGCTGGAACCATCTAGAATATTGACGAATGTCTGAGACGCAAGCATTTATCTGATTGTAATAAGCTCTGATCCAATTCAATGTTTGAACCGACATTTAAAAAGTCCAGACATTTCTTTATAAAAGACCAGGCAACTGAATCAAACGCCTTCTCGAAGTCTACAAGGAGAAGCTGCCCAGGCATATGATTGACATGTGTATAAAAAAAAGTACATCATAGAGGAGACAAATATTCTCGCCAATGTATCGGCCACTCAAAAATAATTTTTGGTCCTGATGAATAATGGAGGGCAGTACCTTTTTCAACCGCTCGGATATACAGGCTGATGCGATTTTATAACTAATGTTCAGAAAAGTAATTGGCCTCCAGTTTTTTAGAAATATTTTATGTTTACCTTCCTTTGTTATACAGGTGATCACTCCCTGCATCTGAGTGACTGACATCTGACCACACTGAAAACCATGGTTAACAGATCTGACAAGTAAGCAACCAATGTCCACCCAAACAAATTTGTAAAATTCAGAGGTAAAGCCATCAGAACCAGGAGATTTGTTATTACTCATTCATTTCAGAGCACTGAGTGCTTCATCCAAAGAGATAGGCCTTGAACTACACTTGACATAGATCCCCATGCACCTTCACAGGCTGAGTCATCTCACGAGAATCTGTGCGGCGTTTTGCGGCCCTATTTACATCCACATTAGCTCTCCTAAATGAGTGAATTCTTTCGGTCGTATTTACATATCCAGGAATCCCCTCCCCCCCACCCCCCCCCACCCCCCCCCCCCCCCCGTCTACAAGAGGCATAGATTCTCATGTGCAAAAGGCTGTTGAAGATCATACAGTTTCTTGCAGAGATCGACCCTGTGTTCATCCTACGGCTAAGGGGGGATATTTCCGAAAGCCCCGTATGATTACATGCGGACGCGACGGTGCACAGTTGCCTAATACATAAAACTATGTGTGGACGTCAGTATATAATTCTGAAACGTATGCGATGCACATTTCATTTCTGCAGTTGCTGGAGATATAATTTCAAAAATCAGCTGCGAATTTTCTTTGTTTTTTGTCATATTGTGTGTCGTATTCGGATACTTGATATCGCTTCACAAGTATGAGATGGCCTCCAAAATTGCGGCCGTCCCCAACTTGAACTCAGATTTTACTCCGTAAGGCAGTCCTGGCTACCGTGCACCCCCTACCCCCCAGTACTCAATAAGATGGGTTTCAAAGTGTAACTTAGTATGTCCTGAGATGTTTAAGCCATTTTCCCCTAAAATTCTTAGGAACACACCAGAGATATAGCCGATGGCGCAATTCACTTTCTTCGCAGATGTTAAAATGAGGTTGGGAAACATTTTCCTCTAAATAAATCAAAATTCATTCCGGAAGCCCAAATCAGGCAATATTATGTTAATGCACACCTTCTACGTTCTCTGAAACAAAACAAAACAAAAAAAAAAAAAAAAAAAAAAAAAAAAGAATGAAAAAATATTGAATCTGTGGCTCACAGTGAAGGTATTTGTGCACCCAGTAAACGGCCATTTCCGTGAAATCGCAAAACAAAAACCCAATAATTATGTGCCTTCAGACATTTTCTATAGCACTGGCAGTCCACTTTTAGGCTTACATCATTAAAACAGCATGTCACCATTATTATAAATTTGACTAGGTGATGGTGTGATCACTGTGAGTGCCACAGTGGTTGATTTTGAATCCCTACCCCCAAGTTGTAAAAATACACTAATTTAATTGGAAAAAAAAATACTAAAGTTATTCCATTTCATTTTGACCTCTCTTTACGTATTAAGTTTCAATAATGTGAGCATAAGGTGCAAGAAAATAAGGAAAGTCGGTATCTTTTACAGTACATTCGTGGTGAATGATATTTTTTTTCCATTTAAAATTGCCGAATTGGGAAACATACGTTGTTTCCGCTGTCCTCGGAAATTTTGTATACAACTGATAGTTGTTTTTTAAATAGGTTTTATTGGTTAGGCTAGAGTACCACAGTTACTCCCAACCTGATTTCATGATGCTGTGATGGGGCCACAGTGGCTGAATCTGCTGCCCTATCCTAATTTTACCAGTACGCAAAGGAACGCAAAATGATCATAAAAATTGCTTACGTCATACTCCTCTGATTAAATATTTTTGTCCTTTTTTGCGATTTCGCAGAAATGGCCATTTACCGGGTGTACAAATACCTTCACTGTGAGCCAGAGATTCAATATTTTTTTCATTATGTTTTCTGCAGATAAGGTGTGCCAAAACATAATATTCACTGTAGTAAAACTGTTGCCGCTAGGGTTTCACGTGAAAGAAAAACAGAAGATAGTGGTAGAAAACCCTTTAAAATAGAAACAAATAACGACGTTTCGGATCAAAGATCCTTCCTCAGGTGACATGGAAACAAACAAAATATTCACTGATTTGGGCTTCTGGAATGAATTCTGATTAATTTAGCGGAAGATGTTTCTCAGCCTCATTTTAGCATCCGCGAAGAGCGTGAATGGGGGTACCCTTGCGCCATCGGCTATATCTCTAGTGAGTGCCTAAGGATTTTAGGGGAACATGGCTTAAACATCTCATGACATACTAAAGTATACTTTGAAACTCATCTTATTGAGTACTGGGGTGTGTGTGTGTGGGGGGGGGTGAGGGGGGGGGGGGTCGCACGGTAGACCAGGTTAGCTTTTGGACTATTTATAGAGGACTTTTTAGGACGTGTCGCTGTGGAGCGAATTTAATAGCATGTCCATGATGTCAAAGGCGGGCAGGCTATACCTCTAACAATTGAAGTAACAAGATAAAAATTACATCATGTCAAGTTACGCTAACCTCGCTGCTGAACGTACATTTGGTGCGAAGCGCCGTATGTATGTATGTATGTATGTATGTATGTATGTATGTATGGGGTGTGTGTGTGTGTGTGTGTGTGTGTGTGTGTGTGTGTGTGTGTGTGTGTGTGTGTGTATGTATGTATGTATGTATGTGCGTATGTGTGTGTGTGTGTGCGTATGTATGTAAACAAGATAATCTCCAACATTTCTGTACACACAAGCTTGAAACTTGACAAACTACTTTCTAAAGTGGGTGGCTAAAAGACAGCCTCCGAGCATATTGTAATTGAATGACTCATTGAAGACATGAACTACCGTTTATAGGAAGTCGGTTGTCCCAGATTAGGGTCCATAATTTTTGTAATATTTACTTGACCTTTTGCGTATAGCTAGTTTGGAGAAGGACATTGCAGGAGTTTGTTAGCCAGCTTTGTATCCTTTCAACTTCTTTAGTAAAAATTAATTCTTTTCAGAAAAAAATTAAAACAGTAAAAATCCTTGACTTCTAGAGAAAGACAGTGGCGGTGACGTAAAAGAGGGAACTCCGTCACCATGCAGACACTGATATAATACTCTAAATAATTATGTTGTCATTCTCTCTTGGAGATATTTGGAGCGCGCACGCGCACGCACTAACACGAACACACACACATCGACGCGCTTTCAGAAGAGCATACAGTTGACCCGCGTACTTAGTATATCATGTTAGTAGGTAAAGTCAACCTGCTTTCACACAAATTATAGCAAGACTGAAATTGTACCGTGAAGTTCTATTTTTTTCAGCATTTTCTCAAGCCTATGAAGCGAAAGGGAAACTCATATCACATAAAATTATGTAAAAACTAAAACTTACGTCATGACAAATGACGTTTGACAAATCAATGACGCGTATGTCCTGCGCCCCTTACAGAACTCGCTGACGCATTGGCAGATCTGAAGGACTTTTTCAATAGGAGATAATTCAAATCAGAATCAGGTCAAAGACAAAAGGTAGAGACCATTGACAGCAAGGACAGCTCTCATATGGAAGGGACTTTGTGGGTTATGGTTGATCCCATCTTGTTTAATTTGCCAGTCAAAACGTTTTCTCAGTGATGTCTTATTTCAACCAAGATCTTTTTAGAAAAAAATGTTTTGTTGTTTGACATTGATTCCATGTTACGAAATCAGTTATATAGTTATATTTTCTAGCGTATTTCATGGTTTTTGTGTTTGTGTTTTGCTTGTTTAATTGTTTGTTTCTTTGTTTTTTACTAATTTGTTCCGTTCACAACAGCGTATTTTCACGTCATGTTCTGTAAACTTCCTCTCAGAACAGCCCATTGTTCTCAACAATTTGTAGTTTAAAACATGATAATATTGATATGGTGATTCGATTTAACGTCACAGCTGAGTCACTACGTTGGCAATAACACTGTAACATATCATGTTGTTAAGTGACTGGTGTCGGATATTTCACTCACTGTACACAACCTTAGTTTCAACGCCAAGGGAGGGTTGTGGTAAGGTGGTGGGTGGATGGTCAAGCTATCTAAACTAATTTCTGCGCCTGATGACGGCATCGTATTTCAGGACCCTTCCTTTTCTCTCTGTGGCACTAGCCAGCGGTCAGCGGGTTTTCCATCGCCGGCATTGTCCACCCCTGAGAGCCAGCTAAGTCTTCTTCTGTCGTTATAACCGAGATAATGAAAAGGAGGTAGCGATGCATAATCGCCGAGACATCTGAAACAATAATATAGCGGGTCTTTGACTGGTTCTTCTCATATTTCAGTGTCTGACAGGTTCCAACGTGTCATTATACAAAATTCTACTCCGCTCCCCTCCTTCTGATATATGGCGTGCCCCAGGGCTCAGTTCTCGGACCAGTCTTGTTTTCCTTGTACGCCCAGCCTGTGTCTGAGGTGATCGCCAGTAAAGGATGTGAACATCACAAATATGCCGATGACACACAGGTGAACCGAGAAAGATGCTCCTCTCAAACATTCCCGTCTCTTCTGCATGCCATGGGACAATGTATATAAGCTGTTAAGGACTGGATGTCAGACAACAAGCTAAAGCTCAACAAAAGAAAAACAGATGCCATTGTGGCAGGCACTCGCTCCAGGGTGAGTGTCTCCCATGATGAGTATTTGATCGTTTGTGGACAGGGACATCCTTCTCAAAAAATGGTGTGAAAAACCTAGTGTTTATATTGATAATGTGCTGTCCATGAACAATCATGTGTCTCACCTGTCCCGCTGCTGCTATCTTGAGCTCAGGAGGCTTAGCTCTGTTAGACAGTACCGTATTGACGATGCCTGTAAGCAAATAGATTTTGTCAAGGCTTGACTACTGTAACTCTGTAATGTCAGGTATCTCGAACGATCTGCTCTACAGGCTCCAGAACATTCAATACCAAGCAGCAAGACTTGTACTGATAACAATCAAAGCGTGACCACATCACTCCCTTGCTTAAGCAGTTACACAGGCTTCCTGTGAAGTTCAGTATTGAATACAAAATTGCTTCCCTCGTTTTTTCTGGCCCGCTTTGATAAACACTCCCGGCTTACTTCTCTTACGGTCTCCATGTCTATACACCAGGCAGAGTATTTTGCTCCAGCACTGACGACAGAATATTTACTACCTCCAGAGTGTCCTTAAAACCTTTGGACAGCGGTCCTTTTCTTTCCAAGCTCCCAAAGTGTGGAATGGTCTTCCCCATGATATTCGTCATGCATTATCTTTGGCCATTTTCAGGGCTAGAGTAAAAACATTTTTTTTTTCAACTGGGCCTTTGAAAAGGATTGATAAACCCTACGTTTTCCCATTAACGTGTATATATCTGATCAGGCTCTTGAAATGTTATGTTTATTATTTTAGTATTGTATCAGTGTGCATTTAGACCTATGAATGGTTGTGTTTTTGTACCTTGTATGTACTTTAGTTAGTTAATTTCAGTCAGTTAGATTATCTAGATGTAAAGCGCTCTGAGCCTTTCTTTGTGGGGATATTGCGCTATAATAGAAAAGTTATATATTACTGATTATTATTTTTTTTTTAAACCAGGCTAACGGAACCGATATATTCGATGACGGAGCACAGTGTGACACCAAATTTCAAAACTTAATTTTGAAACAATATTTCGAGACAATTAATTGTAGATAATATCGTGGATTAAAAAATTATGTACGCTTCATACGTATCAGAAATACGCTTTTATAAGTCCACACTGTTCATATGAGTTTCATAATTATAGTATCTGCAACTGCAACTGTACGTCTTCTAGTCCACTCTGCACTTTAACCAATAGTAACACCCTCAAGTTTAGGATGCAAACGAGGCCGATCTATGTAAGAGGTCAAAAAGAGCACGTTGATTCACAGCAGCCTTTACAACATGCATGGGCTCATAAACATGTATGCGCAAGTTCAGTCTTGTGGATGGAAGGCCCTGGATACGTAAATAAGTCCGCAGTGGCTTACTCATCCGAGGGATCTAATAAGGATGTAAAATGCACAGATTCCCATGAGCCGATTCAATATCTGGGGGTTCAAAGTGATCTATGTCAACTGCAGTTGTACTGGTCTGACTTAGCTGTTAGACACTGTTACCAGCTAAAATGAAGAGAGGACAGAGTAGCGCCGGAGTAACGGCTTAACAAAACAAACACGGGGCAGCGCTGGCGCTGATGATAGATAGCTTGACAGATAGCGTGACCCTAACCCACCTGACTTACCACAACCCACTCCCTCCCCTTGGCGTTGGACCCAAGACTGGTGGTCGAGCTGAGAATGTCGATCTTTTTAGACATCCGGATCTCGTGCAGAAGGACAACATTAGACACACCCCCTGCCTTACTGGTGTCGTCTGAGTAGCTCGATAGATCAACCCTCGCACCATATCACGCACCGTCACTGACACTGGCACTGTCCTTGACACTGTCTCATACTCTGTGGTCCGCCATCACTGTGCCTGCAACTATGTGCGACACATCAGTGGCCGCGTCTGACCTATTTGTCGCAGGAAAGTGGTTGCGAATGGAGGCTCAAACACTGAGTGATCTCGACTTTAAAGTCCTGTTTTTGGCTTTGCTCTTCTTCTGTCTAGGTGCCTCTTGACCACTGGAGTCGATCGTATTTTGTAGCTGTTTTCCATTGTTGCTGTCGCTTCTACCACGCTCAGACTGCTGTGACATACTGTCCCTGCACGGTGAAATGGCGTGACACAGATTGATGACCTTTTCACAGCAATGCTCCACTTCCACATCTGGATCCCCTAAAACGTTTTACATCATCCTCCAGCTGGTGATGAGGGCTAGGCTTACGGGCTAATCATAATGGTCACCAGGCCCCACTGACGCTGGTAATTAGCAAAAACTGTGCTAATTGTAGAACGGTTCCCCAAACAGCTGCTGCCCCCACGGTGAGCGATGTTCACTCCAGCCTTAATATTTCTTATTCTTACCAGATATTTTGCATATAGCTAGATTAAAAGAAGATATTAAATGAGTTTGTTAGACAGCATTTATCTCTTTAACTTTTGAATGATAATTAATTTATTTTTAAATTTTCGCACGACGTTTATTCATGTGTATGGCTTGAAGCAATGCTCTCTGTTTCTGACAATTTGATTAGGAAAACTGTCTGTGGCTACGCCAGCCCACATAACGTATAACTGGCAGGTCCGGATCTATTATATAGTAAATGCTATTATATGTTAAGGTCTTATGACTTAAAAACTCTATAAGCGCGTACGACTTTTTCTTCCCCTGATGGTAAATATGCTGAAAACCGTTAACACTCTGCTTCAGGTGGTTAATTTCTCCCAACCCCCCCCCCCCCCAAAAAAAAAAAAAAAAAAAAAAAAAAAAAAAAAATCCCCCCCCCCCCCCACTTGTGAATACGTCACGTCTAGCTAGGCTGGCATTGCTGGTGAATGCAGATCTAGCGCCAAAGCGCCGTATGTGTGTGTGTGTGTGTGTGTGTGTGTGTGTGTGTGTGTGTGTGTGTGTGTGTGTGTGTGTGTGAGAGAGAGAGAGAGAGAGAGAGAGAGAGAGAGAGAGAGAGAAAGAGAGAGAGAGAGAGAGAGATTCAGAGAGAGAGAGAGAGAGAGAGAGAGAGAGAGAGAGAGATTCTGACAGTTCTAAGACACACCTTTCATAAACAAAAGGTATCTCTGTTTAACTAACTATTTAGACTAATCACCCTCCTTCACCTCAATCACCTCTTTGTATTTCTAAGTACATTAGGTCTATTTGAAAAATCGTTGAAGCAACGTTTTTTGGATCAGCTGTCAACCCGTGATTATTAAGGCACATTCCCCACCTCACCTAAATTATCAATGCCTATTGTCTTCTTAAACAATGGCTAATTAGTCTATCAATGCTGTAAGCTTTTACATTTCCAAATGCAAGCAAATCAGCGATCAGCTGTTATCGAGATATGACTAGTCTACCTGCCTGCTTACCGTATTGTCGGGATTCTCTATAGACATAAATGAAACTGGAAAAACTACATATGATCCGCAATCGCCACGTCACAATCCCTGCCCACAGGAGTGACGTCTGTGTTGTTAAGAGTAATGCCACAGTGACAATCGCGCGACTGGTCTAGTCAGTATTGCATCAGAATCATTTCCAGAAAACAGTTCCTGTCTGAAAGACGTGTTCATTTTTCAGTTTTATTGGAGATATTGCAAATGGTGACTTTTATATTCAGTGTTAACACTAAATCTTGCAAAATATTACTAAGGTGAGATCGTTAGTTTGAATGTTGTACTTAGAGTTATTTTAGAACAACCAAAAGGTTACTAAACTGAAAAAGAACATTTTACTGTTAGATCGTCAGCTACCTGTATTAAAGTAGCCAAGTGTGATTTGCCTACACTAACATTGGCTACGTAAAAAATATATTCCGTGGTCGGCTACAGGATACTGAACGAAAAAACCTGACGCATTTCAGAAATGAATTGGTCTAAGGAAGACGTGTTGGTCTTATAATCTCATGGAGAATATTATGAAAAAATGACAGCTTTTATACATTCTGTTTTAACAAAACCTCCGGAATATTGGTTGGAAAAAAACGGAAAAACCACCTGGTAATTTGACTGCTGTACTACTCAACGGTTTAAAAAAGAAAAAGGTCAGTGATGCGAAAAAACTTGATTTGTATTTTAAAAAAATCTTTTTATTTCTACTGATGAAAAGCCAGCTCAGTATATTGGAGTAAACCAGCGTGATTTGTCTCCACTTAATTTAAAAACCTCAAAACAAAACAAAACCCACTTGAAGGCCAGCTACAGATTACTGCAGGGTACCGAACAACAAAACATGTCCGCCTCTATCCACTATGGAGAGTGGCTCATTGAGGAAGCTGAAATTCACAAAAGACAAAAAGTTCAGAATGAAACTAAATTGAACTGGAAAGATTGGCTAAAATTAAACGTTAAAATTTCAGTCTTATTCTCATGAGTTGCGCGATTTAGCCCGTTTGTTACAAGAGTATACTTAATTTCATTTTTTTACACTGTCTTTTTGGAAGGTGTTTAGTTTGCGAAAAGAAATTGAAAAAATGTTGAAAAATTAGTAAATAGGAAATTTTTGGAATGAAACACCTAACAGTCCGTAACTAAATGTTTTATGTTTGTATTGTCTTCTTTAAAGGCTCTACCGCGACCTTACGGCCCATAACCTTGTTTTTTATGTTCTATGTTTGTATTGTCTTGTTTAAAGGCTCTGGCGCGATCTAATGGTCCGTAACCTTGTTTTTTATGTTTTACGTTTGTATTGACTTGTACAAAGGCTCTGGCACGATCTTAAGGTCCGTAACCTTGTTTTTTATGTTTTGTACAAAGGCTCTGGCACGATCTAACGATCTGTAACCATGTTTTTATGTTTTACGTTTGTATTGTCTGTCCTAAATGTTGTGGGCCAAGTATGAGGCATTCTCGTTGCAGCTCATGTAAGGAGCTCGCTTTTGCGAGTGAAACTGACTTCCACACAGGTGTTAACAATGGGTTTAATGGTGGCAGACAGGGTTGTTAATACGACAGATTAAGCCTGCCTCTTTGATGCTTAAGGGCAACAGGAGGCGGTACTATGAGACCGGCAGTGTCCGCCTTCTGCGTTCCCTGGCTCCTCGTCACCACCGGGGGAGGGTTAACTCCAGGGGCGAGAGGAGCCGAGGCTCCGCCCCCAACCAAGAAGTTGGGGTTTGACGTGAGAAATCTTTGGTGGGGTGCTTGCCTGCTTCCACAGCACTAAAAGTATACACAGAGGTGTTAGACTTTGGGGCAGCCGCAGCTGCACTAGGGTCATCAACTAGCTGTTTTGCACCCACAAAAGATAGCCCCTTCTCCACGCGCACCTGCTGAATCTTGCACTCGGATATCCAACGAAGGCACTTCTTGTCCAAAGCCATATGCGCCCCCTGGCAATTCACACACCGGGGAGGGGGGGGGGGGTGGCTGTGCAGGACTCAGCAGAGTGTCCAGGCTTAGTACAACGGGGGCATGAAGCCTCTGTCTGGCAGCATGTCTTCTGCCCAAGGCCATACTTTCGCAACTTAAAACACAGGAGGGGGGAGGGACGTACTTCTTCACTTTCAAGGAGTAGTAACCTCCCCAGCTGGTAGTAGGAGGGGTGGGGATGCCAAACGTCAGGATAATGGTAGGGAGAAGGATCTTCCCACCACCTTGCTTGGAAGCGCCTGACATAAGTCACTCCCTGCGACTTACGGTTCCTTACAAGTTCATATTCTGACAGTTCTGCCAAAGCTTGATCTTTGATCACGTCTCTTGACGAATTCATAGTTTTGAGGGGTGTGACTTCCACTGGAGTGTCTCAGGTACGGCACTCTACCGGCAAGTCACCAGACCTGAGGCGCTAGGCATCAGGCCTGCCAACACGGCTCCTGAGGGTCTCTGTGATGAAACTCTATGCTCACGGATAGTGCTCACACAGTAGGGTAAATACGGTACAGTAGTTGTCAATGGTTTGTTTTGTGCCGATAGTCCGTGAGGCCGAGATCCACGTGGAATCTTAAAGGCACGGGGAGTTTATTGAGTTGTAGGCCAAGAGCTCAGTCTGGCAGAGCTGTAGAAATAATAGTGCGGGCTTTATTGTCAAAGGGTACGGACGTGTGTGAAATACCTTAGCCCGTATTCCAAGACTCTGAAATCTAGAATTCAGGTATGTTTCTATATATGTGTTATTGATAGTTGCTTAGTTAAAGACGGTATGCGTTGGTAAGAGTAATTTGGTTGTATAGCGTTGTCTGGGTTGGTTCAGTGTGTTGGTTTGAAATTCATGGAGGCAAACGGTGTTTCGGAGATAGTTATTTACCGAGCTGGATAACTAGGGAATGCGAGGTGTGTATGCCAAGTCGCTATGAAGGTAGAATCTGGACGTCAAACTAGGTCACTGTTCTTTTGCGTAGGTTGTTGCTATTTGTGCCGTTGATTTGGTTGTGATTGGTATTTTTACGTTTTCAAAATTTGGGAAGTTACTGTTAGAATGGAGTCCGACCCGGTAGAGGTGTACATTAAGCAAGGTGAGAGGCTAGGACTTAAGGACGAGAAACTTTATGATTATGTTGAGAAGTGTAAAGGATAGGGATGATAGGTCGAGAGAAAGGGAAGCACAGAGGGAGAGAGAAGAGAGAGAAAGAGTGTTAAAAGAGAAGGAGTTAGAAGTTCAGAGAGAGAGAGAGAGAGAAGAGAAAGAAAGAGTGTTAAAAGAGAAGGAGTTAGAAGTTCAGAGAGAGAGAGAGAGAGAAGAGAAAGAAAGTGTGTTAAAAGAGAAGGAGTTAGAAGCTCAGAGGGAGAGAGAAGAAAGAGTGCTTAAGAAAGAGGAGTTAGAAGCTCAGAGGGCATTTCAGAGAGAGAAGGACGAGAGGGAACATGCGTTAAGAGAGAAAGAGCTAGAGTACCAGAGAGAGAAAGAAGAGAAGGATAGGGAGGAATAGGAGAGAGATAGGGAGGTACAACTACAGTTAGCTCGGGATGCGGGGTCTAGAGCAGCTCCAGATAGTGATTCGGTAGGCCGGGGCATACGTAATTTTCCAAGACTGCCAATGTGTAAAGAGTCTGTGGACTCTATTGACGCTTTTTTTGTGTCGGTTCGAGGCTCACGCACAGGTGTTGAGTTGGCCTTCTGCCAACTGGCCCGTTTTGCTTTCGTTGGTGCTAGAAGGTCAGGCCTTGAGTCTTTTCCATAGCTTGAACGTTTCGGGGAACGTAGATTACGAGACATTGAAGGAGTGTCTTTTACAGAAGTTCCAGTGTAGTGCGGAGGGTTTCAGAGAACGCTTGAGAGCTTGTCGGCCAGAGACAGGGGAATCGTTTGTGTCGTTTGGCATACGGTTGTCCCACGTGCTCGTACGTTGGGTCGAGCTGTCCAAGATCGACCACACGTACGAGGCATTATTCGATCTCGTGTTGGCGGAACAGTTCTTTGGTAGCGTTTCCAAGGATCTAGCGGTATTCTTGAGGGAGCGTAGCCTCAAGCGTACAGATGAGTTAGTGCAGAAGGCGGAGGCTTTTCGGCTGGCGCATCCGACGAAAAACCTAATGCGTAGGACCGAGTCGCCGCCAGTCGGGTTGCTCGCCGCTAACACGACTGGAGGATATCGGGGCATCAATACCTTGCGTGAGGCCCAGCTGTTTAAGGGTAGAGGTTCTTTCCGGTTTCGACGGGGGGATAGAGGTACTAGCAATGGCGGTCGCGATCCGTACGCACGAGGAGAGAAATCAGGACGTGTATACGGTCGTGGTCGTATGGCGAATTCGGACACTCAGTGTTTTGCGTGTCGGGGGTATGGACATTTCATTCGGAACTGTCCTTACAGTAATTCAGACGCGCAGTATGCTGGTTATCAAGAACACGGCCATCTAGCTCATCAATGTCCTAACAGTCCTGGTATGGTGGAGGGGGCGGAGCAGCCCACTCACGTAGCCAGCATTGCAATGCCAGTCAGTAAGGGACCACAGCTGGATGGAGTGCGTTCAGCTGACGGAGGTGGTTGCCCACCTCTAAGGAACGGTGTTGTGAACGGATTTCGCATTTCAGTTCTCCGTGACTCAGGTACAACGACAGCGGGGGTCAGGCATAGCTTAGTGAGGGAAGATCAGTTCACGGGCGAGACGCAGCACGTAGTTTCGTACGGAGGGAAGGTAGAATCTTTTCCTTTGGCCAAAATAGAGGTTGACACCGAGTTTTTCTCAGGTGATCTGATTTCGTGTGTCATCGACGACCCAGTAGTTGATTTAGTCATGGGTATTATGAAGGGTGTGCAGCCAGTCGTCCATATGTTCGAGGCGATTAAGCGAGCTCATGTTCCTAGCGGTGCAGTCGCATCAGTCGCGATGGGAACTCAGAGCAAGTGTGCTCGTGAGCAAACGGACCGTGTTGGTAACGTCCAGAGTCAGGGGATCGGTCCGCGGGTTTGACCCACCAGTCGGGTTGGCTGGAGATGGCATACTTCTGTTGCGGACAGAAATGCCGCTCACCACCCCGACTTTAGGTATGTCGGTGACTGTTGAGTCTCGCGAGGGTGTGGGCAGTCGTCCGATTGTGTTCATTTCGGTAGGTATTGGCGCGTTCAGTTTTTGTGTATGCAGTGCGATCCGAGGGTGTACGTTGGGGTTTAAGGCTGTTTTGTTTTCTTTCTTTGGTTCTGTTTAGGATAGTGTAGTACGTCGTGTAGTCTTAAAAAGAAACTCGGTCGTTTCTTTTTTTCCCGAGGAAGGGGGAATTGTGATGAAACTCTATGCTCGTGCATAGTGTTCACACATTAGGTTTAGTACGGTACGGGTTTTGTTAACGGTTTGTTTTGTGCGGATAGTCCGTGAGGCCGAGATCCACGTGAAATCTTTAGGACATGTTTAACACGGGGAGTTTAGTGAGTTCTGTTATAGTGAGTTCTAGGCGAAAGTTTAGTCTGTCAGAGCAGTAATACGTTAGTATGGGCTTTCTTGTCAGAGGGATCAGATGTGTTTGAGATACCTAGCCAGTATTCCAAGACCCTGAAACCTAGGATTCAGAGTGCTTGTAAAGAGTGGAGCGACAGACGCGAAGACGTCAGTCACCAGGGACCTAACGTGAGGTCATCTCTCCAGCTCTTCACTCAGGGAGTGAGCCGGATCGGGACCGAGATACCCGAATCACAGCGAGAACAGCACTATGGTACGAGTAACGAGGACGTCCGTGATAGAGACAGGACGACTCGAAGAGCGTACAACGAAGGACTTGCACGCCTAGATGTGAGAAGGACCAACGTAACCAGGCGATAACATCAAACAGGTTGGAGACAGTGAGAAACTAATGCCTAGCCTGGCCAAGAGAGCGAGTGATGTGTATGTGATGTTGGATGTAGTGGGGAAGGTGAAGTGTGTATAGTTTGATAGTCATTTAAGCATTTCTTTTCTTTTATATTGTATAAAAGTTATTTTAGAAAGGGAGCCTGTGTGTTGAGTTTTACCGCATGAATGCGCCCGTCTGAGTCAGTGGCGGTGTATGCGTCTGTTGCGTGAGAGTCTGTACGTGCGACTGTGGGCAAGTCTGCCTGCGTTACTTTTATGAAGACATGAAAACAGAGTTGCATATGTATTATCATAAGGATCACCTGCTTTATAGCACACAAAACAAGATAGTGCCCTGAAAGTTTATAGATGAACTGAATGGAGTGCCTATAGTTGAGTACGTTGGACTGAGATCAAAAATGTATTCCATACTGCACCAAAAGGGTAGTCAGTCAAAAGCCAAAGACATTCGACATGAACGTTACAAGCAAGTTCTAGTTGGAGCATTAATGACTGATTATCCAAACAAGTCACTGAGGTGAAATAGACATAATCTTGAAATGATCCAAACACATAAATAAAATCACTTGCAGTTGGCAACACAAAACGTGTATTTCACACTAAGGAAAAGGCTTATGCGCCTGGACATTACATGCTTAAGTTATCTGAAGAAATAGCTGATGAATTAGTCGATGAACTAATCGATGAGTTAGTTGATAAAATAATTAACAGTATCTGGTGGAATAATCTGTAATTCTTGTCTGACAAATGCCCTCTGTGGGGCAGGCTCGAATAGATAATAAACTGAAGGGTTGCTGGGGACTATTTTTTATTTTATTTTGTGAACAGACGGGGACCATATTGGATCAGTTGACCTGTGTCTTACATCATTCTCGGCCTCGCCAGGTTGATATAGATATCTCACCTGTTTTGAAAAAAGCTTGTGTCTGGCACTATTGTTTATAGCTCTAGCCCCAACCCTGACAGTGACGGTATTTTTTTCAATTTAATAGCATCAGTGGGTTTGGCGTGGCCCTCGTTATTCATTGCTTTTATCACATATGGTAATATCTTTACCCTCTCAGTGTTACGCGTGTCATGCATGAGTTCCTTAAAATACTGATAGCTGAAAAGACTCTCAGATAATTGCTTGTTAAAGTTCTCAACAATTGCCTGTAATCTGTGCATGCCCGGTAATCCTCGCTGCACTAGCACACCATGATTCACAAATAATTGTGTAACGATGCCTTTGAATTCACTTCCGTCATCGACTTGCACAAGCCTAGGGTATTTTAAAGGGCCTCGACTATATATCTTTGTTAATGCAGTGGCTACCATACTAGCATTCTTGTCAGTTATGGGTTCGGCGTCTTTGTATCGGGATGCAATGTTGACAACAGTTAGTGCTTACTTGTATCGTTACTTTCTTGTTGTGTCATGTGGCAGAAACAAAAGATCCATTTGATGACTGTCATTTGGGGTAGTGCTTTCAAAATGAGTTCTTGCTTTGTTTGTGTCACAGGTAGATAAATTTGCCAAATAGCTTGTTTTTGTAGCCACTGTTTTATTTGGTCGAATGTGACATCACCACCTGCAGCCACATACAATTTCTCTAATGCAGTTTTCCCTTTCCAGTAACCAATTGGATAGTAATACATTTTTTGATAGTTTAACCCCAGCTCAGGCCCCGGTGTCGATCTTTTTTTTTTTTCTAGCAATAAAAACTCCAGTAAAATATACAAATGTCATTCCTACTAGCACAAATATTATTTTTCCGTTTTTTTGTTGTGTGCTTGGTTGGTAGTAG
The DNA here is from genome assembly GCA_036245525.1 of Semisulcospira habei. Taxonomy (NCBI): domain Eukaryota; kingdom Metazoa; phylum Mollusca; class Gastropoda; family Semisulcospiridae; genus Semisulcospira; species Semisulcospira habei. The sequence continues at coordinate 89,466,695 of BTPG01000003.1, forward strand.
TGGCTAAGCTTCGGCTGTGGGATGGTCATATCTTCTCCAGTAACAAAGTAGTATTCTTTGATAGCGTCATGAACATTTGAAAATGTATGCTGTGCGTGACCTTCCAGCCTGAGTTTTTCATTGATAAAATCAAGTTTCTCTATTCTCTGTTTTTCCCCCACTCGGGTCTGCCCTGGGGGACTTGGGTGGTGTTAGGTACTTTTTAATTCCCAGGGTTACCCTGGTCAGCCCCACAAGGTGGGTTTTCCTGTCTACTCTGGGGCATGTGTTTCTGTCTACCCTTGGTCCATTCCCCTGTATTTGCCTTTTTAAAACTCTCCTTACTGTCTGCACTGCCTGTAGCTCTTGATATTGGATGTGTGTTGCCAAATGGTCGTAGCTTTATTTGGGCCCCGTGTTGTAGGTTTATTTAACGTATTGACCGACTGGCGACATACATTCAATATTCTGTTTGTTTGTTTTTTCACAAGCAGTGCAGGCACGTCCTGAGAAAGCCTTGTTGCTGTCGGGATGTTAAGCAATGTACAATCAAACAATCAATCAATCTATTCTATGTTTTTTGTAATTCTCTTGGGCTTGTGCCAGTTTTTCAGATGCCTCATTATGACATCTCTTTTCTTCTGCAGACTCCTCCTTACTAACTTTTGAAAAGAGACAGTTTGATCCACTAAATGCAATTGCATTAACAACAGCACCACCAATGATAACAGCCAAAGTTGCCATTTTTTTTTTACATAGAGACATTTTCAGGAATAATTCCTTGCTTGACAAAAAGTCTTTTGTTGCAATTGACGCTGTTACAACCACAATTAATTTAGTGGTATCCTCAAACATCTAGTTTGCCCAGGTCAGCAGAATGCATTTTGAGAAGACTCCACCCTAGCATAGAGTAAGCTACTGCTAATCCAATGGCAGAGTGATAGACAAGGTTCATTATGTTATTTGTGTTGCGCATGTTCTTATGCTACAAAAATAAAAGTATTAATTTTATTCACTGCATAAAAAATGGATCGAAATGTTTTGATGCTGCTGGTAATGTGGAGACTTCTTGCTTTATTTTTGGAGTGTCTGATTTTTTGGACACTGTTCGAGTGTGTGGCTTGTATTTTTTTTGTATAATTGTTAACCTATGTAACCAAATCCAACAACAAATCATTCTGCCAACTATATATTTTGTTATTTCAGGTTTAGACTCAGTTGTTAGTCTCTCACTTTGCTGAGGTGGTGAAGGTGTTGGTAGTGACATCAGCGGTGAGGCCGGTGCTGTTAGTGGGTCAGTTACATGAGTCTTTTCTCTTAACACCTGAAGCTGTATTTTTTGGGTCTGTTATATTTAGCTCATCTTTTTCCAGCCTCAACCCTACCCGGGCTTTTAACCTTAGTCACCATTGAACCTGCCTCGAAACAGGGCTCGGTTGTGGGTGTCGTCTATTTTGTTCTGCTTTAAAATTTATTTTTAAAAAATCAATATGACTCCCAATAACAAGCAAGGTTACCACAGGTGCAAGGTAATTCCCAAACTTGTAAAAAATGAGGCATGCTAATTTACATATTGTACTTGAAACAAAAGATTATTTTTCAAGATCATGTGATAGACTGTCAGTATCAACAGGCAAGAAGTGGCTAACTGATTTTGTATAAAGAAACACTAGAGATCGACTCAATCATGTGTCATTAGTGGACAAATGTGATGTTTATATTTAGCATGAGTTTAATTACCTCATCAGCGGTGAGCGATTCAATGTCTTCTGTCATGTGATGTTTTCCGAGATAAGCTTTTGATTTGCTGGAAACAACTACAGAGCACGGCTTTACCAGCCAGTGCTGGCACTTAGCACTTAGTTCGCTTCCAGCTGCCAGAGAGATAAGGCGCTGCGAGGTCAAATTCCACTCTTGCGTGCTCATTCTATTTATATCACACTTGCTACTGTGCGATACACAGCGTGACCTGCGCCCTTCCGCTATAACAACTACCTACAAGTTTGTATTCATAACACATCTCTGCCTAAAGTGACTGTTGTGACAGCACATCGTTCAAAAATTAAAATTTTCACCTGCACACTGATACCAAACATGACAACATTACGACATTGCATACACTTGTGTAGCAGGTTATGGTGAAAATAAAGAGAACGAGAATTTGTTGATGTATGATGTCGGTGTTTGTTGTGAAATTGACAAAAGTTCCCACAGCCATAACATGAAGACGCAACTTTTCGCAACAAAACACACTTGCATGCATAAGGGTCAGCATGCCTACAGTAAGTATCACTTACCGGATTTTGGTGCCATGGTGGGGGATAGAAGCAAGAGGGTGGTTAATGAGGTCACTGACAGGTCGTGTGTTCTGGTATTTTTCGCCCGCAGTCTCGGTACTACACAGACTGCTATTGCCATCCCGAAATCCGATCAGTCCATCACAGGTCACAATATTCAACAGTGTTTTTAAACATACTTTGAGGTTTAACACATTTTCTGACACACTAGACAAAAGAGCCGAATACTGACTTTCTGTTCACAGATACACAAGACCGACGCGTTCTATGCGATAATTTTTTTCTGTTTGACTACTGGAGGAATGACGGAGTGGAGGACGGGTGACACTAGTGTCATGTGCTATGTCATGAGCAGTCTGAGTTTTTCCTCCTTTGTTTGCAAGCCATATATCCTGCTCCTTTAAAATGTTAATGGTAGCGTGACTCTCTTCACTTTCCTGCTCACCATGAAGCGCCAAACCAAATCCCCACATTTTCGTAAATTCAACACAGTGACTTTCCAGTATATGTTGTTTCGGAATGCTACTGGCTGGAAAAGTACTTCGAAAAAAACGCATGTAGTTTGCAATCTTGTCATTGATGTCTTGCATTGATTCATTCTTGCTCTTCACCGGCATTTTGTGAGAAACATTAGCATGAACTTGTGAGTAAAGATCGTTCAGAATTCGGAACTTTAAGGATATGTCATGCGCTGCTAATATGCTGAATGAAGTTTAGGATCATCTGTCAGCTTCATGGTATTGCTGATAACAGTGTCACCAACATCAGTCAACGCATCATACTTCAATAACTTTTGCAGTGGTTGCCAACAAACCTAGATTGGTTCTCAGAGCAATACCCTGTTTACTACAGACATACACGGATCGCCTATGGCCTGCTCTGTCTAATATTGCAGTCATTTTTTTTTAAATTTCTTTCTCGTCTTAACTCGTCAGCTATTTGTTCAGCTTCGTCCACTTATGATCCACCAGACATATTTGCTCTAGCACGGGCTAGCACCTTCAACCTTCTTTGTATTACGGCTGATGATGCCACTGTTGGTTTTCTTGGTTTGGGTATATGCATAAAATAAAAAGGCTGTCCTCCAGTCTTGCAACGAATTGTGGCATCAGCCGATTCATTAAGCATTGTGCGGTTTAGTACCATATGATATTTTTCTTCCTCCTTTGTCAGTGGTATATGCAATTCCTGGACAGTTCGAAGGCTGGGTCGTTTTATATGTGGAGATGTGGCTATATCGACACCCGTTTTTTCAATGGGTGAAATGGCTATTTCATGCGTCCGCTTTGCTGGTGGAGAGGGGTCCACACTCTTTGTAACAGTGAAGTTTGAGCATCGACTGTGCATGGCGTTTTACGGGGAGTAGACGTCGGCGGAATGAAAACTTCTATACCTCTATCACCTTCATTAATGCTGTTATTAGTGTCAGTGTTATGAGTGTCACATTACGCGGATCGAAACAATCTTGGCGTTTTTTTCCCATGCGAACCCCGCTTCGCTGGTCGTCCTCCTAAACCTAGCTGCATGAAGTGAACACGCGACACATTCTTCAACACTCGTATTTGGATCGAACATGGTCCAAATGTGTTGTGATGAGGCAATATCAGACGCCGCATTTCGCGTTTTCTCCTCGGACGCGCGTGTTTCAGTCGAATCTATCCGTTTCGTCCGACTATAGCAACTCCTACACATTGTTTTGGAGTGCATCAAGTCTTTGTCTTACTGGATATTAATTCCATACCACTTGTGGATTAAGCATTCATAATTGATACAAAGAAATTACGTTTTATCCGTGTATTTCTTTTGTGATCTCTCGCCACATATTCTGTACAATGCATTTACTCTCAGTGCACGGAACACACCTGTGTGTACACAGACTGTATGCGTTTTATCAGACTCCATCATGAGCAAAAGTTAAATCAAAGGTACATTTACAAGATTGACTGTTAGTGTTACACTATTTCCCAAGGAAGAATCGTGACTATCTCCTCAATAGTATCCGTGTAGGGTCCGTTTATACAGAGCGCGAACGCGAACGCGTCCAACGCGAACACGAACGCGAACGCAACTTTTGAGCAGTTTTGCCATTCAAATAGAGCACGCACCCGAACGCGGAAAACCGTCGACGGCTTTAGAGGTGGCTCGTCTGTTTCTTGCTGTGAGAGATAAAATTTGGTCATTTGGAATCATGGCGCAGGGAGAGTCAGACACGGAGGAGATCATAGTACTGTATTTGTACGCAAAACAACGGAGGAAGAGAAAGAGGCGTGTGTCAATTAATTTCAATCACATACCTGTCAGTCCGACTCTCTGTCCAATTGCTTTCCATATGTCTCTTTTTTTCGTGATGTCTTTGTAATCTTTGTCTACTTTGTCATACAGTGCATGATTCTTCTCAATTTCAAGAATCATGGCTTCTGTCTTGTCCATTGTCAGGTCAGGCGTACAAGTTTCTATTTGTGGAAATGATGCAAGGGAAGTATCTGCTGATTGGTTGATAGCAAAAAAGCCGCGCGACCTTCTTTGAAAATTCGCTCTGGTGGCAATCAAGGCGGTCGTTCGCGCGAACAAAAAATTGTTCGCGTTCGCACTCTATTTGAACGGTTCCTCTACAAATGACTATAATATTAAGGGACGAAAAACCGCGTTCGCTTTCGCGTTCGCGCGTTCTATATAAACGGACCTTAACTAAGCCCTCTCTTTCCCCAATTCCGGGAGTGTACACCAAGGCGGATGTCTGGAACTTGTCTGTGGACCCCCGTCAGTGACCTCATTAATCACCCTCCTGCTTCTATCCCCCACCACGGCACCAAAATCCGGTAAGTGATACTTACTGTAGGCATGCTGACCCTTATGCATGCAAGTGTGATTCGTTGGGAAAAGTGGCGTCTTCGTTGTATGACTGTGGGAACTTTGTCAATTTCACAACAAACACCGACATCATACATCAACAAATTCTCATTCACTTTATTTTCACCATAAGTGTAAGTCGTAATGTTGTCATGTTTGGTATCAGTGTGTAGGTGAAAATTTCAACTTTGGAACGATGTTGCTGTCACAACAGTCACTTTAGGCAGAGATGTGTTATGAATACAAACCTGTAGGTAGTTGTTATAGCGGCAGGGCGCAGGTCACACTGTGTACCGCACAGTAGCAAGTGCGATATAAATAGAATGAACGCGCGAGGGTGGAATTTGACCTCGCCGCGCCTTATCTCTCTGGCAGCTGGAAGCGAACTAAGTGTCAGCTATGGTAAAGACGTGAGAGAGAAGGCGCTGATTTTTTTTAAAATCAAAGTCTTTGTTCTCTACAGAGCAGATATCGCTTAGAAGAAGTAATTCGTCCTGATTTATTTTATAATGTAGATAATCTAGATGTTATAATTAATCGCACTGTGTTTACATTGATATACTAGTTATCATTTGTTTAAGAGGTCGATATTGCATTAATAATTTAGGTGAGGTGGGGGATCTGCCTAAATAACCACGGGTTGACAGCTGATCAAAAAAAAAAACCAACCGTTGCTTCAACGATTTTTGAAATAGACCTAATGTACTTAGGAATACAAAGAGGTGATTGGGGTGAAGGAGGATGATTAGTCTAAATGGTTAGTTAGCCAGAGATTACTTTTGTTTATGAAAGGGGTGTCTTGCAAATGTCAGATTCTGTTTCTCTCGTGTGTGTCTGTGTGTGTGTGTGTGTGTGTGTGAGTGTGTGTGTGTGTGTGAGTGTGTGTGTGTGTGTGTGTGTGTGTGTGTGTGTGTGTGTGTGTGTGTGTGTGTGTGTGTGTTTGTGACAGTTACTAGAGCCCGAGTGTGTCCACCGATCAGCTTGAAACTTTAGGATATTGTCTTAAAAAGAATTATCTCGATACATTTTTTTATATTTTTAAAAATTAGTTTACATATTATTGAGAAAATGAAAGTTTCACAAAGAACGGTTTATCCTCTTTAGAATCCTTAATTTTTCTTATTCTTACTGGATATTTTGCATATAGGAAGACATTAAAAGAAGACACTGAATGAGTTCGTTAGCAAGCGTTGTACCTCTTCAACAGTTTGAATGATAATTAATTATTTTTTTGAAAGTTGTCGAACAACATTTTACACCCACCAAAGAGTCAGCCCTGGAAGAGGTTGTGTGTAAGAAACCCCTTGCGTGACTTTCACGACTCAGACAATGGCAGTGACGTAAAAGCACCAAAAACGTCAGTGTTATTATACAATGTACCTAAATGACGCAAAGCACGAAATGCCGTTCTGTCTTTTGTGTTATACATGTGTATGCGTTGAAGCAATGCTGTCCTTTTCTGACAATATTATTTAGGAAGACAGTCTCTCCACATATGTTATGATGTCTGCGAACTTAATGAGGAAAACGTGAGAAAATGCATGCTGTATACAAAAGGCTTTGTGGAAGTGGGTCATCCCATCTTCTTCTTCTTCAGAAAGCCTGTGGCTAGGCCAGCCCACAGAACGTATAACTGGGGCCATGTGTGTCAGTGTTTTGCTGATCGGGGGGGGGGGGGGGGGGGGGGGGGGGGAGTAGGCTGGGTTAGGGTAGACTTTAGACGGTAGAATTTGGGATGAATTCCTCATCTTGTTTTATTTTGTAGGGAGGTAAACTTACATATCTGAAAGTTTTATGTTTATTTATATAAATGTATATATTTAATGTAACTAGCTGAAGTGACACGTGTGCCTGCTTGTGAGGTAGTGCTTCTGACTCTGTAGCAGCATCCCTGAGTGGCTGACTCTTTGCCGTCACTTTTGGGGGTGGGTTGGGCATAGAAAATAAAGTTGACACAACATTCCACAACAGCCTGTGCCTTTATGTGGAACACGTAAACTGGTTGTCCACAAAATGGACACTGCATAATCTGCAGGCCCTTAGTTGAATGCAGCTCTGCAGGTGGCAGTCTCAACAAATCTTCCCTTTCAGCGATCTGCACACACTTCGTACTGCTGGGAAAATAACAAACACTGAATGAAATCGAAGTATTAAAACATCACCTAAACGCTGTAATCTGTAGTCCTAGTTTGTGAAAACAGTTCAGGCTGCAGCGTGTTTTCTCCCTCTAAAGTGATATTAGCTATGTACAAGCGGCACAAATGATCAGATCTATCTTCCGTTAATCCAACATTAGTGGAGAGGAGAACGAACTATTCTATGTACAGATTGCCATTTCTAAATTTGAAAGAAAATGCTAAGATCGTATCATTTCTTTGGATCTAAATGGTAGTTAGACCACTCTCCCAGTGAAAACATTTATTTGAATTCGTGGAGAGCTAGGTCTAAATGCAGTCAGAACAGTTTTCCAATTTTTCAATTTTTCTTTTCACATAGACCACTCATCCTGTACTCCATTCATTATTCTCTAGTCGTAAGTGTATGCAAAAATAAGAGCTAAAAGTGATTATCTTACCTGTTTTCTTCATATGAAAAGCAGATGAATGATATGCTGATACAACTTTGCTTGTTACGCTTCAGAAAAAAATTGCTTTGCGCTTCTTCTCCACGCTTCGCACTTGCTCGGTAAGCCCGTCGCAGCACGCCAATAAGGAAATAACTCTCAAAACGCGCCCTCGCACTCTCGGGGCGAGCGATATGTCTTATAATATATTGTCTTTGATGTCACCATATGTGCGGCTGATGTGTTGCATACTTATAGACTTCTGGGAATCTCGATTAGAACCGAATCTGGTTTTAAATTATAAATAATACTATGACACAGCAATTTATGACATTTTTATTTATCCTGTATGTCCTTAACCACACTCAAATTTGGTATGTTTAGAAAAGTCTTGTCACAAAATATGACACGGCGAAGTCCTGTTTTAAACCTGTGTCTCGCATAAGAGTTCACTACGGATGACAGACGACGGATTAATCACGATTGGCCTTGTAGGCAGACTCACCTGCTATCGAGCCTGATCCCAAAATGTAATTTGACAGAATGACTGATAAAAAAGCGATCCTGATTGTTATAACCATCCAGTTTAAACAGTTGTTTCCTGTAGTTAGACTTCCGCTTTGCTCTTACGTGTGTGAGTTTGGGTCACTTACCACACTTCCTTTGATCTCGAACGTCCTGATAACGCAGTTCGCTCTGCGAGAGATATCAATGCTCGTGACAATAACAGAGCCGTATCTGATGTTTTTTCCAAGCGTAGGCCAGTATTCCGCGCATTTAATCTGAAAACAGTTGTTTTAAACAAAATATATGGGGAGGTCAAGGAGTTTAGGCGATGCGCGTTTCTGTCAAGCAGCGCCACATATAAAAAGAGAGATAACAACAGTTCACCTTCCAAAGATAAATGATTAAATAGCCCTTTTTTTAATCATATCGTTGCTACATTTGATGTAAAGCATAAATATACCAACAACACACAAAAACCCAACCATACGAATGAAGTAAGCAAACGTTCAATGAAACTACTGATATGTACTCTCTCTCTCTCTCCCTCTCTCGTTCTCTCTCTCTCTCTCTCTAAGAGAGAGAGAGAGAGAGAGAGAGAGAGAGAGAGAGAGAGAGAGAGAGAGAGAGAGAGAGAGAGAGAGAGAGAGAGAGAGAAATGAAATGAAATGAAATAATACTTTATTTCTCAAGGATAAATGATTAGGTACACAGACCTTTTGTTCAATCATGTCCTTGCACACGCACTTACACAACAAACAAACACACACACACACACACACACACACACACACACACAACACAACACACACACACACACAACACATACACACACACACACACACACACACACACACACACACACACACACACACACACAAAGAGAAAACCTTTAATAACCATGAACGTTAAAAACGTAGTTTGAACAGTAACAGCACACAGACAGAGAGAGAGAGAGAGAGAGAGAGAGAGAGAGAGAGAGAGAGAGAGAGAGAGAGAGAGATAGAGAGAGAGAGAGAGAGAGAGAGAGAGAGAGATGAAATGAAATGAAACTTTAACTCAAGGATAAACGATTAGGTACACAGACCTTGTTTCCAATCATGTCCGTGCACACTCACTTACACAACACACACACACACACACACACACACACACACACACCATCACACACACACACACACACAAACACACATAAACACATAGAGAGAGAGAGAGAGAGAGAGAGAGAGAGAGAGAGAGAGAGAGATGATGAATCTTTATTTATTCAGGATAAAGCTATTAGGCAACTCAATGCCTGTCTTACAAGCTGTCCTGTAAACAAACAACATAACAGGAAAATAAACATAGCATGCAAATAATAACAATAATAATAATAAGAAGAAGAAAAACTACGGAAAAGAGAGAGAGAGAGAGAGAGAGAGAGAGAGAGAGAGAGAGAGAGAGAGAGAGAGAGAGAGAGAGAGAGAACAATGAACAATGAAAAATTAACCTTTATTTACCAAAGGTAGAAGTTATTGGTAACAGGACCAGTTTTCAAACTTGCCATTGCTACATCTACTACATAAATGACATAGACATGTAAACATACACATACCACACACTGCTGCATGCATGCATTCGCTCACGCACGCACGCACGCACATTCGCACGCACAAGCACGCTCACACACACACACACACACACACATACATGCACACCGCAATTTCGCATGCACGCACGCACACACACTCACAAACACAAACTTGCACACGCACGCACTTAGACACACACGCACACATACACACACACGCTCTCGGACACGCACTCCAGACATTCATACGCGCATAACGCGTACGCACAAAATTATAAAATGAGTAAACATGCAAAGAAAAGCAATACACAAAATCATTAAGTATACTAGAATTCATACAGCAAAGGCAAATATGTATATATGTGCGCTCTCTCTCTCACTCTCTCTCTCTCTCTCTCTCTCTCTCTCTCTCTCTCTCTCACACACACACACACACACACACACACACAGCATGCACGCGCACACGCGCACACACACACACACACACACACACACACACACACACACACACACACACACACACACACACACACACACACAGATACGTCAGCGCGCGCCCAAAAATATCGCGTACACAGATATGAAGCGAAAAACATTATACATAGTACATGCACAATTCAATGTACTCTTGGCACTCATATATTATGGTCCACTGTATATTATATAAAAAAGAGACGCTCTCTCTCTCTCTCTCTCTCTCTCTCTCTCTCTCTCTCTCTCTCTCTCTCTCTCTCTCTCTCTCTCTCTCTCTCTTACTGTATTTTGATTACTATTATCTATTTAATATCTTAAATGTGTGCTGCGATGGCATCATCTTGACATATCGTGCGAGTGTTGACACTTTCATCACAAGCATATTTGTATCTGCTTGTGTTTTCTTGGGATTTGTCCGGACATAAGAAATTGCTAGACGCTTCTGCGATTTAAATAATAATAATTTTAGGGTATCTTGTAAGGCAGCATTGAATTATAGGAACATTGAACTCTCATTTGTGACACGTATCGTGTTTGGAAATCTTATTGCGTGTCATTACTTATTGCATAGATTAGATCGTTCGTGTTAAACCTGTTATCGGGTATTTAGCTTCGGTTATTTAACTTTACTTTCTCATTCTCTTGTTATTTCACAAGTGCAACCAGTTTCTTTTTTTCTCCCATTATCCTGTAGTCAGAAAGACATATGTCACCAAATACCAACAACCCAGATCGTCTCTTGAACATTGGCCACCTTAATGTGTATCATCTCTGCCGCAAAATACCTGACATCACTATTCTCTTAAATCAGCCATCACAATTTCATATCTTTGGCTTCACTGAATCCCGCCTGACAGACAATATCAGTGATCAGGCAATCTCCATACCTAATTTTGCTATTCTACGTCGTGATGCCACTGTTCTAGGCCAAACTGGCATAGTAATATACATACATGACTCTATAATTCAATATGTGACTAGAAGACTTGACCTAGAATCAAAGCAAATTGAATGCATGTGGTTGGAAATAAAAACATCGAAGTCATCACCCGTTCTTGTAGGGTTTATTTATAGAAATCCAGCGGCCACAGTGGCATGGCTTGATGACTTTAAATCAATGATTGACACAGTACAGAAATGCAGGGGTGATATACATATCCTAGGTGATTTTAATGTTGATTTCTTAAAAGACTGTTACTCTTCATGGAATTCAATGATCTCTTTTCTTGGTTTAACACAAGTTATTCAGTCGCCCACACGAGTTACTTCATCTTCTGCGACAATGATAGACCATATCTATACTACAAATGTAAATGCTGTTAATAATGTCCATGTTCTCAATTTTTCTATCAGTGATCACTTCCCAGTATCTTTCTCGCTGTCTGCCAAATTAGCTAAGAAATCTTGCACAGGGCATACTACTATTATTTACAGGTCTTTCAAAAAATTTAACCAGAATGCCTTTCTCTATGACTTATCCAATACCCCATTTAATGATGTGTTAAATTACAATGACCCAATTGAAGCCCTCACCCGCTGGTATGAACTGTTCATCGGTGTTCTAGATAAACATGCCCCAGTGCGAACAAAACGTGTCAAACATCCCACAATTCCTGAATGGCTAACTGGAGAAATAAAAGCAGCCATGCAACTCAGAGATACACTTAAGAAAGAAAAGAAATTTGTTGACTATAAAAAGCAAAGAAATTTTGTCAAATCTTTGGTCCGAAAAGCTCAAAGACAACATGCTGAACAGATCATTGCAGACGGCAAGGACCTGCGCTCTGTTTGGCAAGTTATCAACACCTTTACTAAAGGTCACAATCACAGAGACATGAACATTGCACCTGAGCTCACTGCAGATACCTTCAATACCCACTTTCTTAGCATAGCTGAGACTTTAGTACGCACTAATACAAATGATCCTGCGAAATACCAATGTTCTGAGCAACTACGATTTCACAGTAACAATACTGCTGGTTGTGTTTTCTCACTCCCCCCAATGACTGTTTTTGACGTGGGTAAATATATATCTAATATGAAAAGAGGTCATGTGGTTCAGATGGCATCAGTTGCGAAATTCTTAAAATAGCTCTGCCCTACATAGTTGAGTCTCTAACGTTCATTTACAATCTTTCTATTCAAAGAAATATTTTCCCTGATGAGTTAAAAACAGCTAAGGTCATTCCCCTTCCCAAAAGCAAAACCTTAAACTCATTGAATGATTATAGACCTATCTCCATTCTACCAGTTATCTCAAAACCTATTGAAAAACATATCCATACACATCTGCAAAATTTTCTAGAACAGAACTGTCTACTCAGTAAAATGCAGTCTGGGTTTCGCCCGCAACACTCTTGCCAAACTGCCCTTATACATATCATTGATAAATGGCTTACAGCCATTAATAATTCTCAGTTATCGGGTGCAGTTTTTCTTGACCTTAAAAAAGCTTTTGATTTAGTCAACCACTCTATCTTATTAAAAAAACTACCGATGTATCACATCGATTCCAATATCGTACATCTGATATCATCCTATCTAAGTGACAGAAGACAGAAAGTTTTGCTTCATGGTAATTACTCGAGTGAAGGTTTAGTAACGTGTGGTGTTCCTCAGGGGTCAATTTTGGGCCCATTGTTATTCAACATATTTATCAATGATTTACCATTCTCTATCTCACATCCCGATGCAACTTGTGACTTATTTGCTGATGACACTACCATACATACATCAAACAGCGAATTGCCAAAAATAAACGAAGTTCTCCAGCAAAGTCTTGATGAGGTTTCAAGCTGGTGCCAACATAATCATATGATAATTAGTGTCCAAAAGACAAAGAGTATGTTAATTACTTCACGCCAAAAACATCAACGTGGTCTCCTGCCCTTAACATTATACCTGAACTCTGAGCCCTTTGATCAAGTTAAAAAACACCGTTTGCTTGGAGTCACAGTAGATAACCAGCTCAGCTGGGAACCACATATCGAAAACACCTGCAAAACAATATCTAAAAATCTATTCCTGCTATCAAAACTAAGTCAAATAGTTAACACTGAGACTAGAAGACTCTTTCTCCATGCCCATATTAAGACACATTGTGATTACTGCTCCACTATCTGGGATGGATGCAGTGACGTACATTTAAAGAAACTTAACTCATTGTACCGTCGAGGGGTAAAGTTAACTGTGCCTGGTCCCTCTCCCACCGACGAAAAGTTTAGAACCATCCGACTGCTAAACCTAAACAAACAGTTCACATTTAATCGATGCATACTTATGCATAAAATTCTTCACCATAAAACCCCATCTTACCTTCGTATGTTATTTTTGGATAGTCAAAGACAAAACACGAGGAACAGTTTGTTACAGCTACCAAGGGCCAGGCTCGATATATATAAAACCAGCCTTTCGTTCTCAGGTGCCAAAGCCTGGAACAAACTACCACCCCAAATTAAATCTATTTCTAATTCTAGAACCTTCAAAACTCGTTTATATAACACCTTGTTACAGTAACTTACTACCTGAACGGACTACTTATATGTGTGTGTGTGTGTGTGTGTGTGTGTGTGTGTGTGTGTGTGTGTGTGTGTGTGTGTGTGTGTGTGTGTGTTTAATAATAATAATAATAATAATAATAATAAATTTATTTCAGTTTTTGCAGGCCATCAGGCCCATATGAACACAAAATACAATTTACAACCAGAAAATACAGGAAGGTGGTTGTAAAACACACTCATATAGCATTACATCAGCGCACATAAATAAACAAAAAACAAGAAAAGTTCAAAGCAAATCCCTCTAATTCCTTAATTTAAGGCAACCTGAAATATACATAGAAACTTTAAAGACCAGTTTATCATGTAGGTTTCCACACAGCAGCTGAACTTTAAGATCGGTGTGTGTGTGTGTGTGTGTGTGTGTGTGTGTGTGTGTGTGTGTGTGTGTGTGTGTGTGTGTGTATATATATATATATATATATATATATATATATATATATATATATATATATATATATATAATTATTATTCACTATTATTGATATGTGTGCGCATTATTTGCATTGCTTTTTTTCCAGTTTATTTCTTCATGTTTTGATTTATTGTGTTATTGTGTTTCTTACTCTTTGCTGTTAATATTTCTTTTCTAACAGGACAGTTTGTAAGAGAGGCGTTTCGCCTAAAACTTTATCCTGTCAATAAAACGTTTCATCATCATCATCTCTCTGTCTCTCTCTCTCTCTCTCTCTCTCTCTCTCTCTCTCTCTCTCTCTCTCTCTCTCTCTCTCTCTCTCTCTCTCTCTCTCTCAATCACACACACACACACACACACACACACACACACACACACACACACACACACACACACACACACACACACACAAACATTCTCACACACACGCACATTCACACACCTGAAAAACACGCGCAAGTTATCCCTGTACTGTAATGATTAGATTACCTCAGAGATTCTAGATGTTTGAAGAGGCTGACCGTAAATGAGGTAAGCGTCTTTGCGTTTCTGATTTATGCAGGAATAGAATTCCAGAATGAACTTCCCGATAATGACAAACTGGTTTTGAATAAATCAATACGCGGCAGGGGTACTTTGAATTGTTGTCCATGTCTAGAAGCTACAGATATCCGTTCTGAGAAAAAAGAACTCAAGTACAGTGGACATGATTGCTTGTACAGCTTGTACATCAAAACACCTTTATTGAACTGAAAGTGATGGGATAGAGGGAGCATTTTTAAAGTTTTAAGCTTTTCGTCAGTTGAGAGTTCGGGATCGGGAAATATAAGCTTAGCAGCTCTCCTATGTAGGGAGTTCAGCCTCTTCAAATGTACATCACTAGAACCATCCCACACTGTTGATGCATAGTCTATGTGCGATTTGACATGAGCATTGTAGAAAAGAAGACGCGCATCTGTGTCAGTAATTGTTTTCAATTTTGACAACATATACAGGCCGCTGGAAACCCTTTTTGACACATTATTAATATGCAGTTGCCATTTAAGCTGATCATCTATAGTGACCCCCCAAGAGGCGGTGGTGTGATACTTGCTCAATTGGGCTGTCGTTTATACACAGACTAAGAGAGAGCAGGCATAGCTGGTGCTTTTGACGTGTGGTTATAACCATGCATTCTGTTTTTGACGGATTCAGGGACATGGAGTTGGAATGACACCAGTCGGTGACCTCATGCAGGCTTTCCTGCAGACGCGTGCTAATTGCAGCTACATCTTTGTGAGGAGTATGTAGTGTGCAGTCGTCAGCAAACATGTCACAAGAAATATCCCGGCAACTAATATGCAGTGGAAGGTCATTGATAAATATGCAGAACAGCAATGGCCCGAGGACAGAGCCCTGAGGCACTCCGCTTTTGACGAGAACATACGAGGAGTAGGATCCATTTAACAGTACTCTTTGCTTCCTTCCGCTTAAATATGAAGTAAACAATGAGACAGCACCTGCATTGCAGAGATATGCTTGAAGTTTTGACAAAAGAATGTTATGATTTACAAGGTCAAAGGCTTTCTTAAAATCAATAAAGATCGACCCAGTTATTTGGGAGTTATTCATGGATGCTAGCCACGCGTCAATAAGTCTTGTTAGTGCGGTGTGGCAAGAATGCTTGGGGCGAAAGCCGGATCTGAAATACGTGCAAAAGACTGCGACTCTCCAAATATTGATAAAGGTGTTTGTGCACGTGTCTTTCAAGAGGTTTGGAAATAATATTGAAATGGGTCTATACTTATTAACATCAGACAGATCTTTTGATTTAGGCAAAGGGATAACCTTGGCTTGCTTCAGTTCTGATGGAAACATATTTTGTTGGATACATAAGTTATAAATATACGTTAACGATTCTACTGTATAGGGAAGGGACAGTTTCAGTATTTTAGGGCTGATCTCGTCAGGTCCCGATGACTTTTTGTTTTTCAGTGACCCGATCAGTTTTCCTACTTTATACACAGCTAGAGGCGGTATAGAGAATGGGGGTTTGTCCTTAGTCTTCTGCTTACAGAAGTTAAGTAGGGCCTCCGGGCATGTGTAAGACGCGTTACCGCTTGAGGGTATGATTGAGTCGGCAACAGACAGAAAATGTTTATTAAAAGTGTCTGCAGTAATACTAGAAGGAATGGCTGACGATTTCTTGCTGTTACCTCGGGTGACGAGATTAACCGCGCGCCAGAGTGCGGCAGTATCTCTGTCTTCTTTAATCATTCGTTCAAAGAGAGACTTTTGAGCCCTGCTTACCATAGACTTGACACGGTTACGTTGGTTTTTTTTTTTTTTTGTATTCGCTAAATAGCTTGTGTCTCCTTAAGTCATTTCTCAATCTCATAGTTTCGATTATTTCTTGGTTTAGCCAAGGCGGTAACGTGTGGTTTTTTACCCGCTTTTGCCGCAAAGGGGCGTGTTTGTTAAGTACTCTTGTAAAGAGTCCATACCAAACAGCCAGAGCCTTTTCAGGGTCAGTTTCGTTATTAACGACATTAAATGGTGTTTGATCAAGGTCTGCTAGAAAAGCAGACTGATTAAACTGTTTAAATGAGCGATACGTTATAGTTGTGTGCCCGTTCTTACGATGCACTGGCAGTTTTGTTGACCATGAACACACAGTAGGAAAGTGATCACTGATGCTGAGGTCAGGAACACTAACATTGAATACACTAAGGGGACGGTTGGTGTAAATGTGATCAATGAGTGTTGCGGTTGTTTTTGTGATCCTAGTAGGGGCCGAAACTAACTGTTCTAAGCCTGTTTGTGTTGTGATGCAATCCCATGCGGTATGGGGCTTCAACATATCTATGTTAAAGTCGCCTAGTAGCAACGCGTCACAGTTAGGTAAGCCAACTTTTTCTACTGCATGCAAAAAATCATCGTACCATTCAAACTTGGCTGCTGGGTTACGATAACAAAAGCCGACGAATACGGGTTTAGTTTTTGGAACCCTAAATTCCAACCAAATGCACTCAACTTCCTGAGTTTCTAAGTCCTCACGCCTTTTTACTAAATGTTGGATTGAGTTATGGATGTAAGCGGCAAGCCCAGTTTGACCAAGTACACGAGGGTCACGTCGAGTGATGCTAAAGTTAGGTATGTGAACGGCTTCATCGCTTATGTCCGAGTTAAGTCGCGTCTCACTAAGACCAAACAGGTGGAATGGTTCAGACGAGTTTAGAAAAACATTCAAATCGGCCACCTTGTTAAAAAGATGGTAGATGTTCAAGTGACCAGTTTGAAGTCTTCCGTGTGTCTGAGCATTATGGATCATGTTGAATTCTTATTCCCACAATTGAAGTGCAACACAATACACAAAAATATAAACAGAGAGAATAAGAATAAAAGTGTCAACGCAGTAAAACGCGGCTGAAGTTATAGCACCTCGTATCAAACGTCACAAACGGTGTCCAACACAGCGTTATCAAATGAAGATCGCTTTTGATTAATAGTGTATCCACGTATGAATGCCACGCAAGCTGTCTAAATAGTGACTGTGGTATAGCACACGTATCAGATGTCACACGTGAAAAGAGTGTTCTGGTCAGCGGCACACTAGGCAGCGAAAAAAAAACTATAGGCCCTGAAATGTGTTCATAAGACCAGGCACACCGTCAGTGGGTGTGGATCTGAATGCTATCACACGATTTCCTCACGAATAATCCAAAGATATGAATGAGTGGCCGTAATTGTTAACCGTTACACGGACAACACCTTGAATTTTCCGCTGCTGGCACCATGTAGGATGATTCCCACAACGAAATAAACGGCTAATTGTTTACCGCTACAGTTGGCACAATGCGGTAATATTCGATCCACGAAGTAGCAAAGAATGCAGATAGACCAAACGAGATCACCTAGTGTACTCACAGGTGGGTATAGGAGATAAAGGCACACTCCAAAACACTTTTTAGTGAGTAGGGAATTTAATGAAAAAACTGCACAGCCTAGTACGCACGCACACTGTTCACAAACTGCGCCCACTGGGCGCCACAGAGAATGGACGCTGGGTAGCTCGGGTAGTACGGGACATACGTTCCATTTCCTGGTTGCTGGTAAACGGAAGATGGTGAGTAATTAGTCCAATGAGCACCGCTAGGGAGAGGTTGGTACTGCCACGGTGTCAGTTGCTGTTGCTGCAGCCAGTCGGGGGCAACAACTGATGTGTCTTGATGCTCCTGAATAGGCTGTAGTTGTAGATGCTGCTCTTGTAGATCCTGTTGTTGCTGTTGCGGAGGTTGACGCTGTTCTTGTTGTCGTTGCCGCTGCTGTAGTTCATTTTGCTCCTGTTGAGGGCATTGCTGTTTTGGCTGCTGTTGCTGATGGTGCTTCTGAACAGGGGATGACAAGCCCACCGGTTCCCGCCCCGCAGTAATGTCTGAGTAAAGCTGCTTAGCGGTTGTTATATTAGGAGATGTAGCGTCCCGTTGAGAGGTTGTTCAGTGACCATCTTCCCCGCCGTATTTGATGTTACCGGCCAGCCTCCGCGTGCCCACGTGGGACGGGTGGATAGGGTCAAGCCGGCTTTTCTTGTCCACTCGGTACAGCGCCTTGCGAGGTAGACCATTTGACGTGTGAAAGGTGCCGGTGTTGTCTATAAAGGAAGCGCCCAGCTTCTTCGCCACGTGGCACAGGTTGGCGTTGGACGGGAAGATACGCTGATTTAAACGCGAATTTCTTCCCTGCCCAGCAGGCAAGATAGAAGAGGTTTGGACTCGTGCTTTGGGGAACGCCGTTATGCAGGCTGTAACCAGATTCTCCCACTGCTGGCTGGTGATCTCCCTGTGCTTGCAGTCGTTCACCCCCACGTGAAAGGTGACCAGTTGGACGCGGGGTGACGGCGCCTGCTTCATGCACCAGTCAGTCAGGTGGGAGATTTGCAGGCCCGACACAGAAATGATCTGCACCCTCTCACCCTGGCACATTGTCATTTTCTCTCCACGAGGAGTAGGATCCATTTAACAGTACTCTTTGCTTCCTTCCGCTTAAATATGAAGTAAACAATGAGACAGCACATGCATTGCAGAGATATGCTTGAAGTTTTGACAAAAAAATGTTATGATTTACAAGGTCAAAAGCTTTCTTAAAACCAATAAAGATCGAACCAGTTATTTGGGAGTTATTTATGGATGCTAGCCACGCATCAATAAGTCCTGTCAGTGCCGTGTGGCAAGAATGCTTGGGGCGAAAGCCGGACTGAAATACGTGCAAAAGACTGCGACTCTCCAAATATTGATAAAGGTGTTTGTGCACGTGTCTTTCAAGAGGTTTGGAAAGGCTGGATAATATTGAAATGGGTCTATAGTTATTAACATCAGACAGATGTTTTGATATTTTAGGCAAAGGGATAACCTTAGCTTGCTTCAGTTCTGATGGAAACATATTTTGTTGGATGCATAAGTTATAAATATACGTGAACGATTCTACTGTATAGGGAAGGTACAGTTTCAGGATTTTAGGGCTGATCTCGTCAGGTCCCGATGATTTTTTGTTTTTCAGTGACCCGATCAGTTTTCCTACTTCATGCACAGCTAGAGGCGGTATAGAGAAGGGGGGGGGGGGTGTCCTTGGTCTTCTGCTTACAGACGTTAAGCAGGGCCTCCGGGCATGTGTAAGACGCATTACAGCTTGAGGGTATGATTGACTGGGCAACAGACAGAAAATGTTTATTAAAAGAGTCTGCAGTAATACTAGAAGGAATGGCTGACGATTTCTTGCTGTTAACTCGGGTGACGAGATTAACCGCGCGCCAGAGTGCGGCAGTATCTCTGTCTTCTTTAATCATTCGTTCAAAGAGAGACTTTTGAGCCCTGCGTACCATAGACTTGACACGGTTACGTTTTTTTTTTTTTTTTTTGTATTCGTTAAATAGCTTGTGTCTCCTTAAGTCATTTCTCAATCTCATAGCTTCGATTATTTCTTGGTTTAGCCAAGGCGGTAACGTGTGGATTTTTACCCGCTTTTGCCGCAAAGGGGCGTGTTTGTCAAGTACTCTTGTAAATAGTCCATACCAAACAGCCAGAGACTTTTCTGGGTCAGTTTCGTTATTAACGACATTAAATGGTGTTTGATCAAGGTCTGCTAGAAAAGCAGACTGATTAAACTGTTTAAATGAGCGATACGTTATAGTTGTGTGCCCGTTCTTACGATGCACTAGCAGTTTTGTTGACCATGAACACACAGTAGGAAAGTGATCACTGATGCTGAGGTCAGGAATACTAACATTGAATACGCTAACGGGCCGGTTGGTGTAAATGTGATCAATGAGTGTTGCGGTTGTTTTTGTGATCCTACTAGGGGCCGAAACTAATTGTTCTAAGCCTGTTTGCGTGGTGATGCAATCCCATGCGGTATGGGGCTTTAACATATAGTCCACAAGCTAGGAAGGTCTACCGTGCACCCCCCCCCCCCCCCCAGTACTCAATAAGATGGGTTTCAAAGTGTTTCTTAGTATGTCCTGAGATGTTTAAGCCATGTTCCCCAAAAATCCTTAGGAAAACACCAGAGATATAGCCGATGGCGCAAGGGTACCCCCATTCACACTCTTCGCAGGTGCTAAAGTGAGGTTGAGAAACATTTTCCTCTAAATAAATCAGAATTCATTCCAGAAACCCAAATCAGGCAATATTATGTCAAGGCACACCTTCTGCATTCTCTGCAAAAAACAGAATGAAAAAATATTGAATCTCTGGCTCACAGTGAAGGTATTTGTGCACCCAGTAAACGACCATTTCCGCGAAATCGCAAAAAAAAAAAAAAAAAAAAAAAAAAAAAAGACAAAAATAATGTGTCAGATGGCTTCAGACATTTTCTATAGCACCGACAGTCCATTTCAGATTTACGTCATTAAAACAGGATGTCACAATTATTATAAACTTGACTAGGTGATGCTGTGATTAGTGTGAGTGCCACAGTGGTTGATTTTGTATCCCTACCCCCAAGTTGTAAAAATACACAAAAATAATTAGAAAAAATTGTTTAAGTTATTCCATTTTATTTTGACCTCTCTTTACCTACTACGTTTCAATAATGTGAGCATAAAGTGCATGAAATAAAGGAAAGTCGGCATCCTTTACGGTACATTCGTGATGAATGATAGCTTTTTCCCATTTAAAATTGCCGAATTGGGAAATGTACGTTGTTTCCGGTGCCCTCAGAAATTTTGTGTACAACCGATAGGTCTTTGTTAGGTTTTATTGGTTAGGATAGAGTACCACAGTTACTCACAACATAATTTTGTGATGCTGTGATGCATTTAGGGGCCACAGTGGCTGAATCTGCTGCCCTACCCCCATTTTACCAGTATGCAAAGTAACGCAAAATAATCATAAAAATTGCTTCCGTCATACTCCTCTGTTTAACTATTTTTGGTTGCCAGTTTTTTTTTTTTAAGTATGCATATTGAACATAAAAAGTTGTGATCATTTCATTAATTTCAATGTAACCCATCAATTTAATTGTAACTAGTTTTAACTGGCTGGTCTTTTAGGTGATATTTTACCTAGCGTAAGGCGTGTCTAGTAAGGTCTCCCCTTTTCCTTTCATTTATTTTCATCTAGAAATGTGTAAATATGAATGCGTAATAAAGTTTCATTGTTCCTAATAGCCAAAACAATGTTATCAAAAATACTTAGTTTCCACATGTCGACCACGAGATCTCCACTTCCACCTTCTGCAACGTTCAATTTTTTATGGCCGTCTTTAAATCTTATATTGTTCTGGCTGCCAATAAGTGAGCTGTCAAGAGCTAGGCAGCATGTTTTCAGAGTTTGGTGTATAGGGGCGTGTTTTCTGGTCAGAACTGCCAGCAGACCGCTTCTGTGTATGGACATGTTTGGAGAATGTGCTAAGGAGACTGATTTTCTACGCCAAATTCGCATAGGGCTGTTTCCGCATGACCCAATCTCACGAGGTGAGTCCAGCAGGGTCCTTACAGTCTGTGAACATTTGTGGAAGTTGTTAAAAAAAATTACAAGGCTTTTTTAGGGCCCTGGAAAGTCTGTCAATTTCAGTCCTTTTTCTTAAAGTCTGTGAAAGTTTGTACAAAATTAAAACGTGCTGGCAGACTTTTGTCTACTTCTTTTTTTTTCTCCCCCAATTTGTGACTTTTCCATTGCAAACGATCATGCTGACGCTTGTTGCAAGTGATCTATATTTAGCTCTGCTCATAAAGTGACTGCATGGCCTTTCTCCGAACATTCTGATTGGTTGTTTACGCTTCTACCGAAGTCCACCATTCGCTAAGCGTTCTTTTATTTTGGTATCTCTTCATGCATTAGGCACGGAAGCTTCAAATAATTGCTGGTACAGAGTGATCTGATTAAAGTGTGTAAACCTTCAGGCTTCATTTTGGGTTTGTGAAACGTTCCTGCTTTTCTGTATGGACCCAGTTCAGAGTAATCAGTGCATAGATGAAAGATGGTGGCCTGGCTCTCCCTGTTCAGCTTGTTGATGTCATCTGCCCACTGGCTGCAGCCGCCATTCTGCTGTTGCCAATCACTTTGTTGTTGTAGTGTCACCATTCCCAGCTAGTCCAGAATGCACTGGAATCCACTGCAGCAATATTTTGTGGACAGGGCATCCAGTCTATCTTGAAGCTTCCTGGTGAGATCAGTGGATCAAGCTGCTGCCTTTCCCTAGCTAGTGCTCTGTTGCTGTTTTGAGCACCTGCAGATCTGTACAATAGTTGGAGCTGCTGCCACCAGCTGGTAAGGAGAGGGAGGTAGTAGTGCGGTCTGCACAACAGATGTACACGCCACTTCCTTCATTCCGCACAGCATCTTGTGTGGTATCACAGCTGCTGTGAGGGTAGCGCTTGTGCACAACCTCCAGCAAGATGGCTTTGTGCAGTGCCGCGACCCTTGGCAAAGAGTCCTGGAACATTGTTTATGTTGTCTTGAAGGCTCTTTCGAGATGTCCAGGTATCTGAAGGGAGCTGTTCACACATCTTTGGGCTTGGTTCCAGGACGTCAGTGTTAGCCCTTTGCAGGACCTTCAGTTGGCGGTTCAGATTTGGGCGGTTCAGATTTGGACATTTCTGACGGTTCTTGGTCTGCTCCTGTAGTCTCCCATGCTGTCGGTGTTTAGTAAGTTTCTTTATCGTGTGTGCTGTTCTGCATTCTAGTGCCTCCAGTGTCCTCCATTTCCTAAATTGGGGTGCTCCAGATGGCTCTAAGAATGTCACTGCATCATGAGAATGACCCATGTTCTGCATCTTGTCAAGCCTGGCTTTTGGGGTTTTGCAGGCAGTGGTACCGCACAACTGGTCTGACCGAGCAGGTGTTTGCTTGTGCCAATATGCTGTAATTTGCGCCAATGTGGTCCCCACCAGTTTCTTCATCAGAGACATTTTTTGCAGCTCTAGCTTCCATGGCTTCAAAGTGAGGCCTCCACGTGAATCCAGTAATTTATTTGTTGCCAGTAAAGTTGGCCTGTCTGTCTTTGGTACTCGAAGGTCTCCAGTTTTGAGGTGACCTCTTCCGTCTGATTGAAAGAGATGTTCTAGCTCAGTTTGAGTGGCCTCTTTCAGTCCAGCTGCTGACTCTATTGGCAACATCCTGGATTCTGGAGGATGCTATTTCTTTATGTTCTGCTGCGCTCCACACTGCAAAGTCATCCGCATGGAGGATGTTCGAGACGAACCTTGGTACTGTTGTACTGATGTCATTAATGTAGACCAAAAACAACATCAGACACAAGATCTCCCTGAGGTACACCTTCCCCGAGTTTGACAAGAGTGCTGAATGTGCAGACGATAGAAGCTTCTGCGGCAGCCCCTGTTAAGCGTGCCTTAAATAAAACAAATTACAATTAAATTGATGGGTCACATTGAAATTAATTAAATGATCACAAATGTTTATGCTCAATATGCATATTTTGTTAAGAAAACTAGCAACAAACATATTTAATCAGAGGAGCAATTGTTATGATCATTTTCGTTCCTTTGCATACAGGTAAAATAGGGGTATGGCAGCAGATTCAGCCACTGTGGCCCCTAAATGCATCACAGCATCATAAAATCAGGTTGGGAGTAACTGTGGTACTCTTCCCTAAACAATAAAACCTAAAAAGACCTATCAGTTGTATACAAAATTTCTGAGGGCTTCAGAAACAACGTACGTTTCCCAATTCGGCAATTTTAAATGGGAAAAAGCTATCATTCACCACGAACATACCGTAAAGGATGCCGACTTTCCTTATTTTCTTGCACTTTATGCTCACATTATTGAAACTTAATAGTAAAGAGAGGTCAAAATAAAATGGAATAACTAAGGCAATTTTTTCTAATTAATTTTGTGCATTTTTACAATTTGGTTGTAGGGATACAAAATCAATCACTGTGGCACTCACAGTAATCACAGCATCACCTAGTCAAGTTTCTAATAATTGTGACATCCTGTTTTAATGACGTAAACCTGAAAATGGACTGTCAGTGCTATAGAAAATGTCTGAAGCCATCTGACAAATTATTTTTGTATTTTTTGGCGATTTCGCGGAAATGGTCGTTTACTGGGTGCACAAATACCTTCACTGTGAGCCAGAGATTCAATATTGTTTCATTCTGTTTTTTTGCAGAGGATGCAGAAGGTGTGCCTTGACATAATATTGCCTGATTTGGGTTTCTGGAATGAATTCTGATTTATTTAGAGGAAAATGTTTCTCAACCTGATTTTAGCACCTGCGAAGAGCGTGAATGGGGGTACCCTTGCGCCATCGGCTATATCTCTGGTGTGTTCCTAAGGATTTTCGGGGAACATGGCTTAAACATCTCAGGACATACTAAGGAACACTTTGAAACCATCTTATTGAGTACTGAGTGGAGGGGGGGGGGTGCACGGTAGACCTTCCTAGCTTATGGACTAATATCTATGTTAAAGTCGCCTAGTAGCAACGCGTCACAGTTAGGTAAACCAACTTTTTCTACTGCATGCAAAAAATCATCGTACCATTCAAACTTGGCTGATGGGTTACGATAACAAAAGCCGACGAAGACGAGTTTAGTTTTTTGGAGCCCTAAATTCCAACCAAATGCACTCAACTTCGGAGTTTCTATGTCCTCAAGCCTTTTTACTAAATGTTGGATTGAGTTATGGATGTAAACGGCAAGCCCAGATTGACCAAGGCAACGAGGGTCACATCGAGTGATGCTAAAGTTAGATATGTGAACGGCTTCATTGCTTATGTCAGAGTTAAGTAGCGTCTCACTAAGACCAAACAGGTGGAATGGTTCAGACGAGTTTAGAAAAAACATTCAAATCGGCCACCTTGTTAAAAAGATGGTAGATGTTCAAGTGACCAGTTTGAAGGCTTCCGTGTGTCTGAGCATTATGGATCATGTTGAATTCTAATTCTCACTATTGAAGTGCAACATAATACAAAAAATATAAACAGAGAGAATAAGAATAAAGGTGTCAACGCAGTAAAACGCGGCTGAAGTTATAGCACCTCGTATCAAACGTCACAAACGGTGTCCAACAGCGTTATCAAATGAAGATCGCTTTTGATTAATGGTGTATCCACGTATGAATGCAACGCAAACTGTCTAAATAGTGACTGTGGTATAGCACACGTATCAGATGTCACACGTGAAAGGAGTGTTCTGGTCAGCGGCACACTAGGCAGCGAAAAACTATAGGCCCTGAAATGTAGTGGGTGTGGATCTGTATGCTATCACACGATTTCCTCACGAATAATCCAAAGATATGGTTGAGCGGCCGTAATTGTTAACCGTTACACGGACAACACCTTGAATTTTCCGCTGCTGGCACAATGTAGAATTTTTCCCACAATGAAGTAAACGGCTAATTGTTTACCGCTACAGCGGAAAACACCTTGTATTCTCCGTTGTAGCAGCAAGCAACACACTGCTGGCATAATGCGGTAATATTCGATCCACGAAGTAGTTATTTGATTCTGTTTACCGCTGCAGCGGAGAACACCTTGTATTTTCCGTTGTAGCTGTAACAACTGTCCCCCAACCCCGCCGCCCCCCCCCCCCCCCCCACCCCCACCCCAACCAACAAAAAAAAAAAAAAAAAAAAAAAAAAGAACTCCACGTAGTTGTGAACTATAGCGGCAACACACTGTTGATCAACAAAGAATGCAGATAGGCCAAACGAAATCACCTAGTGTACTTAAGGTGGGCACAGGAGATATAAAGGCACACTCCAACACACTTTTTAGTGAGTAGGGAATAATGAACGACTGCACAGCCTAGTACGCACGAACACTGTTCACAAACTGCGCCCACTGGGCGCCACTGAGAATGGACGCTGGGTAGCTCGGGTAGTACGGGACATACGTTCCATTTGGTGGTTGCTGGTGAACGGAAGATGGTGGGTGATTAGTCCAATGAGCACCGCTAGGGAGAGGTTGGTACTGCCATGGTGTCACAGACGGATACATCAGTTGCTGTTGCTGCAGCCAGTCGGGGCAACAACTGATGTATCTTGATGCTCCTGAATGGGCTGTAGTTGTAGATGCTGCTCTTGTAGATCCTGTTGTTGCTGTTGCGGTGGTTGACGCTGTTCTTGTTGTCGTTGCCGCTGCTGTAATTCATTTTGCTCCTGTTGTGGGCATCGCTGTTTTGGCTGCTGTTGCTGATGGTGCTTCTGAAAAGAGAGAGAGAGAGAGAGAGAGAGAGAGAGAGAGAGAGAGAGAGAGAGAGAGAGAGAGAGAGAGATGGAGAGAGATGGAGAGAGAGAGAGAGATAAACACACAAACTCGGCGAATATACAAATGTCAGACACATTATGCGAAGTAATCATTTGTCCATCCTTCCCTCCCTCTCCCGCATCAAGTGCCCACCTAAGCACTTACCTTTTCTCCCTCTGTCAAATTGGTCAGCATGGCGATATGAGTTATTTTCTCTTGCCAAACCATTTTCCAGAAGTCGATCACTGTGTTCTTCTTCGGGCCTGTTAGAACACATGTTGTAAATCATACACACATCGCAATGTTGAACCACCTTCAGAGATAAACAAATGGAGCACGCTCAACAATTCACCCCTTATCACAAAGAAACAACGACCAATATCCAGATGAAGTAGGCCAGACATATAATCTCATGAACCCATGCCGTCGCAGCAGGTTCTATGCATCCATGAGCATTAAAAAAAAAAATTTCTAGACTCCGTCAGTGAATGTATTATAATATATGAACATATCTTCTAAACAAAAGAATATTTCTGCAAAGCTAAACCCCACATTTTACTTACTTACTTACGCCTGTCACCCCTTCCAGGGAATAGGCCGTCGACTAAAGACCTCCAGCGACTCATGTCCTATGCTTCTCCTTCGAATTTACTCCAGGTGTTCCCAGTCTCTTGATGTCTACTTGGAGGTCTCGACGCCAGGTGTTTCTCGGCCTGCCTCTCTTTACCTGGGGGTTCAATGACAATGCCTGCCTATTGATACTAGAAACTGGCTTTCTCAGACTGTGACCAATCCATCCACATCTTCTTCGCCCAATTTCATTCTCTGCTGTTATCTGCTCTGTTCTCTCCCAGAGTCTGACGTTGCTCATCTTCTCTGGCCAGTGGATTTTCAAGATTCTTCTAAGGCAACTGTTTATGAAGATCTGTACTCAGTTGATTGTGGTTTTTGTCAACCTCCAAGTCTCTGCTCTATATAGGAGAACTGCTTTTACGTTTGAGTTGAAAATCCGGACTTTTGTGTGTTGTGACAGCTCTCTGGAACTCCACACTTTTTTCAACTGGAGAAAGGCTGCTCTTGCTTTACCGATTCGTGCACTGACATCTGCATCAGCGCCGCCTTTTTTTGTCGATTATGCTCCCGAGATAGGTGAAGGACTGTACCTCCTCCAACTGGGTGCCAGCAAGATAGACTGGTTCTTCCCTGGTTGCGTTCAGCCTCCTTGTCTTTGTTTTCTGTTTGTGGATGGTTAGGCCCACTTGGGACGAGATGTCAGCAAGCCTCGTAGTCTTGTCCTGCATTTGTTCATGAGTGTGGGACAGTAAAGCCACGTCGTCTGCAAAATCGAGGTCGTCAAGCTGTGTCCTCAGTGTCCTCTGTATTCCGCGTCTTCTCTGCTCAGTGGTCCTCTTCATGACCCAGTCTATGGCCAGTAGGAAGAGGAACGGAGACAGCAAACACCCTGCCTGACGCCGGTTCTGACCTGGAGCTCCGTGGTGAACTGCCCTTCGTGGATCACGCGACATGTCATGCCATCGTAGCTGCTCTTGATCAGGCAGACGAGCTTTGTGGGTTCACCGTAGTGTCGTAGGAGTTTCCACAAAGTCTCTCGGTCCAAGCTGTCAAATGTCTTTTTTTGTAATCCACAAAGTTGACGTAAAGCGGTTAGTTCCACTCCAGAGACTGTTTCACGATGATGCGGAGAGAGGCGATCTGGTCTGTACATGATAGGTTTTTCCTGAATCCCGCATGCTGGTCTCTCAGCTGGGGGTCGACAGAGCTCCTCATTCTCTACAGGATGATCCTGTTGAAGACCGTTCCTGGTACTGACAACAAGGTGATTCCTCTGTAGTTTGAACACTTGCTGAGGGCGTCTTTCATGGGAAGCTTGATTAGGTACCCCTCCTTCCATTCAGCCGGCATCACCTCCTCTTCCCAGATCTTTCCAAACAGTGGGTACAGCAGCTCTACTGTTGTCTCTATGTCTGCATTCAGAGCTTCCGCTGGGATGCCAGCTGGCCCTGCTGCTTTGCCGTTCTTAATAAATGCCACTGCTCTTCTAATCTCTTCCCGGCTGGGTCTGTCACAGCTGATGGGTAGGTTAGTCTCTGCTGGCTGGATGTCTGGAGGGGTCGGGTGGGATAGGTCTGTTCAGTAACTCTTCAAAATACTCGGCCCATCTGTCGAGTTGGTCTGCTCGGTCTGCAATAGGCTTGCCTTCTTTGTCTTTTACTGGTTTCTCCGCATGGCCATACTTGCCCGACAATTTTCTGGTAATGTCGTAGAGCTGTTTCATGTTGCCGCTGCCTGCTGCCTTTTCTGCCTCTGCTGCCAGACTGTCTGTGTAGGCCCTCTTGTCTGCCCGGATACTCCTCTTCACTTCGCGGTTGGCTTCCGAGTGTACCTCCTGTGCCCTTGCTTTGGCTGTTCTCGTGCGACTGTTGTTGACAACTGCTTTCTTCTGCTTCCTCACTTCTATCTTCTTCAAGGCCTGCGCCGACAACCAGTCCTACAGTGTCTTTGCAGGTTAAGTTCAGCGCCTCTCTAACTGCCTCCCACTGCTGCTCTGTGGTGACAGCCTCTTCGTTTACTAGCTCCTGTAGCGCTTGAAACCGGTTGGACAGCAACAGTTTGAACTCTTCTCTCCCTCCAGTCTCTCTCTGGAGGCCTACATTATAGCGCTGTCTTCTGGTTGTCTCTGTGCAGCTTTTCTTTAACTTGAGCTTTATTCTTAAGGTAAGCAGATGGTGGTCTGAGGCGACATCTTGATGGGATCTTCTAAACTTTTTGCTAATGCAGATATGGTCTATTTGGTTCTCTGAAATATGGTCAGGTGAGACCCGGGTTGCTTTGTGCATTCTTCTGTGTGGGAAGATGATGCTTCCAAGGACAAGTCTGTTTAGAGCACAAAAGTCTACAAACCTCTCCCCGTTCTCACTCATCTCACCTAGTCCCTGTCTTCCCATCACCTCTTCGTATCCGATGTTGTCCTCCCCAATGTTTGCATTAAAATCGTCCATGACGATGGCGATGTCTCACTCCGCACATTTGTCCACAGCACTCTAGAGTCGGTTGTTGAACTCTCGTTTCTCTTCCTCGTCACTGTCATTAGTGGGCGCATAACACTGGATGACGCTGAGCTTAATCTTTTCCTGGTTTTTAAGGCTGCTGTGATAATTCTTGGCCCGAGAGGTTCCCAGCCCACCAGCGCTCTCTGTGCCACTGGTGACAGCATGAATGCTACACCTTCTGTATGGGAGGCATTCTTCTCTTCATGACCTGAATACAGAATCATCTCCCCACTTAACAGTCTTTTTCTGCCCAGACTGCGTCCATTTGGCCTCACTGATACATAGCAGGGCAAGGTCGTACTTTTGCATCTCCGCTGCTATCTGGGCGGCCTTCCCACTCTGGTACATGGTCTTGACATTCCATGTGCCCATGATTGTGTCCCTGGATAGAGAGAGGCGGCTCGGTCATGTGGCTTCCGAAGACTTCCGGCTTTCACCACACGACGTCATAAATCTTCTGGTAGAAGAACCTTTCTCCTCCAGGAAAGGAATTGCTGTTTGTCTATTCCTCGGCGTTTCTGTAGCTATTCCTCATTTGCAGGGTAGGGAAGCTACCCCCACGCCCAACCCCCTTACTAAGAGGACCAGTTTTTTTGGTCGGGATCTCCTTCCCTTAGACCATGTTGGTTCACGGCACCTTTTTTCATTTGGTGCACCCCTCTCGTAAGGGACCGCCTATCCACCACCCAGCGGACGCGCCTCAACGCCATATGGTCCCAGCTCGAGGAAACCCCACATCTGCAGATTAATTAATTCTCTGTTGCCATTACTGTTCCCGAAATCTTACCTTGCGCTGCTATGTACGACTTGCTGGACGCGTAGCCCTGAAAAATACGTTGTTTACAAGATTAATTATTTACTAACAACAAACAAAGAACGTTTTCAACAGAAAGTCATTTAAGATGTATATTCTCTATCTGTTGTTTAATCCTTGTTTACATTTTTTAAAGTCACACGACCAGCCCATGTATCGCAAACCTTACAACCTGTCACAAATACACGTGTAGTGACTAATGGCAGACTATTATTTGGCTACTTTGTGACGTGTTTTGGCCTTATTTTCGAATAGTGAGTAGCCGTATTGTTCGACAAACAGTGCAGTAACACGCGCCAAACAACGACCCTTCTTGACATAGTATGACCAATATGCACTCTATAGTTGTTTTCAGACGACCGCATCCAATTTGCAACAATATTTTCTGTCGAAACAAGCGAGACTAAATTAAAACAGGCTTTTACCGGGTCAAGAATGGTGCACGGAGATCAGTGTCAAATGATCGTCGTTTCAGTCCTGAACCTTATATATATATATATATATATATATATATATATATATATATATATATATATATATATATATATATATATATATATATATATATATACATATATATATATATATATATATATATATGACCCTCTCTCACAAAATCAGTCTTAACTCGCATTTTGGATGTTTTGACATATATACATTTCTGAAAACTACAATGTTTGCTGATTACTTTGATATATGACTGTATGATGTAGTGCAAAAATTGTAGAAGTTGTTAGTGTTTAAAGTTGTTAAAGCCTCCGGCGGCCATTTTGAGAAAACAGCCTGTGAAGTTTCTGTGTGCAGCATAATTGGGGCCAAGTGCAGTCTTTTAAAATCATTTTTAACCTTTTTAATGGCAGTTTTCATGATAAAGATTTTAGCCATATGATACTTTGGTATTTCTGCAAAAAAGTGAAAATGACCCAGATTGACCCCCACCACATATTATTGCGTGTAGTGCTGATCGGCTCCCTGCGAGTTAAGACTGGTTTCGTGAGAGAGGGTCACATCACACACACACACACACACACACATATATATATATATATATATATATATATATATATATATATATATATATATATATATATATATATATATATATATATATATATATATATATATATATATATATATATATATAATGTGTGTGTGTGTGTGTGTGTGTGTGTGTGTGTGTGTGTGTGTGTGTGTGTGTGTGTGTGTGTGAGCAACAATCAGAAAACGAATGACAAATCTGTTAAGGCTCACGTGCATGGCCGATCAACATACTTAATCTAACCTGTGCGACTTTAACCTTTCCGACAGGTCACTGAAATAAGCACGTGTTCTAACATAACGCAAGTGTCGGCTTGTGTATCTTCGAAATCCTTGTTTTCTCAATAATTACGCATTTTTCACCTTTGTCAACCTCCCATGACCCTTGGCCTTTGTGAGTAGTAAACAAAATTAGTATGCATAGAAAGGTCTTACCACGAGCTACCTTTCTCCTGCATTTTGTTTAAAAGTTTGCAAAAATCCTGGGGAAAAAATAAAATTCTACAACTGAAAAAAAAGTCATAATTTGCTGATCTATTGTGACCATTGACCGTTCCAAGGGGTCGTCCAAATTACTTTTTAGCATCCATAGAAAGGTCTTACCATCAGGTATCTCTGTACTAGGTTTGGGATGGGAGTTGTATATAATATTATGTAAGGGAAAAGTAGAGCTGTTTGTGGTAAGTCGCACTACTCTGACAATATCTAGACAATGTGGCTTGTAAATTTCTTTCCTAAAATCAAACTGAAATTGACAAGCTGCTAGCATAAGCGGTGTTTGTGCATGACCAATTGCAACTGCAGAGCCTCGATCAGAGCATGTTGGCCACAACAGTTACACGCTTGTAAATTAAAATAAAGACTTTTAACATTAACAAATGTTGAGTTAAAAGAGGTTTTAAAACAGTTTTAATAAAAACTGTTGCCCGACACGCTTCTAAAAACAACAGTTTCTCAGTTTTAAACATTCTACCGGGCATGAGTGAGGCCTTCGCCGACACGCCATAAACGTGATTGCTTCTCTTGGCTGGCCTGTAGTGTGGAATGGGAGACTTGGCCGACTGGACCCATCTGGTGCATTCCAAATGTGTATTTGTGAGTGGATCGTCGTGAAACTCGGTGCGCGCCTCTGAAATGACCTACTGATTCAACCGACCCTGAAAATCTTTCATTTATAAGAGAGAATTGCAGCTCTATAAAATCAAAAGTGATGAACCCCATCCCTTCCCTCCCCACCAACCCCACCCACCCAAACAATCATCATAAACTCAACCAGAGGTATGTTTAGTGAGGTAATTGTTCATTGTGTGTTGTGTTATTGTGCTTGACATTTCTATTAATGCAAGAAAATAAAAGGAATACACATTAAGTTGAAAGAAAAGAACGACAACGATCAAATGAATGTGAAAAAGAAGCATCTAATATTCTCTGAACTTTACCTTATTACAGACGCCTAATGTTCTTAAGATAATACATGCTTAAATGAATGATTTAAAATGACACCCATTTTCACTGTAATGCCAGGTTTTGTGTGAGAGGCACCCACTTTATTGGTAGAAACCCATTTTTTTCTCCATCCAGTTGCTCTGTTTCTAGAAAATGTCTTTTTATTTTAAGTTATAGAGCTTAGTTTTAAGGTGAGTTCTAAACATTCGCATCAATTGCAGAGCCATAGAATATGTAGAAATATGGGAACCCATTTTCACATTAAATAGTAGGTAACCCACTCTGAGGCTTTTGTCTCCATGTGTGTGTGTGTGTGTGTGTGTGTGTGTGTGTGTGTGTGTGTGTGTGTGTGTGTGTGTGTGTGTGTGTGTGTTTGTGTGTGTGTGTGCGTTTGTCAAAGTACATTTTTTTCCCATTTGCAACTTTTAAATTGTAGTAATTCAGACAACTCCAAATCATTTCCCTCCCTCCCCCCCTTTGTCTGTCCTGGGGGATTTGGGTAGGGTTAACTACTTTTTAGTTTCCAGTGTCACCCTGGTTAGCCCCATAGTTTGGGTTTCCCCCTCTATTCTGGGGCGTGTGTTTCTGTCTACCCTTGATCCATTCAACTGTATTTTCCTTTTTTTAACTCTCCCTAATGTCTGCGCTGCCTGCAGCTCTTGATAATGAATGTGTTTTGCTAAATGGTCTTAGGTTTATTTAGCATATTAGACCTCGGCTGGCGACATACATTTAATATTCCGTTTAGTTTGGTTTTTATTTCTTTTTGGTTTTTTTTCACAAGCAATGCAGTTACGTTCTGAGAAAGTCTTGTTGCTGTCGGGACGTTAACCCATATCATGCTTAGGCTGAAAATACTTACAGATAAGGATACAGACCAATGGCTTTAGTTCAAGGGTAGTGCCAGAATAGCTTGTCAGCTAGAGGCTAGAGGCGCCAAGCTATTCTGGCACTACCTTTGAAATATTTGGTCAAACTTATTTCACACACTAGTGTATTCCGCCTCGAATGATAAGGGTTAAGCAATGTACAACCACCAACCAACCATTCAAATCATTTCCACAACATTAAAATATGTGCTTGTCTGTGATTTCACAAGTTCCAAAATTATAGACTAGCA
>BTPG01000003.1:89506082-89529256 GCA_036245525.1 Semisulcospira habei
CTAATGCGGCACGTCTCGAATGCGTTATGGTCGGATGTAATAGAATTTGGAAATAAGAAAAGTCATGAAAACCGATCTTTTTATGTCAATTACTATAATTGTACCAAACATGCAATATAACTAATAACAGTCACCCTCCCCACCCCTCTCTCTCTCCATCTCCCCCCACCCACCCCCACACCACCCCGCACCCGCCCCCCCTCCAATAACTATTTCTTTTAGGCATCCGCATCATAATATTTCAAGTGAAACTACCAACCTGCCTCTTGGCACCACGAAGAGGAGTGTCCTGCCACACGATCAGTCGAGTGCACTAGAACATTCACTTCTTATCAGAAAATAGCCGAACCTCAGCTACAGAAAATCCTTGCTTGTCATCATCACCTGAAGGTGATGATGCTGCAAATTTTGCAGAGTGCACTGTTTTGCGTTTGTTCCACGGCTAAGGTTAGAACAGCAATATTGGGTTACTGGTCAACTCGTCCGTTTGCTGTATCGCTTATGTGTTTTCATACCTGGGATACGAGTGAATTTAGCAATTCCACCGAGTCAACTCGTTCAATATAAGAAGCTAGATAAGGCAAAAAGTAATTTCGACAAAACCAAAAAATCCATTCTGTTTCTTTGTTCTTGTTAGTTAAGACATGTATTTTTGGGGATTCTTTTCTACATAGCTTATTGTCAATATACATTTCACTCATTCTAGACGTGCCGCCTCTGGATACGTGGCATAAGCCGCGTATCCGGAGGCGGCACGTCTCGAATGCGTTACGATCGGATGTAATAGAATTTGGAAATAAGAAAAGTCATGAAAACCGATCTTTTTATGTCAATTACTATACTTGTTAACAAACATGCAATATAACTAACAACAGTCACCCTCCCCACCCCTCTCTCTCTCCATCTCCCCCCCCACCCCCCCCCTCCAATAAATGGAGAAGAAAATATATACATTAAGATAATACAGTTTAATTTGTTAGTGGAGAACACATTTTATTAAGAAAATATCACGAGATTTTGATTGTTGTGCTTGTTTTATACCTCCTCGCACACTTCCCCCCACCCACATGTGGGGACAACGCACTAAAAAGTGTGCTACTGGGATTTGTGTCATGTAGTAAGGTTTGCACTAGCGTGACTGGTAGTGTGATTTAGACATCAAACTGTTTTACCTACCCTGATGCGGCTGGCATTGATGTAGTCATTAGACTCTCCCAGTAAAGCAACACGGTTCGCATCGTCTGAGAATAAAACGCAAGCAAACAAATAAACAAATCGTGTCAACACAATAGGTATGCATTCATTTTGCTGTTAATGTGGTGCGTATTTCAATGGCATATAAATCAGTCTTATGAAGCCACATAACATACAGTTACTTTCTATTGATTCTAAACTAGATAACTTATTTTAAGACTGCAACATACATGGCAAAATGGAGTTGTTGAAGCGATTTTTGGAGCGGTTTTCTTCTATTGATCCAACGTTGCAGTCTTTCTGGTGCCCAGCCAGTAGTTTCTGTCAAAAACGCAGAGTAAAATGAAATATAAAATGAAAACACAAAGAAAGACTTTATGCGGGTACCATATGTTTTGTTTTTGTTTTCAAAATATTGCATACTTGAGGAAAGTCCAAATAACCATTGTACCTGGAAGGCCGAAGGCCGGCCCATGGGTACGATGGTTATTTATTGCCTTCCTGCAGGCCTACTAGCCGAATAAAGATGAAACAAATGTAAGAAAATAATAGCAGCAATAGCAAATAGCACTGAAGTCTGCTCGGCAGACACTAGTCTTTTTTTTGTCATCAGTTTCCCCACATAAGACGAATGGGATTTGCGTATCATGTCAACTTTAAGAAGAATGGCAAAGCCTTATGGCTCACGTGTATGACCACTCAAGAACTATGATAACAAGAAAGGCAAACCCTTATGGCTCACGTGTATGACCAATCCACACGTCTGACAGTAAGTAAAGGGATGGCTTCTGAACCAGCAAAATCCACGTTTTCTCAAAATTTAATCAGTTTTCACACATCTGTGAAAACCCGTGACCCTTGACATTTGCAATGAGTCGACTAAATTAGGATACATAGGAAGGTTTTATCATCAGTTACCTTTGTGTCAATTTTGATTGAAAAGTTTGCAAAAAATATTGGTAATAATTACTATTATTGGCATTGTAAACACATTTGTCGACTTCTTGTGACCCTTGACCTTTTCCGAGAGGTCATCCAAATTACTATGCATAGATAGGTCTTACCATCAGGTATCACTGTAGCAAGCTTGGTCGAAGTTGTGAATAGTAATTGAGAAAAAGAAAAACAAACGTTTCTTGCCGAAATATGGCTATTTTTTAACCTATTTCCTGAGCTCTTCTGACCCATGACCTTTAAAAAGGATCATCCAAATCAGTATGCATAGATAGGTCTTGCAATCAGGTACCTCTGTAGCAAGTTTAGGTTTGAATTTGTGAATAGTATTTGAGAAAAAAACATTTTGTGTCAAAATATGGCTATTTTGTACCTATTTTCTAAGCTCTTGTGACCCTTGACCCTCCAAGGGGTCATCCAAATTAGTGTGCATGCATAGTTCTTACCGTCCGTTATCTTTGTACTAATTTTGGGTTTGAAGTTGGCGTATGGTTTAATCTTTTCAATCTGTTGTATGAAGGATAGTAGTTTTATTTATATATTGTTCATTTGTATTTTATTAAGGATATTTACTTTATAGTATATTTATTCGGGATATTTAGTTTATTATAAATTTTGTTGTTATTTTGTATTGTGTAAAGTAGTTAATTGGTTTGGGGAGTTTAGACGCATGTGTGTGTGAATGTGACGTGTGAGCGTGTGGTTAGGATTGAATGACGGTATACTTGGTTATTTGTAGGGTTTTATTGTAATAAATGTCGTCGTTATTGTTCCTCTGGTGTTTGTGTTAGGTTTGCGTTAGTGTGGGTTGGGTGTGTCTCGTGTGGCAGCACTCATAGTTTACACCCTGGAAGCGGGGTCGTGACAATGGTTATCATCAATTTTAAGGCATAATTATGTCTTAAAATCACCAGCAATATTATCTACAAATGGTTTCTCATCAATATATTCTAAAGTCACATTATATGTGATGTATATCTTTGCAGGTACCGTTTGCGCTGCTATTGCAGGTTTTATGGCAAGTTGTTGTTTGGAAGGCGTTCTTATGTCTTCAAAGAGTTGGATATATCTGAAGCAGTCTACGATATCAATGGTTTGTCCGTCCATCATTTTTATGGCCAAAACAAAAGTATAACAATAATAATAATAATAATTACGGTATTTATAATGCACTTATCTTATAGTAATTATAACTCTAAGCGCGCACTCACAACTCGCGCACGCATGTGCATGCTTTAGACAATGACTCACGTACCACAAATAGTGAAATACATTATGACAGTCAGCTTGGGGTGGGGTGTGTGGTGATATAGTGCTAGAACTGTTGAAAGAGGTGAGTTTTGAGGCTGGAGTGGAAGGAGGAGAGAGAGAGTGTTTCAGACGAAGATATAGTGAGAGAGTGTTCCAGATGGATGGACCGTAGACGGAGAAGGAGCGGGGGCCAAAAATGCTGAGTTTGGTGCGTGGGATGAGGAGGCGGAGAGTCAGAGGCGGAGTGGAGGGAGCAGAAAAGAGTGTATGGGTGAAGTAAGTTGGAGAGATAGGTAGGAGCGTAATTGTTCAGGGATTTGTAGCAGAGAGACAGGATCTTGTATTGGATGCATTGGGGGATGGGGAGCCAGTGAAGTAGTTTGAGCAGGGGAGTGATGTGGTCGGATTTTTTCTTTCTGAGGATGAGGCGGGCAGCATTGTTCTGGACTCGCTGGAGAGTGAAAGTGGTGGAGTGATTTAAATTAATTTACTAATCCATACCCTGTTGGCTGATCTGTCTTTAAACATATGCTTTAGATGCTTAGTCGATTTTTGTTTGTTTTTCACAATGTCTCGTTCAAGTTTGTTGGGTATGACATTGTTCTCTCTGAGACAATCTTCAAAGTTGTCATGATCCTTACAGTAAAACAAACAGATAAACTTTAGTTGCTCTCGATAATCTTTTAATACAGCATTATATTTTTGATTGAGAATCCATACACTGATGATTGCCTGTCTGCCACAAAAGGCCAGTTCTGCTAGAGTGTTTCTCATTTTAACAATATCTTATTGTGCAGAGCAGTCATCAACAATAAACAATGTTGGCTGCCCTTAAAGTGTTTGTAAAAATACTACAGGTAGTCGTTCAGTTTTTTTCTCAGGGTCAATTAAGTAAATATTGTTGTCAGTTCAAATAAATAAATGGTTGTGATAAGCTTTGTTCTGTTTGATAGTAAGACAGAATATCACAATGTTTTCAAAATGGTAGATATATCTTGTTTGTAAGAGGTCAAGAACAAATTCAGTTTATCCACAGCCTGTGGCACCACAAAACAAACCAAAGTGTGGGTTGAGTGTCAGCAAGTTCATTTTAAAATACAGTATAATTTAATACACGTGACCACTTAGTCTGCTTTCTTCAAGCTCGAAGCGATGACCGCCATCTTGTAGGCCTCGCAGCGAGAGACGATGAAAGTGGAGTTCAGAAAACTTACATAAAAACATATTTTTTTGTGGTACTTTAGCGATAATCGTTGACATAGTCAACTTCTAAAATGAACCTCCCTCTTAACTCTTACACGATATGGTGTCACATCAAGGATTTGTAGCCATAATCGACCTGCGAAAGTCATTTCGGGAAAACTGACGATCTGACAAAGATTTATGACCGAAGTCGTACGAGTTCGTAAGGAAGTACACACAGTCTGGTGACGTCATTAACGAAACGGGCTAGTCAAACGCACATCGTTTGTCTTCTAAGTCTCCCTACTATTTGCGTATGCCTGTCAATACGTATGACTGATAAAGAAGTATGATTATAAAGACAACAAAAGACGTACGACTATCGATACACAGGACCATCGACCATAGGACTATCGGTCTATAGTACTATCGATGCTCACATGTATATCGACCATATGACTGTTGAAACATAGGACTATCGTTACGTAGGACTATCGATACGCACCCCTAATCCGGATCATCTGAAGCTTTTATCATGGATTAAATGTTTATACCTTTATTTAGTTTTAGTTTTACCAAAACATAGTATGTCTATCCATTTGATGTTAGAGGTACAGAAAGACACTAAGAGAGGGTTTTTATTCTGCTTTTAACTGGTTGACAAGCTATACAGTTATCCCTGATTAATTCTATGATGTAAAACGTTTGCCAAAGGAGATCACATTCGGCGGGAGACAGGGAAGGTGGAGGGGAACAAGTGATACTACAAGCAACGCATCAATCCAGCAAAACACTAAAAAAGTTGGTGTGTCCAAAACACCGGCATGTTCTAGCTATACTAATGGTCAAAACTTATGGGCCACCCCACTTTTTGTGTTATTGTTTATCGTCGCAAGTACGCTAATACAATACAATGTTCTTTGATTCAAATGGGTTAAAAGTTGACCTTTTAAACAGTCCACTGTACAGGGAACAATAGACAAGAATTCATCAATTTCGACGAACGTATCAAATGCACGTGAAACATCGTCAGTTGTTGTAAAAAAAAAAAATGTTGCGATATTGGCAAGCGTACCAAAGGCAGGCAGGTGGAAAAACTCGGTAAAGTCTTGATGCACGTGCTAAAGAGCTCAGTCGTGAACACTGAGCACTTCTGTTTCGCTACAAATACCGGTACAGTAGGAGCATACTTGTCACTCTCCTAACCATGCCACCACGACGAAGCCTATCGCCAGTAGATCAAGGCCGGGCGCTAGCATGGCTGCAGGATGGAATTTCAGGACGAGAAGTTGGGAGACGTCTTGGGTTGTCCCATTCAGTGATCCAGAGGCTGCTGGCACGATTCCAAGAAACTGGAAGGAGAGAGGGGGGTTGTGGGTGTTTTTTGACAATTTATATCTATCCCGAATTTCCAGGATTTTTCGACCGCTTACTCAAACGCCTTGACGCCGCCCATTTTTCTAGGTTTCTCCTTATTTTTTTCAGTAAAATAAAGGTTTCCAAAATCAATGACATTTAAAATTATTTGTTATTATAAAATGAATCAAGACGAATTACTTTTTCTAAATGATATCAATGCTGTAGAAAACAAAGACTTAGACTCGAAAAAACAGCGCCTTCTTTCTGTAGTTGTGTCAGGCAAGTCAAAGACTTATCTCGGTAAACAATACATGACAGAGGATATTGAATCTCTTACCTCTGATGAACTAATCAAGCTTCATTCAAAATATGAAAACCACATCGCTTCACTAATGACACATGATTTAAGTCGATCTCTTGTATGCCTATACACAAAAGCAGTGAGTCACTTTCTACCTGTGGATAGTGACAGCCTATCACACGACCTTGAAAGCAATCCTATTGTTTCAAGTTCAATTGGTAAATTAGCATGTGTCATGTTTTACAAGTTTGGAAATTACCTTGCACCTGTCGTAACATTGCATGTTACCGGGAGTCATATTGATTTTTCGAAAATAAATTTTACTGCAGAAGAAAATGGACGAAACCCAGACGACTCCACAACTGAACCCCGACCCTGTTTTGACACAGGTTCAAACTGTGACTAAGGCTAAAAGTCCAGGCCGTGTTGATGCAGGAAAAAGATTAGCCGAATGGAACAGGCAAAAAAAATTACAGCTTCAAGCACAAACAGAAAAGACTCATGTAACTGACCAGGTGTCAGGACCGTCATCACCGTCAGGACCTGTGTCAATACCGTCAGGGCCGTCACACCCTCATCAAAGTGAGAGACAAACAACTAAGTCTGACCCCGAACCTCAATCAACAAAATATATAATTGCCGGATTTGTTGTCGGATTTGGTTACGTAGGTTATCAATTATACAAAAAATACAAACCACAGACTCGTACAGTGACCAAAAAATCAGACACTCCAAAAACAAAATCAGAAGTCGCCACATTACCAGTAACACCCAAAGCCGTTGACCCATTTTATATGCAGTAAATAAAAATATTATTTTAATTTTTCTTGCCTAAGAAATGAACGACTCAAAAAATTTAATTAATGAACCTTGTGTATCACTCTGCCGTTATCAGTGGATTAGCAGTAGCTTATTCTATGCTGGGGAAAAGTCTACTCAAAATGAAATCAGCAGACCTGAGTAGATTAGATTTCGAAGACAGTGCTAAGCTAATTGTAGTTGTCACAGCGTCGATTGCGACAAAAGATTTTCTTGTCAAGCAGGGAATTATTCCCGAAAATGTTTCTATGTAAATAAAAATAATATGGAGACGATAGCTATTATGATTGGTGGAGCGATGGTTAACGCATTGGCTTTCAGTGGCTCAAACTATCTCTTTTCAAAAATGGGTAGAGAAGAATCTGCAGAAGAAATGAAACGTCACAATGAGGCATCAGAAAAACTTGCTCAAGCCCAGCAGGAATATGAAAAGAATAGAATTGAGAAACTTGATTT
Source organism: Semisulcospira habei (assembly GCA_036245525.1). Taxonomy (NCBI): domain Eukaryota; kingdom Metazoa; phylum Mollusca; class Gastropoda; family Semisulcospiridae; genus Semisulcospira; species Semisulcospira habei. Next base: position 89,513,599 of record BTPG01000003.1, read on the forward strand.
CATCAATGAAAAACTCAGGCTTGAAGGCCACGCACAACATACGTTTTCAAATACAGACGAAGCAATCAGGGAATACTATCTTGTCACAGGTGAAGACATGTCTATACCGAAACCAAAATTAAGTGACTATTACAAACCAAGCACACAACAAAGAAATGGAGAGATACTCTTTGTTCTAGTGGGATTGACATTTGTTTATTTTACAGGAGTTTTCATTGCTAGAAAAAATGGCAGCCGAAAATAAACTATCAAAAATATATTACTCTCCATCAGGGTATTGGAAAGGAGCAACCGCTATTGAAAAATTACATGCCGCTGTGGGCGGAGATATAACACTCAATCAAGTCAAGCAATGGTTACAGAGACAGGCAATTTGGCAAATATATCTCCCTGCTCCAAGAAAGATATCTAGACCTCATTTTAAGAACACTACCCCAAATGACACACACCAAATGGACCTTTTGTTCTTACCACATGACACAATAAGAAAGAAACGATACAAGTATGCATTAACTGTTGTAGACATTGCTTCAAGGTATAAAGACGCTGAACCCATATCTGACAAAACAGCCAGTACAGTTGCTACAGCATTATCAAAAATATATAGTCGAGGCCCTTTAAGATACCCCAGACTAGTGCAGGTTGATGACGGATCTGAATTTAAGGGTGCTGTTAATCAGTTATTTGCTAAGCATGTACTGGAGGGACGAGGCATTCCAGGTGTGCACAGATCACAGGCAATTGTAGAGAACTTTAACAAACAGTTATCAGAAAGACTTTTCAGTTACCAGTATTCTAAGGAACTCATGCATCACACCCGGAACACTGAGTGGGTTAAGAGATTACCACATGTGATAAAAGCAATGAACAATGAAGGCCACCCAAAGCCTGCTGATGCTATTAAATTGAAAACAATTACAGAGCCAAAAACAGGACCAACCCCGGCACCAGACACAAGTTTATTTTCTAAACAGGTGAGATATTTATATCAGCCAGGAGAGGCTGAGAACGATGACAGACGCAGGGCAACAGACCCCATCTGGTCAACGTCTGTACACAATATAAAAAAAATAATTCCCGGTCATGACGCAACAATATATTACCTGTTCGACCCTGCACCCCAGAGGGCATTTGTCAGAGAAGAATTATAGATTATTCCCCCAGACACCGTTACTCATTTCAGTAACTAAGTCGTCAATTAATTCATCAACCAGTTCATCAGCTATGTCTTCAGATAACTTGAGCCTGTAATGACCAGGAGCATAAGCTTTTTCCTTACTGTGAAACACTCGTTTCGTGTCTCCAACTGCAAGTGACTTTTTATGTGTTTGGATCATTTCAAGATTATGTTTGTTTGATCTCAGTGACTTGTTTGGATAATCAGGCATTAATGCACCATCTAACACTTGCTTGTAATGTTCATGACGTATGTCTTTATTTTTTATTGCTGTTTTTTTTTTATTCCTTTGGCTTTCGACTGACTTCCCTTCTGGTGCAGTATAGAATACATTTTGGATCTCAGTCCAACATACTCAACTATTGGCACACCATTTAGTTCATCTTTAAACTTACCAGGCACTTTTTTGTTTTGTGTGCTGTACAGTGGATGGTCTTTAGGGTAATCAGATGTGTCATACATGTGTAGTTCTGTTTTCATGTCTTCATAAAAGTCTTCAGTACACACATCAATGATCATAGAGTCAGTGTCAGTGTATAACAATCAACAGTCAGGATACTTTAATTTGAAGTAATCATAATAAAATTCAAGCATCAACAGTTTTGACAACTCAAGAATTGCCATACCAATGAATACTGGCTTGTCCAGTTTGACAATCTTTTTTTTTTGAGTGACACTGCATACAATGATGAATGAAATTCTTTATACCCTGTGTATTGTGGCTTGCCTGTAAGTTTAATTGCACCTGATTCAGTTGTTACTAGTCTCACATCTTTTCTGTGATGAGGATTTTCCATTGTCTTGCCAAAACAGGCATTGTTCATAAGCTTAAAGAAGTCTTTGTCAAATGCAGTGTTGCCGTCTCTGGCACGCAATGTTGTGTTCTTCATTATGTAATCTTTCATGAAAGCACTCTGATCAAATTGAATACCTCTGTGAACTTTCTTTAGTACTAACCCATGTCTGATGTAAAACTGCAGCAAGCGGTAGTGACAAACGTAATTGAATTTGTCATTTAGATTTGGCACAAGTTTAGTGTCTTCTTTTTTCCCTGTCATACTCATTTTCTCAACTGCCAACGGATAATCATTATGGTAATCGTGTAGGTGGTGTGGATACTCCAGGTCTACTTCAAAGATCCAACCCTTCGCATCATTTCGGTCAAGATTCATAATATTGTTAGTTAACCCTGACTCTGTTACATCATACTGTGACAAATCATACAGACAAATGTTTTTCAAGGGCAATAACTCACACATTGCCCAGCCATAAAGGTTATTAGCGTCCAAGTACGTAATGAATGACCTTGACCTTGAGGGGTCAAACGCAAGGTCACCATGGGCGTCCATATATTTATTGTTGGCTCTGGCATAATTATTTGCTGCAATACTAATGCCTCCCCTCAATCCACGTTCCACCATTTCACCCATTGTACGATCAGACAACAGGTCTATAAATATCTTACTAGATTTCAAAAATGCATCCCATGTCATGCCAGGACTAGTTATGTAACAGGCAGGGTCAAGCTTGTAGTGTAACAAACCCTTTTCACGGTAACTTTCAAATACGTCTGCTAGCAAACAAACATCAGCTTTCAAGTACTGGTCATGATAGTCACCAATCGTCTGACTCCCTAATTTATCCCACGCATCAAGAGCATGTTGATATTCAGAGTCAGAAATGCCTTTTCCAGTTAGTGTAGAATAAAATTTCTCTTTTGGTGGCAGTCTTGTTTCCTCAAACACAACCCACTCACTGATGTACTCATACGGATAAACTCCTTTCTTAATCAAGTCTGGCTCAAAATATTTACTCGTTATTGGATACTCAGTCAGTCCTTCTGCCAGACTAGCAAGACCTAAAGACAAATGTTGCATGGAGTCATCAAATGCTAATTTGTCTAACCTAAAAGTTAAGTATTTCTCAGTTGTCTGGGCAATACAATTAATGTTTTTGAAAGACTCATCTACAGCCTGCATGATAATATGTGAATCATATCCTTTGAGATTGTGGAAAAAGATTGGCAGTTTGTATGTCTTAGGATCTATTTTTAATAACAAGTTACAATTGTTATGTGCAGCACCTCTGTAACGCCCAGTTATGTGGTCGTGGTCACGAACTTTATCACATCCTAAAGGCTGTTCACAAATCCAACACGTCTCAGCTGTATCAAATTTCAGTTTGTCTTCTTCTGTCATCACCAAAGGCATCTGGCATGTTGTGAGATACTGTACTACCTGACTGTACAGTTGTCTCATTTCTGTTAAAAACAGACATGCTGCATTTTCACCCCTGTAGATAACAGGTTCTGAATGAAGACCGTCTGACCTAACAATAATGTATCCAAAAGAACACACCACTTGGTCACTCAACTTTATAGTCTTTGGTAATGACTCTGGAACAGGACCCTCATATGGTACAACCAATGATTCAAAATCTGCATACACTACAAACGGCAGCTTTTGTTGATTCCCATAGTTCTTAAAATAAACCTTGCTGCCAGGATCTGGATACTTAAGTACAGTTTGTATGTCATCAGCTGATCTGCAGTGTAGGACGTGTTTGTGCGCTACTGAAATAGAGGAGAATCTTTGTAAACATCTTTTACAAACTTCTTGTTTACCATTGTGTTTTGTTGTATGTCCATGAATTAGACGTGACATATTTCTGATAATTGTGTAGTGAAAGTTATTGTTATCACCGGCAGGACCGATTAGCAACATGTCAACATGTCTATCTTCTGACTGTCCGTATGTTGGTGCAATTGGGGACACTCTAATTGGTTGTAACTTGTTCTCAGATTCATTATCCCACACAAACACATTCACAGATATACCAGGATTTAGTTTTTCAAACAAGTCTATGTCCTCTATTTTAACAGGGAACTCAATGCCACTAAAATTGAGTTCATTTACAAATTTAGTGTAGTTAGATACACGTTCAGGTTTTGATTTTACAAAGTGTAGTTTAGCAAGCACACACCACATGAAACAATAGTTGTCATTGTTCTGTATATTGACTACAGCCTTTTTGTTTGCTACTTCTGTTGGCAGTGGCAACCATGCTTTACCTAATATAGGATGATATCTTGACTGCTTTAATTGTAGTTCATGTACATGTCCTTCATGCCAACCATACCCCTTCATTTTTGCACTGTCAATTGCCTGGAGGAAGTCTGGTAACAGTCTGTCTCTAAACACGTTTTCTAATTCTCTTCTTGTGTTAACTGTGTGTTGTCTTGTTGATATGTACGATACAATCACTTCACCGTCTAATCTAGTAAATTCTATTTTAGCAACAATCTGAATCTTCACACTGCCTGTAAGAAGATTTTGTTGTATGACAGAAAAAGAGTTTTCTATTGATTCATAGACATTGTTACTATTAGATATAGGCAAGTTTGTTGTGTGAAACACGTTTCTTAAACCAGATGAGCCAGGGTTTGATGGGCCAGGGCTTTGTGAATTGTCCGTCATTTTTATTTGTCCGTCAAAATAATAAATGAAAAAAAAATTATCACTGTCACACCATATGTAATACTGTATTATCAGTAGTTATGATAAACAAGTCAACTACTTTCCTGGTGTTTGTCTTGAAGTCTTGTCCTGCAGGTGTAATATCACTTTATTAAATGTAACACTTTCAATGTAACAATGTAGTTTTCTTAATTGAACAAATATGTCTTCACACAGTACCTCAAACCAATGCAAGTGGCCACTGTTAGCATTATAAACTTTAAAAGCATTTGTCTTAAGATCAACAGTCTCAAAATCATAATGTGGTAATCCATCTGAATATTCCAAAGTAACATTATATGTCGTGTATATTCTTATTGTCGGTGTTGAGAGTTTAAAGCTGGGTCCAAACACATGTGATCTTAAGTCAGTAAAGTGCATAACATCTTTGAAGCATTCTGTAACATCAATCACTTGGGTTTGTCCGTCTGTCATTTTTATTAGACAAACAAAAGAATAAATTAATTTACATCAATTTACTAACCCATACCCTGTGGGCTGATCTGTCTTTAAAATGAGCTTTAGATGCTTAGTTGATTTCAGTTTATTTTTTACATCATCACGTTCATGCTTATTTGGGATGACATCATTCTCTCTGAGACAGTCTTCAAAGCTGTCACGATCCTTACAGTAAAACAAACAGATAAACTTTAACTGCTCTTGAAAATCTTTCAGTACAGCATTATTTTTCTGAGTGAGAATCCATACACTGACGTTTGCGTGTCTGCCACTGAAGGCAAGTTCTGCTAAAGTGTTTCTCCTCTTGACAATGTCTTTCTCTGCTGAGCAGTCATCGACTATGAACAATGTTGGCTGTCCTTCAAATTGCTTCTAAAAATATTGTAGGTATTCATTCAGTTTTTTTCTCAGGGTCAACTAAGTATATGTTGCTGTCAGTCCAAATGAATAAACGGTTGTGATAAGCTTTGTTGTGTTTGATTGTAGGACAAAATATTACAATGTTTTCAAAGTGGTGTATGTATCTTGTTTGTAAGAGGTTAAGTACAAATTCAGTTTTCCCACACCCTGTGGCACCACAAAATAATCCACAGTGTGGGTCGAGTGTCATTAAGCTTAGGTTCATTTTAATACACAATATAATTTTAATATATGTGTCCACTCAGTCTGCTTTCTGCAATATTGAGTTGTGCGTCATATATCAGGTACAAATATATGTTAATGGTTTCGGCTTTTTCAACCTTCTTTTGTATCTGAATTGTTATTCCATCACTACCGTTCTCGACAGTTCGACCTGACCCATGAAGGTAATCATCATCTGTACTACGAAGGTCTAGCCACAGTGCATATTTGTTTGTAAGGTATTGTCCGATCCTAACATCAAACAGATGTAGATCTTTGCATGCAATGTTTGCAGGTTTATCTCTAATCCTTCCTCCTGCAAAATACTTTGTGATCTCATCGTATGTTGATAAGGTAACATTCCTGAAGCATACACTTGATTAGGGCGGCCTTCGATTGTGCAGGACAAATGTGTAATCTTAGGATTGTAGAATTTTTCTGAATCTCTTTTGTATGGACTCACCGGTTCAACAAACAACATAAGAATACCTTTCAGTGACCTGGCAGGCGTGTTCAAGTTTATGTTCCACATTGGGTCGCTTTTGTCTTTGGGTATTAAACTATGTCTAATCACACGGTCATAATAAATTGGAAGTCTTGACTGGTATTGATTTTGAATGAGTCTGGCTAGTTCAGTATGTGTAACAATTTCATATTCCAAGGAAATGTTAGAGATCTTATATGTTGCATCTGTGGCAGATGATTTTATAACTTTGGAGTAGTCATTGAAAGTTAGTTCAAAGCTCAGAAGGTCATTCAGTGCCCCTTGATAATAAGGCAAATGAGCTGTTAGGATTTCAAACTTAAGTGGAATGTAAAATCTGGTTCCATATGTTTCTGCTATAATAACGTCCTGGGCTGCTGACGTTGATTTATCTCCAGCATTGATTCGAAGTTTACCAACATTATTAGACTGTATGCCTTGGTAAATACGATCCTCTCGTTCTTCTCTTGTAAGCCACAGATCTTTGTAACAGTAGAATACATCGGAGTCGTCAAGACTAAACACTTCCTGTCCTTCAAGTTTTACTTTAATAGTTCTAACAATTGCTCTGCCAAGATTGTCAACCAGTGTTCTGTTTACATCTGCATCTGATGATAGTTCTATATTAAATGCTAGGCGTGCAGTGCCAGGAACGATAACGTCACTGGGGCCTAGGTTTGGAAACTTGACTGTAAGTGTTTGGTTCTGGTCTATGGTACTAGGATTGTTTGTGATGACGATTGATTGTCTTATGCCCTTAACACCTAGAGGCTCACGTAGTTTTCTGTATGGGTCTAACTTTGATCCGTAAGACTGTGTCATTTTTATTATGCACAATAAAAAATAATAAATTAATAAAACAATGGCAGCAGGAGGATTTAATCATGAAGATTTTGAAATGGATGACATGAATGTCTCAGATACCAGTATCACAGATATGACTGGAATGGTAACTACTTCTAGTATGTATCACGAACTGCTAAAAGATAAAGTAAACTCATTTTATGACAGTGTTGGAGCGCGCCCAGATGTAATAGATCCTAATCAATTTGAATATGATAAAGGGCACTTATTTGTAAATACAGACAGAGGGAAAATATATCTAACACATAAAAACAATCCTTCTAAGTTTAGAGCTTTAAGTACAATTAAAGGTTAGGTCGGTGGTAACTCTGGGTTGGCAAGGTACCTTGGAATTGGAGGGTCTCCTGTCACGCCAAGACTGGCTAGTGTTCTTCACGACACGCAATCAAAATTACCAACAGGGCAACAAATTGAAATGGCACCTGTAACAAACCTACCAGAAATAGCAAACACAGTGATACAAGAAACCTCATTTACTGAAGGACAAATAAATGACGCTTTGAAAACAATAGATGATCCACCTTTGTCAATGAGGGAGATTATAGGGTTGGATAAATCACTGCAGACGATAAGAGGTGAGATGGTAAACAATGTTGCCAAACTAGGTGAGCTTGATAAACACATAGAACGTGAAAAAGAGAAACTGGCTACCGCAGACAATGGGAATCTTGACACAGAAATGAAAGAAAGAATACAACACAGATTAAATGATTTGCAGATAGAAAGATCTGGACGGTTAGAAGTGATTAGTATTGGGAGGGAAAAACTTAAAACCCAAGTTAACAGAATTAGAGAAACTATTCAGAAAATACTTCACGAAGACACAACTCTGGCTGAAAGACTTAAAACACTTTTCAGAGAGCAGGGTATCACAATTGCTAGTTTAATTACTGCTCTTGGGTTTATTATCAGTACTGTAGTGCTGGCTGTCTCCGGTGCTGGGGTTAGTGGGGGTGCACCACCAACCCCGGGCCCACCAACCCCGGCCCCCACAGATCCAAAAGATTTACAGTCATGGGTAAAGAAACAACTGTCTCACATTTCAGACCTGCTTAAGAAATTGGCTCTGAAAGCAGTAGACGTGTTACCCAATTTAATTGGCACGATTGTCAGCTGGTTGATTAATACTACAGCAAAGGTAGTTGGGTTTATGGCAGAACATGTGTGGGTATTTTTGGTGACAGTAGGAGGGTTAATGGTGGGTTATTTAATGAAACAGATAAAGAAGTAATACTCCTAGTCCTGTTAATCCTATTACCAATGCTGTTCTCTCTGACTCATGTGTGTCAAGGGTTGGTGTAGGGGTTACCGCTTGTATGAGTGCTGGTGTTGGGGCCAGGGCCGGGCTTGGGGCCGGGGCCAGGGGTGTTACCGTCTGTAATGGTTTTAACAACTGTACGTGTGTGGTTGTGGCCCCTAAGTTTACAGATTGATTGAGACCTAGTTTTTGATCACGGCCTGCAACAATTATTTCATTATTATAATTTGTTATTGTTCCCATTTGGAGTTGAAGATCAGATGGTAACATGTATAACCCAATGCCAGCTACAAAGTCAACTTTTGATCTGGCATATCTGAGTACGTCTTGGTAGCGTTGTATGCTAGATGGGAGATCAACTGTTGAGTTGATTGAATCTTCAAGATTTGCAAGAAACTGTTTTTGTGCTTCAAATTTACCACTTCCATTCAAAATGTTTGATTTTGTTAGTGATTGTGCTCCTAATATACACCAGACATATGTTCTGATAGACTCATTGACGCGCTCAACTCCTGCTTGAGTAAACCCGTCACTTTTATCTAAAATAAATGTGGTCCATGCGTTAGTCTGCTTCTGCTCTATTGATCCTATCCAGACTTGTGATTTTGATGAGAATGAAGTGTAACCAGGGTAGTAATCTTGAGGGTATTGTCTGTGACTCAAAGCGTAATACAATGTACCCATGCCATGGTGATCATCAAGTTTTTGTGTGAAGTCATACTTAGTGCTTATGTTAAATTCATTACAGATGCGTTCAAATGCTTTCATATCCATGGGGTTGTTAAACCTGTTGAAACTGGATTCAGTGGGCAGTGGTGTATGAAGTTCTGACAGAATACGTCTAAGCTGGTAATAAACATGGAAATGATACACAGATCTAATCAGTTTGTTTGAGTGATTCAAATGGTCTGTGAATGAAACACCACAGCCTGTAGTTGAGCATAGTATTGCAAAGTTGAGTTGGTTTTGAAACATCTGTAGTGGACTTGAAGACCACTTTCTTGCAGTTGAGTCATCTGTTATTGGAGGGGTTAGGTAATGGTCAAACGGATTTGGTACTTTGACTTGGAATAGGTCTTGTTCAGACACAGCTATGTCAAGCTGATTTAGTTGAATTATTTTCTGTTCATAAGTAGGTGCAACATTATATTTGGCATCTATATTAAATTGAAATGCGTTTGTTGTGGTAATGGTTGGTGATTTAAATTCCATCCTTTTTTATATGAGATAATAAAAATGTTTATCACTTTAACAAATCTTGACACAAGCAAACCAATGTGGTTAACTAATGGGATTGATAATCGTGATGGTAGCAAGGCTGTTGCTATCCATGAAATGTTCTATACAGTAAAATGGTTTAATGTAACAGATGATGGTGAATATTCTGTACATGGAATGGTAGGTACTACAAGTTGGGGCGCTAATCATTTACAGCCTAGGTATTATGACTTTTGTACTATAGCTGAATTTTTACAAGATATGTATAAAATTAAAGCAACTTTAAATCCGGCTAACTTGTTTGTTACATTGGAATTTCCAAAAGATAGTCAGCTTATATTAACAGACAAACTTTTAATACTACTGGGTTTTTTAACTGAATCTGATCTTGGTATTGTAGCTGTTAGTGGTGATGATGATTGGACTTATGAAGCAGGATTAAAATTTAAGCCCAAAAAAACCAAAATAACTGGAAGATATGCTGTTCATTTGTCAGTACACACAGTGCTAAATGTTTATTTGAAAGAACTAAACACATCTGAAAATGTTCACAATGGAAAGCCTTCAACTTTGTTGAGATGCTTACCTACTGGAACTGCTCCGTATTGTGAAAGTGTAGTTGTTAGATTTCCTAATTTGCAGTTTAAGAAATTAGGTTCTAGTTTCTTTGAGTCACTGAGTATATCTGTAACTAATCAGGATGACAAACCAGTTCTTATGCATGATTTTAGTGTAGTGTTAGAAGTTAAATAATTTTATTTTTGTTTATAAAAATGAGTGGTCTTGGTCCAAAGCGAACAATCATACCAGTTGCATGTCCAGTAACAGAGTTGAAAGATTTGGCTGATGTACAGGATTTTGAGAAGGAGGGGGATGTTGGAGAAATATATGGTTTTGAACTTGATTCAAATGGCATGTACAAGAGGAAAGTAATTGTCGACATGAAAGACGGTGAAAAACAGATTCCTAAACTTGGTCAGCTTCGTGATGTTACTGTACCTACTCCACCTGTAAATAATGCGCCTTACAACTTAATACATGTGGGTAGTAAGTGGGTTGTTTCACCTGTGCCTGCACCACCTCCAACAATTGACTGGGACATAAAGATTGAATTTATTAGTCCTTATGTATACACTGATGATGAAGGTGCCTTAGTGTTTAGGAAGGTTGTAAACTCGGGGCCGCTTATTGTAAGTCTTGTTCCAAGCTTTGCCCCAGACGACAATAGCAGAGAAAAACTGAAAGTTGAAAATTATGAGAAACGAAGATATCTTCTTACGCACAGGAAGGGTAGGTCTGATGAAAAGGTTGTGTTTATGCCAGCAAACTTTACCATCGCAAGAGAAGCGACAATAGTATTTGAAATTATCATGAGATCAGTAACTACTGCTAAAGAGGCTCAAATTGCACAAGGAATTAAACTTACATGGAATGAAACAGTAACAGAATCATCAAAGGTCTTTATTGCCATTACAAAAAATAATGATGTTATTAATGTTTCGAGCAGTGTTCCAGCTGTCAAGGTGGTGGTCGACAAAGCAACTTTTGTTCGTCTAACTTACATAAACCTTGAACACATTGATCTTGTTGCATTTTATTATGCCAACACATTGTATACTTTTGAAGAGTTGCAAAATGTAATTGCGGATTAAATTAAAAAAAAATATTTGTCAATAAAAAAAAAAATGGTAAACTTCTATCCGCAACTACCAACGCTTGAGCCGACTGAAACAAATGTGATGACTAAAACAACGCTTGCGCCTGATCCACAGGTGACAGCTGTGCCAATTGCTTCAGATAAAACATTACAGGCAGATGCATTCAGATTAAATAATATTACAGAAGCTTTGAAATATTTGGAAAGTGAAGAGGCTAAGTACTCACGGTGCAAAAGGAGGTATAAGTCAGTATTTAATTCTGTTCAAAACACTTCTATGGCTATTGGTGCAGTTTCAGCTTCATGTTCTGTGGGGGGTATTGTTCTGTTCGCCACAGGAATTGGAAGTTTGGCTGGAATAGCAATTGAGGGTGTTAGCGTTGCTACATGCCTGACTTGTTTTGGTTTGGAAGCCTTAAACAAAAGGTTTCACACAAAATTACAGAAACATGAAGCATTGAGTACGCTTGCTGGTGCAAAGCTGAGCAGTATAAACTTATTATCAGTAAGGCATTAAACGATAATTTTATTGATGACGAAGAATTTAAGAGAGTCCAGGATGATTTAAATAATTACAAGAAACAGAAGTCTGAAATACAAAATAAGATGCGTAGTCAATCTCCTGTGAATGTTGAAGAACTAAAGGCTTCTTTTTTAGAGATGGGGAAAAAGATCGGTGTTCAGGAAACCACAGAAAAACTACACAATCTTTTAAACAAATAAAAATCAGATTTGGTATTCGTTTATTAATGACATACACTTCACAGAAAAATGACATGCCACCTAACTATTTAACCCCATCAGCACCACCACCACCACCTGACTATTACTAAAAAAAAGTTTTTTCATTGTCCTTGTATCTTGACAAATCTGTCTGAGTAAGTTGTGACTTAAGTTGTGACTTGAGTCAAGAACTTACAATTTGTTATTTTTAGGTTCTTATGAGTTCTTGACTTAAGTCACTTATAACTCATTTATAAGATCTTAAAAGGTTACCTGTAAAGTTATTTGTCAGTTATAAGTGACTTTGGAAATTTGTTATCAAGTATCTGTAGGTAACTTAAATAATTTGTTATCAAGTGCATATAGCAATGTTTTTTTTTTTTTGTTTGTTTGTTTGTGTGTGTGTATATATATATGAATATGTGGACATTGACTAAAAAAATAATGGTATAAATGGTATTGGAATGTATTTTTTCTATCTCTAATAACTAATTAATATGCACACGTATAGGCAAACAAAAACACAGGCACACACACAGACAGATAGACATGCACACATACATACTCAAAAACATGCACTCACACACACACATACACGCCTACATACGCAAAAACATGCACTCACACAGACGCACATACACATATAAACACATGCACACACGCACGCATACACATTCTCACTCAAATACATATACATACACACACACACTATGGGTTGCAACCATACAAACTGGGGACGTCCCCGGTTTACTGAAAGTCCCCGGTTGTGGGTGTATAACCCATGTGTGTCCCCGGTTTACTGGATATACATACTCACACACACACACACACACACACACACACACACACACGCATACAGGCAGATGTATTCCGATTAATATAATACACACATGCACTCACGCACGCACGCACACACGCATACATACACGCATACAGACGCATGCACGCATACACACGCATAATCACGCACAGACAAACAAACACAATGCACGCACACACATAGAGGCAAAGACAAACACGCACTGACATGCACGCACATACGCACGGCACAGTCATACAGACACACACACTGACAAAGACAGACAATCAAAGGCAGACAGACAGACATAACCACAGACACATGCACTTCAGCCATGGTTGTATGTCACGCGACACGCAAGGACTGTACACTCGATTAGCCACTGCGTACTTAGTTTCGTTTTCTAAGACGCTACGTCATTGTATACGCTGGATACAACGATCACATGAGATTACACAGCTTGCTAAGACCCTTGTAAACAGAGACATTAAAGTGTGTGTTTTGTCTTGAATTTATTAGTTGTCCACGGTATGGAGAGTGATAGCAATGACTACGATTGAAAAGCCGATCAATATTCTGTTAACACCGCGCCGTCCAACACTGTTGATTGAACACAGCTTACACAAAGCGAGATCGGTATGCTTCACCGCGGCGCGACACACAGCAAAGCCACCCGTAATATCGTGTAGTTGGCCACTGGTTCAGGATAGCTCAATGGTAGTGTAAACAAATCACATTAGGACTGCGCTAACATTGAGTGACTCGGCAGACTTTAAGGCTTGTCTTGTCTCAGGTACTATGCAGTTGAAAATGACTAATGACGCGACACTGCCGAGCTAGCCCTTCAGAAGTTTCCGTTCACGGTTGTAAACACCTCCTATTCTGTCTACAAATGTTTAGTCGTTTGCTAAGAATTCCAGCTTGCTTAAAAAACGTTTGTTCCAGAACTTTGCGTTATATTGTGTGTACGCACCGATAAAGAGCTGTGTTTTCTTCTGAGAACATTTCCGCACAGACTGAGAGATAGATAATGTGGGTCTCCCACCCCACCCCTCCCCCAAACAATTGATTTATTCTAATTAACACGGTAATTAAGCAAGCCCACGTCAACAAAGACACCCAATACCTTTATTACCTAACCATTTTAGTTCCACTCCAGAAATCATTCAAGCAACGATTTTTGATCAGCTGACAACCCGCGATTATTAAGCCAGATCCCCCATCCCCCCTAAATAATTAATGCTGTCATTGACTTTTTTAAGCAAAATTATTATATTACATTATAAAATGAATCAAGACGAATTGCTACTTCTAAGTGATATCTGTGCTGTAGAGAACAAAGACTTAGACTCTAAAAAACAAAGGCTTATCTCTGTTGTTGTTTCTGGAAAATCAAAAGCTTTTCTCGGTAAACAATACATGACAGAAGACATAGAATCCCTTACTGCTGATGAGCTAATTAAACTACATTCTAAATATGAAAATCACATTGCTTCACTAATGACACGTGATTTGAGTCGATCTCTTGTCTGCCTATACACAAAAGCTGTAAGTCACTTCCTACCTGTTGATAGTGACAGCCTTTCACATGATCTAGAAAGCAACCCCATAGTTTCAAGTTCAATAGGTAAATTAGCATGCCTTATGTTTTACAAGTTTGGGAATTACCTTGCACCTGCTGTAACCTTACTTGTTACTAGTAGTCATATTGATTTTTCTAAAATAAATTTTAAATTAGAAGAAAATGGACGAGACGACTCCACAACAGAGCCATGTCTTGACACAGGTTCAAACAGTGACTAAGACTAAAAGTCCAGGTCGAATAGAGGCTGGGAAAAGATTAGCTGAATATAACAGACAAAAGAAATTACAGCTTCAAGCATTAACAGAAAAGACTGACGTAACATCATCAGTGACACTACCATTAGAAACAACACATACCCCACAAAGTGATAAAAAAACAACTAAAACAACAACAAATTATATAGTTGCTGGATTTGTTGTCGGATTTGGTTACGTAGGTTACCAATTATATAAAAAATACAAACCAAACACTCGAACAGTGTCCAAAAAATCAAACACTCCAAAAACAAAAGAAGAAGTCTTCACATTACCAGCAGTTTCAAAACCTTTGGACCCATTTTACATGCAGTAATAAATTTATTATTATTTTAATTTTTGTAGCATAAGAAAATGAGCGACACAAAGAACTTAATGAACCTTGTCTATCACTCCGCTGTAATAAGTGGACTAGCAGTAGCATATTCTATGCTGGGAAAAAGTCTACTCAAAATGAAATCAGCAGACCTTAGTAAATTAGACTTCGAAGACAGTGCTAAGCTAGTAGTTGTTATAACAGCATCGATTGCAACAAAATATTTTCTAGTCAAGCAAGGAATTATTCCAGAAAATATTTCTAAGTAAATAAAAAATATGGCAACTATAGCTGTTATGATTGGCGGTGCAGTTATAAATGCATTAGCTTTTAGTGGGTCAAACTATTTCTTTTCAAAAGTGAGTAAAGAAGAATCAGCAGAAGAAATGAAGCGCCACAATGAGGCATCTGAAAAACTAGCTCAAGCTCAACAAGATTATGAGAAGCAAAGAATAGAAAAACTGGATTTTATTAATGAAAAACTAAAACTTGAGGGTCATGCACAGCATACATTTTCAAATGTTGATGACGCGATCAAAGAATACTATCTTGTAACTGGTGAAGACATATCTATTCCTCAAGCAAAACTTAGCGACTATTACCAACCAAGCTCAGAACAAAGAAATGGAGAAATAATATTTGTTCTAGTAGGAATGACATTAGTATATTTTACAGGAGTTTATATTGCTAAAAAAAAATGGCAGACGCTAAACTATCAAAAATATATT
>BTPG01000003.1:89529756-89631573 GCA_036245525.1 Semisulcospira habei
TGTACTCCCCGGGTAGGTCTATCTGAGGTGTACTGCCGCCGACGGCGTAAGTGTATATTTTCGTTTAAATCAAAATGTACTGGGACGAACTCAGGGGAGTACGCCACAAGGACACTTCCATTCAAATGAGTTGCTTAGCATCTCATTTGAATGGAAGTGTACTTGTGGCGTACTCCCCGAGCGGGCCTATGCGGGGTGTACTACCGCGAACGGTGTTGATGTACAGTTTGATTCAGACCAACATGTACTGAGAAAAACAGACCTGTGAAAGCAAAAAGACAGCAAGTCCGTTTTTGTGAAAAGCGCGATTTTCATTGCATTACAATCCAGGGCGCGCTTTTCACAAAATGGACCGACCGCCTTTTGCCTTCTCAGGGCGGAGAAGAAGTGGACACACCAGTACACTTTGGTTGAGATCAAATTTAACTCATTCAGCTCCAATGCCGTATTTCCCAAATTTGGGAGGCGTCATCTAACGACTGTGCGGGAGATGATCGACCATGATAATTGACGGGTAGTACCAGATTAGCTTGGCGCCGACAGGCGCCAATCTTATCTGGTACTACCCGTGAATTATCATGGTCGATCCATCTCCTGCTGTACCACGTCGGGACTAAATGGGTTAATGACAACAATTTCATAATTAGAATAATGATGGTACAATTAACCCGTTCAGTGCCGGCTGACGCAGACCGTGTTACTGCAATCTTTGTCACTTCAACACAAAAAGACCCGGCTGTTCACGGAACGGGGAATCAAAGTGGTGTCAGCACGATGCATAGATCCTCAGGAGCCGCCGCAACTGCGGGGGCTCATGAGGATCTGTACCTCTTGCAGATGGGTGGTGTTCTGATTTTCTCTGCACTGAGCGAGTTAATATTGATAAGGGCGGTGACCGCTACTACTACTGCTACTGCTACTACTACTACAACTACTACTACTACTGCTACTACTAATTAATAGTAATATTTGTAGTATTGTCCTGTTCAACCTCAGACGACTGCAGGCCCACACGAAAACCCTAGACCAACTGATTCGTGAGCTGCTCTTTGCTGATGACGCTGCCCTCGTTGCACACACAGAGAGAGCCTTGCAGCGCATTACGTCCTGCTTCGCAGATGCCGCCCAGCTCTTTGGACTTGAGGTCAGTCTGAAAAAGACAGAGGTCCTTCATCAGCCGGCACCCAAGGAAGAGCATCGCCCTCCCCACATCACCATCGGCGAGTCCGAACTGAAGTCTGTACACCAGTTTACCTACCTTGGCTGCATCATCACGTCAGACGCCAAGCTGGACAAGGAGCTGGACAACAGGCTGGCAAAAGCGAACAGTGCTTTCGGGCGACTATTCAAGCGGGTGTGGCACAATCAACAGCTGAAAAAAGGCACCAAGATCAGCGTGTACACGGAGCTGTCGTCCTCACCACCCTGCTGTACGGTTCCGAGTCCTGGGCCCTCTACCGCAGCCAACTACGACTCCTCGAACGTTTTCACCAGCGCTGCCTGCGTACCATCCTCAGCATTCACTGGAGTGACTATGTCACCAACGTCGAGGTCCTTGAACAGGCGGAAACTGTGAGCATCGAGGCTTTGCTGCTGCGGACACAGCTTCGCTGGGCGGGGCACGTCTCCAGGATGGAGGATCATCGCCTACCCAAGATCACTCTGTTCGGCGAGCTCGCCACTGGACACCGAGACAGAGGGGCACCAAAGAAGAGATACAAAGACGGTCTCAAGAAGTCACTTAGTGCCTGCCAAATCGACCACCGCCAGTGGTCTTCGCTTGCTGCGGACCGTGACACCTGGCGCTCCACCATTCACAAGGCAGCCGTCTCCTTTGAGGACTCTCGCAGAGCTAACCTTAAGGACAAGCGGCTCAGAAGAAAAAACAGAGCTGTCGTAACTCAGAACCCTGAACAGACCTTCCCCTGCAGCCACTGCGGTCGTACCTGCCTGTCCCGGATTGGCCTCCGCAGCCACGAAAATGCCTGCAGACGACGTGGGCAAGCCCTATAGAATCTTCGTTCGCGAAGTCAAGCCAAGAGATTGTAGTATTGTATATCAAATTATTTTGAAATTACGAGTCTCCTGGAGTGGGCACGTGGTAACAATCACATTATTATGTACACTCTAGTACTACTACTAGTACTACTGACAACAACAACAATAATAATAATAATAATAATAATAATAATAATAATAATAATAATAATAGTAAAATTAAGTATTAGTATTAGCAGTTTTTATTAGTAGTAGTATTATTAGTATTGCTATTAATATGTCCAAGTGTCCACAGCCGCACCTCATGTGTCATGCATTATTATTATTATTAATATTATTATTATTATTATTATTATTATTATTATTATTATTATTAATGTAGCAAATCTCGTTGTTACAGATATGCACGAGAGAGAATATTTCTGCTTTGACTGCCATAGCTACCTGTGTCGCCGTTGTCACAGAGACTGGGAGTTTGACTGGAAACTGGACCATTACCGCTGTCGTGACATCGGGAACGCTCGCCCTGGGGGCGAAGACCACGCTAAGCTGGTCTACAGCCTGACGGAAACAGCAGTATATAAGGGAATAGACACCTTGCTGCCACTGAGTAAAACCTACGTGGAACTCGCCGAGAAGAATCTCCTTGTCTTAGGGAAGAAGGCAGACATGTTTCTCAAACAATTGACTCGCTTACAGGAGCGAATAACCACGACCTGCAAACGACCTTCAGTCATCGGCTTGACCCCCAGGGTCAAGCTAATGACTGAAGGTCGTTTGCAGGAAACTGCGACCTTGAAACGACCTTCAAAAGTAGTGAGTATCGAGGCCAAAGCCGGTGGTGGTAATGTTGATGTTACTGATGCTGATAGTGGTGGTGCTGTTGACGATGATGATGAAAACGACCAGGATGATATTGATGAAGATAAGGACGATGACAAAAGAAAGGCGCACAGCGTTTCTACCGGCGGTACAGATCCTACCATCAAAACCATCCAGCGACTGCTGGCCCGCGTGGAGCGAGTTCTTCGAGAAGAGAGTGAACTCCTCCGGAACAACATTGAGTGGTGCCGGGCGCAGCAAGAAGATGTAGAGACCTGGTTCACTGTGCTGGGGTCGCTAGACATCGACAACTACACGGACGTCGCAGTGGCAGGGGTCCTGAAAGTCAAAGAGAGCTGCGTCAGCATTTTCCAAGACCTGGAGAAGAACGACAAACTCTTGCTTCAAAGACTCAGGACTGTTGTGAACATGAAACTTGAGCTGGACGGAGTGCGAAGCCAGAAGGGTGAGAGTGTGTGCCGGCCTTTGATTTTGGACCTTACGGCTGAAAGCCGTAAGGTCCCAAATCACAGACCAGCACACGACGCGAAGGAAGGTGACGCAGAAAGCGTCGCGTCATCTCTGCCTGACGCACATGAGGAGGGATGTTCGTCAGTAGACGTCACGCCAAGATCAGACAGAAAGCTGGCTTCAGAGTGGAACAGTCGCATTAAGAACATGAAGGCCGCTCGTACACAGGAACACTCGTTCGATGGCGTTGGGTCTCTCACTGTCCAACATTTACTGAACACAGATTTACCGGTTGTCCACTTCGACATTTTTGAGCAAGTTGACAAGGTTCTGTTTTTGCAGTGAGCTACAGTGGTCTTGAATGTAGATTTAACAATTAACTTTTGAACAAGACATAATTTGAGAAAAATACTAAAATCAAAAAGTGATCATCAAACTTGGTCCTAATTTATTTTAAAATTTAGCTGGTTTCAAATCTAACGGTTAAGCCACTACCCTCGGGAGATCATGTCGATGACCTACATAAAAGATGAAATATATAGCTTGTTTAGGCCTCAGTGACCACAGACCTGCATCGCTGACGCTGAAACTGTGACAAGCTTTGCGCTGATGAGACGTTTAGCAAGACCAAGCTGTCGAACATTCAACACTAGGGCGTAAAATTTACCGGAATAAATATTTCAGTGTTGTGACTGGGCTTGATCAGGGTATAGTTTAGCACGTTTAAGTCATTCAGCCCGACGGCCGTATTTCCCAAATTTTGGAGGCGTCATCTAATGACTTTGCACCAGTTGCAGGAGATGGATCTACTATGATAATTCAAGGGCAGTGCCAGCTTAAGCTCATCTGGCACTACCCTTGAATAATCATGGTCGACCCACCTCCTGCTGTAAGGTGTCAGGGCTGAATAGGTTAAATAGGTCATGTTCAAAATTTCCCGTGAGCAGCAGCTAAACCACCGCTGTTAAGACTAAAGGAAAATTACCGTAAGTTAGAACCAACGTTGGTGATCAGCTTGTCTTCTAAGGGTCCGTTTATACAGAGCGCGAACGCGAACGCGTCCAACGCGAACACGAACGCGAACGCGTCCAACGCGAACACGAACGCGAACGCGACTTTTGAGCAGTTTTGCCATTCAAATAGAGCACGAACCCCAACGCGGAAAACCGTCGACGGCTTTCGAGGCGGCTCGTCTGTTTCTTGCTGTGAGAGATAAAATTTGGTCATTTGGAATCATGGCGCAGGTAGAGTCAGACACGGAGGAGATCATAGTACTGTATTTGTACGCAAAACAACGGAGGAAGAGAAAGAGGCGTGTGTCAGTGCACGAAATTTTACAGAGAAGAAGTGAATTTGGAGAGTACCACCACCTCGTACAAGAACTACATTTTCATCCTGCAAAATGTCTTTGTAATCTTTGTCTGCTTTGTCATACAGTACATGATTCTTCTCAATTTCAAGAATCATGGCTTCTGTCTTGTCCATTGTCAGGTCAGGTGTACAAGTTTCTATTTGTGGAAATCATGCAAGGGAAGTACCTGCTGATTGGTTGATAGCAAAAAAGCCGCGCGACCTTCTTTCGCTCTGGGGCAATCAAGGCGGTCGTTCGCGCGAACAAAAAATTGTTCGCGTTCGCACTCTATTTGAACGGTTCCTCTACAAATGACTAAAATATTCCAGGACGAAAAACCGCGTTCGCGTTCGCGTTCTGTATAAACGGACCTTAAAGGCGGCGACCCACAGACACGAATCCGATCCGAATCCGAAGCGGGTCCGAAACAAAAAAATCGCGCAAGTCCTTTTCATGTTTGTGTGTTTCCATATTATGCCCGATACGGTACACGAATTCGCAGAGCTGACAGTAACCTCGGCCAACCTGCCCATTTGTTTTCCATTAGAACAACAGATCCGTTACTCATTCAATACTGCCTGCATCAATAGCTGCGGAAGTGTCATATAGCGTAGACGCCGGCAATGTTATGCAACACCTTTGCAGCTATCGATGCAGGGAGCCTCTAATGATTTACGATATTGAGTTCCGAAGGGGACATTCCAAAAACTGAGAGGCGTCTTGTGAAGACGCTCGTAGCAGTTCAGCAGATAAATCGACCATGGTAGTTCAATGTTGGTGCCAGCATAGCTTGACGCCTAAAGGCGCCAAGCTATCCTGGCACCAACCTTGAACTATCATGGTCATTCCATAGTCGGTGGGTTTTTGCTGGATCACGGGTGAATAAATTGCATATGCTCTGATTAAAGTGACGGTTTTGTCGTTGTTGTTGTTATTTAACCCTTTGCGTGTCGGTAGCGGTTTTGTCGCGATGATTCCTGTCGGAATATAACTCTTCCTGTCGGAATCTAACTCTTCCTGTCGGAATCTGACTCTTCCTGTCGGAAACTAACTCTTCCTGTCGGAATCTGACTCTTCCTGTCGGAATAGAACTCTTCCTGTCGGAAACTAACTCTTCCTGCCGGAAACTAACTCTTCCTGTCGGAAACTAACCCTTCCTGTCGGAATCTGACTATTCCTGTCGGAATCTAACTCTTCCTGTCGGAATCTAACTCTTCCTGTCGGAATCTAACTCTACATGGTCGGAATCTAACCCTTCCTGTCGGAATCTAACTCTTCCTGTCGGAAACTAACTCTTCCTGTTGGAATCTAACTCTCCTGTCGGAATCTAACTCTTCCTGTCGGAATCTGACTCTTCCTGTCGGAATCTGACTCTTCCTGTCGGAATCTAACTCTTCCTGTTGGAATCTAACTCTTCCTGTCGGAAACGAACTCTTCCTGTCGGAATCCGACTATTCATGTCGGAATCTAACTCTTCCTGTCGGAATCTAACTCTTCCTGTCGGAAACTAACTCTTCATGTCGGAAACTAACACTTCCTGGTCGGAATCTAACTCTTCCTGTCGGAAACTAACTCTTCCTGTCGGAATCATCGCGAGAAAAACCGCTACCGACACGCAAAAGGGTTAAACATTCATGCACGAATTTCTGTATCTCTGCCAGCAAAAACACAGATAAATGGAGAGATCTGATTCCGTTACTCTTGTAGTTCTTGTTTGTCTGTGTGTCTCTTGCACCGTACACACACACACACACACACACACACACACACACACACACACACATACACACACACACACACGCACACATGCACGCACACAAACACACACACACACACACAATGGCATGCAGCGCAACAGGATTACTGACGCTCAGGGTGACTTCTTGTCCCTATGCACACAAATCCCTCCTCCCTGTGTGTGTGTGTGTGTGTGTGTGTGTGTGTGTGTGTGTGCTTCTTCTTCTTCACGTTCAGTACGTTGTCTTCATGTTTCGTATGTTGTTGTCTTGACTATGTACATTAGTTCTAGCAAGGACAGGTTTGTAATGATGAGCCTGCGCGCCTAAAACCTATTTCCTTGGAAAATAAGTAAGTCAATCAATCAATCAATCCCTCCCTTCTCCATTCCCAGGTACGCATATTTCACACGAGAAAACAGCCCACTAGACCGACACAGAAATAATGATTAGTACATGTGTGTATTGCTGACGTGCGAGCAAAACGGCGGCCATGACACAATCAATGAGTCAGTTCAGCGAACGAGAAAGCCCATGAACGCCGATTCCAAATCATCCACCGCCCCAGCATTTCCGCAATGGTTGACAGTGATGAAGTCACCTTTTACCAATCCCACAATTCCACTTCCGGGCTCGTACGTACTGGTGGTATCGTCTCGGTCACCCAGGAAAATCGTCTGGCCCGTGTTTTTTTTTCACGGACACGCAGTTATAATCGGAAGACACATCTATGTTGACGATGAAAAAGTAGTCACCGTCGAAAGGGGCTGTGAACAATAAGCACGCATACCGGCGCGTTTTCAAGAGCAGAAATCGTTCCGAGTCACTCTAAACTCATTCGAGACGTGCCGCGTATAATAATAATAATAATAATTACGGTATTTATAATGCGCTTATAATAAATATAACTCTAAGCGCGCACTCACAACTCGCGCACGCAATCGCACGCTTTAGACAACGACTCACGAACCACAAATAGTGAAATATATTACGACAGTCTGCTTAGGGTGGGGAGTGTGGTGGTATAGGACAGTCTCACTTCTCATCAAGTACGGGTTATCTTTCGCTGCTCTTTAGCGTAGGAGAACGCTCACTGAGTTCCGGCTGCTGTTTCGACAATGGCGTCAGCATTAAAGGCTAGATCGGCAAAAGTATGTGGAGGTGGAAAACATTACTGTGTTATTTGCCATAACCACCGAGGAAAAATTATTGACGGAAGAGTTGTCAAGCTACATAGCTGTCCAGCAAACAAGCAACTTAAAAGAGCTTGGGAGCAGCGCTTACGTTTGATCCGACAAGATTATAACACGGTCAAATATCCACTTGTTTGCTCGGAACATTTTGTTGTTTTCCCGAATCGAACTTTTAAACTCTCTACGGTTAGTAAATTATTCGAATTATTACTTGTGTTTTTATTTACTGAAGCTTTATTTAGTCTTCTTTAATGAAGCTTTATTTATTAATCACACTTTGAGATTTCCTCTAGTCTATAGTATTAGTATTAGTAGTACTAGTACTGTAGTAGTCCAGCAATGCCATCGCCCCGATGAAACAGGACAAAGAAGGTGTCACCCACACCACCACTTCATTTTCAAGATAAATAGTGGCCAATCCGTAAAATAAGCAAAAATACTGTATGAATGAAAATTGACAGTAAATGTTTTAAACAACACATCTAAGTGGTGTTATTACTAATAATAATGACACTCAGTTGTAATTTTAGAAGTCTTATAACAAATAAATAATTAGTAATATTATATTATATAATATTGATTATGTTGGTATCTATTTTACAGCCTGCATTAGTTTAATTTGAATATGCGATTAAAAAAAAAATGCAACAACTACTAGAAACCTCTACTTGTTGCCTATAGCTCTCTCTTTTTTTTATTTTTATATATATATTTTTTATTTTTTGTTAAATCATATCATCTCATGTTACATCATTTTAAACTTCATACTCATTATTTGAAAGGAACTCTGACTATGACAATGAAATAGATGCTAGTAGTTAGCACTCAGCATTTTGTAAAAAAAAAAAAAAAAAAATTAAATAATAATAAAGGGGACTGCTCGAAGTACGTTTGATAGCGCTACAAAAATGCATAGGTACTCAAGTAAACAGACATTGATTTTTTTTATAAAGTTTATGAATTTCTTTTTTAATATTAACAATTTCATGTACTGTATGCCATGTAGAATACTTTATTTATATAAGAAATCAGGGATAATTGCTTTTACTTATATTACAAAACTACTAACTCGCAGATCAAATTTTACACACACACACACACATATGACAATAATGTAATTTATAAACAGAGTCCAAAGCACAAGAAGCACATGCTGACAAATATGAAATATTTATAATATATCATATGGCAGTGGTCAGTGGAGTCAACTGTTTACTGACCTGCATCATTTCTTTCCACAGCATCATCGACAGCATCCTCAACATCTTTTCGCAGCAGAAATGTGCCTCTTGCTCTGCGCACTAATTCTTCTGTTTTTCCACTGACAAGTTGTCCTTGTTTTCGAAGAAAATCTTTTAATTGTTTCACGTTCATGCGTTCTATGTCTGCTTCCATCTTGCCGGAACTCGGTGTAGCAAAGGGAGGATACTCGTGCTTAACTTCCTTATTACAATTGGGAAAGGGCTATAGTACTAGAACTGTCGAAAGAGGTGAGTTTTGAGGGCGGACTGGAAGGAGGAGAGAGAGTGTATCCGGAGGCGTCGCGTCTCGAATGAGTTAAACTCCCAGAGCTAATGCCATCCATTCTATAGTTAAGCAACTTGTCAGTCAATGAATCAATCGATCGATCAGTTGGACGTGATGGCAAACGACTTACCTGTATTAAAATGAAAATAGGCTGAATGTGTTTGTCTTCAGTCAGGAAAGTAATGCAATCGTTTTAAAAATACAGGAGGTTGGGATGGGTGGTGTATTTGGGGGGGGGGGGGGGGGGGGGGGGGTAGAGGGCAGGGGACACACGGCTGCACACACCTAAGCAATGGCACGCACCTGTAAAAACGCCCGTGATATTGTTGGGGGCGTTCCCAACATTAGTTTAAGGTGGTGCGGAATGGGATGATATGCCAGATAAGTGTCTGCAGCATCAAAGTGGCAGTAAAAGCAACATGTCTGTTGTCGGCCTCTGAAAAAATATGGGACATCACTACCACTACTACCACTACTAAGAAGCAAAAGAATAAGCATGTTTTGATATATCGGAAACGCGTTTGTAATTTAGATGATATAAAAGATTTTGGATTTTAAAATAATAATAATAATAATAATAAAATTGATTATGATAATAATCATGCACGGAAGAGCAAAAGACATTTTTGAGATCATCGGAAACACTTTAATAATACCGATGATATAAAAAGTGCCGCATTTCTTTTGCTCGTTGGTATAATAATAATAATAATAATAATAATAATAATAATAATAATTTAATACTTTAATAACAACACAAACAACAAAAACTTATAATAATGCTGAACGAAAGTAGTAATTCAAAATAAAATAAAAATGCAACACATTTCTTCCTCTAACTTGCAGTAAACAGACCAGCTGTTTAACTCATTCGAGACGTGCCGCACTGCCGCGTATCCGGAGGCGGCAAGTCTCGAATGAGTTAAAGCGATCTGCCTTAGGCCTGGTTTTGATTTTGTTTAAGTTGTCGACACAATGGGTTCTCAATGTTCTCTAGCTTAAAATAAGATTTTTCTACTCTTCTTTTTACAATCCGCGTGAAGTAACAGAGCTTTTCTACTGTCCCTTGTGCACATCTGTGGAGAAGAAACACATGGCGCTTCCCGCGAAATGAACATTCAGCAGCCGCGCGGTTAGCGTAGCTAGACATGACGTAATTACCATTGTGTTACTTCACTGTCAGAGTCCCGGAGGTCTGCAAACGGCTTTTACGTCACGGGCATTCTACTGATATCGCCGCAACGCGTCCCATCCTACAAAGTCTATTCTATAAATAGAATAGACGTAAAAACAACTTGCACGAACTGTTCTGTCTCGGACCCGCTCGGATTCGGATCGTATTGGTATCGGATTCGTGCTTATGGAAACAAAACATTAGCCATCTACGCTCGCAAAATGAAATCCTATTTTCAACTCACCTTCCATATCGCTGATTCTCTGCTTATACTCCGTCTCCTGTGCGGCGAGTTTCATCTGCAGACTGTCCACCTGTTATACCAGGCGTTCAACCACGGCGCCCAATGGCGGAGGGTCGTCAGACCTAACCACTGCACCCCTGGCTTCCCATGGGACATAATGCAGACCACACAACGAAAAAGAAGAGAGCTTCCTTTTGCCCGCGAGTAGCCATGTCGTTTGTTGGTAGTTCAGCTGGTAGTACGAGCCACGATAAACATTGAAGCCGCTGGCCTGGCCTTATCTGTGTGCTGGTCTGTGATTTCGGACCTTGCGGCTGGAAGCCGCAAGGTCCGAAATCACAGACCAGCGCAGGTCCTGCACGCACTGTGTACTTCAAACTTGGATTTAAGATTTTAAAATGGACTGGCGAACAGCCGGATTTGGTAAACTGGTTCGCTCAAATGGGGTATATTGTCATTGTCGCATATTGTTTGCGTCTGTGTACGTGCCTGTGACAATGTCCATGGAGTATGCGTGTGCGTGTGTGTCTCAGCTGCGTGTATACTAGCTTGTTTGAATGTTCGTGTATGAGTGTGTGTGTGTGTGTGTGTGTGTGTGTGTGTGTGTGTGTGTGTCTCAACGTGTGTGTTTGTGTGTTTATGTATGTGTGTGTGTCTGTGCATGTATGTGTGTGTGTATGTGTGTGTGTGCGTGTGTGCGTGTGCGTGTGTGTGTGTGTGCTCCTGCGTGCGTGTGTCATTGCGTGCTTTTGGGCGTGCATTCACTCGAAGAATCATAAACTCATTCGAGACCTGCCGCCTCCGAATACGCGGCTTATGCCGCGTATCCGGAGGCGGCACGTCTCGAATGAGTTAAACACGCAGCTAACTGATTTGGACAGATAAACTGCGCTGCTAAGCGCGTCATAATTAAAAACAAAACAAAAACAACAACAACAACAAATAAACAAAACAAACCTTACAAAGAACAAGTATAACACAATAAGCTGTGTTAGACTCGTCAATTTTAAAGCGTGTTTTTTTTTTTTCTCTCTCACCCGGACCCCTGTACTGATTTTATTGTTTCTTTCCTGGGTCACTGGTCGTCCTTTAGTTTTCTTCATCTCTTCAGCCTTGAAGTTTCAAGGATGAAGAGATGAAGAAAATTGAAGACACATGTATCGATCATGGGAGTTGAAGAGTAAAGCTACAAGCTGCCGCAAGAATTCATAAGATAAGATAGAACTTGATTGCCGTATGTAATAATACATTAGGAAATCGTTTCGGTACTGCGCAACTTAAAAAAAAGAACATAAAACACATCAAAATATAGTTAAGCTACTCAAGTGCACACACACACACACACACACACACACACACACACACACACACACACACACACACACCCGCACACACACATTCACCCACGTACACCCGCATGTCTTAATAACTATTGTGGTCTAAACGTAAAGGCAATAAACACGATTTCACAATGACACAAATTACAGAGGACATATCGTAATATAAAAACACGTCACTTGCATCATAGATGATGTATTATGCTGATACCTGGACAATACTGTGTATACATTACATGTGTACAGTAAATATTGGGACGGATGGGTCAGGTTTGGCGTTTGTTTGCATCATTAAAATTCTGGACAGCTGATGGGTAAAATCTGTTTTAAAATGACTAGTGCGTGTTCCGATCGCTCTATAACGGCACCCTGATGGCATCATCTCAAACAATTCATGGGCTGGGAGGGAATCATCTCGGCGGATGGATCTAGCCTTTTTTTTTTTTTTTAGCATTCTTAAAGAGGGTAAATAGATACCTATGATTTTCGATGCAGTTTGTACTACTCTGTTTAATTTGGATCGCTCTTTCTGTGTGGTGCTGCCAAAGCGAAAAGCAATGGCGGAGAAGGTCAAAATGCTTTCAATAACTGCCCGGTAGAAGTTGGTCACAATTTGTCTGCTGACGCCAAACGTTTTAAGACGTCTGAGAAAATACAGTCGTTGCTGTGATTACTCATGAGAATATCTGCCATTTGCTCGCAGAAAATTGCCTCTCATTGCGGCATCCACAGTTTGCTCAAGGTACTTTTACACGGTTAACCCTCTGGGTGTCAGTAGCGGTTTTAGTCGCGATGATTCCTGCAGGATGTCAGGGTGTTGTTATTCCTGCAGGATGTCAGGGTGCTGTTATTCTTGCAGGATGTCTGTGTTGTTATTCCTGCAGGAATCATCGCGACTAAAAGCTCTACCGACGCCCAAAGGGTTTACAGTGCTGCTATGAGTCTCTATGCCGCAGTGCTCGGGGCGATCCAGCCAAAGGGTCTCTATAGTCCTTACTATAAAGGAGCGCAGACTATTTTTGTCACCGTAAAGAGGTTCAACCTGATTCTGATTAAAAGGTAAAGTTTATTGTGTTATTTATATGACGCGAAATCCAGCCCAGCAAGAAATATTACTTCTTGAACCTAATATGTTTGCACACACACCCTAAAAGCCTTCAACTACATATATATGGTCGACACCACTCTCAGTGTAGGCTGGGTCGACCGTACGTGGTCTCCTGAGACGACACACAAACATTGTATCAAGCTATATCGCATTTGGTGCACTAGGTACACTGGGAAGGAAGTGCTGCCGCAAAATGGCTTCGATTAAAAGTTGGGCAACACTGTTTGCCTTTTTTTCTTGTTTTCCATCGTTAGCAGAGGGTAAGTAACCAATGCAGTTGTGAAGATGTTAGTAAGTACCGTGTGTGTGTGTCAGTGTGTGTGTGTGTGTGTGTGTAAGTGTGTGTGTGTGTGTGTATGTGTGTGTGTGTGTGTGTGTGTGTGTGTGTGAGAGAGAGAGAGAGAGAGAGAGAGAGAGAGAGAGAGAGAGAGAGAGAGAGAGAGAGAGAGAGAGAGAGAGAGAGAGAGAGAGAGAGAGAGAGAGAGAGAGAGAGAGATTCAATGATTCAATGATTCAATGAAGCTTTATTTATCAACGGTTGAGGCATTGACATCGTCACAGACATAGCCATTTTTCAAACCTGCCGTTGCTACAAAACTACGAAACAAAATACAAAAAAACTAAGTATATAGTGAAATGTAAATGAAACTGACAAAAACATTGCTAGTTTAGGGAAAGAAAGTCCCATGAAAATCTCACACACCTAAACTGACACGCACACACACACACACACACACACACACACACACACACACACACACACACACACACACACACACACACACACACACACACACACACCATCACACACGCACACACAGAGTTTGTAATTGGGAGCATACATAATCAGAGTAACAGGGCAGTATATATTTCACAACGTAATGATTACGACTGCTTCGAGAAGTACTTGAAGAGATTGATTTTGAAACGGGCTAGAGAGGAAGCGGATTTTACATAATCAGGAAGCGTGTTCCAAGTCTGCGTTCCAGCGAATGACAAACTAGATTTGTATATATCAATTCTTGTTTTGGGGACTAAGAAAAGTTGCCTAATATTACCAAGCCTAGATTCCGACTTAGAGAAAAGAGTTGTGATATATTCTGGTATTTTCTGTTTCCACACTTTGAACATAAAAATAGCCTTATTGTATTTGAAGTGGTCTTGCAGCGGCAGAAATCCTATTTTGGCGAGTTTTTCTTCTGTTGTGAGTCGTGGGTCAGGAAGGATTAACTTTGCTGCCCTTCTGTGTAACGAGTTGAGTCTCTTCAAGTGGACTTCACTGCATCCATCCCACACCGTTGACGCGTAATCAATATGAGAACGTATGTGAGCATTATAGAATAGTTTGCGCGTGTCCGAGTCGGTGTAATATTTCAGTTTGGACAACATGAAAAGATTTTTGGCTACCGTTCTGCATAGAGTGTCCGTATGAGCCTTCCACTTAAGCTGACTGTCAATTGTAACCCCTAGCAGGCGGTGTTCATTAACGTGTTCTATTTGCCTGCCCTTTAATAAAAGGTTAAGTAACAGGGGTGCTAACTGGTGTTTTTGACGAGTGGCGATTATCATAGATTTGGTTTTAACTGGATGAACAATCATAGAATTCCTGTGACACCATTCAGACACTTCATCAAGACTATGCTGCAAGTTGGAAGAAATTACTTGTATATCTTTGTTAGTCATATGAATGGAAGTGTCATCAGCAAAAAGATCACATTGTACATTCTTGCAAGTTATATGAAGTGGCAGGTCATTGATGAATAGACAAAATAATAAGGACCAAGCACGGATCCTTGGGGAACTCCATACTTTATATCTTTTAGAGAAGAGTAAGATCCATTCACTAGAACTTTTTGTTTACGATCAGATAGGTATGATCTAAAAAATGCAACTACTTCTGTACTATTCAAGTATTTATGAATCTTTGTCATTAGAGTGGTGTGATCGATTAGGTCAAAGGCCTTTTTAAAGTCTAAGTAAACGACACCTGTTATCTGGGATTTGTTCATACCGTGGAGCCATGCGTCAACGAGGCGCGTGAGTGCAGTGTGGCACGAGTGTTGTGGGCGAAATCCAGATTGAAAGGGGTGCAGGAGCTTGCGGTTTTCTAAGTAGGCAAGCAGGTGTTTGTGGACATGCCTTTCAAGCGGCTTTGATAGAATTGATAATAATGAAATCGGTCGATAGTTGTTAGGGTCAGAACGATCTTTAGTTTTTGGAAGTGGAATGACTTTAGCGTATTTTAGTTTGTTAGGGAAAGTATGTTGCTTGATACAAAGGTTGTAAATGTACGTAATAGACTCTACTAAGTACGGCAGGGATAACTTAAGTATTTGCGGGATGATGTCATCAGGTCCCGAAGACTTTTTATTTGGTAGTTTACTAATGAGCAAACCCACCTCATGAACTGATAGCAAGGGAATGCTGAAGGGGTCTGTGTCCTCTGTTCTGTGTTTACAGAATTCAGAAAGCAAATTAGAACATTCATACTTACTGCTATTAATTGAGGCATTTAGAGTTTCAGCGACTGAAAGAAAATGATTATTAAAAGTTTCTGCAGTATGACTGCTGGGAATGGTTGTTGAAGTGCCAGGGGAGCCTTTAGTTAGAGTGTTTAATAGGCGCCACATAGTGGAAGTATCCTTACTGTCTTTCACTGTGTCACGGATTAACTTTTTCCTTGCCTCTCTGATCATGTACTTAACACGGTTAAGTTGTTGCTTAAATTCAGGAAATAGTTTTCGACTACGCAGATCATCTCTGAGCGCCATCGCTTGCATTATTTCTGGGGTTAACCATGGAGGAAGAGTGTTTGATTTAACCCTTCTCTCACGAAGGGGTGCGTGTTTGTTTAATACAGTTAGAAAAAGAGTGTACCAAATAGAAAGGGCAGAGTCCGGGTCATTAGAGAGAAGTACATCGTTGAACAGAGTATTATTTAAATCAAATAGGAATTCATTATGGTTAAAGTTCTTGAATGATCGATATGTTATGATTGTATGGCCGTTCTTCTTTGCTTTCGGAATCTTTTTTGACCATGAACAAACAACTGGATAGTGATCACTAACACTTAGATTTGAAACCTCAACATTATAGATGGCTTTGGGTTTATTAGTGTATATGTGGTCTATAAGTGAGGACGTATTCTGAGTAATTCTGGTGGGCGATTTTACTAACTGGACTAGACCAAACAATGAAGATATTGTATCCCACGCAGTGTGATTCTTAAGGAAGTCTATATTAAAATCTCCCATGAGAAGAAGGTCAGCCTTTCTTTTGCACGCTCTATCAAGGATCTGACTAAAATGGTCATACCATTCAAAAGTGGCGGCAGGGTTTCTCTAAAGGAATCCAACTAGTAGCGGTGTCGATTTAGGGCATTTCACTTCCAACCACAAACACTCTACGTCTGCTGTTTCCAAGTCCAAGCGTCTATGGACTAAATGCTGAATGGAGTTGTGAATGTAGACAGCGATGCCTGTTTGACCTGGGGACGAGGGGTCTCTCCTAGTCAAGGAAAAATTAGGAATACTAATGGCTTCATCGCTCACACACGAGCTCAGGCGCGTCTCATTAAGCCCAAATAAATGAATAAAATAAATAAATAAATGAATAAAATAAATAAATAAAAGAGAGAGAGAGAGAGAGAGAGAGAGAGAGAGAGAGAGAGAGAGAGAGAGAGAGGGAGAGAGAGAGAGAGAGAGAGAGAGAGAGAGAGAGAGAGAGAGAGAGAGAGAGAGAGAGAGAGAGAGAGAGAGAGAGAGAGAGAGAGAGAGAGAGAGAGAGAGAGAGAGAGAGGTTGGGGTTTTGTGCATACGGTGTATGTACACCTGCAAGACAATTGTCAATGCAAGAAAAAAGACCGTGTTGCCGCTATGACGTTGCGTGATTTTTGTGTGTGAGAACTTCCTCTTTTGAAGAGAGCTGAAGGGACCCGCAGACGGTACGCTAATCAGTGTAACCCTTTCAGCCCCAACACCCTACAGCAGGAGACTGATTGACTATGATAATTCAAGGGTAATTTCAGGCGCCAAGCTAATCTTGCACTACCCTTGAATTATCATGGTCAATCCACCTCCTACAACTGGTACATAGTCGTTCAGTAACACTTCCAAAATTCGGGAAAAGCGCCCGTGGGGCTAAAAGGGTTAACACATTCGAGACATACGCGGTACGCGGCTTTTTACCTGTACTCGGATGCGTCACGTCTAGCATGAGTTAACCCCCGGTTTGTGCATGCACCCTGCGCTGTGTCAGTGACTGTGTACCGCCATGAGCTGTGCAGTCAGTGCTTCTAGTGTTCCTCTCCTGTTACGTGTTGGTTGGTGTGTTTAGGCCAGCATTGGGTATGATCTACATTATCTTTACGGGATTAACGTGTATTTTATATATTTTCAAGTGCTTACTAACGCAGATATTATTATCCGACAATTTACTTTGTCTTCTTTCAGTCTCTTTACATTTTCTGGCTCATGTGCGAAGCAAAAGTGTGTCTATGTTTTGGGCCAGTAGTCGTCCTTCGGCGTCGTCCGTGGTAAACTTTAACGTTGGCATTTTCTCGGAGACTATTCAAGCTACAGTCTTCAAACTTGGCGCAAGGGTACTTTGTGGCAAGACCTTTCTAAATATTCCACTTTGAGTGACCTCTCACAAAGGTCAAGGTCACAGGGATCAGGAAATAGTTCAAAATTAGCTATATTTTGACATAATTTATTTTTTCTCAAATACTATTCACAACTTCAAACCCAAACTTGGTACAAAGATACCTGATAGTAAGACCTTTCTATGCATACTAATTTGGTTGATCCCTCGGAAAGGTTAAGGGTCACAAGGGTGTCAAAATCAAAGCCCTCGACTCTTATCTCCGACATTGACCCCCCCCCCCCCCCCCCCCCCGACCAGACCATCGAGGCGACAAGATCCACTGGCAACGCCTAACTCGTAATACAACTAATAATAGCGCTCTAACTTGTGGGCACTTTTTAGGCCGCACAGTGCAAAATCCCAGATAAACATATATTCTAGGACAAAATACGAGGAGTGTTATTAAAGTTTTTAGGATCCGAGCGCGTGGCATTACCTTATGAAAAACATAACTACATTTCCATAAATTAACTTTTTTTCAGTCTTGATGCAAAATTTCATGTTCCCAAAATTTATCCTCCCCAAGCTAACAGTTCGTGACATGTCAAAGTTTGTGTTTCTATAATGGAGCTCTCAAATCGCGATTTTAGAACTATGACATACCGTGGTCGACATATAAACACATTTGTAAAACTTGTGAACGTTTAGCAAGGCTGTGTTTACAAATATTAACAACGATTTCAAGTGGGGTGGGAAAAACCTGAAGAATGTACTCGACCGGTAGGGTGAAAGGTGCCAGTTCAGATTACAAAAAAAGTCAAGTCGGACTGGAAAGTGGACATCTACATAGAAAATCATTACTGCATATAATATATGGATTTATCAGTTGAGCCCCCCGACAATAGCAGTAGTCGCCTGGTCTAGTATTTCCGGGAGACCCTACCCAATTAAATGCAAAAGGACAGGGAGCACGGGGATTCAGATGGTCGCTTCTTTCTTAGCCAGATCTGCAGAATATGGCCACATTTACACCTCGACGACAGATGTAGCCACGTGTGACTGGTATATGTACGCCAGTGCTTGCCCATGGTGTTTCATGGTTGGTGAAGAGCCGTCCAAATACATTGTACGTGTGTTCAAGGGCTTATGAAAATGTTTCGGCGTACACTGCTTCTGTACACTGCTTCTGGGGTAGGGGGTGGGGGTGGGGAGGGGCTGTGTGTGCTCCGCAGAGCGTCCTGCTCTTGTGCACCCACCGCAGTCTGCAGACCTCACCCCCTGTAACCTTTTCCGCTTCCCGTGCTTCAAGAAACAGCTAGTGTAATACGATTTGACAGCCCTGAAGCCGCTGTCCTGAAATTCGCGAGCGGGATTTAATGATATGTGTGTGTGTGTGTGTGTGTGTGTGTGTGTGTGTGTGTGTGTGTGTGTGTGTGTGTGTGTGTGTGTGTGTGTTGTATTTTCATCATACGGTAGGTGTTACACTAACGCCGTCCTGGCTGGTGGCCAGGGAGCACACACAGAGAGTGGTCACGTGTAGTGGGATCGCCAGTACTGACACAATGACGTGGTCCAGGACATTAGGCAGTGATGTAACTCTTGTTGGCGAATGTCCCCCATTCCCTGCAACTTGCGACTCAGTGTTCCCCTCTAACATGGAGCTGTCCCGCCCGTCCAGTAACGTCAGCACGATGACCATCAAGTCAGTGACCCGTGCTTTTTTTGGCGGCGCCACCATCACTTGTGAAGGACAGACATCAATCGGCACGTGTCAGATGGACGTCACGTGTAAGTTTTACATTGGTGAATGCCGAAATGAATGATTTGATTTATGAATTCTTACGCCCTGTTAGGTGTTGACAAGCAGCCAGTTTACATATCTGACCCACAGCTGTCTGCAAACACTCACACGCATAGCTGCTGCAGCACCAAGCGCCTTAACTCATTCCAGACGTAAAGGGCATACGGATACGCGGCCATAGCCCTAAGTCTGGAATGAGTTAACCCATTGACTGCTGCTGACCACACCGCTTTGCAGAAGCGACGCGTACTGACTACGGTAGCAGTAAAGATTTACAGTGTAAATTGGTGGTCACACTCCAGTGTTCTGCTGCAATGTTTCAGGCTCCCTTGTCACAGCCTATAATGCGATCAACTGACGTGTACAGATGGCTCTGACGTAATGTCCTGTAATGTACCCCATTACAAGCAATACAGCGTGGACTGTCAGAACGAAACCATTACAATCATGTGATTGTTATAAGCCCTGCATGCAGGCTTGACGTGACGTCATGCACTATATCCCACAGCACGTGGACTGTGAGAACTAAACCAGCACAATCATGTTATTCTTACAAACTCAGCTGACGTCACGTTATGCATTATACGTCACGTACTACGTGGACTGTTATTGTTACAGACCCTGCTGACGTCACGTCCTGTAATATTACACCTGTCAGAAGCGACACCACGTGGACTATGAGCGGGTTGTGCACCATCAGCAAGGCCTTCTCGTTCAGGGGAGACTACTTTTGTCAACTCCGCCAACAGAAGCAAGGAGTGAGTTACAGTTTCCATAGGAAGCCAGTAGCCTCTTTAACACACATGACAAATGACTGTTTCAATGATCCACTCACTTGCCTGGCGTGTCAGCTGCCCGCTTGATCCTATTTCTATAAAGCGGGTTTCACCAGTTAACTTATTCGAGACATGCAGCACAGGGATAAACGGCTAATAGCCGCGCGGCGTATCCGTATACGGCATGTCTCACGCAGTGAGTTAAATTTAAGTCAACATTATTTCTGTTTCTTGGGTAGTAAAGTTCAACCGTACAGAGTAATGCGATTTTTGAAAATTATTTAAAGTGATGTAGTCTTGCAAACGCAGAGCTACCCATGTGACATGTATACATACACAGTACGCGAAAGGCTATCGGACCGACGTCGGCCGCAGTGGACCCGCGCACAGTCGTGTTGGTGTAATCCACAATCGTGCGCGGGCTCACTGCGGCTGACTTCGGTCCGGAAGCGGGTATATCCTGTCTATTACGTACACGCCAGGAGATATAGCGACAGGAGATAAGACACCCTACACCCCCACCCTGTCCGGTGACTACGCCAGCGGCACGTGCTCATACAGCGCCACACTTCTTGCAGACAGCGCCACCTACACCTACACTGTGGTTGTCTCCCCTGGTGACACCATCCAGAGCGCTGGAAGCATCATTGTTGGTAGGTACACGTTTTGATAATCGATCCCTAGATGTAAATTAACAGAGCTGAACGGCATCAATATTACATTTTACACAAATTCTAATTTTCTGACAACGGGACATTTGGTCTCAAGGTTACTTCATAGCATGATGATTTCAAGAACTGGTTATGTGGCGTCGAGCCGGAAGCTTTGTACACCACTATTCTGAAAAACTTACATATGGTATAAAACAAGACTGGCGTGTCCATGCATGCTTTTTGTGTGTGTTAAATCCTTAATCCTTGCGGCTTAAATGTATACTATCGAGTAAAAGAAATGAGATATTTTTGGATTCCAAAAAATGTCGCATTTCTTTTGCTCGTAAGTATACTAATACAATGTTAACTCATTACCGGTTGACGCATTAATTACGGCAAGGTATAGGTTGACAGTAATGGAATATGTTGTTAACATACCCTAGAGCCTGTTGGCACCAAGCTATGCTGGCACCACCCTTGAACTATTATGGTCGACCGGTCTGCGAAAACTGCTCAGTGGACTTCAGAGGACAACTCCAATTGTTTTAAATAATTTGCAGAGTGTAGTGCGTTTTTGGGGTGGATGTCCCATGATTTTGACTGCAGCAAGTACAAACAGAACCAGAAGCCATGCATGTCGGGACATTTGTTTAGAGAGGGGAAATCTGTTACAGCTGCACCATCCGCGGGTCCTACCATCAACTGTCGTCACAGTGGCGTGCAGTACATCCCCGAGAACACCGCCCTTGACTGCACGTGCACAGCCTCTTACCTTGGACAGCCCCAAGGGCGACTGGTGGGGTACTATGACAACACGTTACTGCTTCGAGGTCAATATGGTGCTTCCTCTCTGACACTGCCTACAGTTACCGCGAGTCGCCAGAAAGGACAGGTGACTGTCTGGTGTGTTGTGGACTGGGGCACCAGCGACACACAGGACAAGAGCGCCACCTTTACTGCTCCTGTTGCCTGTGAGTAGCGGGGACTGGTTGTTACAGACGGACATATACATGAGCTTTGTTTGCTTGCTTGACTGTGTGTGTGTGCACGTGTGTTTGTTTGTGTGTGTTTGTTTGTTTGTTAGTTTCTGTGTGTGTGTGTGTGTGTGTGTGTTTGTGTATGTGTGTGTGTGTGTGTGTGTGTGTGTGTGTGTGTGTGTGTGTGTGTGTGTGTGTGTGTGTTGACAGCAAACTATGCAGAATTTATTTATTTATGTTTTGATTGTGGTGGTGGTCTTCGTCGTCGTTTTAGACGACGTCGTGGTGGGGGTTCTAGTATAAACAAATGTATTACTTTTTATTTCTCACTAACGTTATGTTTGCTGACGGTGACAATAAACCCAGACAAAACCAATGGAGTGAATCACATGTCTCTGTTTAAGCCTGTTAACATTTCCTCTACTGGTCGGGCTCTGACCGCAACCAAAGGGTTCTCAGTGTAAATCTTTCGGATGGTGGTAAAAACGCGCAAAGGCCCGCACACGGTTTTCTTCTAGATTCCCCCCCCCCCTGTCCCCCCCCCCCCCCCCCCCCCCCCCATCCCGCCTCGCTTTTCGATTTTTCGGCCAGTGGCAAGCAAGGTTTTGCCTGTGGATGAAGACCTCAAAGGCAAAGTTACAATCATTGCACACCTCTCCCCCGCCCCCCTGGATTAACTGATCTGCCACTGATTCATATGATTGACTATTGACATAAGTCTATTACTATAATAGTAATAGACGTATTCTCTTGGTTTTGATAATTGATTGATCGATTGATTTATTGACCATTGGATTTTATAATTTATTGATTTATTGTTTTATTAGTTAAGTTATTTTTTGTTTTATTAATTTACTGCTTTATTAACTGATTGATTGACTGACTGATTGATTCTTTAATATATCCATAGTGCCACGAATTTGTTAAAGCCCTATCTCAACATTCAGTGAAACCCAAACAACCAATTAAAGCTCATCTCGACATTGTCTCTCTTCCTTTAACAATTCAGACCCGCGAGGACAGTACCGAACGGGGCTACAGCCTGCACAATAACGGTGAATAGGACTTAACATGTAAGTCACCAGCTGAAAATGTTGTATTTCCAGACGGTTCTACACTGGAATCGCTGACTATCAACAACCATCAAGGTAACCTGACAGTAACAGAGGGAGACTTTGTGAACGTCACATGTAGCGCTACGGGCAAACCCACCCCCGCCGTCACTCTCTACAGATACCGTACAAGACTGGACCCGTTCCTACTGTAGGGTGACGTCACAGCGGACCATGTTGTCACCTTGCCACACGTACAGACCGCGGCCACGTGTGAGATGACCGGCCCCTACACCTGTGAAGTGAAGAACGAGCTGGCTGCACAAACGTCACGGACCACCCACCTGTTTGTCAGCTGTGGGTATGGAGCTGTAGTTAACCCCTTCACTGCCGGAGGAAAGGGAACGCCATCCATGTGCAAGAGACGTAGATTCCCATGAGCTGGTGCTGACGAGGATCTATGCCTGTTGCTGACATCGCTTCGTAAATTCCCGTTCTTTGGACTGCTGGAACTCTTCGCAGCGGTTTGGGGAGAGGTTTTAATTGATGGGGGGGGGGGGGGGGGGGGGGGGAGTAGGAGGAGAAGGGGGAGGAGAGGGGGAGGGGTTGCCTGACATGTTTCTTTCAAGCCACTGGACAAAATTTCAAACAACGCGTTGGGGATGGGGATGGGGATGGTGGTGGGTATATGAGACCAATCCGACCTCAAAGAATCAGACTACAAAGGATGTGGGGAGAGGAGGGGGAATGGGGGGTGGGGGGAACAGGATGGGGGGGTGTGGGTGGGGGGAGGGGGTTTAAGTCTGCTCCACTGCATGCTGGTGATCATCGCTGTCGGAGCGGACTGTATCTATAACTGGTGATGCATAACACATTCATCATGTCTGTCACATAACAATTGCTATTTCAGTGAATCGTTTCAGGTAAACCACGAAAGACCGACACAAACCCGCTGGAAACACCGACAGTAAATTATGTAGGCACCCCACAAGTAAGCTTTAACCTGCTGGCCTATCCCCTCCCTGACGATGTTACCTTCTCTTACCTGGGGCCGTCACCTGACAACAGAAGTCAGACAGCAGGACCAACAACACTCTACAGTTGAACTGCTTCACTACGAACTTTCTGTACAACGTCACCTGCAATGTGACCGTGAACAACATCACCTCTGTCAGTGAAGCCGGTCTGTACGGAGTACGGGTCTCTAACGCCTTTGGACACATTGACCTGGAGTTCATGATCACTTTCAGCGGTATGTTTGCACGATTTATTAACCCAATCACTGCCAGTGGACGCGGACTGCGTTTCTGATATGTTTGTTATGTCAAAGCAAGAAGATCAAAGCCATCCAAAACATGGTCAGCAAGAGGCATAGATCCTCATGAGCCCCCGCAGTTTTTATCGGCAGTGATGTGGCTGAAGGCGTGAGTTGTGTCAAACTGTGAAAACAAAATTACAGGAAAGAACCTTTTGAATTGTAATAGTAACTAATTGCGGCGTGAACTTCAAGAAAACTATATTGTCACAGATTATAATTTGAAAATAGAAACAAGTATGGGCTGGGCATCCCATTTTGTTTTAATTGGGACAGTAGAACTTAATTGCCGTGTCGTGATATCAGTTTTGCACTCTGGTCAGTGTTTATGTCTTTCCTTTAATCACTGCTACTGCTTCTGCACTGATGGACGGACAGACTGAAGGACGGAAGACTGATGGAAAAACAGATGGACGGACGTACTGCTTGTCTGACTGACTGTCAAATGTTCATGATTATGTCGTACAGAATCTACTGTGGATGGACAAGAATCACTCCATGGTGCAGGGATCGTTGGAGGCGTCGTTGGAGGCATCACCGTTGCTGTTGTCGCCGTTGCTATTGTGGTCGTCGTCATTTTCATCATTAGGAAGAGAAAAGGTCAAGTTAAAGTGAACCTTAATATCATAATGTAATCAT
This sequence comes from Semisulcospira habei, assembly GCA_036245525.1. Taxonomy (NCBI): domain Eukaryota; kingdom Metazoa; phylum Mollusca; class Gastropoda; family Semisulcospiridae; genus Semisulcospira; species Semisulcospira habei. The sequence continues at coordinate 89,554,515 of BTPG01000003.1, forward strand.
ATAGCAAGCTTATAGTCACCCTGCGTTGGCCCCATTTTGACAGGTTATCAATCCATTGTTTTGTGCTGTTCGATGTGTTTTGACACTTACTCTATTTGTTTGTATAGTTCATTTGGGAACAACACGCTAATCGCACGAAATATTTGTTTAAAAGCACGTTATAACTTGCTTTAACCAGCTTTAAACGAAAACGCATCTTTACAAAACTTATGACGGATTCTATTAGAAATGTCACGGAAGAAGAAATTAAAACCAACCCGGCTTGTTCCATCATTTTTTTTGCCCTTCCTGCCCTGCGCAGTCGCAATGGGCGTCACACACAGCGCTGTTTGAAATGAAATGCCATTGCATAAAACTTGCACTGTACTTACGTGTAGTTCTGAATGTCTGTTGCAGGCAGGACAAACCACACGACGGAAGTGACGTTCAAACGGTAATGGTCCTATTTGTTGTCATCGTTGTCTTCCAGATAATTAGTAGTCACAATCGACTACGATATGTGCTATGAAACATAGATGTGAAGTGTTTGTGTACTGTCATTTCTAGACAGACCTCGCGACTCCCATTCTCAAACTGTTTGATTCATATGCATTATTACCTCGAGCTGTGCTCTCGGTGACCATGTATCAAACAATTTGGGAATGGGAGTCGTAAAGTCGTTTTGGAAATGATAACCCAGCCAAGAAAGAAACACGCTTAGAAAAGACAGTTACAACACAATCTATTAATATTTCCATATCAGGTATACAATTCGCTACTTATCTGGTCAGTGTGAAGAAGCTAGGCGGCCATTTGTTTATTTGTCTATTTTGACAACATTATTTTAAACCCGAAATATTAATAAATTGTGGTGTAACTCTCTTTTCTAAGCGTGCAGCCTTCCTCGTTTGGCAATTTTCTGCATTTAACACGCCTGGCAATCACCTTTTGGTCTGTATTGTGTTTAGAAATGCCAGGATGCGAACATTGCACTTGTTTGTTGTAATAACCACTTATTGAAATAAAAAGTAAAAACGATTGTACCACTATGTTACATGGCCATCTGGGTCATACTAACCAATTTATGTGTTCAAAGAGAGGCAAATAAACCACCCTATGGTGACAGCTGTTGTTTGCCTCTAGTTATAGCCTAACCCGTTCAGTGTCGGCTGACGTAGATTATGTTTCTGCAATCTTCGTTGATTCAACACGAAAAGCCCTAGCTGTCCTAGGGACATGGATTCAAAGTGGTGTCAGCAAGAGACATAGATCCTCATGAGCCCTGCAACTGCGGGGGCTTAAGAGGGTCTATACCTCTTGCAGTTGGGTGGAGTTTACATTGTCGAGCGAGTTATCGTCTGTATGACAGTGACGATTAGTGAGAAAGTGGAATGGCGTGCAGTTACATTCATTCTTGTAAACAGAAGGCTGTGTTTGTTTTCTGTTACTTCTGATAGCGGGCACCGTAATCCGGTCATACAGACAAGGGCGTCGACAGGTAAGTACATTTTTCACATCATGTTTTGCTTTCAAGTTAGAAGAACTGCAACATATTTATTTTCTAACAAGTAAAAATAGGTTATTGTTAAACAATGAAAATGAGATGATTATGATTATTGTAAGAGGCCAGAAGAAGTGACAATCATTTTTGTAAGAGGTGAGAACTGTGCAAAATAGGGAGTACTCGTGCAAGATAGTTGTACAATGTGAACTAAGAATGTGTTTATGTGTATGTGTGTGTGTGTGTGTGTGTGCGTGTATGTATGTGTGTGTGTGTGTGTGTGTGTGTGTGTGTGTGTGTGTGTGTGTGTGTGTGTGTGTGTGTGTGTGTGTGTGTGTGTGTGAGGTCCACACGTAATGTCACCCTCTGTCCGCTGTGTGACCTGTAGAGAAAGAACTGCCAGCAGCTGCCAGCGGACGTTGCTCACCGCCTGAAACTTCACTGTCACAGACTTTGGTACATTGCCACATACAGACTGCTCAGTATTGGCCACAATTTTAACTGTTTAACTCGTTCACGACAAACTGCATCCGAATACACGTCTTTATGTCGGCTTTTACGCCGCGTATCCGGATGCAGGTCGCTGTGAATGAGTTAAACTGAAATAATTGTTCACGTCTATTCAATCTTTATTATTTCAGGCGCCAACAACCCGTACGCCACAATGGTCATGGCAGACGTGGGTTTGCAGTCAACGTACGAGACAGTCGGTCAGAAACAGAACGTGCAGGGTGCAGGTAGGTTACAGCGGCGGACCAGGGCTTTTCGCCCCCCCCCCTCCCTCTGCCTACCCCTTTCACCCCCACGCGCCCCCCCCCCCCCAAAAAAAAAAAAAAAAAAAAAAAAAAAAAAAAAAAAAAAAAAGGGGGGGGGGGGGGCGGGGGAGGGGAGGAAATAAGTAGACTGCTTGGAATATTCTAAACGTAACCCCTTCACTGCCGGGGCAAGGCGAATGCTACTCAGCTGCAAGAGACAAAAACCCATATGAGCCCCAGCAGTCGCGTTGGCTCATGAGGATTGATGTCTCTTGTGAATCCAATGTCCTGTATACCTATTGTTAGTCGCACCTTCTCCTGTGTCCTGTATACCTATTGTTAGTCCTATGTCCTGTATACCTATTGTTAGTCGCATGTCCTGCATACCTATTGTTAGTCCTATGTTCTGTATACCTATTGCTAGCCCTATGTCATGTATACCTATTGCTAGCCCTATGTCATGTATACCTATTGTTAGTCCCATGTCCTGTATACCTGTTGTTAGTCCCATGTTCTGTATACCTGTTGTTAGTCCCATGTCCTGTATACCTGTTGTTAGTCCCATGTCCTGTATACCTGTTGTTAGTCTCATGTCCTGTATACCTATTGTTAGTCCCATGTCCTGTATACCTGTTGTTAGTCCCATGTTCTGTATACCTATTATTAGTCCCATGTCCTGTATACCTATTGTTAGTCCCATGTCCTGTATACCTATTGTTAGTCCCATGTCCTGTATACCTATTGTTAGTCCGATGTCCTGTATACCTATTGTTACTCCGATGTCCTGTATACCTATTGTTAGTCCTATGTCCTGTATACATATTGTTAGTCCTATGTCTCGTATACTTATTGTTAGTCCCATGTGCTGTATACTTATTATTAGTCCCATGTCCTGGATAACTATTGCGAGTCCCAGTTCCTCCTGTGTTAGTCACGTAAATGTCGGTCAGCGTGCAGTCTATTCACACGCGCCATGAGGGATCACTGGCAGAAAAGTGTAGATAACTCCCCTCTCTCCTCCCCCTTTTCCCACTGTTTCAGTTAGTTGAAGTTGAAAAGGAACATCTCCTCGCCCCCGCTCCCCCCCCCCCCCCCCCCCGCACTCCCGGTCCCCCATCCCGCCCCTGATATCTTGAAAATCAGGAAAGCGCGATAACTTCTCGGAGTCACTCGATGACATCTGTCAACTTATGAAAAACTGGAGCCCCAACTTGGTATGTGTATTTTCTGTCATCGTTATTTCAGGCGCCAACAACCCGTACGCCACACTGGTCATGGCAGACGTGGGTTTGCAGTCAACGTACGAGACAGTCAGTCAGAAACAGAACGTGCGAGGTGCAGGTAGGTTGGAGAAAACTGGAATACACAGATCATAGTGACAATGACGGACGGAATTATCGTTTAACACATTCAGCACTGACAGATGACAGCAGAGTGTGGATCGACCATTTTAACTGAAGCGTGGTGCCAGAGTAGCTTGGCGCCTTTAGGCGCCAAGCTACTCTGGCACCACCCTTGAACTAACATAGTCGATCTGTTTCAGTCCAGAACTTGAATCGTTGGGAATTTCTTTCTAGAGCTCGATGCGTTGAGAGTTTTTCATATAAATATGTGTTTTGACAGCAGATCACACAACACCTAAATATTGATTGATCTGCGTGTCTGATGGTAACTAGTGAAACCCCGGATGTTGGAGGGTGTATGAGGCTGGAGAAAATGATGAATCACGAGACAGAGGTCGCGTTTACGTGACTTTTTATTGTTGTTACACGTATGGAAGAACAGTACGGATATCCACACGAAGAACTGCGTGATAAAAATACAATAGATGGCTCGCAGTGGTTACTCGAGTTCAGTGGGTCGACTAATTGTACAAAGATGACGCGTTCTGACCCTCCTGGGGGTTAAATTCCTATCGCGCGTGCCGCAACGAACGCCTCACTGATCGCACTCAGAACTGCCCGATATGCGACAAGGAAAAGCGTAAATTTGTGTTTCTTATGTACTCGAAAAAGAGCCATAACTTACGAAATATTAAACGTAGAGACTCAAAACTTGAAGTATAAGACAAAAAATGTAGATAGGTAACTACTGGTTTAAACTGTACTTCAGATGAAGTTTTAGGGAAATTATTATTTGATTTTAAAGTGAGCTACGCGGCTTCACTGACATTTGTAAATTTAAGCTATGATCGTCAGACGATCGATAAACACGAAAGGTACTATTAGACAGTATAACATGCGCTGAGACCGATGAATGTCACAGCTTTACAATCAGTTCCGCGGTTACAAAGATATTTGAGATAAAAAACACATACTAACAAACACAACGTTGAAACAAAGATTACAAGCTACAACAAGTTAAGGCTGAGTTGCGGCCATTGGTTAGCGTTTCGGCTACGGAAAAGATCAGGTACCACATGGTATGGCCGAAACAAACAAACAATAATGCTTGCCGCGGTTACACTGGTAACAGAGGCTGCAAGGATACTATTTATTTTAATTTTATTTTTGTTGTTGTTGTTGTTGGTAAGTTGACCGGTTTACTGCCAGAACGCAACATGAAACACTCAAAACAAGACATATGAGCCCCCGCAGACGGGGAGGATCATGTGGATATATGCCTCTAGCTGTCCTTTTCAGTTTGTTCCACTGAATCAGGCAGACGTGTTTCTCGGCAGTGGATATGACCTTGTTAATTAATGTCGCTAGTGACAGGAAAAGGGTTAGTCCAACTATTAACCCTGTCTGTCGGTAGCGATTTTTGTCGCAATGAAAACTGCAGGAATCATCGCGACAATAACCGCTACCCACAGCCAGTAGGTTAATCCAGACAGACTGAGACCAAACGACTGGGAATGAATATTTTGCATGAGCTGTTCAGTCTTTGTGATCAGTACAGAATGTTGTGCATGTAGGGACCATTTGATATGTATAGTGACTGATGTACCCTACGTGTATGCAATCTGTACTAAATGGCACTGGTTCTTATAGTCGCCCAAAGCCATTAATCACTCTCAGTGTGATGTTTAAATTGCTTCCTTGTGTGTTTCAGCGTCAGCTTCACCATACGACACACTGGTCATGGAAGATGTCGGGCTGAAGTCAGTTTATGAAACAGTCGGCAAGCCACGGAACAAACTGGGACCGTAACACTTACTGTACAGCGAAATGTTACATAGTACAACATGGACTGCATCACCAACATTAATTGATGCTTTGCTTTCAAAACATCTACTAATATTAACTTTTTCGAGACGTGCCGCAACCGGATTCGCAAAATAAAGCCTCGAATCCTGATGCGGCATGTCTTGAAAGTGTTAATCGCAAATCAATTCTGTTAGGACACTAAACACCGTTATTTCAGGAACAAATCGATTTTAAGGTGTCAATTTTACAAGGCCGCAACTTGCAAGCCACAAATCATCTAACTTAACCAAGCTTTATTGCTTAAGGTGGTCACTTTTAAGGTGTTGTTTATGCAGCAGAAAGCAACCTAGAACCACTTCCGGTTTTGTAATACAGACCCATGCTGATGCTTCATATGAGGGGAAACTTGAACGATTGCCATTGTCACCAAAGCACCGACCGGACAATATGGCCACTGAAAATGAAAGACTGACCATCGGCCAATTGCCCATTGAAAAATCTCCACTTTGGCAATGGAGGTGCTATGGTGTGGGTAGACAATGACGCCCGTGTGTAACAGTTGACATCTTGTGTATCTTGTCCTAGCATCTGCAACTTAACCCCTTCCCTGCCATTGAATGTATAGATCGTTTGATATCGGGGAGCGCGACGTTTTCGCAGATATCTCCGCAAAGAACTACTTTATATCTTACAACAAATATCATTCAGTGACAGTTGACATAATACGATTTACTTTCAAGAATCTCGAACAATGTGTCAGTTTTGCTGTACAGTCGTAACAATTCGGATTTTTTTAATGAAATAACCGATTACATCCCTGCATGTGCCCCAGACATATTCAGCCCAGTATTTCCACGCGAATGGGTAAACTTGACTAAGTTTTCAAACCTGAGACAGCAAAGGCATACATGCAGTCTGCATGCATAACCTCCATATTGAAATCAGGCCGCTTGCCGCCGGGGTATTGTCTCTTCACCAAATGTGTACTACAAAACCAATAAATCATAGGAGTTAAGTAAAAAGAGCCCATATTAGGTCAATTGGCACTGCTTTAAAAAGTGGTACAGAAATTTGTTTCTTTGCGGAGATAATCTTACTTCTTTATTCTTGACACGACCTAAAGCCACAGCCGTCGAAGAACAATTGATATACATTATTTTCAACAAAAGGAATAGATTATAATGAGCCGCAGCAATTGCGGGGGTTCATGAGGATCTATGCCTCTTGCAATTGCGTTCACTTTTTCAGCAGTGAAGGAGTTAAATTGCACATTCGGGTATATGTTATGTGAAAGTGGGACCACCTGCCATCTGGCTTAAAGCCACAAGACAAATTTTGATGGTATCAATGGTTTTATCCTCGAACTTTCTCTTCCATTCATTGTGGAAATGCTTAACCTATATTTACAACCTATGTATTCAAAATAATATTTTTCCGGCGGCTTTCAAAAAGTCTAAAGTGGTACCTATACCCAAAACAAAAGACACATCTGATCCAAATAAATTTCGGCCTATTATCTATTCTGTCGAAGCCTATTAGGAAGCATGTACACAAACATCTTCTCGAATTCCTGGAAGAAAAGTCTCTCATGAAAAAATATCAATCTGGTTTTCGCACTAAACATTCGTGTCACAATGCCTTGCTTCATATGATTGACACTTGGCTGCTCAACATCAACAGAAACGAAATGACTAGTGCTGTCTTTCGAGACCTAAAAAAAGCGTTCGAACTTATAAACCACGAAATTTTATTAGAGAAACTAGAATGCTACTTTAACAAGAACAGCCCAGGGACACTCTCATTCTTTCGTTCATATATCATAGGGAGAATTCAAACTGTGTACATCAATGCTACCTTCTCTTCTGAAAAGCGTGTTGAGTATGGCGTGCCCCAGGGATCCGTTACTTTTCTGTTTGTTTATAAATGATCTTCCACTTCATATATCCAATCCAAATACCGAATGTGACATGTTTGCCGATGATTAAACTCTTCACGCTGGCGGGAAAACTGTACCTGAAATATCAAGCAATCTTCAGCTTAGTCTTCAGGAGGTCCCACTGTGGTGCAGAAATAATCAAATACTTGTTAATCCACCCAAAACGAAAAGCATGCCAATTACAACACGTCAAAGGCATCAGCTCCGCCCCCATTCACTTATCCTCTCTTTTGATTCAGTTCCCATTAAGCAAGTCAAGGAATATCGCCTCCTCTAGGTAATTGTTGATGACCAACGCACAACATCACTATCATTCAAGTATACGCTCCAACAGCAGATCATGATGATGAAGAATTAGAAGAATTTTACGAACAACTGGACAACATCATCAAGAAAACACCTAAGAAAGACATTCTGACTGTCCTCGGTGACTGGAATGCAAAGATCGGCCCTGACGCCTACCAACAATGGGCAGGAACAGCTGGCAAGTTTGGCCTTGGAGAAACAAACGACAGAGGCCTGCGACTTTTAGAGTTCGCACAGAGTCACCGTCTCACCGTCGCTAATACCCTCCATCCACACAAGAAGTCAAGAACAGTGACATGGCAATCGCCAGGAGGCCTGGTCCATAACCAGATTGACTTCATCTTGCTGCCTCGACGATTCAAATCCAGCGTTAACAAAGCACAAACGAGGTCCTTTCCTGGCGCTGATATTGGCAGCGACCACAACCTCGTCCTTACTAGCCTCAAGTTGAAGCTGGCATTGAAACGAGATAGCAAGAGCCCTCGCATCAGATTCGACCTCCAGAAGCTAAAAGACCCGGAAGTAGAAGAGCTCTTCCAAGCCCAGGTGGGAGGCAGATTTGCAGCCTTGGCTACTTTGGACTGCGACGTAGACACCCTTGCTGGAAATATAAAAGAGGTGTTACTTTCTACAGCAGAAGAAGTGCTGGGGAAGCAGAGGAAGCGCAAACAGCCCTGGGTCACCGATGACATCCTCGATCTCTGTGATGAGAGGAGAGCCTGGAAGAAAAAGAGAGGCCAAGACCTCACATCAGCAAACAAGTACAGACTTGTCAACAAGAAGATCAGGAAGAGGATGAAAGAAGCCAAAGAAGATTGGATTGAAGACCAGTGTTGTAGCGTGGAAGAGGGCATGGCAAACGGCAACAGCAAGAAGGCTTATGAAACGCTAAGGACCCTCACCAAGACTCAACAGCGAACAGCCACAGTCATCGAAGACAGCAGCGGCCAACTCCTTACGGAAAACACTGCTGTACTAAACAGATGGAATGAGTACTGCCGAGACTTGTATAACTACAAGGCTGAGCCAGACACCAGCATCCTCCAAAACAACCAGGCTGGGGCCAGGAAGGCTGAAGACCTGCCAGTGTTAGCTGAAGAGGTGGAAGCAGCCGTACGCGGCCTGAAGGGAGGAAAGTCTCCAGGTGTAGACAACGTACATGCTGAACTGTTGAAACATGGAGGAGAAGTAACAACGAAGGTCCTCACTACACTCTGTCAAAAGATCTGGGAGCAAAAGAAATGGCCAGTAGAATGGACACAGTCTCTAGTGATCCCGCTCCCCAAGAAAGGTAACCTGAAACAGTGCCAGAACTACAGAACTATCAGTCTGATAAGTCACCCTAGCAAAGTAATGCTTAGAATCATTCTCAACCGCCTCAAAACTTTCGCCGAGGAACTGCTGGCAGAAGAACAGGCTGGCTTCAGAGTTGGAAGAAGCACTGTAGAGCAGATTTTCAACTGCCGCGTCCTGATCGAGAAACATCTGCAGCATCAGCGCGAACTATACCACAACTTCATTGATTTCAGGAAAGCATTTGATCGCGTCTGGCACGACGGACTCTGGCAAGTCATGAGATCGTTCAACATAGAGGAGGGACTGATCCAAATGATAGAAGCGCTTTACAAGAATGCCTGCAGCGCGGTTCTACTTAACAATCAGTCAGGCGAGTTCTTCAGGACGACGATCGGTGTCCGTCAAGGATGCCTGCTCTCTCCTTTCCTTTTCAACATATTCCTGGAGAAGATCATGCAGGAAACCCTCCACGACCACCATACTTCAATCTCTATTGGTGGCAGATCCCTGTGCAATCTTCGATTCGCAGACGACATTGACCTCATGGCAGGCAGCAATAGTGAGCTCCAAAACCTGACAGACAAACTTTCAAGTAGCGCAGGGTCTTATGGCATGGAGATCAGTACGGATAAAAGCAAAGTGATGATCAACACCACAAGCGACAGCAGCAGCAACATTCACATGAACGGCCAGAAGCTAGAAGAGGTCAATAGCTTCAAGTACTTGGGAGCCACCCTGTCCAAAGACGGTAGTTGCATAGCAGAGATCCGTATCAGGATAGGTACAGCAACATCCGCAATGGCCAGGCTGGACAGGATATGGCGAAGTAACTCCATCAGCTTCACCATCAAGTACAGGCTTTACAAGTCCCTCGTAGTGTCTATTCTACTCTACGGCTGTGAGACTTGGACACTGCTTGCAGACTCAGAAAAGAAAATCCAGGCCTTTGAGAACAAGTGCATGAGGAAGCTGCTCCGCATCTCGTACCGCGAGCACAAGACCAACGAATATGTACGGAGCATCGTCACTTCCCTGGTGGGCCCACATGAACCCCTTCTGGCAACCGTGAAACGGCGCAAGCTTGCTTGGTTTGGCCACGTGACCCGACACAACACCTTGTCCAAGACTATCCTCCAGGGCACTCTCGAAGGAAGTCGTCGGCGAGGTCGTCAGAGAAAGAGTTGGGTCGCAAACATAAAAGAATGGACCGAACTCGAGATGCCAGACTTGCTTGCCACCGCCCAAAATAGAACTCAGTGGAGAGCACTGTCTGTTGCTGCTGTCTTTCAGTCCCCCCAACGCCCAGTTCGGGCAAGGGACTGATGATGATGATGATGAACTGTGCTGGTTGCCCCATCTAATACAACTAAGGAAAACATTATCAAAGAAGCTATTTTTACTGTCAAGATTAAAATCTATCATTGGTACTAAGACACGAAAGCTATTTTTCAACTCCTACGTAAAACCTCACATTGACTACGCATCTACTATTTGGGACGGCTGTACTAAGGCTAACCTTAAGCGGATTAGTTCTCTATACAATCGCGCAGTTAAACTGATCCTCTCAATCCCCTCTCTAACTTTGGAGAAAAAGCTTCAGGCAACAGGGCTCCTTCCTTAACATCAAAACCTTACGTTAAATAAGTGCGTACTTATGCTCAAAGCACTGAACGGGAAAGCCCCCCTCTACTTGGCTAAGTTTTTCACTGAGAGCGAAAGGGTTTACATCACTTTGAGGAACAGTCTCGTCATTGAACGGCCCCGAATTGGCTTGTTAAAATCCAGCCTTTCGTACGCGGGTGCCTATTTATGGAACTCACTTCCTCCACATATACAGAAAACGAGACATTTTCCATTGTTTAGGACGAAAGCTTTTAAATACATCTCTGAGCAAACTTGAAAGAAACGTAGATAATATGGTCCAAAAGAGCCATGTCAATGATTTCCTGTGATCCTCCGTTTTGCACTTGTTGGTTTTTACATAATATCTCTCTTTATCGTTGTGTTTTGCCTGCTCACTAAATTCCTACACATGAGTAGCTGTATCGGAACTTTGGAACTTGTATCGGAATGTAACACAAGTGACCTGTGGGTGTAGCCGCTTGTTTTGTGCTGTTAACATATTGTTTTAATGTTGCTTTTAATGTTGTAGTTTAGCAAGGACAAACATGAAAAGAGGCCTGTGCGCCTTTAGTTTCCATCCTTGAGAAATAAAGAAATAAATAATAAGACACAGAATGTGCCTACACATTAAAAAAAAAAAAAAAGATGTCGCAGACTCGAACGGAGTCCTTTACTTGGCCAAGCAGTGATTATCATCAGCAACAGTGCACTGATTATAAAAGCCATCTGCATGGTCATCAGCTTCACTTGTGCTGGCCAGGTGTCCGTCCTGAAGCAGACGCAGCACCAGAACACTGACTAAAATGCACGTGCAACCTGTCACTTCAGACGGAGGGACAACATAGCAGTCAGGCACTAATGAAGAATGAATCCTGGATCTGCCCATAGCACAATTACGACCGTATGTTATATTTTGGAAGTGAAGGCGTCCCTAAAAATGTCACCAGCACTATGGACAGAAAACAAAAGAAGACAGTTTCTGTTGCAGTAATATGTAAACATAAGTGAACCATTATCAAGCATTGCATAAGGAGAAACGCTCACAGTTTTTTACCGAGAGAACTTGTTGAGAACTACTGAATTTGCCTGCGACTTTAAGAACCGCGTATCCCATTGTGCAGAATATACTAAAATTACAAATGTTAGTCAGCATGAAATCTATGTAAAATAAATGTTTATTACAAAAACTAAATTAGCTGTGTATTTATTCGTATAGGTCGCATGTTTTGTACGCTACGTGTCTTTGTTCAAATGATAAAATATAACATAGCCCGCGTCAGCCTTTTTGTATAAGTATGGCCGTGTGTGTGTGTGTGTGTGTGTGTGTGTGTGTGTGTGTGTGTGTGTGTGTGTGTGTGTGTGTGTGTGTGTTGTTAATTCAGTCAAGACCAAAAAAGCCTAGCTGTCGCAGGAACATGGATTCAAAGTGGTGTCAGCAAGAGGTATAGATCCTCATGAGCCCCCGCAACTGCGGGGGCTCATGAGGATCTATGCCTCTTGCATTTGGGTGGTCACATTAATCATCGCGACGAAAACCGCTACCGAAAGCCAAAGGGTTAATACGTGTAGAACGATGACACTGCGGTGTATTGAGGGCACGAGGAAAGGTCAGCTGTGTTTTTGTAATACGATAGTGATTCACTTCCTGGTACCTGCAGAAATGTACACACGTTCAAAACAGCCGTGAAATACACGTTTACGGACGACGTCACTCTCATTGTAAGCGGGGCCTATTCACTGTCCACTATTAAATAACCACACACACAAGTGACACAGGATATTAAGTGGTATAGCATCTGGTGTGTTACCGGGCACTAAACTGGAAGTGCTGCAAAATGGCTTGGATCAAAAGTTGGACTGCCCTGTTTGCCTTTATTTTGTATATACCGTGCTTCGCAGAAGGTAAGTAACTATACTGACGAGCAAAAGAAATGCGACATTTTTTTGGAATCGTTGGAAACATGTTAGTGTCTCCGATGATTCCAAAAATGTCGCATTTATTTTGTTCCTCAGTATATGTGCACGGTTGTGAGGATATTGGTGGACAGAGGGGAGACAGACAGACGGACAGAGGGGGTTGGGCGCGTATAAAGCCTGCTGTTGACAATCGAAGGTTTTGTGTACACTGTGTCTTTACACCAGCACGACAACTGAGCAATGCAACAGATAAACCGTCAGTCCATCGTCCGTCGTTATTATTATTATACCGTTATTATATAGGCGCTTTTTCTCAATTTTTGGGGAAATCGACTCAAAGCGCCGCGCCTGAAACCCAACACACACACTCACGAAACAGACACGGATTTACGCCATTTAAGACAAACACAGTACAAGACAAACGAAGGGCCAGTCAGCTACTGAAGTTACAGAGAATTTTGATCGCTTGTATTTGAAATTTGTAAAGTGGCCTGAGACCGGTACCAAAGTGTGTGTGTGTGTGTGTGTGTGTGTGTGTGGGGGGGGGGGGGTGTTAACGTTGGCATTTTCTCGGAGACTGTTCAAGCCACATTCTTCAAACTTGGCCCAAGGATACTTTGTAGCGAGGGCTTTCTAAACATACCAATTTGAGTGACCTCTCACAAAGGTCAAAATCACATTGGCTCAGGAAATAGGTAAAAATTAGCTATAGTTTGACATTTTATTTTCTCAAATACTATTCACAACGTCAAACCCAAACTTGGTACAAAGATACCTGAGGGTAAGAGCTTTTCATGCATACTAATTTGGTTGATCCCTTGAAAGGTCAAGGGTCACAAGAGCCGGCTCAGGAAATATGTTAAAAAATAACCTTATTTTGACAAAAGATGTTTTTTTTCTTCTCAAATACAAACTCGAACTTGCTACAGAGATACCTGATGGGAAGACCTATCCATGCATACTGTTTTGAATAACGATTCGGCAAGTTCAAGGATCACAGGCAAATGTGTGTAAAATGCCAATTTTTGATAAAAGTTTAGGTGTTAGCAACATTTTTGCAAATTTTTCAATCCAATTTGCCACAAAGGTAGCTGATGATAAGACCTTCCTGTGCATATGCAACTCATTGCAAAGGTCAAGGGTGGTGGTGGTGGTGGGGAGGGGGGGTCGTGGGTGGGGGTGGGGAGGGTGGGGGTGTACATATTTGTGAAAAATACTTACATTTTGAGAAAACATGGACTTTGCTGGTGCAGACCCCAGCCCTTTACTTATTGTCACACAGGTCATACATAAGTATATGGTTGTCCACCTGAGCCATAATGGCTTTGCCTTTCTTGTTCAAAGAATGGTAGTTACATGTATTATCAACAGTTTTGCAAACTTTTCAATCTAATTTGGCACAAATGTAGTTGATGATGATAAGACCTTCCTATATATACTAATTTAGTCAACTCTATGATATCATAAAGGTCAAGGGCCACGGGTGTTTGACAGCTGTGTGAAAACTAATTAAATTTTGAGAAAACATGGATTTTGCTGGTGCAGATGCCATCTCTTTACTTTGTCAAAAGGGTCACACATGTTACATCTAATACATCTAATAAGAAATCCTTTGAAGGTAGATTCTTTGAAAAATGAGCCTAGTACTTAGCACTAATTAAAGGCAGGATGGATCGTGCGGAAATGGGCATGACTTGTATGTGTGCATGTAACTGTGCATGTGTGTGTGTGTGTGTGTGTGTGTGTGTGTGTGTGTGTGTGTGTGTGTGTGTGTGTGTGTGTGTGTGTGTCCGTGTATGTGTGTGTGTGCACAAAACCCCTAAATTGGGGGACTTTATTTACCATCCATATGGAAAATGGGTGTGCGTAAAATTCTGGGTGCCCAAGTCAGACACCCATTTTTTCTAATGGTTGTTTCCGCATTATCTTGCGGTATATATATATCTTTTTAAACAGTTTTTCTCATTTTGTTTTTTTACATGCACTTTTGAGTTTAGGAGACACCACTTCAGTGTGTATTGAACTTGTTCCAGCAGTGTGTGTGAGTGTGTGTGTGTGTCTGTGTGCACAAAACCCCTAAAATGTGTGTGTGTGTGACATCACCCATCTCATCTATAAATAACTTAATACCTGATTGGTCGACTGCATATGTTAGTCGAAGTGAGACGGAGAGATACGAAAGGGGGAGGGGGAGGGGGGGGGAGGGAGTGGGGGGGGGGGGGGCTATTTTAGTTGTGTGAGGGAGTAAATTGTTTATGTTCCTGCAAAATGAGGTTTGTTATTTGAGGGTGTGGCTGTTTTGTGAAAAAAATTGTTGATTTGTGTTGTGGTTCCAGTGTGATCTGGTGGGAAGTCATGTCTAGTGACCAAAGCCAAGATTCTAGGGCAATGTATTTGTGCGCCATCAACTTGCTATAGAGTGAAGTGATCGTATGAGAGCGCAGTGTGAGAGAGGACGTGGACTTCGGGGAAAACTGTTGTTGTCTTGTGTCTTGCCCGACCTTTTGCTTCAACCTGTTGCTTTGTTTGTAGGTTTGGCTGCATCTCCTCTTGGACTGTATGCACAAATTGATTGAATGCAAATAACGTCGCACAGTCAGCGTCGTTACGCGCGTCGTCTGCTGCAGTCTGCCGTTAGTGCAGTAGAAAGAGTGAAGGCTTGGATGGGCTATTTTCGGATGTAATGCTAGGTCAGAGAAAGAAACCTAATGTTGCCAAAAGGTGTAATAGTAAAGTATTGTTTGTGTGAATGCTGCCCGTTTGAGGGAAGGACTGGAAAGTCGAGCGCTGAGCGAAGAGAGAAGGCGACAATGAAAAAAATATCCAGCACTATACGTTGTCCTAGATGCACAACAGTTACACGCTTGTAAATGAACGCTTTTAACATTAACAAAAATTGAGTAAAAATATGTTTTAAAACAGTTTTAATAAAAACGTTTGCCCGACACACTTCTAAAAACAACAGTTTCTTAGTTTTAAACCTTGTACCGCGCCATAAACACCGCTACTGCTTCTCTTAGCTGGCCTATAGTGTGGAATGGGGGACTTGGCCAATTGGATCCATCTGGTGCACTCCAAATGTGTATTTGTGAGTGGTTCGACGTGGAACTCGGTGCGTGCCTCTGAAATGACCTACTGATTCCACTGATAATGGAAATATATCATTCATAAGAGAGAATTGCAGCTCTATAAAACCAAAACTGATGACCCCCCCCCTCCCACCTACCCCCCCACTCACCCCCACATCCCCACCCAAACAATCATAATAAAATCAACCAGAGGTATGTTTGTGAGGTATTTGTTCATTGTGTGATGTGTCATTGTGCTTGACATTTTTAATGCAGGAATAAGAAGGAATACACATTAAGTTGAAAAAAGAATGACAACAATCAAATAAATGTGGAAAAGAAGCATCAAATATTTCGTGATCTTTACCTTATTACAGACGCCTAATTTTCTTAGGATAGTCTATGCTAAAATAAAAGATTTGAAGAGGACATCCATTTTCACTGTAATGCCAGTTTTTATTGGTAAAAACTCATTTTTTCTCCATCCAGTGGCTCTGTTTCTAGAAAATGTCTATTTTATTTTAAGTATAGAGCTTATTTATAAGGTGAGTTCTAAACATTCGGATCAACTCCAGAGCCCTAGAATAAATCGAAATATGGGAACCCATTTTCGCATAAAATAGTAGGTAACCTACTCTGAGGCTTTTGTCTCCATGTGTGTGTGTGTGAAATTTACATCATATCGCAGGTGTTACACTAACGCTGTGCCCGCTGGAGGCCAGGGAGAACACACAGACAGTGGTCACGTGGGATCGCCAGTACTGACACAGTGTTTTCGGCCAGGACAAAAGACAATAGTACATTGGGCGCCGGTGATTGTCCCTCACTCCATGCCGTTTATACTTCTCGGTTCTCCTCCCTCGTGGAACTGTCCCGCCCATCCAGTGATGTCAGCACGATAACCATCAAGAATACCACCCGTACTGCGTTCAGCGGCGCCAACATCACGTGTGAAACACAGTCATCAATCGGCACTGAGACAGGCACGGACAGCTGTCTGGTGGACGTCATGTGTGAGTTTACATTTCAACGTCTGTCGTGGAAGTTTGGCGGAATTCGTTTGTTATTGTCAGTATTGAGTGTCCTCCGTCTAATTATGTGTTGACAAATGACAGTTTAGACACCGTACTTACTCATAGCTGTCTGCAAACACTTTTTACAATACAATACAATACAATACAATACAATACAATACAATACAATACAATACAATACAATACAATAATACTTTATTAATCCCTCATGGGGAAATTCACATTTTTTGCCACCACAGGTGCTGCTTACATTCATTCACTCACTCGCTCATTCCACGAATTACAATCAACAGAGCTACAAAATAGACAATGACTCGGGACGGGGGAAGCCCGTCGCCAAGGCATCTAATGGCCAGCTCCAGTGGCCTTATGTTACACTACAGCCACACGCAAGGGGTTGTTGATGGAAGACGCAGCCAGACAAGAGAGATTTCCAGAAGAGTCTTTATTTCTTGAGCATCATAGTTGATAATAGGCTGGCAAAACCAACCTACTACGAGACTATCGAAATGGAAGCCCGGTCTCTTGCTCCTCCGGTCTGTCTCTTTTGCTTCCCAAATTTTGTCTCTCTGTCCCCTTGCTTCTGAGTTCCCCACAATATATCCCCATTCTGGGGTCAATGCCCTATCATGGGGGTGTCAGCTCTTCTGGTTCCCCAATCTTACCCATAAAAACGAAACCTCTTTGAGCCCGTCCCCACCATACATCAAAAAGGGAGCGAACTGTCAACCATAAAAACGGACCTCTTGGAAGTCCGACATAGTACGTCGCGGGAGAGCTATATCTCCCGATCTTTATCTTACTTACTAGTACTACTCGCCCTGGGAAGGGTGTGTGGCCGATGCATTACTCGCGTCAGTGCTCGGCCGTGCCTTTCTGCCGTTAACACTCTCAGTGTATGTTAACACTTTCAGTGTATGTTAACACTTTCAGTGTAACATTGCTTCAATGCACGACCGGCTCTGTCGGCCGTTAATACCTATAGTATAACACTTATCCCGACCCGAACCTCCCTGACAAAAACAGAAAAACTAAGACAGCCATATGTCTCCTGAACACACTATTCTAATGTTATTTATTAAGTTCCTACTTGGCTAAAACTAGTACATAAAAACAAGTTAACAACAGAAAACAAAATACCCGCGTCGATACGAAGACGATCTCCGATCTAGGCAACATAAAACTGAACAACAGTCAAACAGGCACCCGTCGCCGCCATAGTACAGCGCCGGTGTTTAGACAGTCGCTCCGGCAAAAACAGTCACCACCTTAATTATACTGAACTTAACTAGTAATAGTATATAACTTCATGGTCATTTTAAAAGCCAAAGTAGTAGAACTACATCAATAACGTGAAAGCAGTCCAAAATTAATGGTTTCTAAAGAGTACACACGCGGCTGTTTAGTAAGAAACATAGTCAATGCGTCTGGGAGGTGTCTGTCATTACATCATTCGGCTGGAATGTGGGGCTTGAAGCTTGCTGGTACTCGTTTCGTTGCGTGCACTAGCGCAGGCAGTGATGTTGAGCGTGGCGTGCCGGAAGAGCCACTCCTGAGATGAGATGATGAAAGGGGAGGAAAGCACGTTGGTTGTATTGCCACAGCATAGCGCGCGCTGTTCTTCTGATATCCGCTTGGTACAACAAGAATCAGCGTGTATCAACTCCCAGCATAGCGGCACAGCGGAGAAAAATAGGCGTCAAGTTGTACTGATATTACTGTAACATGACCTTTAACCCTTTGGCCGCTACTGACGATACCGCTCGGCGGAAAAGACGCGTAACTACCGATGCGTCCTTTCCGTGGAACGGTATCGTCAGCAGCAGTCAAGTGGTGATGTATAGGTCATGTTACATATTCAATTAATGAGGTAGGTGAGGCAGTAAGAGGACCGGTGTTTTTAAAAAATAACTTTTTGCCTTGTTTCAAAAATTTGTAGTAGGGTTGAATGTTGGAATTTGCTGGAAATTTCTGTTTAGACAAGAGGAGACATGTTTGGTGCTTTGATTCATACCATCCTGAGTGTATCCAGTGGACAATTGTGGGCCTATGCTGAGTTGCCGCTGCCATGCTGACTTGAGGGCCACGCTAATTTCAGCTGTGCTTGGGTGTGGGGTTGATAAGGAATCAGGTTTATAGCCAAGAAATGCGACTGTCAATGTGCTGTTTTAATTTTTTTCTTTTAATTTTTTTTTTAAATTTATTATTATTTTTTTTAAAATTTGTTCATGGCAAATGTGCAGCTGGCAGGCGGTAGTGATTTTTAGGAGATTTAAAAATTAAGGGATGACTGGCACTGACTAAGGCTAAGAGACTGGACAGTACGGAAACGGCACTGTGTTCCTTGGCCAATCTTGCTGTGGTGCTTCAGGCTGGATGGGATGAATTATCTCCCTTGTCACAGTAATACCGCTAACAAGTGAGGTTCCAGATGCTGCTGCGGACGCCACGTCTTGTACTGTATCCCCTGTAACACTTCGACTGCGAGAATTAAACCAACATGTTATTATTACAGACCCTGCTGACGTCACGTACTGTAAATATTACACCTGTCACAAGCGACACCACGTGGAATGTGAGCGGCTTGTGCACCATCAGAAAGGCCTTCTCATCCAAGGGAGACTACATTTGTCAACTCCGCCAACAGAAGCAAGGAGTAAGTTACAGTTTCAATAAGAAGCTAGTAGCCTCTTTTATACACGCGACACATGACTGTATCACTGACCCTCTACGGTGACTACACTGGGCTGTCCGGTGACTACGCCAGCGGCACGTGCTCCTACAACGCCACACTTCCTTTAGACAGCGCCACCTACACCTACACTGTGGTTCTCTCCCCTGGTGACACCATCAAGAGCGCTGGAAGCATCACTGTTGGTGGGTACACATTCTGGTAACTGATCCGTAGATTTCAATTAGCAGAATTCGTTGAACGGCATCAATATTAAATTTTACTCAGTTTGTAATAGTCTGATAAGGGGACTTTTTGACTCAAGCTGACTTCACTGCATGATGATTTCAGAATCTGGTTCTGTGGCGTGTGTCGGAAACTGTGTATACCACTATTTCGGATATACTTATATAATTATGGTATGAAACAGGACTGGGTGTATCCACGCATGCTTCATTTTGTCAAATCCATGGGACTATACTGACGAGGAAAAGATGTGCGTTATTTTTGGAATAATTTTAAAAAGCATTACGCGTACATTTTAAGACATATTTCAGCATCATTTGTGTTTATTATGCTTTGTAGACAAATCTAATGAACTTTAACAGCAACTGGGACACGCAGCAAAAGCATACACGTAATCGTTCTAATTTATTTTGCGCTGCCGTTAGCGTGTCATTTTTTTTCTTTCTGTTTCTCGTACTGAAAGCGTTGTACTTCTATAACGGAATATAGTCATTGCCGGTTACTTGATATAAGTACTACGTGTGCTGAACTGAATTGTCCTGTGTCTAAATGAACCACAACTAGACCTGTGTGTAGTGTTTCGTAACCTTCTGTTACAGACGTGTATCTTTGAACAGTTTCGTCGGGAGTGGGACTTTAAACACTTCAGTGTTTCAGATGGTGCCAAAAACGTCACATTTCGTTTGCTCCTAAGCAGACTTATGCAATATTAACTCATTAACGTCAAGGTTGACCGTGATGGAGTGGTATTAACATACCCTGGCGCCCGTTGGCACCAAACTATGCCAACTATTACGGTTGGGCCTGACTGCGAAAACTGCTCAGTGGATTTCAGAGGACAACTGTAGATTTATGAAGTTTGACCTCCGTGCTCAGTGTTTTAATAATATACGGTGTGTAGTGCGCTTTGGAGGCGGCAGTCCCAAGAGTTTGAGTGCAACAAGTACAAACAGAACCAGAAGTCGTACATGTAGGGAAATTTGTTTGAAGAGGGGAAATCTGTTCCAGCTGCACCATCCGCGGGTCCTACCAACAACTGTCGTCACAGTGGCAGTCAGTACATCCCCGAGAACACCGCCCTTGACTGCACGTGCACAGCCTCTGACCTTGGACAGCCTGAAGGTCGACTCATGGGTTACCATGACATCACACTCATGCTTCGAGGTCAGTATGGTGTTTCATCTCTGACAGTGCCTACAGTTACAGCGAGTCGCCAGAAGGGACAGGTGACTGTCCGGTGTTTTGTGGGCTGGGCCACCAGCCATACTCAGGACAAGAGCGCCAACTTTACAGCTCCTGTTGCATGTGAGTATTGAAAACATGTTGCTGCAGACGGACGTTTACACGGGCTTTGTCTGCTTGTGCGTGCGCGCGCGCGTGTGTGTGTGTGTGTGTGTGTGTGTGTGTGTGTGTGTGTGTGTGTGTGTGTGCGCGCGCGCGCGTGTGTGTGTGTGTGTGTGTGTGTGTGTGTGTGTATGTGTGTGTGTTTGTTTGAGATGATGATGATGGTGGAGAGAGAGAGAGAGAGAGAGAGAGAGAGAGAGAGAGAGAGAGAGAGAGAGAGAGAGAGAGAGAGAGAGAGAGAGAGAGATGAATTTTTTTATTTATTTTTTTATTCAGGATAAAGCTTTTAGGCACCTCAACGCCTGTCTTACAAGCTGTCCTGTAAACAAAACAGAACATAACATGAAAAGAAACACAGCATGCAAATAATAATAATAATAATAAGAAGAAAAATTACGGAAAAAACACAATAGGTGAATTACTGAAAGGAGAAAAAAAATTGCAATGGAGAATTTTTAACTGCCACCGATGCAAAAAGCAAAGGAAATAAATGAGTGCATAGCATTACTATTATACTCATCTAAGGCAGTGTCATAGAATCAGCAGCATCAATAGCGTATAGCGACACCGACAAGACAATAAATGTTCAGTTAGCAAATATATGGTGGAAAAAGAAAAAATGTTTAACGTTTACGTGTTATCAGCAGTATTATGTTTGTATGGCGAACTGTGAAGTCACGCTGATTGGAAGTGAGTGTACAAAGCACGTTTAAATGGGTTTTACCCGAACATGATTTAATGTTTAAAGGCAATGAGTGTCACAGAACTACCTGAAAATAGAAGGCTTGACTTGTAGATATCTATACTGGGGCGGGGTAACTGAAGCAAGCCATTCCTCGTGTTAAAGCTGATGCCTAGGGCTGAAGTAAAATAGCCTGCACAGATATTCGGGGGCTTGATAATTTGTTAAATTTGAGTTGATCTTGTAGTGGGAGCAGGCCAATGGATTTTATTTTTTCGTCTGTGGAAGCCGAGTAGGGTTTGGAATAATTATTTTAACTGAACGACGATACAGCGAGTTGATTTTTTAAAATATAAATTTCACTGCATTCGTCCCACAAAGAGGACGCATAGTCACAGTGGCTTTTAATATGTGCGTGAAAGAACAATATACAGCACTTTGTACTAAGAACATGACTAAGTGTAGAGAGCAGAAATACATTCCTGGACAAGGTTTTGCACAAACTGTCGATATGTCGAGAGAGAGAATCAATGAATCAATGAATCAATGAATCTTTATTTTACAACGGTGAAGATATTAACACAGTCAGTGACTATGTCATTTTTCGTACCTGCCGTTGCTACAACTACGACTAACTAAGTACAAAATATACATAAAAAAAGAGACATCAAAGCACAGTAATACAAAATAGATAGTCCACTAAACACAAACACGCGCATACGCCGCGCACAAACGCACTCACGCGTCCACACACACACACACACACACACACACACACACACACACACACACACACACACACACACACACACACACACACACACACACACGCACACACACACACACACAATCATACACATGATTGTTAGAATATACACTACATTCGTGTGTCTACGGATAACTAGATATTATTATTTGAGTAATGTCAGATACCTATAAAGACTTGCCTTAAAACGAGATAATGTCGGAGTGGCTTTAACGTGATGTGGGAGTGAGTTCCACAGTGTGGAACCCGCAAATGACAAAGTAGATTTAAATATATCTATTCGGGGTTTTTGAACAATATAAAGACCCCTCATGTTCCCATAGCAGGAATCTGATTTTTTAAACAACTCTGTTAGATATTCTGGAGGGCTATGGTTCCACACTTTAAACATCAGTACCCCTTTGTTATATTTTAAATGATTTTGAAGGGGCTGGAATCCAGCTTTACTGAGTTTTTCCTCGGTCGTCAAGTGCGGGTCGGGAAGAATTAATTTTGCCATTCTCCCATGTAAAGAATTTAGTCTTTTTAAGTAGACATCACTGCAACAATCCCACACCGTCGATGCGTAGTTTATATGTGACATGATGTGTGCACTACTGAACAATTTTCTGGTTTCACTATCTATGTAATACTTTAATTTCGATAACATAAAGACATTTCTAGAGACCGTTTTACAGACATTGTCAATGTGCATCTGCCACCTCAGCTGATTATCAATTGTGACCCCCAATAGACGATGTTCGGCTACCTGTTCTATGATGTCGTCGCCGAGTGATAGATTAAGCTTTAAAGGTTTTAACTGGTGCTTTTGGCGTGTTGCAATAATCATAGATTTTGTTTTAGTAGGATGCAGAATCATTGAGTTGACTTTACACCATGCTGATATATCGTCGAGACATTTTTGAAGGCCGTTTTCCACTTCACGTATGTCTTTGTTAGCTGTGTGGATTGAGGTATCATCGGCGAACATATCACACTGTATTGCTTCGTAGGTGAGACTTAGAGGCAGGTCATTGATGTAAATACAAAATAAAAGAGGACCTAAGATTGACCCCTGCGGAACCCCGAGTTTAACATCTTTAGTAGAAGAGTAGGCTCCATTAGTAATTACTTTTTGTTTTCTGTTTTCCAGGTATGACATGAAAAAGGAAACAGCCATGTCGTTTCGAAGATAATGTTTAAGTTTGGAAATCAATATTGTATGGTTCACTAAGTCGAAAGCCTTTTTAAAGTCAAGATAAATTTCATCTGTCAGTTGCGAATTATTTATATTTGAAAGCCATGTGCCTGTTAATCTGCTCAGAGCCGTATGACATGAGTGCCGAGGTCGAAATCCTGACTGAGACGAATGTAGCAACTTTCGCGATTCTAAGTAGTCAGTCAAGTGTTTATGTATATGCCTTTCGAGGGGTTTAGATAATACTGACAGCAGAGAAATGGGTCTATAGTTGTTAGGGTCAGTACGATCTTTTGATTTCGGCAGTGGAACGACTTTTGCAACTTTCAGGTCTGTAGGAAATACATTCTTTTGAATACATAAGTTGTAAATATTATAAGTAAGGGTCTCTATGATGTATGGTACAGACAACTTTAATATTTGTGGGTTGATATCATCATGGCCGGAGGACTTCTTATTAGCTAGGTCACTAATTAGTTTGCCCACTTCGTTTTTTCTAAGCGTGTTTCTTTCTCCGTTGGGTACTTCTTTGCATTTCACACGCTTGGCAGTCACCTTTTTGGTCTGGATTGCCCACTTCGTGCACAGCAAGTATGGGGATATTAAATGGTAGTGTGCCAGTTGTTTTTCTGTTGCAGAAATTAACTAAGTAATCGGGGCATATGTCAGCCTCTGTATCACGACTAGGAGTAGTTATCAATCCGCAACAGACAAAACATGTTCGTTGAATGTGTCGGCGGAGAGATTACTGGGGATGGTTGTTGACCTACTGCTATCGCCTCGAGTGATCGAATTCAGTACCCGCCACACTGCTGACAAATCTTTGTTGTCCTTGACAGTGTTGCGGATAAAGTCCCTCCTCGCGGCTCGCACCATTGCCCTCACACGGTTTCGCTGCTTTTTAAATTCATCAAAGTTCTTTTCTCTTTTTAGGTCATTTCGCACCGACATGGCATGCATTATTTCTTTTGTCAGCCAAGGGGGAAGTATCTCACTCTTTACTCTTTTTGTTCTAATCGGCGCATGTCTGTCTAATACTCCAAGGAATAATCTTTACCAAGTGGACAGCGCAATATTTAGACCATCTGTGAGAAGGACATCGTCAAAAGGAGTGTTATTAAGATCGTGTAGAAACTCATCACGACTGAAATGCTTAAACGACCTGTAGGTTGTTGTGGTATGACGATGTTTCTTTAATTTGGGGAGTTTTATAGACCAGCATTGCATGTGGTGTGTCTTGGGCAAAAGAACCTGGCGGAGCCCATCCCTCTCCAGGCTGTTAACCACAACCGAAACTCCACATAACTTGTGGCTCGCCTTGGTCCTGGACACGTGGCCGATGAGACCCTCATGGGACTCTTTCGCCCTGAGTGGTGACTTCATCAAGGAAGTTCATACAACCAATCAGGTACCGTGTCAGCACCCTAGCCTTTGGTTATCCAAAACCTAACCTGCAAGGCAGCAGGGGACTCGTGGAGGGCGGGGTCGTCTATGTCCCGTGCAGATGTGAACATCTGCCCACTGCTTCAACGGCAAAATAGGAAACTGGTTTAGGACTACAGTTGGAGTCAGACAAGGCTGCTTGCTCTCACCTACTCTTTTCAACATCTTCCTGGACGGACGCTCTGAAAGATCACGAAGGAACTGTCAGTACTGGAGGCAGAACAATCACGAACTTGCGCTTTGCGTACGACATTGATGGTCTTGCAGGAACAGAGAAGGAGCTAGCTCAGCTGGTGGAAAAGCTGGATAGTACAGCCATTGCATATGGGATTGAAATCAGTGCAGAGAAGACCAAACTGATGACCAATAACGCCAGTGGCATTGGCATTTGAAATCATGGTTGGAGGCCAAAAACTGGAAACAGTTAAGAAATTCAAATACGTAGGAGCCATTGTGATAGATGAGGGATCAAAACCAGAAATACTGTCCAGGATTGCGCAGACAACAACAGCACTGACAAGATTGAAGACCATATGGAAAGACAGAAACATCACACTCTGCTCCAAGATCAGACTGATGAGCTCCTTAGTCATCCCAGTGTTCGTGTATGCCTGCTAGTCATGGACCCTCACAGCAGACCTTGAAAGGAGGATACAAGCCACTGAAATGAGATGTTTTCGAAGGCTGCTTGGCACCTCATACAGAGATCACATCACAAACGAGGAAGTGGGAAGCAGAATCAGGCAAGCCATCGGGCCCTATGAAGACTTATTAGCCATTGTGAGAAAACGCAAACTGAAGTGGTATGGGCATGTCACGCGTTCAGCAGGGCTTACCAAAACAATCCTGCAAGGCACTGTGCAAGGAGGATGAAGGAGAGGAAGACAGAGGAAAGGATGGGAGGACAATATCTCAGAGTGGACAGGACTGAAGCTGGGCGATACGCTGAGAATGGCAGAGAACAGAGAGGATTGGAGGGAGCTGGTTGCCAAGTTATCAGTGGTGCCCCAACGGTCGGCAAGACTACTGGATATAGATAGATAGACCAGCAACAAATCACGGGACAATGCCTGGAGAAAAATGAAAAAGTAGTTAACCTCATCCAAGTCTCCAGGGCAGACCCGGGTGATGAAAAGTACAAAGTAATAATACATTTACAAGAAAAACGTGTAAACAGAAATCAGTGTTTTCATGTACACATAAGAATAGCTTCAACAAGTCAACAAGTATTGAAGGTTTACTACACCAACTTTAGAAACGAAAAGCCATAGTCAAATGAGAAACCAAAAGCCATAGTCACATGGTTTACTCTTTACAGCATTTCAAGTATTCCTGAGATACTTCAGCAGCTGGGTTTTAGATGTTATAACCAATGACGCTGCTCTAATATCTGCTGGAACAGAATTCCATAATTTGGTCACAGATTAGGACAAAGATGACTTGTAAATAGCCAGGCGGGGCATTGGCACTAGCATATTGTTTCCTGGTGTTCGGCTGGACCTATGGGCAAAACGGAATAAATTTGTGAGATAAGTAGGAGATTCTGAGAGGGTAATTTTGCGCATGAAAACCAGTTTATTATAGATACAAGTTTGTGGAGAGGTAAGACAACTACCAACTTGAATTTGTCATCTGTCTAATGCTTTATGTGGGTCTGTCAGCAACTAGTTTAATGGCCCTTCTGTGGAGCGAGTTGAGTCTTTTAAAGTTAGCATCACGACTCCAGTTCCAGATAGTAGATGCATAATCCAAATGTGGCTGATAATGAGCACAATAGAATTTTTTTTTCTGGTGGATTCATCAGTGAAAAATCGCAGTTTAGAAAGTAGGTATACATTTTTAGATATTATTTTACAAACATTTTAAATATGATTCTGCCAGCACAGCTTGTCGTCTATGGTGATACCAAGCACGCGCTGCTCCCTGACTTGCTCAACAGACTGGCCATTAAATGAGAGTTTTAATGGAGGGGGGTTCAGCTGGTGTTTTTGTCTAGTGGTAATCCGCATACATTTAGTTTTGGAAGGATTCGATACCATGGAGTTATTTTGACACCAATGTGAAAGATCATTCAAACTACTCTGAAGATATCTAGTTATACAATATATATCTGATGATGAAACGTGAAGAGTTCCGTCGTCTGCAAATAGACTGCAGGTTACACTGGGGTCAGATATATGTAGTGGAAGATCGTTGATATAGACCGAAAACAATAATGGACCAAGGATAGATCCTTATGGTACTTCTTGCGCTATCACCCCCTCACGTGAATTTGTCCCATTCACATGGACATATTGTGTGCGCTCGTGCAGGTATGACGTACGAAACGCAAGGGTGCCAACACTCAACTGATAGACAGAAAGCTTCTTAATTAAACTCTCATGATTAAAGACGTCAAAAGCTTTTGAGAGGTCCAAAAAGACAGATTCAGTCATTTGACCGTTATTCATCGCGGTCAGCCATCTTTCAAATAAATGTGTTAGTGCTGAGTGACAAGAGTGCTTTAAACGAAGGCCGGATTTCAGTGAATGAATGAGTTTGTGTTTTTCGAGATAATGCTGCAAATGCGTGTGGATGTGCCTTTCAAACGGTTTAGACAAAGTTGATAGCAGGGAAATAGGTCTAAACTTGTTTGAGTCAGTGAGGTCTTTTGTTTTAGGTAATGATGTCACCTTTGCTGTCTTTAAGCTGGAAGAAAAGTTACCTTGCAGTATGCAAAGGTTGTAAACGTACGTTAACGATTATACGGCAGAGCCAATTTGAGAACAGTGCTGCTAATACCATCATGGCCAGACGTACGTTTATTTTTTAATGCCGAGATGGATTTTCCCACGTCAAGAACCGTTAACAATGGAATATGAAATGATGTATCGGGAGTCAACCTTTCAGTACAAAACCTTTTCAATCGATCTGACACCACAGATGGCTGATCGGGAGATGTGGTCTGGAGTAGTGTACTATCGGCAGAAAGAAAATGCTTATTAAATATAGCAGCTGGGATGTTTGTACACTGAGCAGTATTTGTGGACCTCGTGAAAGCGTTCAGCGCACACCAAAAAGATGTAATATCCTTTTTGTCATTCATAAGTCGGTGGAAGAGGGACTTATGATCCTTTCTCACTAGGGACTTTACATAATTTTTTTGTTTTGGAAATGCTGCAAAATCTTTATTTCTTTTATATTCATCTCGGATCTGCATGGCACCCTTGATTTCGTTTTTCAACAAGGAGGGAAGCTGGGGACTTTTTGAAACGTTTCTCTCTGAATGGGGCATGTCTGTCAAAAACACCAAGAAACAATCTGTACCATTCAGATAAAGCCTCGTTAGGATCACTGTATCGAATGACGTTTTACTTAAATCGTATAAAATTACATCCCTGCTAAAGTGTTTAAGCGATCTATATATAATAGTTGTGTGCTGATGCTTGCGGAAAGAATTATCTGCTTTTAAGGTCCAGCAGCAGCACACTGGGTAATGATCGCTAATGACCTGGGGCACTTCTACTCCCACCACCCTTGACTTACAGGTAGTGTATATATGGTCAATTAGAGTAGAGTAAGTAGGACTAACACGGGTTTCTGTGCTAACCATGTGTTTTAACCCAAACATTGAGATAGTGCACTCCCAAGCAGGATTACTAAGAAATATATTGATATTAAAATCACCCAGAATCATCATCTTAGAGCTTGACTTTCTCACTTCATCCATCATAGCGGAAAACTCGTCAAACCATTGAAACGCTGTTGCTGGGTTTCTGTACATGAATCCGATCAGCACGGCACTGGATTTGTTTGCCCTCAACTCAACCCAAACACATTCAACCGTCTGTGATTCCAGGTCTTTACGTGTGCGGGTAATACCGCTGACCGAACTGTGAATGTATACTGCAATCCACGTCTGACTCGGGTAATCGGCATCGCGGCGCAAGACAGTAAAGTCCTGGATAGAAACGGCCTCCTCACTGATATTAGAGTTGAGGCGCGATTCTGTGACACCGAATAGATAAAAGGGCTTTGGTTGAGTTAGAAGCACACAAAGATCGGGAATTTTGTTGGCTAATGATACACATTTAAGTGCCAAATGTGTAGCTGGCGATCATATGACCATGAACGTGATATAATTATATTCTGGTTGTACACACAAATGTAAATTAAAATGTCTTATTTGAACACCGATTATACAAGAGGAATGTTTAAATCAATCAAGTACACTTGTCGGCGCGGCGAAAGCTAAAAGAAATAAGTGAAAAGTTGATTAAAAAAAAAAAGAATTCACGGATCGTCCTTCCGAAGTATGACCAGTAAATAAAACTCAGCGGTCACTTAGCTGGACTAATCCGCTCCTGACACTCTACATAGTCACGGCTGTACAATCCCGCTGCGTGGCAGGGGAAGTAAGTCCGTCAGCACTATGTAGAGGCACACAGAGATAAATTCTGATTATGTGTCCGGGATACCTGATATTCAGGTACAAAAACTCAAGAAGAAGAAGTCGTGTGCCTCGAAGCACTAGTCAGACAAGCAATACACGCAGAATGTATGATGTACACTACTCACACCGCAATACCGAAAATACACTGTAAAATGTCAGCATCCAATGACACAACAGACGTAATTAAATCAGTCCTACACCAACGTGCAGAATACAGCAAAATGAACTTGAAAGTAAAAGTCATATCATTTGTAAAGGAAATAGAACTGTTGTCGATGATCTGCTAAAAGCTAATTAAATCTGGGCACATTCTGTTGTTGAGCCCAATAGTCAATGTTACCCCATGGCTTGACAAAATGGTGGCCAGCATGACCGGGTATACAGTGCTGGAAATATCTGGTTCGTGCCATGTCTGGATTGTTAAAGGTGTGCGGAGTGTAGCCAGTCTGTTGCTGAAAGTACGTACTACACTGCATGGCTGAAGTCTGGAAAGGCGCGGTTGGCAGGAAAGACTGGTTTCCAGCCCCACTAGATGTGTGTCCCTTGCAGTGAAGGCGCAAGTAACCTGAGTGTTCGTTTCTAAGGTCGCCGGCCGCTCTTGCCCGGCATCCACACTAGAGCAGAGCTGTTTGTTCTCCGTTCTATCTCGACAAACACTGGTTGCCTCCCTCGATTTGCGACGCATAGCGAATCGAAGGAGAGGACCAGATTGGTTTCGGTACTCATTGTCACTATCCTCGGCTCTGTAGGGCTGGGGAAGCAGGCGGCCACCACGCTTGATGTGTAGGGCGAGGCTGATGACGCCCTGCATGCTGGGGTGTATGCGGTCCTGCTTCCTGTACAGGGCCTTTCGGGGAGCGCCGGATGGTGCAGTGAAGATTACCTTGTTGTTGATGTAGGTAATCCCCACTTCACTGCACACCCGCTGGAGGCTGGCGTTGGACCGCTGGATTACGTCATTGTAGGGGACGTCACCTTTGGCGGGGATGATGCCTGAGGCCTGTATGTAGGCATGTGGAAAGAGGCACCTGGTCAGGTCAAGAAGAGCTTTCCACATGTGCGGTGTGACTTCGTGTCCGCCTTTGCAGTCATTGACCCCAGTGTGGAAGGTGACAAGGCGAAAACTGGGGGTTACTGGCTGTCCGGCAAGCCAGTTACACAGGTGGGCTGTCTGCAGGCCTGACACAGACATCACCTGCACCTTGTCGTTGGAGGCGGTAGACATCTTGTCCTCGCGGATGTACCTGAGGCCTGAGTCGCCGACTATCAAAGTGGTAGTGTCAGATCGCACGGCGTGTTGCATCACCACTTCAGCGGGGTCACTAGTCGCGCCACCACGCCCACGTGCATTGCCTTGTCCGCTGGCAGAGAGAGAGAGAGAGAGAGAGAGAGAGAGAGAGAGAGAGAGAGAGAGAGAGAGAGAGAGAGAGAGAGAGAGAGAGAGAGAGAGAGAGAGAGAGAGAGAGAGAGAGTTTGTCTGCCTGTTTGTCTGTTGTTGTTTTTTGGCTTCATCATCATCGTCATCATCACCCACACGAGCAACAATAACAACAGCACCTTCACCACCACCAAGAACAATAATAATAATTTCAACTCCTTTTGCTCCTCTTCCTTACGGTGCTAATTTGTCCAAGAGACTATGACACCGACAGTCTAATGTAAAACCTACGACCTGAGGACCTCGCTGCCACCGTCCCAGCTTGCTAAACCATGACAGACGAACCAAGGGTTTAAAGTGTGGGGCCAGTACTGTGCGCACTGCACTCCACCAAAATGCTCCACTCCGCGCAGGCTTTAGGAAACGTCCACGGACCATGACACCGACCATTCCAAGTCCTGTATTGACGGACGGGGGGCGAAACGGCATGTGAAAGGTGTGACTTGAAGCTGCAGTCTCAAACCTGCATGCAGGCGGTTCAGGATATTGGTCGCCTGATGTTGACCTGGGGATGACAACGTCACTGGGCACACCCGGAAATGAAATGAAATGAAATGAAATGAAATGAAATGAAACTTTATTTCTCAACGGATAAAGTAATTAGCACGTGTGCCATTTTTCATACTTGCCGTTGCTACTCTACAAACACAGGATAATAATTGTACCAAATTACACAAAGAAAAATTAGAAAACATTAAACATGAAGAGACATTAAACAAAATTCATTCATTCATTCGGTCATACAAAAAACAAACGAAAAATAAAAAGTACACGCAACGCGCGCACACTGACACATACACGCTCGCGCGCACACACAGACACGCGCTAATGATAACTTGACCTATATACGAAGCAAATCATTTGGATCATAGTGAAAATTCACTTCAGACAGCAAAATTATTTGGATTATAATAGAAAGTTGAATTATGTAATTAGGCGATTATTATTAGTATGCACAAACCATACGGCAGCATGCACTGATTATACGATAAGCACATGTTTGATACGAATACTTGTGGTAGATTATGTATCAGCAGACAAGTACTTGAGGAGGCATTCCTTGAAAGAGGAGAGGGAGCTAGCGTGTGTTATACATGTTGGCAGTGTGTTCCAGAAAGATGCGCCTGAGAAAGATACACTGGTTTTAAATAGATCTATCCTGGGGCGAGGTGTAATAAAGTTTCGTCTTGAAGTAGAATAACCTGAGCTTGCCTTGGTAAAGAGCTTACAAAGATATTTTGGGTGAATCTCATTCCAGATTTTATACATAACCACACCCTTGTTTAAGAGGTGATGCTTGCTAGGAGGTAGCATTTTCAGTTTTTCAAGTCTTTCATCAGTTGTTAGGGCTGAATCAGGCAGGATATGTTTCGCTGCTCTCCAATGCAGGGAGTTAAGCCTCTTTAAGTGTATGTCACCGCTGCCATCCCATATCGTGGACGCATAATCGATGTGGGATTTGACATGCGCATTGTAAAATAACTTGCGGGCATCAACATCGATAAAGTACTTCAACTTTGAAAGCATAAAAACATTTCTAGCAACAGTTTTACATACAGGATTTATGTGTGATTGCCACTTCATCTGGTCATCAACAATTACACCAAGTAATCGGTGTTCCGTGACATGATTAACGATGTCATTATTGATAGTCAGGCTGAGTGTAAGTGGCTTGAGCTGGTGCTTCTGACGGGTTGCTATCGTCATGCATTCCGTTTTGGAAGGATTTAAAATCATTTCATTGTTTGCGCACCAAGTGGAAATTTCGCTCAAACCCTGCTGCAAACGGCCATTTAAAGAATCAATACTCTTGTCCGGGGTGTGAATTGTGGCGTCATCAGCGAATAAATCACATGAAATTTTGTCGCTAGTCAAATGTAGCGGTAGGTCATTTATAAAGAGGCAAAACAGAAGAGGCCCTAGGACTGAACCCTGGGGAACTCCCCGTGTTACTAATCCGCTTGAGGAGTATGATCCATTGACCATGACGCGCTGCTGTCTGTCGCTAAGATATGAGGCAAAAAGTGGAGTTGTGCCATGGTGGTAAAGAGATTTCTGGCTGTAGTTAATTGAGGAAGAAATGCATTTATTGCCAAACGAACTACCGAAGTACACATTTAGATTGGAAAGTAGAAGTTTATGGTCCACAAGATCAAAGGCTTTTCGTAAGGCAATAAATACAGCGCCGGTAAATTCGCCCTGATTTATTGAGCGTAGCCACACATCAGTTAGACGTGCTAGGGCCGTGTGACAGCTGTGCTTTGGTCTGAATCCCGACTGAAGGGGGTGGATTAATGTATGATTTTCTAAATATTCCAAGAGATGTTTATGGATATGCCGTTCAAGTGGTTTACTAAGGATGGACAATAGTGAGATGGGGCGATAGTTATTAACATCAGTCATATCTCTTGTTTTCGGGAGGGGTATAACCTTGGCTTTTTTAAGTTCTTTTGGGAAAATATTCGTTTGAATGCACAAATTATAAATATAGGTTATTGTTTCAATAACATAAGGAATAGCTAATTTAAGTATTTTGGGGCTGATTTCATCTGGCCCGGACGATTTCTTATTCTTCATTGAACTAATTGTCCTACCGACTTCGTGCACTGCCAGTGGTGGAATCACGAAAGGATCAGATCCTGCAGTTCGCGTTCTACAAAAGTCAACTAGTCTGTCTGAGCAAGAGTAGGGCTGAGAACTTGCTTCTGAAGGGACAAGAGACTCGGCAACTGAGAGGAAATGGTCGTTAAACATGTCTGCAGTCAGATCAGAAGGGATTAAAGGAGATTTATTACACTTGCCTCCAGTCACTACGGCCATAGCGCGCCAGAGCGTGGACATGTCTTTGTCTTGTTTAATCAAGCGATCAATGAAAGATTTTTTAGCCTGTCGCACAAGAGATTTTACGCGATTGCGCTCACGCTTAAATTCAGTGAAGCACTTCTGCTGTCTCAGATCATCTCTCACCCTCATGGCTTGAATGATGTCTTGAGTAAGCCACGGCGGGAGTGATGCGTGTTTGACGCGTCTCCTCCGCAGGGGCGCATGTTTATTTAAGATCTTAAGAAAGATGCCAGCCCACAGAGAAATACGCAGGTATAGAATAAGACAATCATTTCCATTCCTAAATAAGAATGGATCAGGTCTCTTATATAACCCATGTCTTTCTCCGGAACTTAGGAAGTAGGCAGGAGAAACATACATACACAAACATGAAGGTGCGCTACTATATGTGGTCGGGTAAATACCCTCATTTCCCACAGTAGATGCACAGAACATTACACAACAATGTAACGATACAAATTTTGCCTCGAGTTATACATGATACTCACAAACCAGATAGGTGAGGCTAGCGCTGGCAGAATTGTCAGTACTCAAACCAAGGGGAATCACAGCGCTGGACAGACAACAGTTAGATCCCCTGCCCCCGCCTATCAGGCACCCAATCGCCAGCCCACAGAGAAATACGCAGGTATAGAATAAGACAATCATTTCCATTCCTAAATAAGAATGGATCAGGTCTCTTATATAACCCATGTCTTTCTCCGGAACTTAGGAAGTAGGCAGGAGAAACATACATACACAAACATGAAGGTGCGCTACTATATGTGGTCGGGTAAATACCCTCATTTCCCACAGTAGATGCACAGAACATTACACAACAATGTAACGATACAAATTTTGCCTCGAGTTATACATGATACTCACAAACCAGATAGGTGAGGCTAGCGCTGGCAGAATTGTCAGTACTCAAACCAAGGGGAATCACAGCGCTGGACAGACAACAGTTAGATCCCCTGCCCCCGCCTATCAGGCACCCAATCGCCAGCCCACAGAGAAATACGCAGGTATAGAATAAGACAATCATTTCCATTCCTAAATAAGAATGGATCAGGTCTCTTATATAACCCATGTCTTTCTCCGGAACTTAGGAAGTAGGCAGGAGAAACATACATACACAAACATGAAGGTGCGCTACTATATGTGGTCGGGTAAATACCCTCATTTCCCACAGTAGATGCACAGAACATTACACAACAATGTAACGATACAAATTTTGCCTCGAGTTATACATGATACTCACAAACCAGATAGGTGAGGCTAGCGCTGGCAGAATTGTCAGTACTCAAACCAAGGGGAATCACAGCGCTGGACAGACAACAGTTAGATCCCCTGCCCCCGCCTATCAGGCACCCAATCGCCAGCCCACAGAGAAATACGCAGGTATAGAATAAGACAATCATTTCCATTCCTAAATAAGAATGGATCAGGTCTCTTATATAACCCATGTCTTTCTCCGGAACTTAGGAAGTAGGCAGGAGAAACATACATACACAAACATGAAGGTGCGCTACTATATGTGGTCGGGTAAATACCCTCATTTCCCACAGTAGATGCACAGAACATTACACAACAATGTAACGATACAAATTTTGCCTCGAGTTATACATGATACTCACAAACCAGATAGGTGAGGCTAGCGCTGGCAGAATTGTCAGTACTCAAACCAAAGGGAATCACAGCGCTGGACAGACAACAGTTAGATCCCCTGCCCCCGCCTATCAGGCACCCAATCGCCAGCCCACAGAGAAATACGCAGGTATAGAATAAGACAATCATTTCCATTCCTAAATAAGAATGGATCAGGTCTCTTATATAACCCATGTCTTTCTCCGGAACTTAGGAAGTAGGCAGGAGAAACATACATACACAAACATGAAGGTGCGCTACTATATGTGGTCGGGTAAATACCCTCATTTCCCACAGTAGATGCACAGAACATTACACAACAATGTAACGATACAAATTTTGCCTCGAGTTATACATGATACTCACAAACCAGATAGGTGAGGCTAGCGCTGGCAGAATTGACAGTACTCAAACCAAGGGGAATCACAGCGCTGGACAGACAACAGTTAGATCCCCTGCCCCCGCCTATCAGGCACCCAATCGCCAGCCCACAGAGAAATACGCAGGTATAGAATAAGACAATCATTTCCATTCCTAAATAAGAATGGATCAGGTCTCTTATATAACCCATGTCTTTCTCCGGAACTTAGGAAGTAGGCAGGAGAAACATACATACACAAACATGAAGGTGCGCTACTATATGTGGTCGGGTAAATACCCTCATTTCCCACAGTAGATGCACAGAACATTACACAACAATGTAACGATACAAATTTTGCCTCGAGTTATACATGATACTCACAAACCAGATAGGTGAGGCTAGCGCTGGCAGAATTGACAGTACTCAAACCAAGGGGAATCACAGCGCTGGACAGACAACAGTTAGATCCCCTGCCCCCGCCTATCAGGCACCCAATCGCCAGCCCACAGAGAAATACGCAGGTATAGAATAAGACAATCATTTCCATTCCTAAATAAGAATGGATCAGGTCTCTTATATAACCCATGTCTTTCTCCGGAACTTAGGAAGTAGGCAGGAGAAACATACATACACAAACATGAAGGTGCGCTACTATATGTGGTCGGGTAAATACCCTCATTTCCCACAGTAGATGCACAGAACATTACACAACAATGTAACGATACAAATTTTGCCTCGAGTTATACATGATACTCACAAACCAGATAGGTGAGGCTAGCGCTGGCAGAATTGTCAGTACTCAAACCAAGGGGAATCACAGCGCTGGACAGACAACAGTTAGATCCCCTGCCCCCGCCTATCAGGCACCCAATCGCCAGCCCACAGAGAAATACGCAGGTATAGAATAAGACAATCATTTCCATTCCTAAATAAGAATGGATCAGGTCTCTTATATAACCCATGTCTTTCTCCGGAACTTAGGAAGTAGGCAGGAGAAACATACATACACAAACATGAAGGTGCGCTACTATATGTGGTCGGGTAAATACCCTCATTTCCCACAGTAGATGCACAGAACATTACACAACAATGTAACGATACAAATTTTGCCTCGAGTTATACATGATACTCACAAACCAGATAGGTGAGGCTAGCGCTGGCAGAATTGTCAGTACTCAAACCAAGGGGAATCACAGCGCTGGACAGACAACAGTTAGATCCCCTGCCCCCGCCTATCAGGCACCCAATCGCCAGCCCACAGAGAAATACGCAGGTATAGAATAAGACAATCATTTCCATTCCTAAATAAGAATGGATCAGGTCTCTTATATAACCCATGTCTTTCTCCGGAACTTAGGAAGTAGGCAGGAGAAACATACATACACAAACATGAAGGTGCGCTACTATATGTGGTCGGGTAAATACCCTCATTTCCCACAGTAGATGCACAGAACATTACACAACAATGTAACGATACAAATTTTGCCTCGAGTTATACATGATACTCACAAACCAGATAGGTGAGGCTAGCGCTGGCAGAATTGTCAGTACTCAAACCAAGGGGAATCACAGCGCTGGACAGACAACAGTTAGATCCCCTGCCCCCGCCTATCAGGCACCCAATCGCCAGCCCACAGAGAAATACGCAGGTATAGAATAAGACAATCATTTCCATTCCTAAATAAGAATGGATCAGGTCTCTTATATAACCCATGTCTTTCTCCGGAACTTAGGAAGTAGGCAGGAGAAACATACATACACAAACATGAAGGTGCGCTACTATATGTGGTCGGGTAAATACCCTCATTTCCCACAGTAGATGCACAGAACATTACACAACAATGTAACGATACAAATTTTGCCTCGAGTTATACATGATACTCACAAACCAGATAGGTGAGGCTAGCGCTGGCAGAATTGTCAGTACTCAAACCAAGGGGAATCACAGCGCTGGACAGACAACAGTTAGATCCCCTGCCCCCGCCTATCAGGCACCCAATCGCCAGCCCACAGAGAAATACGCAGGTATAGAATAAGACAATCATTTCCATTCCTAAATAAGAATGGATCAGGTCTCTTATATAACCCATGTCTTTCTCCGGAACTTAGGAAGTAGGCAGGAGAAACATACATACACAAACATGAAGGTGCGCTACTATATGTGGTCGGGTAAATACCCTCATTTCCCACAGTAGATGCACAGAACATTACACAACAATGTAACGATACAAATTTTGCCTCGAGTTATACATGATACTCACAAACCAGATAGGTGAGGCTAGCGCTGGCAGAATTGTCAGTACTCAAACCAAGGGGAATCACAGCGCTGGACAGACAACAGTTAGATCCCCTGCCCCCGCCTATCAGGCACCCAATCGCCAGCCCACAGAGAAATACGCAGGTATAGAATAAGACAATCATTTCCATTCCTAAAAAAGAATGGATCAGGTCTCTTATATAACCCATGTCTTTCTCCGGAACTTAGGAAGTAGGCAGGAGAAACATACATACACAAACATGAAGGTGCGCTACTATATGTGGTCGGGTAAATACCCTCATTTCCCACAGTAGATGCACAGAACATTACACAACAATGTAACGATACAAATTTTGCCTCGAGTTATACATGATACTCACAAACCAGATAGGTGAGGCTAGCGCTGGCAGAATTGTCAGTACTCAAACCAAGGGGAATCACAGCGCTGGACAGACAACAGTTAGATCCTCTGCCCCCGCCTATCAGGCACCCAATCGCCAGCCCACAGAGAAATACGCAGGTATAGAATAAGACAATCATTTCCATTCCTAAATAAGAATGGATCAGGTCTCTTATATAACCCATGTCTTTCTCCGGAACTTAGGAAGTAGGCAGGAGAAACATACATACACAAACATGAAGGTGCGCTACTATATGTGGTCGGGTAAATACCCTCATTTCCCACAGTAGATGCACAGAACATTACACAACAATGTAACGATACAAATTTTGCCTCGAGTTATACATGATACTCACAAACCAGATAGGTGAGGCTAGCGCTGGCAGAATTGTCAGTACTCAAACCAAGGGGAATCACAGCGCTGGACAGACAACAGTTAGATCCCCTGCCCCCGCCTATCAGGCACCCAATCACCAGCCCACAGAGAAATACGCAGGTATAGAATAAGACAATCATTTCCATTCCTAAATAAGAATGGATCAGGTCTCTTATATAACCCATGTCTTTCTCCGGAACTTAGGAAGTAGGCAGGAGAAACATACATACACAAACATGAAGGTGCGCTACTATATGTGGTCGGGTAAATACCCTCATTTCCCACAGTAGATGCACAGAACATTACACAACAATGTAACGATACAAATTTTGCCTCGAGTTATACATGATACTCACAAACCAGAT
Source organism: Semisulcospira habei (assembly GCA_036245525.1). NCBI lineage: Eukaryota > Metazoa > Mollusca > Gastropoda > Semisulcospiridae > Semisulcospira > Semisulcospira habei. The sequence goes on from BTPG01000003.1 coordinate 89,593,507, forward strand.
AGGTGAGGCTAGCGCTGGCAGAATTGTCAGTACTCAAACCAAGGGGAATCACAGCGCTGGACAGACAACAGTTAGATCCCCTGCCCCCGCCTATCAGGCACCCAATCGCCAGCCCACAGAGAAATACGCAGGTATAGAATAAGACAATCATTTCCATGTTTGTGTATGTATGTTTCTCCTGCCTACTTCCTAAGTTCCGGAGAAAGACATGGGTTATATAAGAGACCTGATCCATTCTTATTTAGGAATGGAAATGATTGTCTTATTCTATACCTGCGTATTTCTCTGTGGGCTGGCGATTGGGTGCCTGATAGGCGGGGGCAGGGGATCTAACTGTTGTCTGTCCAGCGCTGTGATTCCCCTTGGTTTGAGTACTGACAATTCTGCCAGCGCTAGCCTCACCTATCTGGTTTGTGAGTATCATGTATAACTCGAGGCAAAATTTGTATCGTTACATTGTTGTGTAATGTTCTGTGCATCTACTGTGGGAAATGAGGGTATTTACCCGACCACATATAGTAGCGCACCTTCATGTTTGTGTATGTATGTTTCTCCTGCCTACTTCCTAAGTTCCGGAGAAAGACATGGGTTATATAAGAGACCTGATCCATTCTTATTTAGGAATGGAAATGATTGTCTTATTCTATACCTGCGTATTTCTCTGTGGGCTGGCGATTGGGTGCCTGATAGGCGGGGGCAGAGGATCTAACTGTTGTCTGTCCAGCGCTGTGATTCCCCTTGGTTTGAGTACTGACAATTCTGCCAGCGCTAGCCTCACCTATCTGGTTTGTGAGTATCATGTATAACTCGAGGCAAAATTTGTATCGTTACATTGTTGTGTAATGTTCTGTGCATCTACTGTGGGAAATGAGGGTATTTACCCGACCACATATAGTAGCGCACCTTCATGTTTGTGTATGTATGTTTCTCCTGCCTACTTCCTAAGTTCCGGAGAAAGACATGGGTTATATAAGAGACCTGATCCATTCTTATTTAGGAATGGAAATGATTGTCTTATTCTATACCTGCGTATTTCTCTGTGGGCTGGCGATTGGGTGCCTGATAGGCGGGGGCAGGGGATCTAACTGTTGTCTGTCCAGCGCTGTGATTCCCCTTGGTTTGAGTACTGACAATTCTGCCAGCGCTAGCCTCACCTATCTGGTTTGTGAGTATCATGTATAACTCGAGGCAAAATTTGTATCGTTACATTGTTGTGTAATGTTCTGTGCATCTACTGTGGGAAATGAGGGTATTTACCCGACCACATATAGTAGCGCACCTTCATGTTTGTGTATGTATGTTTCTCCTGCCTACTTCCTAAGTTCCGGAGAAAGACATGGGTTATATAAGAGACCTGATCCATTCTTATTTAGGAATGGAAATGATTGTCTTATTCTATACCTGCGTATTTCTCTGTGGGCTGGCGATTGGGTGCCTGATAGGCGGGGGCAGGGGATCTAACTGTTGTCTGTCCAGCGCTGTGATTCCCCTTGGTTTGAGTACTGACAATTCTGCCAGCGCTAGCCTCACCTATCTGGTTTGTGAGTATTAAGAAAGATGGTATACCAAACAGACAGAGCGCTGTCAGGGTCAGATGTACTAAATACTTCATCAAAAGGTGCGCTGTTAAGATCAAACAGAAACTCGCTTTCATTAAAACTTTTAAAGGAGCGATAGGTGATATACGTATGGCATCCTTTCTTTGCTTTAGGGAGTTTAGTAGACCACGTACAGCGGATGGGAAAATGGTCGCTGATACTAAGGTTACCGACAGATACATTATGAACAGACTCTGGCTTGGTTGTGTATATATGATCTATGAGTGTGGATGTTGTTTGTGTGATCCGTGTGGGTGAAGTGATTAACTGTTGCAGACCCAACAACGTTAACGTAGAGTCCCACGCATGGTGAGGCTTTAGCATGTCTATGTTAAAGTCTCCCATGAGGATGACATTGGAGTTGGGATTACAAGCTTTATCACACATACTAAGGAAATCATCATACCACTCAAAGTTCGCAGCAGGGTTGCGGCACAGAAGGCCAATAAGAAATGATGGAGATTGGGGGGCCTTCAGTTCAAGCCACATACACTCAATGTCTTTGGTTTCTAAATCATGTCGTCTACGTATAAAATCTTGAATAGACGAGTGAACATAAGCAGCTAATCCTGTCTGTCCATGGGCCGTAGGATCACGTCTCATGACAGTAAATCCAGGAACTTGGATGGATATATCTGATACATTTGAATTGAGACGTGTTTCAGACAGTCCAAAAATATGAAACGGGTCTGCTCCATTTAGATAAACACATATGTCAGGCAACTTATTGCAAAGATGGTAAATATTGAGATGACCAATGCGGAGATCTTTCGTCTTGAGTTTTACGCCACTCATTTCACGCAACATTTTGCGCTAACAACAGTGACTACAGGGGCTTCTAGGAAGCGCTGAAAACAGTGTATGGCCCCAGGCACCTGCTACAAAGCCCCTGCGAAGCGCTGATGGACAGGCCCTCCTCACAGATAATACCTCCATCTTTAACCACTGTTCGGAATATTTCCAGAACCTCTTTAGCGCTGAGCGCACTGTTCAATAAGCGGCCATCCTCCAGATCCTACACCTCCCAGTGATGGTTCAACCGCCCGCCACTGAAGAGTCCCTCACAGCCATCCATCAGCTCAAGAGTGGCAAATCAGCAGGCATTGACGGAATCCCGCCAAAGATCTGATAACATGGAGGACCAGCACTGCACAACAAGCTCCACGACCTCTTTATCAGCTGTTGGGAGCAAGGAACACTACCAAAGGATCTCCGTGATGCAGTCGGATCGTCGTCACCCTGTACAGGATCACAGGGGAGAGGTCTGCCTGCTCTAACTATCGTGGAATTACCCTGCTGTCCATTACCGGGGAAATGCTCGCAATGCTGCTTCGGAGTCCATTGCTGAAGACCACCTCCCAGAGGGCCGGTGTGGCGTCAGAGCCAACAGGAGTACCACCGACATGGTCGTTGTGCAGAAACACCTTCAGGAAAAGTGCCGCGAGCAGAACAAAGGGCTGTACATAACGTTTGTCGACCTAACAAAAGCGTTCGACACTGAGCAGGCAAGGCATGTGGCAGATCCTGGAGCGATTTGGCTGTCCCCCAAAGTTCCTCAGCATGATCGTCTAGCTGCACGAGGACCAGCAAGGCCAGGTCAGACTCAACACTGACCTCTCACGGCGTGAAGCAGGGCTGCCTGCTGGCACCGACCCTCTTCACCACCAGTTTTAGCATGATGTTGAAGCAGGCCACAGAGGACCTCGCCGATGAAGACGCCGTGTACAAGAGGTACCGTCTCGATGGTAGCCTATTTAACCTCAGACGACTGCAGACCCACACCAAGACCCTAGACCTACTGATTCGTGAGCTGCTCTTTTCTGATGATGCTGCCCTCGTTGCACACAGAGAGAGCCCTGCAGCGCATCATTTCCTGCTTCGCAGACGCCGCCCAGCTCTTTGGACTCGAGGTCAGTCTGAAGACGACAGAGATCCTCCACCAGCCGGCACCCAAGGAAGAGCATCGCCATCTCCACATCACCAATGGCTAGTCTGAACTGAAGTCAGTGCACCAGTTTACCGACCTTGGTTGCTTCATCACGTCAGACGCCAATGTTGACAAGGAGCTGGACAACAGGCAGGCAAAATCGAACAGCGCTTTCGGGCGACTATTCAAGCGGGTGTGTCACAATTAACAGCTGAAAAAGGCACCAAGATCAGCGTGTACAGAGCTGTCGTCCTCACCACCCTGCTGTATGGTTCCGAGTCATGGGCCCTCTACCGCAGCCAACCACGACTCCTCGAACGCATCCACCAGCGCTGCCTGCGTATCATCCTCGGCATTTACTGGAGTGACTATGACACCAACGTCGAGGTCCTTGAACAGGCAGAGACCGTAAGCATCGAAGCCTTGCTGCTGCGGACTCAGCTCCGCTGGGCAGGGCACGTCTTCAGTATGGAGGATCATCGCCTGCCTAAGATAAACCTGTACGGCGAGCTCGCCACTGGAACAGAGACAGAGGGGCACCAAAGAAAGGATACAAAGACTGTCTCAAGAAGTCACTCAGTGCCTCACATCGATTGGTGTTTCCTTCCTGCGGACCGCGACACATGGCGCTCAATCATTTACAAGGCAACCGTCTCCTTTAAGGACTTTCGCAGACTTTGCCTTAAGGACAAGCGCCTCAGGAGAAAAAAAAAAACAAAACAGAGACGCCGCAACACAGAACCCTGACGAGACTTTCCCCTGCAGCCACTGCGGTCGAACCTGCCTGTCCCGGATTGGCCTCCGCAGCCACGAGCGTGCCTGCAGACGACGTGGGCAACCCCTGTAAAATCTTCGTTCACGAAGTCAAGCCAAGAAGTTTATCACCAGCAGTACTTTTATGTCGCTGTCCGTCAGAACCAGACACAACCAGCAAAGTAAATCATAATTTTTTCGATGAGTCACCTTCCGCCATGCAGACTCTAAGGGCTACAATACACAAGCATGGTTTTCAGTCATGCCTTGTTAACTATTACCCGTCATTTCACAATCTATATTAGTATTATATGAATGCACATGTAACAAATGTGTCGCTACTGCTCTTCATACAACCCTCGTCCATTTCAAGGCGATTGTTTTATAACAAGATGTAACGCCACGACACCTCTGTTACCCAACTCCCCCCGTGTAATGGCCTTAGTCACCTGCTCGGCGTTAAACCCAAATAACTAACTGTTACCCATATCAGGGCGAGGGTAGTATAAAATTACTAACGACTCCTCTGTTACCCATTTATGAGCAAGGGTTATATAAAGGGTAGTAATAACACATCTGTTGCCCATTTATGGGCTAGGGTTATACAACGAGTAGTATCGACAGCTCTATTGCCCATTTATGGGCTAGGGTTATATAAAGGATAGTAATAATACATCTGTTGACCATTTATGGGCTAGGGTTATAAAACGAGTAGTAACGACGGCTCTATTGCCCATTTATGGGCTAAGGTTATATAAAGGGTAAAGAAGTAATCAACGGAGAGTTTGTAATAAAGTCTATCACATCGCACACTATCCGATGAAATGGCCAGTTTTTTTCGGCCGGCCGAACACACTTTTTTCTCACAACAAGTCAGTCAGTTTTTTGTGTTTAAGAATGAGGTGTGTTTTGAGGACGTTTTGCTTTCGAAGCTGGTACTCCTCTCGTCAGCGGACCAAACCGTTTGAGACATCCACGTTCACAGCAATTTTTGGCTGTTGTTGTTTCAGTCTCCTACATTTAGCCCCGATTTACTAATCGGGTCAGATGTGTTTGCCCCTTGTTTAGGGGCATGTTTCTTAATTTTTTTTTTTTTTTTTTTTTTTACGTTTTTCAAGTTTTCAAGACTTTTCTTTATTCCTCGACTTATTTGACCGAGGGTGAGAAGCTTAGTTTGCCGGGGGAAAAAAAGGCCATTTCATCGGCCTGTATATGTTGTCAAAATTGAAAACAATTACTGACACAGATGCGCGTCTTCTTTTCTACAATGCTCATGTCAAATCGCACATAGACTATGCATCATCAGTGTGGGATGGGTTCTAGTGATGTACATTTGAAGAGGCTGAACTCCCTACATAGGAGAGCTGCTAAGCTTATATTTCCCGATCCCGAACTCTCAACTGACGAAAAGCTTAAAACTTTAAAAATGCTCCCTCTATCCCACCACTTTCAGTTCAATAAAGGTGTATTGATGTACAAGCTGTACAAGCAGTCATGTCCACTGTACTTGAGTTCTTTTTTCTCAGAACGGATATCTGTAGCATCTAGACATGGACACCATTTCAAAGTACCCCTGCCGCGTATTGATTTATTCAAAACCAGTTTGTCATTTTCGGGAAGTTCATTCTGGAATTCTATTCCTGCAGAAATCAGAAACGCAAAGACGCTCACCTCATTTAGGGTCAGCCTCTTCAAACACCTAGAATCTCTGAAGTAATCTAATCATTACAATACAGGGATAACTTGCGCGTGTGTTCAGGTGTGTGAATGTTTGTGTGTGTGAGAATGTCTGTGTGTGTGTGTGTGTGTGTGTGTGTGTGTGTGCGTGCGCGCGAGAGTGAGAGAGACACAGAGAGAGAAAGAGAGCGTCTGTTTTTTTGTTTTTTGTTTGTTATTTTATATAATATACAGTGGACCATAATATCTGAGTGTCAAGAGTACATTGAATACTGCATGTACTATGTATAATGTTTTTGCCTTCATATGTGTGTACGCGATATTTTTTTGGGCGCGCGCTCACGTGTGTGTGTGTGTGTGTGTGTGTGTGTGTGTGTGTGTGTGTGTGTGTGTGTGTGTGTATGCGTGCATGCTCTGTGTGTGTGTGTGTGCATGCTGTGTGTGTGTGTGTGCATGCTGTGTGTGTGTGTGTGTGTGTGAGAGAGAGAGAGAGAGAGAGAGAGAGAGAGAGAGAGAGAGAGAGAGAGAGAGAGAGAGAGAGAGAGAGAGAGAGAGAGAGAGAGAGAGAGAGAGCACACATATACATATTTGCCTTTGCTGTATGAATTCTAATGTACTTAATGCTTTTCTGTGTATTGCTTTACTTTGCATTTTTACTCATTTTATATTTTTGTGCGTACGCGTTATGCGCGTACGTATGTCTGGAGTGCGTGTCCGAGAGCGTGTATGTATATGTGTGCGTGTGTGTCTAAGTGCGTGCGTGTGCAAGTTTGTGTTTGTGTGTGTGTGTGAGAGTGCGTGTGCGTGCGTATGTGCGGGCGTGCGTGCGTGAGCGAGTGCATACATGCGTCAGTGTGTGGTATGTGTATGTTTACATGTCTATGTCATTTATGTAGTAGATGTAGCAACGGCAAGTTTGAAAACTGGTCCTGTTACCAATAACTTCTACCGTTGGAAAATAAAGGTTCATTGTTCATTGTTCATTGTTAATGGTCGATCTGCTTTTTGAACTGTTATGATTGGAAATTCATTTCTACAGCTCAATGCGTTTAGAGTTTTTCATTTCAATATGCGTTTCGATCAGCAGCCCCCACAACACGTAAATATTGACGGATCTGCATGTCTGGTAACCGAGGCTGCATGGATACTATCTTTTTCTTTGTCAGTTAACCCCTCGCTGTCAGAACGCAACTTAACTCTCAACGCAAGAGTCATAGATCCACATGAGCCACCGCAGTGGCGGGGTCTCATGTGAATCTAGGCCTCTTGCTGGGCTCTGGCACCAGGCGGCACGTTTCTCCGCAGTGTATATGACCTCTTTAACTGTCGCTAGTGACGCCAAAAGGGTTAATCCGACCATTTGCCTGTCAGTAGCGATATTCGTCCTGTGGGAATCGTTGCGACAATAACCGTTACCCACGGCCAAAAGGTTAAACCAGACATTTATATACAGACTGGGACCAGACGACTCGAAACGAAGATTTTGCATGAGACGTTCAATCTTTGTTTCCTGTAAATAATGCTGTGCACTATTTAGAAACCTTTTGATGTGTAGAGTGACAGATGTATCCTACGTGCATAGCAACCTGCACTGAATGGTTCTGGTTCTTATAGTTGCCCAAAGCCATTAATCACTCTCAGTGTGACGTTTAAATTGCTTCCCTGTGTGTTTCAGCGTCATCTTCTCCATACGACACACTGGTGATGGAAGACGTCAGGCTGAAGTCGGTTATGAAACAGTCGGCATGCTATGGATCAGACCGACACCGTAATTGTACAACGAAAGGTTACATAGTACAACATGGACAACATCACTAACATTTGACGCTTTGCTTTCAAAACATGTGCTAGTATTAACTCTTTCGAGACGTGCCGCAACAGGATTCTCGGTATAAAGCCGCGAATCTGGATGCGACACGTGTCGTAAGTTCTAATTGCAAATAAATTCTGTTAGGACACTAAACACCAAAGGTTCAGGAACACATCGATTTTAAGGTGTCAGTTTTACAAGGCCGCAACGTGCAAGCCACAAATCAGCAAACTTAACCAATCATTGTTGCTTAAGGTTGTAGGACACACCTCTTTCGCACATCTTTTCTGCGCATTTAGATACCGCTATCTTGCGTCTGCCGTGACCTGAGACTAGAGGTCACCGAAAAAAACCGCCGTATGGCAAGTCGTATTGCAAACAAGCTCAATTTATCGATAATTGACAAAAGATATATACTGTCTGAAATAGGTGTGTAAGCTGACTGTTTCTATGCATAAAAATGTTGTGTTTCCTCAGAAATAAGATACTTTTGCATAAGTTGCGACAAGTCATCGAGCGTCAGTGGTAACGCATAACCATTTCTCAGAAGAAGAAAAAAAAAAAGGAACGGGCCAACCGAACGGGAGCCAGGAAAACAACAAAATCTCTTCCGACATCAGCAAGAAAAAGGTAAACTAAAGTAGAAAAAGTGGTTGGTGGTGTATCTGAATGGTTTTCCAACTCTTTAAGAAAAAAAAGTTTTATGCACCGCCGTGAGATGTCACCTGCACGGCGTAAAACCCCAATAGCTAACTGTCCTTTTATGCAAGGAAATTTACAGCCTACCTGCAATGAAGAAGACTACATTTTATTGTGGGTTGACAGGGGCATGCATTCCATGTATGTCAGTCACCACCTGGAAGTAGAACATTTCCATACATTCTCAGAGAGCCTTTACTAATACGGTGGAAGGAATGTAGTCCACATTGCAGTGATATTAAACCAGTGCCAGTGCTTATTATTTAGGAAAACGTACTGTGTGTAGTAAAAAGTCCTGCTAAGGGAGAATTTTGCATTACTAACTCGGTAACTGCTTTCAGTACTTAGTAACTTAGTTTTCTCATCCATTCTCTGTCATATGAAGGCTATATTACAGATTAGGAGATAGGTCCAGCATTTTTTTAGTTCAAGGATGGTGCCAGAATAGATTGGCGGATAATACGCCAATCTATTCTGGCACCACCCTTGAACTATCATAGTCACATTTATTTCAAGCAGTGGGTGTATCAGGATTAAAAGGGTTACCTAGTAAAACGCTACTATGACTGAAACCCTAATATTTGTTGACTACCATTTTGGATGACCGTAGAATGTGTGAAAAATACAAATTTGACTAGTACAAAAGCAAGCCTTTATGTTGAGACTCGTGACACTTATTTCAGCTACCTTTTGGAAAGGTCACACAGGTTGTGAATCAGTTATGTGCATGAGGCATACAGACGTGACTTTGCCATTGTTGTTTTTTTTTTGCCGTTTACACAGTTTTTGTCGCATTTATTTTGAAAGTAATAATCTGCCCCTGCATTTAGTTCACGCAAAGTGAAATTGTCATGCTGCCGAACAACACAGTAATAATCATGTATTTCATTTCAGGCTAATACTGCTGTTGACCTCTCGCTGTGGAGTCTCAGTACTTTCACCCAGAGTACATACTTGCAAACAAGCGCAGAAGTATGACGCCTACACCAACTGACCAAGGTCACACTCACAGCTCAAGTGAAGTGAGGGAAGGTGACACTTATTCTCCTGGACTCAAGGTAAATCATACCAGTAGATCTGTGTTGAGAATCAGGTGCAGAACACAACACAACTATGGTGTGAATGAACACATCATACTGTAATGCCTTCTTTCATTGGCTCATGTGCGAAGCAAGTGTAAGGCTATGTTCTGGGCCATTGGTCATCCATGATAAACTTTAATGTTGGCATTTTCTCGGAGACTATTCAAACCACAGTCTTCAAACGTAGCTGAAGGATACTTTGTGGCAAGACCTTTCTTACTCTTAGCCTACCAGTTTGAGTTCAGGCCAAGGGTCATGAGAAATCAAGAAATAGGTAAAAAAAAAAATAGCCATATTTTGACAAAAGATATTTTTTCTCAAATACTATTCACAACTGTACATAAGCCAGCCCTTTACTTATGCTTAGACTCATGGCACTTAAATTTCAGTCACCTGTTGGAAAGGTCACACAGTTCAGATTAAGAAAATGATCAGTTTTAAATGCACACGAGCGATCCAGGCTTCACCATTGTTGTTTGTGGTGTTCACAGTTTATTTCACATTAGTTTGAAGGTAGTAATGTGTAAACTAAATGTAGGGACGAATTGGGTGGGTGGGTGGGTGGGGGGGGGGACTCCCCCCACCGGCCCCGAATTGTTTATAATGCTATAACAAAGTCCCTGTTTGTGGAGTTTGGAACCGACCCACCCTGAAATAAGATCAGAAGTGAAATTGCCATGCTGCCGAATAACACGATAATAAACATGTATTTCATTTCAGGTCAGTGCTGCTGTTGACGTCTCACTGCAGAGTCACGCCCAGAGGGTATACTTGCAAACAAGCACAGAAGTATGATGCCTACACCAAGAAGAGGCAAGAGCTAGTCAGGTCATGTTGCTCAAAGGAGAAGGCCACAGCTAAAAGCAGGCAATTCCAGTTCCAGCGGATCAACTAAAGTGAGAGAAGGCGAAACTTATTGTCCTGGACTCGAGGTAAAGCATACCGATTGATTTGTGAATAGAATCAGGTTCATAACAAAACACAACTGGTTGGAATAAACACATCACACTGTAATGCTTTCTTTCATTTTGAAGATGGTGTAGTACTAGTACCAGCATTGTCGACAACACCGAATGCTAAAATCACTTGCTGTCAACAAGTGGCACCATATTGCATTTGATTTGAAAACTAGAGGGTTGGGCAAGTCTGCAAATACTGTCGTTTTCTTTAATAAGCACTTAGTGCATACAAAAGGACTAGAAAACTCTGAATACTACCCATTTGGTCCAGTGTGTGCTGTTGCTAAACAGCAATGCGTTGTGTCCTGTTTGAAACAATTTCTGCAAGTTACACTTTGAATATTGATGCTGATTCTAGATATATGTATACACCCTTTGTGGTCATTTCAAGCTCAATGGCATCTAATTTTTGGCGCACGTGTGATAGCAAAAGTAAGTGTTCGTAATGGGTTGTCCGTCAACTGTCTGTTATCTGTGGGCAACTTTAACATTGGCATTTCCTCGAAGACTATGCAAGCCTCAGACTTCAAACTTGGCACAAGGGTACTTTGTGGTAAAATAATTCTAAACATACCAATTTCTGTGACCTTTCAAAGGTCATCTCAAGTAGTATTTTCAACTTCAAACTCAAACTTGCTATGGAGATACCACATGATAAGGGTGACAAAAGTTAGTTTCGGGTAGAGTTGTAGTTTTTATCAATGTTTTTGCAAACTTTTCAATAACATTTGGCATGATGATAACACTTTTCTGTGCATACTAATGTAATCAGCCCCTCACAGAGGTCAAGGGTCACAGAGGGTTGACAAATGTGTGAAAAATGAAGGGATTTGGAAAAAAAACTCAGGTTTCACTGGTACAAAATCCAGCCCTATACTTATGTTTAGACATTTTCAGAGACCTGTTGGAGAAGTCAAGCCAAGGTCAAAAAGGTCAGACGTATTATGTGGATTGGTCATACACGTGAACCATAAGGACATTGCCTTTCTTGTTCATGTTCTGACTACTGTCATATTATGCATGTATGTACTTTGTATAAATACTTGCAAACATATATGCAAGCAATATGTGCATGTCAAAACTTTTTTTGATACAAAATTATCTTTTGCAGGTTGCGAAAGATAAGGGAAGAAGAGTTCAGCGGGTACATCTCTCCGCGATGGCCAACCGACGAGAAGGCAAAGGAAGTGAACTGATTGTCCTGTGTAGGAGGGCAGACGTCCTGTTATTTTGATGTCCATCCACCAGGCTGGCCACAATGTCAAGGTTTTGGACAGTCACATCATTCGCAATGCAGCAAAAGCCTGTGCCTTACTGCCTGAGCTGATGCATAGCCATATATTAGGAGAAGGGCAAGCAGGCTTTAGGCCTGGCTATTCAACTGCAGACACAACAGCAGTGGGGCAGTGACAACAAAGTGACAGAGACAAAACTCGAGAACATAGAAATAAAGAGGGAGTGTTTCCATAAGCCTGACATAGAAGCAGCGGGGTGACAAAATTGTAACGTGCAGTCGAGCAGTTCAGGGGGCTATTGTACAGTGATGGGGGTGTGCTTTGTGTGTTTTCATATAACAACGTGACAAAGCGATTTGACACCCATGTTGTAATTTGTAGTGCAGTAAAAAGGTGAAAAATATCTGTATTTTGACCAAACAGATGTTTTCTCAAGTATACACAACTTCAAACCCAGACTTGGTACAAGGTGGTAAGAACTTTTCATGCATACTAATTTCGTATGCATGAAAGGTCAGAAAGGTCAAGGGTCACAAGAAATCAGGAAATAGGTACAAGATAGCCATATATTGCCCAAAGATGTTGTTTTTTTTCAAGTATTCCTAACTGTAACCTTAAACTTGGTAAAGAGATACCTGATGGTAAGACCTTCCTATGCATATTTATTTGGATGACCCCCTCAGAAAAGTTACTTTTTGTCACTCTCCTGTCATGTCGCGATTTGGAAACGCAGCTTAATATGTATTAGTTTTTGATTATCCAAGGAAAACCCCTTTACTGACAATGTGTTCATTTTTCAAAGACATTTCATCATATGAACAGGTCTTTTTTGTGACAAGTTCCTAAATACTGGCATACATCAGTCATTCAAAATATGTACTCCACAGCTGACACTTATGGGGTAGGAAACAGTGGTACAGATAGATTTTGTCCAGCATCGGTGTGAGACAAGGAGAAAACTTATCACTGCTCCGCTTTGCATGATTCGAAATGATATACAGGGTTCATTCTGAAAATGGTCATTGGCCTCAGAGTATAAAACCCATGGGTCCTTTCTGAAGAGGGGATGTGCGGAAATATAGAAACGTGGGGATGTATATTTATGTCATTAAACCCTCAGCTTAAAATGTTGTGCAAATGTGGACTTGCTCAATGAAAAACGCAATACTGCTCAAGAGTGAGTTGACCATGCAGTTCTTGCATTACCCTCTAGCTGTCACAGCAGATTTAAGTGGTTGGGTGATAACTGATCATAGGCATATGATATGTACTGTACTTTGTGTTTGTTTTGTTTTTTTCTTCCACTGTCAATCATTGACTTTCAGCTGTGTGGCTTTACTTATCGTATCAGAATTGCTAACTACATGGTTCATTTCACAAGTTTTACAGATGTACTGTACATGACACACGCCAGCAAACAGAATGACCTGACTATGATCCGTGTCCATACAAGTCTCCGTAGGCATGCACACAACTAAAAATGACATCAGCTCCACTTTTCTCCCAAATAGCTTGTATAAAGTCAGCACTTTGTCAATGTAAATGTGAATAATGTTACATGTAGTTGAAATATGTTCTGCAGTAAAGCTGTATTTTGAGGGGGAGCTGGGTGGCTCGGTGGTAGTGTGTTTTTGTTTCCTTATAATTTGTAACCACAAACTGCTGGGAAACTGAGATTCAGCTAGAGAGATAGGTACATCCACTACCAATCTGTTTACAAACATCTTTCAACCAGAGATGTTCATCGACCTGCTTTCACGGAGACACCAAAGGAACATGTAGCATTTCTTGCAGCAGGTATATTAAAACAAATTCACATCAATTAATGTTTGTAGATGATGCCAGTAAAAATAAAAAATAAAAACTGTCTGTGACAACACTCTTTGGTGTGCTTTTTCATCAGTGAAGCTGTGAATGATTGAATGAATGTAAACATGTAATGTAAACATTCTCACACAATGCCTGGCTGAAAAAAATGAATGAACAAATGTACCGAGGTAACCAGTGTGCATTTTTATCCAAGACTGAATCCGGTTGGTTGGTTTATGGTTTAACATTCACATTCCCACAGTGATGATAATCGCATATTTAAAAAATAAAAATAAAAAATACCACGCATTAAATTTTTTTTTGCTTTGGGTTTAAAGTGTGTTTGTTTCATTTAGCGAAGTAGAAAATGTATGGGTTTCAAATGTGAGCAGGAAAAAAAAGTCGCCATGTACGGGACTCGAACCCTGGTCACCTGCGTGGCAAAAACAATACCTTACCACTGCACTAACTAAATTACTAAGAACCATCACGTGCATTTAATTACTTATAGATAAACAATCCAGACCAAAAAGGTGACTGCCAAGCGTGTGAAATGCAAAGAAGTACCCAACGGAGAAAGAAACACGCTTAGAAAAAACGGTACAACACAATTTATTAATATTTCGGGTAAATACCCTTTGTCAAAATAGACAAACAAACAGAGACATTAGCCGCTACTTATCTTCAGATGCAGAAGGAATGTGGCAACTTCTTATAGATAAACGTTTTCATCCCGTATCTGCCGTTGTTGTTTGTTGCAGTTTACTGTCACAAATAGTGATCGAGGACTAGCAGTTTGGGCGTAGTTTGCAACAGTTTGGGCGTAGGTTTTCCCTTGTAGGTTTAAAATAGTCGTTTTCCCTTCTTTCTCATGCGTGCTTGTGACCGGCTACGGCGGAGATATGATCTGCCGGAAGTCAGACATCGCTTGTATCCCTTATTGAATACGCACTCGAAAACGACCCAAAGTGCCAAATTTTGTGCGGGACCCCATATTTTCTTTATTATCAATGTGATAGTTATAACATAAAGTACGACTTTATCGAATAAAAAGGGCCTGAGCAATTGCCCAACATTGCAAACACTTGTAATGTTATTGATAACATCCGGGCAATTTGCGAATTTACAACATAAACTTTTATCGATTGCACTTAGAATTCCAATTATCAGAACACACTTTTTTTTACGAGAAAATACTAACATACTTTATGAAGTGACCGAAATGTTTCTTTATCATTTTAACACACTATTCGATAAATTTTTATTGTGTTCTGAAATCAGCTATTTTGCGTGTTTTCGCTCAAGGGGTAGGTCACGCAAAAGGCTCAAACTTACAAATATGCCCGGGACCATGGGTCTTTCAAGGTGGCAATAGCCTCCAGACTCAATAAGGCTCTCAAAAAACCCTATAAGCGGCAGTTTTCAATTAAAAAATGTAGGTATAGTATACAACCTTAAGGTGATCACTTTTGATATGTTGCTTCTGCAGCAGAAAGAAATATAGAACCACTTCCTGTTTGTAGTACAGAGCCATGCTGATGCTCCATATAAACAGAACATGAGGGGAAACGTGAACGATTGCCATTGTCACTAAAACACTGATCGGACAATATGGCCAACTGCACACGTAAGACTGATCATCGGCCAATTGTCTATCCTAGAAAAATCCCCCATTTTGGCAATCGAGGTCATCTGGTGTGGGTACAAAATGACGGCCGTGTGTAACAGTCAGTTGACGTCTTGTTACCTTGTCCCAGCATCTGCAACTTAACCCCTTCCCTGCTAGTGAATGTATAGGTCGTTTGACATCGGGGCGCACAACGTTTTCGCAGATATCCTCGCAAAGGACCACTTCTCTACACATATTTTCAGTGTCAGTTGTCCTAATACGATTTACTTTCAAGAACCGCGAACAATGTGTCAGTTTTGCTGTACAGTCGAGTGGTAACAATTCGGGATTGGTTCATGAAATAACCGATTTTACATCGCTGAATGTGCCTCAGACATATTCAGCCCAGTATTTTCATGTCAATGAGTAACTTGACCAAGTTTTCAAACTTGAAACAGCGAAGGCATACATGAAGTCTGCATGCTTGACCTTGATATTAAATCTGGCCGTTTGACACCTGGGTATTGAAAATGGCTTGTTATTGTCTTTTTTTTACCAAATCTGTACTACAAAATCAATAAATAATAGGAGTTAAGTAAAAAATATCTCATATTAGGTCAAGTGGCACTAATAATGTTTGTTCTTAAAGTGGCACAGAATTTGTTTTTTTGCGGAGATAATTTGAAAAAAAAAAAAAAAAAAAAAACGTTGTGCGCACTAATGTCAAACGGCCTATACATCTTGTTTCTGAATTTTTTCGGCAGTGAAGGGGTTAAATTGCACATTCAGACGGACAGGCCAGCAGGGCAGTCAGACACTAATCAAAAATAAATCCTAGATCTGCCCATAGCACATTGACGACCTTATCTTATATTCTGGAAGTGAAGCGTCGCAGAAAATGTCACCAGCACTATGGACAGAAAACAGAAGAAGACAGTGGCATTTTAGGTCATCTGCCAGCATAAAGGAACCATTATCAAACATTGTAAAAGAAGCAGAGCTCACACTTTAACCGAGAGAGCTTGTTGAGAACTTCTAAATTTGCCTGCGACTTTGAAATTCGAACATCCCATTGTGCAAAATACACTACATTGACACCATTTTAGTTAGCATAAAATTTATGTAAAATAAATGTTCATTACAAGAACTACATTAGATGTGAACTTCAGACGTATAGGTAGCATGTTTTGTACGCTTATGTCTTTGTTCAAATGACCATTAACTAATGCTGCATGGTATATGTAGACACCGAGTGATTAATAAAATATAACGTGAGTCAGCCTTTTTGTATGAGAATGGTGTGTCTGTGTGTGTGTGTGTGTGTGTGTGAGAGAGAGAGAGAGAGAGAGAGAGAGAGAGAGAGAGAGAGAGAGAGAGAGAGAGAGAGAGAGAGAGAGAGAGAGAGAGAGAGAGAGAGAGAGAGAGAGAGAGAGAGAGAGAGAGATGAAAATCGAAGTACGTTCATTCTTGTCAAGAATGGACCAGCTGCGTTTTTGAGAGGGAGAGAGAGAGAGAGACAGACAGAAACAGAAACAGAGAGAGAGAGAGAGAGAGAGAGAGAGAGAGAGAGAGAGAGAGAGAGAGAGAGAGAGAGAGAGAGAGAGAGAGAGATTTACATGTCACGTATAACCCTACAGTACTGAGCTGACCAAGCTGACCCTAGCGAGAGAGACAGGACCTTACTCAGTTGACTTGGTGTATATGATCTGACGTGTATACAATACTCATAGTGTGCCAGTTTTGTGGCAGCTGCACCTTTCTTAGCATTGTTGTGTTTTAGACTTGTGTAAACGACAGATCTCATCACAGTTCATACCACTGCAACACTGTACGCGGCATTGTATCAATGGTTACAGATCTTATCTAGGAATTCCTAGCTTGAGTATAGGAGTTAAGCCTAAATCAGAACTAGGTCAAAGCGAGTAGGTGGGGTCTTTATATAGCAAGGAAAGACTGTAGGTTGAAACCGTTTGTTGTAAGGACTAGAGGGACCGCTTCTCCGGACCGCCGCGTTTACAGCAACATGCGACCTCGTAGCAGTCGTACTGTAACAAGTGTCACAAACTGTGGATGTCAGTGTGACAAGTCCCTGCGAGCAAGAGGCGTGTAGTCTCATCAGCCCGTGCGGATGTCGGGGCTCATACGATTATACACCTCTTGCAGATGGAGCGGAATACTTGAATTCGCTGACTGCTTGAGGGCCGTGCAATGTTTGACCTGTTTCTGAAATTTGGAATAACGTCGGTTGGGAATTTCAATCTGCGAGTCTAGCCCGTTCAGCGCCGATGGAAGCAGGCCGTGTTTCTGCAGTCTTCGTTATTTCAAGACCAAATAACACTAGCTGTCCCACGGACATGGAGTCAAAGTGATGTCAGTTGCGATGGGCTCATGAGGATCTATGCCTCTTGTATTTATGTGTGGCATTTATCCTCGCGACGAAAACCTCTACCGACAGCTAAAGGGTTAATATGTGTAAAACGATCACACTGCTGAGTATTGGGGGCGCGAGGAAAGGCCAACTGCGTTTTTAACACGATAGTGATTCACTTCCGGGTACCTGCAGGTATGTACACGCGTTCCAACTTGAAGTGCACCTTTAGGGCTGACTGCTCTCATTGAAGGCTGAGCCAATTCACCGTGCACTATTTAATAACCACACAAAAGTTGACACAGGATATTAAGTGGTACAGTATTTAGAGCGTCACCGTGCGCTAGGCTGGAAGTGTTTCAAAATGGCCTGCATCAAAAGGATGCCTGCTCTGTTTGCCTTCATCTCGTATTTACCGTGCTTAGCAGAAGGTAAGTAAATATACTAATGAGCACAAGAAATGCGACACTTTAGTGTTTCGGATGATTCCAAAAATGTCACATTTCTTTTGCTACTCATTATATGTACACGGTTGTGAGGGTATTAGTGAGAGACAGGCGAACAGAGGGGGTTGGGCGCGTGTAAAGCCTGCTGATGACAGTCGAAGGTTTTGTTCACACTGTGTCTTTACACTAGCACGACAATGCAAACAGACAAACCGTCAGAGGTGGACACGAGCTGCAGCTTTGACCTTGTGTGAGAGATAGATAGATGGGGGCTCCCACCCCACCCCCTTGTGTAAACAGAAGGTTACTCAGTCTAACCATTTACGCTAACCAACTCTAATCATTACAATTACCTTTTTATATTTCTATTATTATTAGGTCTATTAAAAAAAAATCATTGAAGCAACGTTTTTTGATCAGCTGTCAACCCACGATTATTAAGGCAGATCCCCCCCCCCCAGCTTTTAAATGATAATGCCATTGACCTCTTATTTAAAAGGCTAATTAAACTACCATCGTTTAGAATGGAATTAATTATAACATCAAACTTATTATATTACATTTTAAAATGAATCAAGACGAATTACTTCTTCTAAGTGATATCTGTGCTGTAGAAAACAAAGACTTAGACTCCCCTAAAAAAAAAAACCCAGCGCCTTCTCTCTGTAGTTGTTTCTGGAAAATCAAAAGCTTTTCTCGGAAAACAATATATGACAGAAGATATAGAACCTCTCACCGCTGACGAGCTAATTAAACTACATGCTAAATATGAAAATCACATTGCTTCACTAATGACCCATGATTTGAGCCGATCTCTTGTCTATTCTCAGCGAATCTACGCTTTCCAAAAATCAACTGCTCTTCTCTGTGCGACTTTGCTAAAAACTTCCGGACTAATCTTAGCACATCACAACAAAGCCAATTTCACTCTCTGCATGAACGATAGAAAATCTTACTGAAAAGGTACGTGATTCGTAACCAAGATAGCTCAAATAAATATCGGATCGTTTCCTACGATTAATACATGCACGCTCTCACGGAGCAACACAACCATAATCGTAACATGTGGTCATATTGACAGACAAGCTGCTCGTTATGATACGCAGTGTATCTGTCAACTTCGGCACTCCAGATTGATTGTGAATAATTGTAAAGCAGTCATAATTTAATCTTTATCTTGCCCATGCGGAACTCTCCTACGTCGCAAAGGAGAAGTACAGTACACATGTCTTTCATTTTGTACATTGCAACTTCATAATTACCGGCAAGCACAGTGTATGGCAGTCCGTTTGTGCAGCCATATTGCAAGACAGTTTAAGAAGACACTGCAAACCCTTATTGTCTTGATGTTGCTTTAACCCCTTCAATGCCAAAAAAATAAACCCGATCCAACTGCAAGAGACATAGATCCTCATGAGCCCCCGTGACTGCGGCTGCTCATGAGGATCTATGTCTCTTGCTGAGACCAAGTTATAACAATGTTTCTTGGACGGTACTGCTTTTGGTCTTTGAATGAACCAAGATTTCAGAAACAAAAATATACATACAGTGTACGTGCCGTGGCAGAGAAGGGTTAAGAACATGCCATGATCATATTTTTGTACCCACTTATTTATCTTGTTGTGAGTTTTTCGTCAGAATGGACAGGTTGTAACTGACAGCGACTGAAACTTTGATTTATAAACTCCTGAATTACAGCATTCACATGACAGGCAAAGGCCGCTGTGTGTTGGAACTGGTGCATACAGTTGATGAAGGTCACAGCATTGACATGACAGGCAAAGGCCGCTGTGTGTTGGAACTGGTGCATACAGTTGATGAAGGTTACAGCATTGACATGACAGACAAAGGCCGCTGTGTGTTGGAACTGGTGCATACAGTTGATGAAGGTTACAGCATTGACATGACAGACAAAGGCCGCTGTGTGTGGGAACTGGTGCATACAGTTGATGAAGGTCAGGAAACCGCAGTAACCCCTTCCCTGACACTATATATATTTTGTATTTCTGCAATCTGTGTTCATTCAACGACCAACAGCCACAACCGTCCAAAGAACATGGATACGAATTGGTCTGAGCAAGAGGCATAGATCCTTATGAGTTATTTGCTGCACAGCAGACCGTAACCAATGTCATGGGAAGTGTGGCGTGGGGTCTGTCCTTGCTTGTGCCAACCTGTGACATGTCGCACTGCGGTAAAATTCCAGATTTTTTGTTTCTTCTGAGGGCCCACGACTTCAGCTGCTGGCCCGCGCATGAACGTGCGCGGGCCCACTGCGGCCTTCATGGGCCCGAGTACCTTTGTTTACTGGGTCTGGCTTTCCTTCCCCAGCATAATTAATTTATACAATATTTGGGTAGGGTGGCGCTGCACTGAGGTGACGCGTTTTCCTCGGGGAAAGCAGCCAGAATTTCACCTCGGTGGGCAATACAGTTGTTAAAAAATGAATTAAACTTAAAAAAAAAACATAAGTTATCTGCTCTTAGGGCAGCAGACCATTAGCAACATACACGCAATTCCAGAAGGTCTACTGACAGAGCAGACATCAGGTAGAACTAAGAAAAAGTAAAATAGAGGTGAATGGACCAAAGAGAGACAGACACATAACCCCCCAGACAAAGTGGAAAACACTCACCGTGGGGCTGACCAGTGTGGCCCTGGGAACGTAAAAGAAGTTAACCCAAGCCAAGTCCTCCAAGACAGAGTTGGGCGGGGATGACGACCGAGAGAAAACCAGGTGTGACAACTCACTGAATCCATGTACGATGATCTGAGTGCTCAGGTTAGACAATGTTAATAATATATAAATATATATATTATGCATAAAATTCATGGATTGAATGATACAAGTAACGCACGCAGACTCTCCCCAGTCGCACGTACAGACTCACAGCACAACAGACGCATGCACTGCCACTGACTCAGACGGGCGCATTCACGCAGTACTACGTGCTATTTCTCTTTCTTCTAGGCCCTTTTACTCTTACAAAACAAATAACGTAAACTCAAAAGATGATTTACATTATACACTCTTCGCTACAAGCACATCAACACCGCATTCACATGCACAACGTAAAAGCCAGGCTAGGTAATTGTCCTCACAATCCAACCAGTTTCACTGGTGTTATCGTTCTGTAACGTTCTGTCCTTCCACGTCTAGGCGTGTAGTTTCTCGCGTCGCTCCCGTAGTGCAGTCTCTGATGACACGGGTGTCTAGGCACCGGTCGCTCACACCTCGAGTGGTGAAATGATCCCACAATAGATCCCTTTGGCGGCAGCCTTCGTTGACTGACGTCTCTGCGTCATGTCGCTCCGCTCCACGCAAAAAACTCTGTACACAAAGTCCTGACATCATAACACTTGCAAAACACACACACACAACTTGGATAATGCGAGGAATCTTACGTAACCTGGCTGATACAAATAACTCTCACACGTTCATCCACACACACGTGCTTCATAACACGAATTACCTTTTCGCAACACACCATAACTCTGTCACTACACTAAAAGAGACTATAACATGACGCACGCGCCATACACGGGTTCGTACATTGGAAAAGATTATACTAACACAACCACGTACAACCTTCATGAACGACTTAGGCATACACACCTCACATTCCTTAGTTATCCATCTCGGTAAACATCTACATAGAAACATCACCGGTTATCTCAACGAATTCCAAACAGACATAACTGAAACATATCAACGCTACACAACCAAACTACGCTACTCTAACACATATTACCATTAACTCCGTAACTCTCAATAATACATAAACATACCTGAAATCTAGGTCTCAGAGTCTTGGAATAGGGGCTAGGGTATCCCACATACAACCGTCCTTGCTGACAGCATAGCCCGTACTAACTACTCTCTGCCTCGGTTAGACCGAACTCCCGTCTAAAACTCCGTGCAAAACGCTTTTCTTATGATTGCACCTGGCCTCGTGCATACACGGGATATTTGTCACAAGACAAATCGCTGACAAGACCGTACCATACAAAAACCTGTGTGAACTCTATGCATGGGCATAGATCTTTATCACAATGCAGTTATAATAATAATAATAATAATAATAATAATAATAATAATAATAATAATAATAATAATAATAATAATAATAATAAATAATGGTATTTTTAATGGACTTATCTTATAATAATTATAACTCTAAGCGCGCACTCACAACTAACAAACGCATGTGATGTGCACGCTTTTAACAATGACTCCCATAGCACAAATACATAACGACAGTCAGCTGGGGGTTGGGTGTGTGGTGGGGTTAGAGTGCTAGAACTGCTGAAAGAGGTGAGTTTTGAGGGCGGATTGGAAGGAGGAAGGAGAGGGTTTCTCATAGAGAGAGAGTGGGAGGGCGTTCCAGGCAGATGGACCGCAGACAGAGAAAGGAGCGGGGGCCGAAAGTGCCGAGTTTGGCGTGGAGGATGTGGAGGCTGAGAGAGTTTTGAGGCAGAGTGGAGAGCGCGGGAAGGAGTGTAGGGGTGAAGTAAGTTGGAGAGATAGGCAAGAGCAGTGTTGTTAAGGGATTTTTAGCAGAAAGACAGAATCTTGTATTGAATGCGTTGTGAAATGGGGAGCCAGTGAAGGAGTTTGAAGAGGGGAGTTATGTGGTCGGATTTCTTCTTTCTGCGGACGAGGCTGGCAGCATTGTTCTGGACGCGCTGGAGAGTGAAAGTGGTGGAGTGAGAAAGGCTGGAAAGGAGAGAGTTGCAATAGTCAATGCGAGATAAAATGAGTGAGACAGCAAGTTTGGTGACAGTTTCAGTAATAAGGTATTTTATGAGATGATTGATGCGACAGAGGTGGAAATAGCAAGCCAGGGCAGTGGCTGAGACAAGGTTGGTCATGGAAAGAGAGGAATCGAGGATAGCGCCAAGGTTCTTTGCCGAGCCAGAAAGGGGGATGGGGGTGATGTCGAGTTGAAGATGGAGAGACGGAGGGAGCTGGGAAAGTTTCTGGCGAGTGCCTACCAGCATGGCTTCTGTATTGTCGTCGTTTAGTTTAAGTTTGTTTGCTGTCATCCAGTTTTTTACGTCTTCGTAGCAGTCAGCTGTGCGAGTCAGGAGTGGCTGAATGTTGTCGGGTTTGTCTTTGTCTAGTAGTTGTGAGTCGTCAGCGTAGAGGTGGTGGTGCATGTGATGAAACTGGATGATGTTGGACAGAGGAGAGGTGTAGAGTGTGAAAAGGACCAGACCCAGTATGGACCCCTGTGGAACACCGCAGGAGAGCCTGACTGGGTGAGAAGAAACGCCGTCGATAATAACAGACTGCTGTCTGTTGGAGAGGTAGGAGAGAAACCAGGAGTGAGCAGAGTCAGTGATGCTGAAGGAGTGGTGAATGCAGTGGAGAGTGATCTATAGTGTCGAAGGCAGCAGAGAGATCGAGTAGCGAAGAAGGAAGATGTTGCCCGAGTCTTTTGAGAGGAGAAGATCGTTCAGGATATTTAGAAGGGCTGTTTCAGTGCTGTGATGTTTGCGATAGGCAGACTGGAAGGGACTGAGGAGATTGTTGACCGCGAGGTGGAGGTTGAGCTGGTTGAGAACAACCTTCTCGATTGGAAACTGGACGGTAGTTCTTGAGTTGTTTTGGTCAAGGTTGTGTTTTTGGAGGAGAGGACAGACGAAGCCAGACTTGAGGACAGAGCCATTTTCTAGTGATGTGTTGATGATATCAGTAATAAAGGACAAAAGTTTAGGAAGGCCGTCACGGTAGAGAGAACCCGGGAGAGGGTCTAATTCACAGGTTTTGAAAGGCATAGACTTTATGGTCTCGAGAACTTCGTCCTGAGAGACAGGGCGGAAAAACGAAAGGGAAGTGAAGGGGGGCGGGGTCGGGAGGGCAAGGCGGAGAAGGTAGAGTATCGAGTGTGTTACGCAGAGTTTGGATTGTGTCAGAGGTGGAAAAGGCGGACGGGAGTTCTTCTTTGCTGTGTGTGTTAGGGAGGGGAGAGTCTTTATATGTGCCTAGGAGTGTATTCATGGTAGCGTAGAGGGTTTTGGAAGAAGAGGACTCCAGGATGTGGGTTTGAAGGTGTTTGCGTTTGGCATCGGAGATCATTCTGCAGACTTTGGATCTGGCGGTTTGGAAGACCTGTTTTTGAACGGTGAGATAGTATGAACGCCAGCGGCGTTCCGCTTGTCGGTGCTCACACTTGGCCTTAGCTATCTCGTCGGTGAGCCAAGGAGAGGGGTGTCGGTCGGGCATGGAGCAGGTGATGACAGGAGCATGGGTGTCTAGGAGTATTCGGAGGGAGAAATCGAAGTGGGATGCAAGATCAGGAGACGGGGGGGGGGGGGGGGGGGGGGGGGGGATCCAAGAGAAGGTCGACATCTTCGTCGAAGAAGCTCCCTCGGTTGACAGATTTTAGTTTGCGACGAGAGACAAGGTGTTTGGGTTTTTATGGGGAGGTAGGTTGAGGGAGACGATATAGCGTGGTGGTCGGAGGGGAGCACAGAGGAGATGTCAGAGTCGAGAAAAAGTTGTTCGGAGGTGAGGGTGATGATCCGATCGTTTTTTTTTGTTGTTGTTGGTTGGTGTGTTTAACGAATGAAGGCATCTTTTTTAAATATCTCTATGGTGGGGGAAGGGGGGGGGGGGGTGCACGGTAGACAGGACTGGCTTATGGACTATACGTTTTTACGTCATTTTCTGTTGATAAAAACCGTCGCAAACCACTTTGCGTGAAAATGTCCCTATTTTTGCGCTTAGGCTGATCGCAAGGTTATAGCTATATGTCAGGATTAAATTAAGAAGACCGACTCTCCGCTTATTTCAATTAAACTTCGCTTTCAACCAGACAATCTTCGTCTACTGTTGTTGTTTTTTCATAACCAAAACTCTGTTATTGTCTAAAACAGCCGTGACCTTATCGCCGTGCGGCACTGACAACACAGTGGAAGTAGTGGAGAACAAGAGCGACAACACAGTCAGCTGTAGCGGGATCCAAGGTAGCGACTACACTGTGGATTGGGAATTAACGTTACCTGGCGCTTCGTCCGCAGTTATAGTCGGCACCTGTGACACCGGCGGCTGTACTGATTTTTCTAACATTGGCTACAGAGCCAGCAGATCGTCGGCTGATATCAGTGTGCTGACCATCAATCCCTCAACATCAGCAGGAGTGAGCTTTATCAAAAACGGCACGCTGACTTGTCTGGCTAGAACATATAAAGGAGAAGCACGGAGCAACAGCTGCAGACTCGACATTGTTTGTGAGTAATGCGTTTGAACATTCTCTCTCTCTCTCTCTCTCTCTCTCTCTCTCTCTCTCTCTCTCTCTCTCTCTCTCTCTCTCTCTCTCTCTCTCTCTCTTTCTCGCTCTCTTTCTCTCTCTCTCTCTCTCTCTCTCTCTCTCTCTCTCTCTCTCTCTCTCTCTCTCTCTCTCTCTCTCTCTCTCTCTCTCTCTCTCTGTGTGTACATTCATAACTCTATCCGCCAGTACGTTACCCGCCGCATGGATTTAGAGTCTTGTCACGTTGAAAGTTTATTTCTTGAACTGAAATGTGACAAATCTTCCCCCACACTAATTGGATTTATTTATCGCACCCCTTCAGCCACATTTTCATGGTATGATGATTTTATCACCATGATGGATAAGGTGCAACAACGTCACAACAAAGATATACACCTTCTAGGCGATTTTAATATTGACCTGCTAAAGACTGGTAATGCGGCGTGGAATTGCACCACCTCATTATTTGGTCTATCATGCACACTTCTCTCCCTTGACAGTGCTTCTCCTACTCACTTGGTAGTTTTTTTCTAAATTACAAGCACTGGCAGTCAACCCTTTCGGTCTAGTTTTTTACTTCATTATTTGGCCTGCAGCAGATGGTTCGGTCTCCCACTAGAGTTTCTTTGTCATCCGCCACATTGATTGACCACATCTATACTACTAATGCACCTGCTGTCACAAACGTCCACGTGCCGAATGTAGCCATTAGTGATCACTTTCCTACTTGTTTTAATCTTTCACTAAACCCCAGCACAAACACCACACTACAATCACATACAGGTCTTACACAAAGTTCAACAAAGATGACTTTCTTCATGACCTCTCAATCACGCCCTTTCACCTTATTTATAACACTAATGATCCAAATGAAGCCCTCTCGCTTTGGTACAAGCTATTTCTTTGGGTCCTCAATAAACATGCCCCACTAAGGACTAAACGCGTTAAACACCCTACCCTTCTGCCTTGCTTGTCAAAGGACATCATTCACGCAATGAAAATAAGAGATGACTTAAAACGACAGAAAAAGTTTGCGGATTTAAAAAAAAACAACGTAATCTTGTAAAATCCTTAGTTAGAAAAGCACAGAAAACGCTTGCGGAAAAAGTTATCGCAGAGGGTAAAGATACCCAAGTGTCTGGAATGCAATCAATTTGTTTACAAAGAAGAGGAGTTCCATCAATGCTGCTACCTCTCCAGGCATAACTCCAGACGACTTCAATTCCCACTTTTTAAATATTGCTGAGTCCCTTGTACAGTCTTTTTCCAGTGGCACTGATAGTTACAGTTGTTCTGATAAACTGCGCACACACTGTGAGTCTGCAACAGGTGCGTCATTCTCCATACCTCTTATGACAGTGTTTGAAGTAAGTAAATATATTTCTACTCTAACAAGTAAATCGTGTGGCCTGGATGGAATAAACAACATGGTACTGAAATTGTCCCTTCCATACACTGATGATGATGATGAACTTGAACAGGGACAGGGACTTCCAACTTCCGTTGATTTCGTCCGGGGGGGGGGGGGGGGGGGGGGGGGGGGTGGGCCAGGGGGGTTGGTGGGGAGGTTGTCTCGCTGACTGTCTGCCGCTCCGTCGCGCAGCTGGCTGATGGTGCTGCCGGGGCCGGGTGGTTGGTGGTGGAGGAGGCAGGTGGGAGGCCGGGGGACCGTCGCCTATCGCCAGACTGGTGGGTGATGGTATGCCAGCCACTCCCAGAGGTCTTGCAGGAGTGGTGGCGGTGGAGGTGGTGACGGCCGGGGGAACCGTAGCCGGTTGTGGAAGGGTCTGGGGAGGTAGGGTGGTGGTGGTGGCGGCCAGTCGATTCTTGGTCGAGGGGTCGGGCGCTGGAATGGGCGGGGTGGGTGGCGATGTAGAGGTGGCAGGCGCATGTGTGGTGGTGGCGTGGAGAGAAGTGGTGGGCGCTGTTGCCTGAGGTGCTTGGGCGTCTTCTGTGCTGAAGTGGGCCGGTGACTGGACCGTTGCCCGCCTGTGGTGGTTGTTGTTGTTGTGGGGGCGGGTCCGTACCCGCATCCTGGAGGGTCTTTGTTGGTGGGACTTCTGTCTCTGTGCCTTTTTCCTGTGGTTCCGGGGGCCTGGTGCCGACTGATTTCTCCGCAGTCTGTGGGGAGTCGGTGGATGTTTGACTCCCCGTTTTGGTTGTCAGGGCTGTGGCCTGGCTGGCCGTGTCCTTTGACGTGGGGGGCTCGAGGTCCTTAATGGCGCCCGAGTGCACCAGCCACCGGGCGGCGACTAGTGCTCGGTGGTAAGGGCTGCCATCAGTCGCCGTGATGACCGGGACGGCGTCTTGTAGGAGGATCACCAGCTCCCCGAAGTCAATCCCCCTGAGCCGAGTCGCCCCCTCCTCCAACGATGCCGGCCGTTCCCGAGTTAGTGATTCGGGGACTACGACCGGCGGTGGGGAGCATGGGGAATCGGCCCATGAAGACAGCTCCGACGAGGGCTCCTCTTCTGATTCTGATGGTGGTGGTGGTGACTGGGGGCGAGCAGGGCCCGCTTCGTCCCCGTTCGTGACAGTCGCCTGTTCTTGCCTTGGTGGGCGCATTCTGTCGTAGAACGCGTCCATTTTGGGGAATAGTCCCCTTGGTGGCATAGGCGGGGGGCCAAACTTGTTGAATGCCTCTCTGAGGCTCTGGTCGATGTCTGCCACTGTCAGTGGCGGTCCGTTGTTGACTGATTGCTGTGGCGCCTGGCGGTGAGGGGGTGAGTCCCCCACCTGTTCCCAGTACGCCCTCTGTCCTTCTTGCGGCCGAATTGGCGGGGAGAGAGGGGGCTTGTAGCTCCTCGTCTCCCGCCTGGCCGGTGGTTGCTTTCTCTGTGCTTGGGGGAAGGTGGAGGCATAATCCTCCACCTGTTCCTTGTTGGTCTTCTTTCTCTGCTTTCGCCCTTTCTCCATGCTGGCTGGTTCGCTTGGCTGGCTGTTGACTGGCTCGCTTGATCGCTTGCTTGGTTGTTGTGTGTGGAGAGAGCGGAAAAAAAAAACCGTCCTCTCTCCTCGGCTGCTGAACTGGCTATGCTTCCATACACAACTGACACCTTGACATTTATATTCAACCTTTCTATCAAGCAAGGTATTTTTCCAGATGCCATGAAAGATGCTAAAGTTGTCCCCATTCCCAAATGTACAGATCCCAAAAGTCCAAACGATTTCCGTCCTATTTCAGTGTTATCACTATTATCGAAGCCACTAGAAAGACACGTTCATAAGCACCTACTCCAATTCTTGGAGAATCACCGCCTCCTCGTATCTCTTCAGTCTGGTTTTAGACCTAAACACTCATGTCATACTGCCCTCGTTCACATTGTTGACTCTTGGCTCTCATCAATAAACAATTCCAAATTAAATGGTACAGTTTTTCTGGACCTAACCAAAGCATTTGATTTAGTCGATCACAACATTCTTTCAGTATATAATCTTGATTCGAACTCTATAGCTTTTTTCTCCTCCTACCTCAGTAACCGCCGACAGAAGGTGTACTCAAACGGGTGGTATTCGAAAGAAGGTATAGTGATGCATGGAGTCCCCCAAGGATCTATCCTAGGGCCTCTTTTATTTTCTTTATTCATCAATGATCTACCTCTTTCCATCTCAAATCCTGAGGTTAAATGCGAACTCTTTGCTGACGATTCAACTCTGCATACATCAGACAAACGTGAAACGACGCTAAATTGTATCCTCCAGCAAAGTCTCGATGAAGTGTCAGATTGGTGTGCGCAAAATCGCATGCTAATCAGTACTTCTAAAACCAAAAGCATATTGATAACAACCCGCCAAAGGCGTCAGCTACATCCTGCCCCTCTGAAACTGTCACTTGGCAATAAACCTATCCATCAAGTATCCAGGCACCACCTACTGGGAGTTGTAATTGACGACCAGCTGAACTGGTCGCCACATATCGACAGTTTGTGCAAAACCTTGTCCAGGAATGTATTTCTGCTATCTAAACTTAGACATATTCTTAGTACAAAGTGCTGTAGATTGTTCTTTCACGCACACATTAAAAGCCACTGTGACTATGCGTCCTCTTTGTGGGACGAATGCAGTGAACTTCATTTTAACAAACTAAACTCGCTGTATCGTCGTTCAGTTAAGTTAATTATTCCTAACCCTATTTCCACGGCTGAAAAAATAAAATCTCTTGGCCTGCTTACACCGAAGGAACAACTCACATTTAACAAATGCGTCCTCATGCACAAAATATTTCATTATCAAGCACGGAATATCTGCGCATGATATTTAACTTCAGCCCTCGGCAGCAACAACATAATGACTTGCTTCACTTACCCCGCCCACGGATAGATCTCTACAAGTCAAGCCTTCTATTTTCTGGTAGTTCTGTCTGGAACTCATTGCCATTAAACATTAAATCATTTTGCGATAGAACCCATTTTAAACGTGCATTGCACACTCACTTCCAATCAGCGTGACTTCACAGTTTGCCATATAAAAATAATTCTGCTGATAACACGTAAACGTAAAATATTTTTCTCTTTCTCCTTAAATTTGCTACCTGATCATCTATTGTCTTGTCGGTGTCACTATACGCTATTGATGCTGCTGATTCTATGACACTGTCTTAGATGAGTATAATATTAATGCTGTGCACGCGTTTCGTTCTCTTGCTTTTTGCATCGGAGGCAGTTACAAATTCTCCATTGTGTTTTTTTTTCCCGTAGTTTTTCTTCCTCTTCTTCTTCTTCTTCTTCTTCTTATTATTATTATTATTATTATTGTTAGTATTTGCATGCTCTGTTTATTTTCCTGTTATGTTGTTTGTTTACAGGACAGCTTGTAAGACAGGCATTGAGTTGTCTAATAGCTTTATCCTGAATAAATAAAGAATCATCATCATCATCATCATCGTCTCTCTCTCTCTCTCTCTCTCTCTCTCTCTCTCTCTCTCTCTCTCTCTCTCTCTCTCTCTCTCTCTCTCTCTCTCTCTCTATTAGACTCAATACAAGCGAGCACCAACTTCACAGATACTGTATTACCATGTGGTTATGTCGTTTCTTTATGTTAATTCCACAAAAAGTACTAGATGTCGCAGCACAGTCGACGACGCTTAAGTCAAACTTGCAGGGGAACAAATTTTACGTTCGACTTCTCACAGAATTGTTCGACTCAATCGGTTTTTTGTTCTTGTTGGTTGGTGTGTTTAATGAATGAAGGCATCTTTTCAAATCTCTCTGCTGTACGAAACCAAAAAGTAGACATTCATTTGTATGGCATGCTAGGTATTAATGCACACACACATACACACACACACACACACACACACACACACACACACACACACACACACACACACACACACACACACACACATATTTTCAAATTTACACTAAGGTCTGAAAAAAGTATATCAAGTCTATAGTGAAGTAAGATCATTTAGATGGGGCTGGACGGAGCCCGTTTAGTAGCATGCACATTATAGGAAGGGAGGGCCTCATATTCTGGTAAAGAAGTAACAAGATGAAATTGACTCTATGTCTACTTACGCCACCCTCACTGCTGAACCTGTGTAAGTAAATGTGTGTGTGTGTGTGTGTGTGTGTGTGTGTGTGTGTGTCTGTGTGTGTGTGTGTGTGTGTGTGTGTGTGTACTAATAATAATAATGGCAACTTATATAGCGCTTATCCCTACATAAGCTCTAAGCGTGTATGCATGTAAACACCAAAATCACCGAAGTTTGCGTACGTACAAGCTTGAAGTTATAGGGAATGCTTCATTTCAGTGGTGTCTAAGGCTCCGAGCATATGTGACCCTCTCTCACGAAACCAGTCTTAACTATTATTGGAATTGTATGTCTCATTAAACTGTTAAAGGGGCATACCTGACCTTTTTTAATTCGTCAGTTCGCAAACTACTTTTACTGGGATTCAGTATACATACCCACTTAGGCTGAGTTGGTATACCTCGCGTTCTAAAGGGGGGGGGGGGTGCAGTAAATGTATACACATCAATTGTACACACGTTAATTGTACACTACCCATACGTGGTGAGATGCATAATGTACACAGAGCAAAAGGAAATGGGTAGAAATGTACACAGTTCATAATATCGTGTTCTTGCGCGTGATTTCAGATCATGTTAATATTCCAATTGGGCAGTTCAGGCAGTAAGAGGACTGGTGTTTTTAATCAAAACAAGGGTGTCAAATCGCTTTGTCGTGTTGCTATATGGAAACACACACAGCACGCCCCCATCACTGTACAACTGCCCCTGAACCGCTCGATTGCACAATTGTGTCGCCCCACTTCTTCAATGTCAGGCTTATGGAAATACTCCCTCTTTATTTCTATGTTCTCGAGTTTTGTCGCTGTCGCTTTCTTGTCACTCCCCCACTGCTGTTGTGTCGCAATATGGAGACACAGCTTAAGACTGCAGTTTAATAGCCAGGCCTAAAGCCTGCTTGCCCTTCTCCTAATATATGGCTATGCTTCAGCTCAGGCAGTAAGGCACAGGCTTTTGCTGCATTGCAAAGGATTGACTGTCAAAAACCTTACATTGTGGCCTGCCTAAAATGATGGGCCCAGCAAGAGCCTGTCGGATGGACATCGAAATAACAGAACGTCTGCCCTTCTACACAGGACAATCAGTTCACTTCCGTCGCCTTCTTGTAGGTTGTCTACCCCGGAGAGACGTACACGGTGTGGGTGGGTTTAGTGATGTGTTGTGTAAGATTTTGGTTTGAAAGCGACGTGCAAAGGCGTTTTGTGTCAGGATGGTCAGGTTTGTCGAAGTGGAAGTTGAAATCGCCAAGAAGGATGTGTTTTCCGGGTCGTGTGCTGTAATGGTCGAGGAGGAGGTCGAAATCGGTGAGGAACATAGAGCTGGTGAGTTTGTTTGTTATTGTGTGAAGATTCTGACAGCGTTGGTTCTAAATTCATCTGATAGGCATGTGACGGAAGGGTTCCGTAGAATATTGGAACGAGTATTTTCTTTAAGTTTGTGCGTTTAACCAGTTCCATCCTGATACACTATTGCATGACATAAAACTGACTACGATAGTTCAAGAGCTTGGCGCCAAGACGCGACAAGCTCTTCTGGCAATACCCTTAAACTAATGTGGTTGAACTATCTCCTATTCTCTGCTGTAGCCTTTATAGAAGAATACACAAGTCTGACAACTTTTAGCCTCAGGGTTAATGGGTTAACTAGACTGTAATGTGTCATTCTTTAGGGCCACCGCCAACAGCCCCCACACTCTCCGGCTACAGTGGTCAGCCCCTATACAGCGGACAGTTCCTCACCATTACATGTACCATAGATGGCGGTAACCCCAAGGTCAGCAAGGTCACTATATCCTGTGGAAATCGGACTTGGGCGGTGAGTGGCCAGGCCAGCACAGCTCAGCTACAAGTGGACGCCAGGTTTAATGGGGTCACGTGCTCATGCAGCGGGAGCTGGAAAATACCCGTGTTGTACACACAGACTGCAAGCGTCACTATTGTTGTCTACTGTGAGTCTTTTGCAGTGCATATTTAAATCCAGCACAGTATTGCGGGAAGTAGTTGTTTTCACAAAGGGGGTTCTAGGAGGGGGGTGGGGTGGGGGGGGGGGAGGTTGGGGGGGGGGGATTGGCGGTGGGTTGAGAGGTTTGATTTTTTGGATGGTAGTGGAAAGGCCCAAAGGCCCACGCACGTCTGCTTCTAGTACCATCCTCCTCCCCCCCCCCTCCTCCCGCACCCCTCTCCTCGTCCTTTCTTTTCGACAAGCAATACTTTTGTCCTTCGGTTGAAGTCCCCAAAGGTAAATTTACAAAATTGCTCAAATGCATGTGTGTAAGTGTGTGTGTGTGTGTGTGTGTGTGTGTGTGTGTGTGTGTGTGTGTGTGTGTGTGTGTGTGTGTGTGTGTGTGTGTGTGTGTGTGAAATGCGATATCAAAGACAGAGGTGGCGGGGATGTAGGCCTTCACTGTATTAGAATGACAGGAAATATGAACACTGGTTTATTCTGTCGTTACAGCACACATGGATAAACTGCTTTCTAGTCGTTTAAATCAATGTCTATAATTTAGCTGTCGTCTGTGTTGGTGCTGTGGTTGTCTCCCAATAAATGTCACAGCTTTTCTCTTATAAAACCAGACGCCCCAAAGACACCGAGCATCACATACCCCAACCAACCACTCCCCTTCATGGTAGGGGAAACACCCACCCTCAACTGTCAGCTGCCTGGCAACACCGACCAAGGTAACCCACCAGCAACCTTCACGTGGTCGGAGCAGCAGGGGCAGCAGGGCCAAGGTGATGTCACACTGACCTTTGGTCCCCTGACAGCGGCAGACAACAGAAGGAGATTTCAGTGTGAGGCCAGTAATGCCTTTACTGTGTACAACAACACGAGAGTCGTCACGGAAATCAACATCCTCGTTTACTGTAAGCTGCCTGGTTAATTTGTTGTCCTGTGTGACTATAAAATAACACTTTGAATTGTATTGAACTGTTATATTTGTTGTCATAATATCATCTACATCTGGTTATATGCTTGCGTATTTTCCTGTGGGCTGGCGATTGGGCGCCTGATAGGAGGGGGCAGGGGATCTAACTGTTTGTCTGTCAAGCGCTATGTAATTCCCTATAGTATGTGTACAATTCTACCAGCGCTAGACTCACCTATCTGGTTGTTGCGTATTCTATAACTCGAGGCAAAACTTGTATCGTTACATTGTTGTGTGTTGTCTTGTGCATCTACTGTGGGAAATCAGGGTATTTACCCGACCACATTTGGTGGTGCACCTTCTTGTTTGTGTGTGTGTGTGTGTGTGTGTGTGTGTGTGTGTGTGTGTGTGTGTGTGTGTGTGTGTGTGTGTGTGTGTGTTTCTTCTGCCTACTTCCTGGGTTCCTGAGAAAGACATGGCTTATAGGCTAGACCTGATGCATCCTTTAAGGGATGTAGATGATCGTCTGGTTGTATACCTGCGTATTTTTCTGTGGGCTGGTCATTGGGTGCCTGATAGGAGGGGGCAAGGGATCTAACTGTTTGTCTGTCAAGCGCTGAGTAATTCCCCTTGGTATGTGTATATTTAAAATAATTTTAAAAGTAATATTTTTAATGTCGTTAGTATACTCGCACCGCTAGTTTCAAAATCGCGGTCAGCGAGATGCCTTCGAAAGAAGTCAATCATACGCGCACGGCTGATGCCGGTTTACCTTGCTTTGAAGTGAAACAGAGATTATTTTGGATTTGAACTTTGAAGTACATCTTATCCACGTCATATGCGTTATTTCTCCTGGTCTTGAAAACAGCCTTTCCCATAGAACTCGGTCTTTTGTGGGAGTAAAGCATATCGAAAGTAAACTCCATTCGTGCATGTTGTGCATTGTGTCTGCCCACAATCTTCAACATTCTGAAGACTTTTTGTCCGGATACAACATGCCGTTTGTTTTCCAGCCTAACGGTTCTAAGTGTAGGTCTGCTATTTTTTTTTATTAGTGGAGATGGGATTTTTAACTGGCCAAGCCCACTCTTATCCGACTGGTCTTAACCACAAGCCAGGCAGAGTGAAATCCATCTCCGAACCGTTTCCATCTAAATCATGTTCAGCTAAACATCTAAATATAAAAAATTTAGTTTTTGCAACCCATTCAACCAATCCGCACTCAAGTACTCACAAGAACTCTTATAATCAAGCTTTATCGGGACTGCATGAGACACAATACAAGAAGTAGCCCTCTCCATTATATCACATGTTTTATTTATTTATTTATTTATTATTTATTTATTTATTTATTATTTATTATTGATTCATTCCACTTGCATATTTATTTATTATTTATCCTTTTAATTATGGATGGAAGGAATTCCTTGATGCACATGATCACTAGTGGTATGGTGGTGGCCACCAAGGAGAGGATTTAAAAAAAAAAATGCATAAATCTGTGCATGTTCACAATCTATCCTTTACTTAGTATGCATATTCATATGTGCCAGGTATCTCTGGCTTATTTTATTTATTAATTTATTATTTTATTTATTTGTTTATTTGTTTGTAATGTATGTTTTCACATACACATCAGCATACAAGTTGAAAACATACATGTACACATATATGGTAATAAGTGCCATACCACCCGCTCCCCACCCCACTTACACACACAAAACACCCATTAAAAGACATGCACGTCTGTGCATGTTCTTAATAATTATATCCTTTTCTTGGTATTCATATGTCCCAGGTATCTTTGATTTACCTTATTTTATTTATTAAAATGTATTTATTATTTTTGTTTGTTTGTAAAGTAGGATTGATTGATTTATTGTACATTGCTTAACGTCCCGACAGCAACAAGACTTTCTCAGGACGTGCCTGCACTGCTTGTGAAAAAAGGTAAACAGAATATTGAATGTATGTAGCCAGCCGGTCCAATACGTTAAATAAACCTACGACATGGGGTCTAAATAAAGCTAGGACCATTTAGCAACACACATCCAATATCAAGAGCTACAGGAGCGCAGACAGTAGGGAGAGTTTAAAAAAGGAAAATACAGGTGAATGGACGAAGGGTAGACAGAAACAAATGCCCCCAGAATAGAAGGGAAAACCCACCGTGTGGGCCTGACCAGGGTGACACTGGTAACTAAAAAGTAGTTAACCCCACCCAAGTCCCCAAGGAAGACCCGGGTGGGGGCTGTAAAGTAGGTTTTGTACATACACATCAGCATACAAGAAGAAAATATAAACATATATTTATGGTAATAGGTGTCATACCGCCCGCTCCCAAACCCTCCCACATACAGACACAAAACGGCAGAACACCCACCAACCAACATGCACATCTGTGCATGTTCATAATCTATCCTTTATTTAGCATTTATATGTCTCAGGTACTTTTGACTTACTTTATCTTATTTGTTTAAATTATTTATTTATTTATTTATTTATTTATTTTGTAATTTAGGTTTTGTAGATACACATCAGCATACAACACTGAGAACATACACATACATAACAATAGGTGCCATACTGCCCACTCCCAACCCCACTCCAAAACGACAGAACATCCACCAAAAGGCAAGTACATATGTGCATGTTTATAATCTATCCTTTACTTAGCATTCATATGGCCCAGGTATCTTGACTTACTTTATCTTATTTATTTAATCGGCATGAGATGGCGTTAGTTGCCTGCTCAGCATTAAACACAATTAACTTGTTTATTTAAATTATTTATTTATATACTTTTGTTTGTTTGTAATGCAGGTTTTGTATATACACATCAGCATACAAGAAGAAAATACACACGTATATAGATGATAATAGGTGCCATACTGCCCTCTCCCAACCCCTACCCACATACACACACAAAACCGCAGAACACCCACCAAAAGACATGCACATATGTGTATGTTGATAATATATCCTTTACCTACCATGCATATGTCCCATGTACCTTAGACTTACTTTATCTTATTTATTTAAATTATTTATTTATTTATTTATTTATTTTGTTTGTTTGTAATGTAGGTTTTGTACATACACATCAGCATACAGCATGCAAACATACACGTACATGGTAATAGGTGCCATACCGCTCGCTCCCAAACCCGCTCCAGTTACACATTCAAAACCGCAGAAAACCCACCAAAAGAATGTACATCTGTGGATGTTCATAATCTATCTTTTACTTAGCATCCATATGTCGCAGGTATCTTTGACTTACTTTATCTTATTTATTTAACCGCCGTGAGATGGCCGTAGTCACCTGCGCGGCGTTAAACCCAAATAACTATTTATTTAACTTATTTATTTATGTTTGTTTGTAATGTAGGTTTTGTACATACACATCAGCATACAAAATGAGAACATACACAGACATGGTAATAGGTGCCATACCGCCCCTCTTTCAACCCCACCCCACGTACACACACAAAACCGCAGAACACCCACAAAAGACATGCACAATTATATACTGATGGGCACTAGTGGACTGTAAAACCTATATAGAGACTTCATGTTAAGAAAGTGGCTTGTATTGACTGCCTCTATTTTAGCTGTTCACCTACAACTCTGTAAATAGTACTGGTGGCCACATGTAAAGGTGAGGCCACAACTGCCACCTCAAACAAAACGCTACCTACACACACATATCAATGATACAGTCAACCTCCGCGTGCGTTACGCGAAATAGGCTTCTTCCAGCGAAATGTAAGAAAATAAGATGACAGCAGGAAGTACATGTATTTTAAAATCATTCAAATAAAACACGAGAACTCATCGAGCCCAATGGTGTTATGAGTGGGTGATGGAAACACTGAAAGAAATAGTATGTGTACATTATAAAGTATGTGCCTCCTCCCTGCCCCCCCCCCCCCCCCCCCCCCCCCCGCCCCCTCCCCCACCCTCCCTTTAACTAGCTGTTCATCATAAAACATATCTCATTCATTTGATCACTTGACTGACTGATTTATTAAATCATCCCTGTGTCACCTTTCTCCGTTTTCTTTCTCGTTTTAATCGATCCCAATATATATGAGTGTCAGTGCTAATTCCAGCTGCTAAAAATCCTTGCAGCGAACAGCAGCAAAATACAGTTCCTCTTTTGTGCAGTAGGCTACTGCTAGCAAGATAAGGTTTAATTTTAAACAAAGCATTGCATGAACGTCCAAGCCTGTTCACATTGTGCTGTGTATTTTTTTCAGTGTAAAGTGTACTGTACCATTAGTGATCACTGAGACTGCATTGGCACTGGCAGTGATCGCGCATCACAACATAGATTGCAGTGCAACTGATTGAATTAAATGTTACAGTAATAAATAATTAATCAATTTCCGAAACTTTCTTCAGCCATGACAGTTAAAACCAAGTGGTGAGGCAC